>CM060910.1:54461562-55701875 GCA_030737875.1 Allium sativum
CCTTGGAAATATCTTGCCAACGGCACCAACCTTGTAAAATTCCAACGGTTGGATTGTCCGGAATGTTTAATTAAAATATGAAGAAAAACAGCGCCAGAATCGTTTATATTTATATATAAATATAAATATAATTAAATTAAATCGAATAACGACGCTGCAGTTCAAATTTTGAAACCATAACTTCAAACGACTAGTGTGGGAGATCCGACAGTCGGATTTTCACGAAACTGGAACCGTTGGGTTCGCTTTGGGAATATCTTCCCACTGATATAGACTTCGTAGAAATCCAACGGTTAGATTCTTCGATATGTGTAAAACAAATTAGAGGAAAAACAGCGCCAGTGCCACGGCACGACCTGAAACGTCGTTTAATTAAATATGACCATTTTTAAATAAATAAAAATGGCGAAAAATCATTATAAAATATTATGAGCAACATAGATTGGAAATAAACTAATTTGGCTTGAATTGTTTGATATTTGATGGTTGTATGTGTTTGACACGAAAATAACACTAAAAGAACTGAAATATGGATGTCGAATAATATAACCATAGAAAGAACTGATTTGAATTCTAGTTACGTGAATTATTTGAAAAGGCTGAGCTAACCCTCATTTCAAATAATTGATCGAGCGATTCGAATTGGGAAATGCAAAGACGATTCAAGACCGACGATCTTCGTATCGGTTGGATGGGCGTTGCTGAGGTTCCTAACCGGAGTAGCTACCGTGAAGGGACGGAAGTAGTAGCCGCCTGAACGTATTTGTTGATTGTACGGATATACGAGGAATTTGACGCCTCCGGTTTCGTTCAAACCCAGAACGAACTTGTAAATGGACTGTGTGTCTGACATTGGATTTTGTTCTATACTGATTGATCTCTGTTAAATATATATCTGTTTGGCGGCGGAGAATTTATTCTTTTGCTTAACGCCCTTCTCTAAGAGGTACGAGCTCAGAGGTTATATATCGATAGAAATCAGTCGTATGGAGTGTATTGCCTATGTGGCATGCCAAGATGCTGTGATCAAGGCTTCTGTTGCAAAGCAAAGTCTTGTGGTTGATGATCAAAGCACGGTCTACGCGGCCTAGCTTTGTGTATTGCGTAGATTCGCGAGCCTCACACCTCGGTATGAGTTAAAAACGGGATACGGACCGCTGGGAGAGCACGACGTTTCTTTCTAGCTATGGTGGTGTCAGTGACTTAGCAGCCCTGACATATATATCTACTTTTCACCTTTGTGGTTGTTGGAATGCGAGGCGCCTCGATTATAGGTCTGTAAGGACCGGGAAACGTGTGTTCAGGAATTGCCAATCCTCAAACGTAAGAGAGGACTGGCCCAGCCGAATCTAGGGTTACCCAGAGTGTGTAGTCCTGAGGCATTTGCTAGAATGTCTCGAAGCGGAGAGGAGCTTGTCCCTTGCCTCAACTCATGACGGAAATCCAATTCCCAATACGAGATAACGGATTTGATTGTAACTTATATATGGCGACATAGTGGCATGGGACGCTCATGTTGCCTATGATTGATATTTATGATGCTATTCATTTTTGAAACATATATGCACTAGTAATAATATCAAATGATTTTTGCTTTACACGTATCAAGCATATTTGGCCATTATAAGGTAAAACTCTATCCTCCGGCTTGCGTTGCATTGTATGATGGGACCTGAGTCTTATAATGGCTTCACTCTTTTTGAAAGCATTGCGTTGTTTTAAAAGAATTTACTTTGTTTTAAATGCACTAGCAGTCACTGGAGTAAACCCGTTCCGTGAAAGTGGCGTGGTCCTATGATTTTCTTATTACTGTTGTTTAAACTGCTAAATAGATTCCTCATACCAGTCCCCATGACTGACTCGTTGTTTGTTTCACTTTGCAAACGCGGGTGCCCTTATTTCCACACGGGCAGCCTAGTTCACAGGTGACAGGTTGTTTTTGGCTATACACTATTGGATAGAGTGTATTTTGGCTCATGGCGAGGCTGACTCCACAGAGATGACTTTGACATTTTCCGCCATTATTGTACTTATATTATGATTCCGCCACTGGCGATGCAGACTGATTTACTTTCCGTACTTATTATCGTATGTATATGTCCGCCTTCGGCGATGTAGACTGATACCCTTATTATGTCTCACTGCATGTATTCCGCCTCTGGCGATGATGACTGATCAATCCCCTTTTATTTACTAAGTTATATCCTACGCTGTGCTATTCTGATGTTGTTACATGTTGTGATTCCGCTGTCATATCCATGTAAAATTACTCTATTTATTGTTTTTGCTATTATCTGTACTCTGCTATGATGATTGATGTGTTATATTCCAATGATTATCCTTAATACCGCCCCTTGGATTTCGGGATCGTCACAATTGAAATATTCCGAAGACAATTTCGATTCAAATCCATTTCCAATTTATATATTGGAAATTCTGGTTATTTTTAAAACCATTTCAAATCAAATTTATTTATTTTAAAAAATAATTGGATTATAATTCTAGTTCAAAACTAGTTCATTTCGATAAAAGTCTATTTTTATCCTTTCAAATATGGAATTTTTCATCCTAATTCTTTCCAAATCATTTAATATGATTTTACACAAATTATCAATATTTTTAATAATTTTATCAAGGCCCGTACAGTCGATTTCCATAAACGTCCATCGAACTGCACTTACATCGACCTTTTTCCAAATTTGATTTGTACATAATTCCAAATCCAACCGTTAGATTTCTAATTTCTAATATTCGTTAGAAAGCTATTTTCGATACGAACCCAATGGTTCCTGTTTTAGGAGAATCCGACGGTCGGATCTCCCATAATATCCATTCGAAGTCAATGGTAGAAATTCGCGAACTACTGCTGCGTGGCACGTTCTATTCAGGCCATTACATTATATATATATAATATATATTTCGTCGATTTCCATTTAAAACGTATTTTATAAATCGCTTTAAATTCGTTTTCAAAACGATTTCAACTTGATATTCAATTTATAATCAAAATTGAATATTCCATATCATCGATATATAAATGATAATATTTTCAAAACATTAGATTTTGAAATCAATTCCTTTTCGATATTCATTATAAAAATAACTAAAATCGATATAAATATCGTTCCCGTCAAAATGACGTTAATCTAATCAACACGACTTTATATATTTAAATATAATCGTGTCCATCCCAAATCGTTCATCAAAATCATATTTTGATTCTTTTCTGAATATCATTTGAAAATATTCGTTATTTTAAAATAATTGTTATTTTAAAATATTAATTTTGAACTTGAATCAGACATAGTCAATTACCATATTATGTGATTTATATGGATTTCATACAATACATGTATATAACGACAACGATAAACAATCAACCATCATCCAGAGTGCATTCTACACTGCATAAGCATTAAATATAAATATTTAACGCTTACAACAGCCTGTCAATCCATCGATCGACATACAACTAATTATTGGGACTAGTGTATGTCAGATATCATCCCAATACCCGTGTGGGGTAACAAATCAGAAATTTTATTTGTGCAGTTGGGCGATGTGTAAAATTTATCGTCCCAATCAATATCCGTCAAATGTGTGTACATAAACAAATCGTCCGATTTGTTTATGAATATTTATTTTATTCATATACACATTAAAAATTATATTTTTAACTATAAAATGTTTTATTCCATTCCACATCACATAATAAATTTTCACAACGCAATCAAACAAACAAACAAGTTGTCGATGGTCTGTGGACGACGGGTGTCGGGTGCTGCTAAGCACCGTCTGCATCCTAGTATATATTTTAACTAGAAAATGAAATAAAAGAGAGAAGTTCTCACCTTTGGTTCCACTCCGCCAGTCTTTCTTTCTGAACTATTTGGATTTGTTCGAAATTCCAACGCATCCTTTTCACGCTGTTCATATATAAAAAATCATATTTTTATCGTTTCATTCCAATAAATAAAAATTATATTTTTGTTTCTACTTCATATATTTTTACAACATTTCTTTCTATATATTTTTTTTTATATTTCTACCTCTTATATAAAGATCGAATTTTTATTTCGCTTCATATATAATAAAAATCGAATTTTTATATTATTACATACACACGATAAAATTTATATTTTTATCTAACTAAAAATAATATTTTCATATCGCTATTGAAATTATAAAAAACATATTTTTACTATCTCTATAATATATAAATCATATTTTTATTATCTCTATAACATAAAAATCATATTTTTATTATCTCTATAAATATTTTTTCCATACGATAAAAAAAATCAAACCTTTATCGGTATAAAAATCAAATATTTTTCGATTTAAAAACCAAATCCTCTTATAAACCAAAATCTAGTCCTCATATAAATCAAAAATCAAGTCTTCAATAAATCAAGATCTAGTCTTCCTAAAAATCAAGTTAAAAACTGAAAATAAAATAAAATAAAATGTTATTTATATGAACAAAAATTACATTTTTACCTACACACACGAATAAATAAAAACAAGGGTAAAAAGTCACTTTTACTTGATCGGAGGAGGGGTCAACAGCAGCGCTGGAGTCAGACGAGGCCAGGGGAGGCGCAGCGTCGGTGGCGGGCCCATGGGGTGGCGGATGCGATTTCCGTTCTGGTCTTGGGGGTTTGAAATGGGGGAGGGCGTGCTGGTTTTGGTTTTTGGGGGATTGGGGGTTTTTTACAGAGGAGAGAGGGGAGCGAGATGGCGTCGGAGTGGAGGAGGGTTGGCAGGAGGGGAGTCGCGACTGGGCAGGTGGCGCGACCGCTATGGCGGTTGGGCGTAGTGGATCGCGGAATTTTCCGCGATTGGGTTCTTTTTCTTATTTTTTTATAAAACGTGGTCTGAGGAATAATGAGAGGGGGGGGGGGTAGTTGACTATATAAATAAATATTTTTTTATTTAATTTCTCCCAAAAAGTTACCTTTCTATTCGAATTCAAAATCGAACCCAACGACTGTCACCCCTAGTTAACTACCCCTCTTCCGAACACAATGGAATATGTATCGTTAGCCAATTTTATCGTTTCGATCAGTTTTGATTTAAATTAAAATATAATTCATTATATATTCAATTCAAACGCACATTTTAATTTACCGGGGTCACATACAGAATCTAAAAATTCCAAAAAAAATATTTCTAGCTTCGTATTGACGATACGGTCCTAACAGAACTAATTTCGTCAAATTTGTAGACCGTTTGAAAAATGGCCATTTTCTGGTCGATCCAAATTGACTGAAACTGTCAAAACACGTTTTCCTTCGCCACGCTCACATATTAATCCCAAAAATTATGAATTTTGGAACGTAGCAATAATTTGACATCCTGGATCCAACAAAAGTGGTTTCATCGAAAACGGAGGTCGTTTGCAAAATTTCCATTTTTAAGGGCTATATTCCATAGCGACTATTCTGAATTTTCAATTGTGCATAACTTTTTATTCCCGCTATGAAATTTGGATTTTTTGGATTCGTTGGAAAGATATTTTCAAATAGATTCTAATATTTTTGGTTTCGCTAAAATCCGGTTTATTTTGAATCCTGTACATTCATTTGAAATTTGAAATCGAATTTTCAAACTATCGCGCCGTTTCCAATTCCTTTTATAATTAAAATAAATAATTATATTCTAACGTCGATTCGAATAAATAAATACGTTCTAATTATATTCAAAATAAATTTCTACTTGTTATTATTTAAAATAAATCATTTTAAATATTCAAAATTCGTTAAAATTGCCAAAATAAAAATTTTAAATTGGTTCGGATTTTCCGGGTTATTACAGTAATAGATATGGTTCGAAGAAGTGTGTCCAATAGGAGGTGCGAGCCCACTTAATCATGGCATAGCACATGTTTTATTCATTTTAATTATGACCCGAAGGCCAAGGACATCCATCATCGTTCTTTTGCTTCATTCCAACATCCTAAATCGATTCAATTCATTTTCTAAGTCTATACAGTGATTCAGGTATGTACCATTTCAACCCATAGGGAACTTGCAATGTGAGAACACATAAATAAACATCCATAAACTAAAGATATCAAACATATACGTGAAGTAAACTCAACAAATCAAACATATACATAAAGTAATACATGTCACATGTGCACACTCATATCATATATATCAGTAGTGTCATCTGCGCACAACATATAATAAGATTTTCTAAAGCAATCTATACATTTCATAGCATTTCAAATGCACTGAATTTCACTTTTATAAAAATGTAAGTCAAGTGTGAGATAAACTCCCCTTTCATGGCATTGAATGGAGACAACAAATGAAATGATACCGAATGAGACGACGACATCTAGGCATGACTCAGAATGGATCAACTCGATAATCAACTCAATATTTTTTTTATAAGAAGATGTTAGAGAATTTCTCAACGGATTAGTATGGCTATTGGTTTTTTGGGACGGTTTTCGAACTCAACAACAAGCCTAACTCAACAAAAATAAACACAATAATTCTTTTACAAATTTATATATGCATATATATATATATACACACACACACACGCACATAATAACTATAATATATATTCTTAAAATCTACGCAACGCTACACACACACACATTAAAACCATATATTCGTGTGTGTGTGTGTTTATATATATATTTCACTAACCGATATAACATAAAATAAATAAAATAAAATAAAAACTAATGCAACAATTCATAACATAAATACACACATTGCACAGAACACAACTCACGCACGCAAACAGATCGGAGGCGGCACATTGGTCTCGGGTGAAAAAGGGGGCAGGGGTCTGGAGTTGGGCCATGTGTTGATGGGTTTGGTTTTGAAGATGGGACGGGTTTGGTTATGCGGACTGAAGTGGATAAGGATCTGAAGAAAACTCCTGATGCTGAAGCAAGAAAATCCAGAATTGGACTTGCAAAATGATGCTTGTGGGCCATGGATTGGGAGGAGAACGGAGTTTACAAATGGATTGGCCGTTTACAAACATTGGCGTACACATTGCATATAAAACACCAGTACATCGGTAGACAGGGATGCGCCATGATATGACAACGTTGAATCAGAATCGTAGGGTGCTCGATCAGGATAAGTATGACAAGGCACTGAGGAATACCCGGGGCAGGATTCTACCTTTTTCATGCCCGGACCGGTGGTAATGCATAGTAGAAACTACTGCCCACCTCAGATTAAACTCCTATAATAAAAGGGTGCACCCAAATCGATCAAATCAGTCATAGAGATGGTGTCGAAGAAGCCTGTACGATCAGAGGTGTGACCTCACTTAGTCACGGTATAGCACTTGTTTTAGTCATTTTAATTTTGACCCAAAGGTCAAGGCCAATCCATCATCATTCTCTTTCTTCAAATCCAGTAATCGCCTCCATACTATCCTACTTCGTTCTAGAATCTCCACCATGTGCACAGTTGTTAAAGTGGTGTCGGCATTGGCAGAGAGTACGACATCTACCGACTGTGGTCTCTTTAACAACCAAACATTTACATTTTTCACACCGTGGTCGTTGGATTTGAAATCATATTTCGAGTATTGCAAATCGATTTATTTTGAATATTACCTTAAAATCGATTACTCAAATAATTGATCAATGGTTTAGGTAGGATTTCAAATAGGATATTTGCTAATATCCTTTATCAAATCATTTGATTTATAGATTTCAATTTCAAAAAAATATCATTATTCCTTAACATCTTCATTTTTTTCTCACTTTGGATTTCCTAGCACGTATTGAGCGTAGATTTTATTTAAATTTATAAAATATACTTAGAGTAGTTAACTTTGAAAAATAGTATGCATACGCTTATGTAAAAATAGTTGTGAAATAGTACAAAATATTTGATTTCCATTGATAGTCACAAGTTTTATATTGAATTTATAAAAGATGCTTTGTAACGGCCGCCCCATACCATCAGACATTTCCTCGAAATGCGTTGTGCCCGACTAGCACGGGACGATCGTCAAAAGGGTTGAAACGGTGAATCACCAAGGACCTGTAGTTTATCTCACAACGCATGGAATAAAATATAATAATAACATAACTTGATATAAAACAGAAGAGACAGTACATAAGCTGAAAACTAAACCATATCCATCAAGTAGTATAATCCAAAATACAGCTTCATATACAATTATTACAACTCTAAAATATTGTCTCTAAAAGGAAATAAAAGAGGTACACTACTAATGCCCGAAGTAGTGACCAGCAACAACACAGGGAGAATATATAAAAAGTACGTGGAAGCCTCCTGCTCATCTCCGGACAGCTACTCGTGCATAATCACCTAACCTGCCTCTAGTCTGCTCGTTTAGGAGCACCCAGAGTAATAAGAAGAGACATAAAACTCTGGGTCAGACGAAAGTCTAGTGTGAGCGATAACAAATCTATAACACTAAGATAAAATAATAACAGGTACAAGTAATCATACCTAACATGGACCTGCAACCAAAGATTTAGCACAACAAGACATACAATACCCTAAGGTAACATCAACATAGAGTGTAAAGTGGAAGTGTGCATGTCATGGTGATAGAAAACATCACACATAGCAATTATTCTCACATCTCTCACTCAGTGCGTAAAGCATACGATATCCACCGCTTTGATCACCAGATCCATTGGGCTATGACGGGGTCCCACCCCGTATAACTTATTGCTATGACCACACTGCCCTGGTCTATAGTCAATAACCCTACCCAGTCTTGGCTCTGGGATACAGGCCAACCAGTCCATACAGCCCTAGCACTGGTTCGTCTACATGCCCCATCTCTCAATGGTAAACCAAAAATATAGATATCGATAACCCTTTTGCACACGTCTCACAACAAAGCCCAATTTTATAAGTTAACTCTTTGGTTCCCATCTGGATCCTGAGTAATAATTTCCCATTTGGACTTCCTTTGCATCTCAGGTTTTGGTTGGATTGGAGTTGATCTTCAGAAGAGTTCACGATCGTCGTCACGTGGTAGAAGCTCAAATCTGGTTCGGTTGGGAGCAACCATCACGTCTCGATTCGCGGTTGTAACACCTCCCATTTTTAACTCAAGATAATAAAATAAAAATAACTTAATTAAATATTCAGAATTAAGTAAAATGGACTTCGCTATTGCGTCTGTCTCGAAATTCTGGTCAAAATAGACACCTGGTTTGCATAAATCGGACACCGTATGAAGAAGTTATTAAGGTTTGACATTTGTATGCATGCAGGAAGGATATATATATATATATATATTAGGTTCAGAAATTCAAAAAATGGGTCCAAAAATTCGAAAATCGGTTCAAAATTCAAAATTTTAGAAGGCGGCAGATTTCCCGCCCAGGTGGGTCGACACCGTGGTCGACAACCTCAAGGGTGGGTCGACACCGGGGTCGACCCATAAAGGGTAGGTCTACCCACCTACGGCAGATTTTGGCTGATTAGGGTTTTTGAGTTTTTGGACGATTCTGATAGCTTTTGGTCAAATCTGAAGGTCCTAGTTGCTTCATACACATATAAATAAGACCTTAGACCTAACCCTAAACTTCATAATTCTACGGCTACGCTGGAGCTCTGCCATTTCTCTCTCTCTCCTCAAATCTATTCTGAAAATTAAAATATTACCCTAGGAAAATTATGAATCCAGATCTGGAAGAGAGAATCAATATTAATAAAAAAAAATATTGAATCATGAAAGAAAGGTAACGTTCCAGATCCGATCTATTCAATTTTTCCTCCTCTTTCTTTTCCCTTTTCTCCTTTATTAAAAATAATATATCAACGATTATTAGGTTCTGAATTCAATTGGGGGAAAATCATGGAAGAATAGATCTGGACTAGATCCACGATTTGGAAAGCTTACGAGGTGAGTGGATTTAAGCCATATTATTTTAGATAATGGTACATAATCTTTTAACATTCCCCTTTTTATTAATTGTGAAATTGCCAGATTAATTATAAGTTGTTGTTGTAACGAGTTGAAATGTTAATATGAATAAATCAGGAAATTCCTATGTTCAATTGGCTAAAGTATTAAATGTTTACATTTTGGAGAAAATAAACTTGTTAGGATATGAATAGCCAATTCAGTGATTGTATCTACATCATTCACTTGTGGCATATTGTGAGTAATTCACATGTAACTTGCTAGATTTGAATAATTACCTGATTTAATGCTTACATGTCAAAAATTAGAATTAAATACATGTTAAAAAGGACATGCGCCGAAATATATGCATAACTAGACTACATGTAAATTGGATTACAGTAAACATATGAGGAGGATAATATTACAAAAAATTACATGGAAAAAAGGATAACTATTAAAATATGAGCATGCCTAAATACACAATAATTTGAAGCTGTAACGCCTTAGGCACGAGGTTAGATTGCATTTGTGATAGAAGTCTGCCCGGACCCACCTGGCATATCCAACATTCACAAGTGGTAAATCTAATGTGAGAGGTCTAAGTGCATAACTAAAAATGGTGCTAAGGCACGAGGTTAAGTCGACTTGTGGTAGAAGTCTGCCCGGACCCGCCCGGCAAATCCAGCGTCCACAAGTGTAGGCTTATTGTGAGAGGTCTAAGCGTATGTGTGTACATATATATAAATATATGTATATAACAAGATATGAATAAATGGCAATGATGGTAATTAAATGTCTAACTCAGAAATAAGAAAGGAAGGGATGTAATGAACTGAGTTAGTGTGATACGAAGGAAAAGTGATGTATTTCCCTAAATGACCTATTTCTGAGAATGTGGTTGCAAGTAAGCCACAATAAATAAAGTAAGAAAAGTAAAGAAATTGCTTGCTACCATGAATTTAGATGGGGATATGTTATGAAAATAAATCACTGATTCCTTCTATCAAATTGATAAAGTGTTTTCTTTAATTAAAATAAGGAACATATATTACAGTGAATGAAGAATACTCAGAAAAAGAAAATGGTTTAAAAGGGGAATGATAATCACCTATTATAAATAAATAACATTAATGGAAATATTGTATAATAGGTAGACTTGTCCTAGGGACAAGTGGGGATTATAACTTAGGTTATAATAAACTAATAAGTATATTGGATAACTAGTGAAATGAGATAAGGGACACTTAATTGTAAATTAAATAATCAGAAAAGGGGAAAACCCGAAACCAGTTAAGAAAAGGGGGAAAATATATTGTACTTAATTATAAATTAAGTAATCCGTAAAATTAGAGGTCCGAAACCCGATAATAAGAATAGCATGTTTGGACTTGTCCTTGGGACAAGAGGAAATTATAACATAGGTTATAATAAATGGGTAGAGAAACTTAATAATGGGTCTTAGTTAATAGAACTAAGTTAATAAGTAAACAACGATAAGTTGTAAAGACGGTGGAAATGGAATTATGATTAAATAAGAAGAATGAGAAAAACTTATGAAATGAAATAAGTTATATTTAATCATAAATGGTAAGTGACATGTTAATTGGAAAACATGTGAACTAAGAGATACTTAATAACATATTAAGTAGAACATGTTATTGTGACCTTGAAATCAAACAAGAATATAAAATAGATTGTGGATTACAGAACTTGGGCCACAATCTAGAGAATAACATGTTGTGGGCTTATTAATAAACTTAAACGGGTTAAGTTATATGACTGAAAATAATAAGCAAGAGAAACTTGATAATTTGAATAAGAATTCAATATGAATGGGAATAATCAAGTTAAATGGAAATCTGGTGAGGTAAGGCAAGCGCGTAAAAGAATGTTTAGACGTAGGGTTTAACCATATACTAAAGTGAGGCGCTTGGACCAGTCCATATGTTTGAGGGTGAATAACCAAACAGGGTAGATCATCGAGGTGTTATAAGGCACGAGGGGAGAGCACATTCATCTGATTGTTCTGATGGCTCCAAAGGACTGGAAGGGGAAGCACACGGCTTCTTGAGGTACGTAATTACGGTGCTCCTAGTAGTCCTTTGTGCGGTGACAAATGTATTAGGCTATGCTCGCAGAGGTTGGGTCTGCGCGTAACTACTAGGTGGGTGGGCCTTAGGTGCAGAAGTAGCTATGCAGTCAGAATGTTGCGACGCGGTGACACCAGGGTGATTCAGCGATTGCCTCAATGGGAGGTGGAGGGTCACGACCAACAAGGATAGTAGATCGTCGGATACCCGTCATTAACAGCTAGTGGGATGAGAAAAGACTATAGCTAAACCCAAGATACCATTCACCCTTCACTATCGGGGTAAGGGGTTGAGGGGAGACACCAAATGGATGTTTACATTGTTTGTTATTAGGGGCAGTCGCTTAGCTCTTGTAGTATTTACTAGTTGAGGGAGGGCCCGAGGTAGGGCCATAACCATTGTGAAAATTGACCCTAGTTATATCTGTATATAGAGGCTCTTTAAAGACAAGCCTGTACAGATATGGAAAAACTCCCGACCGAGTTCCGTGTTTCTTGTATCGCCCTTCCATGGAACTCGGTGTACATTAAAGGACGTGCGATTAAGGCATAGAGCTACAATTAACAATATGTACGTGGGACAGTCTAGATACATGCATATTTTCTCTGGGTTGTGTATCGTAGACTTGAGGGCATTACTCTGGTATTAGATCTGATTCGATCGAGGGTGGCAAAATGTATGCTTACTAGCGTAGTAATGGAAGATATATGCTGATCGTAATATTGTTATAGAGATTCGTACGTCACTCCGACGTAGGATGAGGGACTGCGAGCATTTCGGTGGCCTTACGGTGGATACCGTGCGAGTAGGGTACAATGGGGTGCACCTTAATATTGGGGGTAGCTACACATATACTGTATTAGGTTAATCCACTAGGAGGTAAATGGGTACGATGTGTGTGTAAGCCTTGAGTGCTATTAACACAAGTAACCTAATAAATAAGAAAATATGATTGAACGGTATATGTAGGATTATCCAAAGTGAATAGTTTAAATCCAGTCACCAGAACTTGTGTTCTGACCCCTCCTCATAACATACTCGCAGGTTAGATTTGTGGCAGAGACATGAGACATTATAGCTTTGGATACTGGTTAGGAAGTATTATTAACACGGTAAGTCTATACTTTGATTTATATTATATTTTATCCATTCCGTTGTGAGATATTTTCTGAGCTCTGACATATTTTATGTCTCTGTCTTTTCTGTAGGATACAAGAGCAAACCAATCCGAGTTTCGATAGATTGGAATTTTGAAAAAAAATTGGTCTGTCGGAATTCGGGTTGTCACATCTGGTAATAGAGCTTAGGTTTAGGATTCCTATATAAATAGTGAGTGAACGTATTTGTATTTTAAAAAATATAAATATTATATATATACCTAGATCCATCGAGGAACCCACAAAATAGATAGAGTATAATATGGTAAGAAATGGGATGCTTGTCTTGTACACTAAAGGGAAGAATATGGAAATTTGAGACCCTTAGGAAGTTTGGTTGGGAAGTGTACAATATACTTTGTACGGAAGGAAAATAAATCCCATATGATTAGTATTTTAGGTTAGTAGGTTTGGCAGTAAAACCTTACAAATTGGAAAAGGTTTAACAAGAGAAAAACAAAATGCATTCTGAATATATATAGTTGAGAGAATTGACCTTGGGGAGTGTCTAGGAAAGCCTAGAAAAATTTGGAAACACGCTTTGAGCCTAACCCCATTGTTAACTTTTAAGAACTTGAAATTGTAAAAGTTTTGGGAAAAGGGTTTATGGTGTTTTCAAATTTTAATCCTGAAAGTTATATTGGGTTTTAAAGTAAAATAGGGTATATTTTGTAAATAGTAATTTCTTGCAAACTTTATCTAAAGTAAAATTCTCTCAGTAAAAGGTGCATATTATAGAGCATGTATAGCTCGCTAGTTTTCTTGTTATATTTCATAACAAGAAGTTTTATAAAAGGAAGATTTGAAATCCCTATTCTTATGATAATCCTTTTTGATAAATTATTTTAACAAGATGATTTTGTTGGGTGGACAAAATAAGTCGTAGAAATTAGGAGTAGAGTAGAAGTTTGCACCTTGAAGCAAGGGACTGAACCGACCTTATAGGTAAGAACCAGTCGTAAACCCGATTGAGGAATAGTTGCCCTTATCTACTCCACTTTTTGTGACTTGAAAAAATAATGAATGAATGATTTGCATTTTTTTTAAGATGACATGTTTTTGTGGTTTGGCAAAAGTAAGTTTTCATGAGGAAAATGAAATTTTGACACTTTTGAATATTTGGAAGAAAATTTAAATGAAAAAGAAAGGCCAAACCGTGTTTTAAAAGTATGGAGTAGGTAAAGGTCAGTGCCTAGGGAAGACGGGAAAAGTTTTGGGGCTATAAGGTAAATAGCGAAAATTATCTTGGAATAATAGCGAGTTCCTATAAATGCGTAAGCATTAAATAGCCAAGGGTGTTGCTTGGAATAATTATTGGTACACAGCTAAGACTAGCAGCGATTACTATATAGAAAAGGGCAAGTAAGTGTTTAGATCCCGTTGCTAATTTTCATGTTAGGGGTCAACTCCGTTATCGCATTTCTGTGGGGATCGTTCCGTTATTTTGTTGGGTAGTTAGGGTAACACCTAAACCTGTCGTGGATCCCATAGTTTGGACTTTTCTGTCTGAGGGGGACATGGTCCCGAGATTCTTGGCCCTTAGTAGTAGCTGTGTAGGGTGCCTGTTCTCTTGTTTTAGTTGGAAGACTGGAAGCTTATTTAAATTTAAACTAAGATCAGATAATTAAATAAGCTAAGAAAAGAGAAAAGGTACAACTGAAAAGGAAATAGAAAATTCAGTAAAGCAACAAAAATGGAAAATTGTGAGAAAAGATGGATAAGAATGAAAAATGTCCAAGACAAGATGAAAAGAAAATCAGTAACAAAAGGAAATTTTCTTATGTGGGCTGTGCTTGGATAGGAAAACAGGAGAATCTTTATAGTGGTTTCATAAAATCCAAGTAGGTAGGAAAAAGGTATATAAAAGAAAAATGGAAGATGTGAAAATTTTCATTTTCCACCTTTTTGTAACATAAGAAATCGAATTTTGAAAATTAGTTTTTTCTGAAATTCGAAAAATAAAGTTAGTTGGTAGGATTATGGATGCAACAGTTGGATGAACAACGCTCTTACTCAGTGAGAGTGTGAGAAAACTTGGATGAAAAAGCATTTTTGATTTTCAAAATATTGCATTCATGTAGAACTGTCAGTATATTTAGGATGTGAGCATCATATTTTAAAAAAAAGGATTTTTGAAAAAAAAAATTGCATACACATAGGAGGTACCGCTTAGGCATACATGCATTATTATGTTGTACTTCACTTTGCACAAGAGCACAATGTTTGCAAAAATTGGATGCACACATGATGGATGTATATTATGCGAGGGGTTAATTGATTTTACCCTTATTCAATTTCGGGGACGAAATTTCCTAAGGGTGGGAGAATGTAACACCCCGCATTTTTAACTTAAGGTAATAAAATAAGAATAACTTAATTAAATATTCAGAATTAAGTAAAATGGATGGTGCCATTGCGTCCTTCTCGAAATTCTGGTTGAGTAAATCAGACACCGTATGAAGAAGTTATTGAGGTTTGAAATTTGTATACACGAATTAAGGATATATATATATATTAGGTTCAGAAATTCAAAAAATGGGACCAGAAATTCGAAAATCGGTTCAAAATTCAAAATTTCAGAAGGCAGCAGATTTCCAGCCCAGTTGAGCCGACACCCTCAAGGGTGGGTCGACACCGGGGTCGACCCCCTCAAGGGTGGGTCTACCCACCTGTAGCAGATTGTGGTTTTTGAGTTTTTGGACGATTCTGATAGCTTTTGGTCAAATCTGAGGGTCCTGGTTGCTCCATACACCTATAAATAAGACCTTAGACCTAACCCTAAACTTCATAATTCGGCGGTTACGCTAGAGCTCTGCCTTCTATCTTTCTCTCTCCTTAAATCTATTCTGAACATTAAAATATTAGCCTAGGAAAATTATGAATCCAGATCTATAAGAGAGAATCAACATTAATAAAAAAATTGAATCATGCAAGCAAGGTAACGTTCTAGATCCAATCTATTCAATTTTTCCTCCTCTTTCTTTTCCCTTTTCTCTTTTAGAAAAAATAGTAAATCCATGATTATTAGGTTCTGAATTCAATTAGGGGAAAATCATGGAAGGATAGATCTGGACCAGATCCACGATTTGGAAAGCTTATGAGGTGAGTGGATTTAAGCTATATTATTTTAGATAATGGTACATAATCGTTTAACATTCCCCTTTTTATTAATTGTGAAATTGCCAGATTAATTATAAATTGCTGTTGTAACAAGTTAAAATGTTAATATGAATAAGTCAGGAAATTCCTATGTTGAATTGGCTAAAGTATTGAATTTTACATGTTGGAGAAAATAAATTTGTTAGGATATGAATAGCCAATTCAGTGATTGTATCTACATGACTTACCTGTAGGATATTATTGAGTAATTGACATGTAACTTGCTAGAATAATTACCCGATTAAATGCTTACATGTCAAAAATTAGAATTAAATACATGTTAAAAAGGACATGCGCCAAAATATAGGCATAACTTGACTTTATGTAAATTGGATTACAGTAAACATATGAAGAGGATAATATGCCAAAATTTACATGGAATAAAGGATAACTATTAAAATACGAACATGCCTAAATACACAATAATTTGAAACTGTAACGCCTTAGACACGAGGTTAGATTGCACTTGTGATAGAAATCTTCCCGGACCCGCCCGGCATATCCAGCATTCACAAGTGGTAAATCTAATGTGAGAGGTCTAAGTGCATAACTAAAAATGGTGCTAAGGCACGAGGTTAAGTTGACTTGTGGTAGATGTCTGCCCGGACCCGCCCGACAAATCCAGCATCCACAAGTGTAGGCTTAATGTGAGAGGTCTAGGCATATGTATGTACATATATATAAAAATATGTATATAACAAGATAAGAATAAATGGCAATGATGGTAATTAAATGTCTAACTCAGAAACTAAGAAAGGAAGGGATGTAATGAACTGAGTTAGTGTGATACGAAGGAAAAGTGGTGTATTTCCCTAAATGACCTATTTCTGAGAATGTGGTTACAAGTAAGCCACAATAAATAAAGTAAAAAAAGTAAAGAAATTACTTGCTACCTAGAATTTAGATGGGAATACTTTATGAAAATAAATCACTGATTCCTTCTATCAAACTGATAAGATGCATGAAGTGTTTTCCTTAATTAAAATAAGGAACATATGTTACAGTGAATGAAGAATATTCAGTAAAAGAAATTGGTTTAAAAGGGGAATGATAAACACCTATTATAAATAAATAACATTAATGGAAATATTGTGTAAAAATAGACTTGTCCTAGGGACAAGTGGGGATTATAACTTAGGTTATAATAAACTAATAAGTAAATTGGATAACTGGTGAAATGAGATAAGGGGCACTTAATGGTAAATTAAGTAATCAGAAAAGGGGAAAACGCGAAACCAGTTAAGAAAAGGGGAAAAATATATTGTACTTAATTATAAATTAAGTAATCCGTAAACTTGGAGGTCTGAAACCCGCTGATAAGATTAGCATGTTTAGACTTGTCCTAGGGACAAGAGGAAATTATAACATAGGTTATAGTAAATGGGTAGAGAAACTTATTAATGGGCCTTAGTTAATAGAACTAAGTTAATAAGTAAACAACGATAAGTTGTAAAGACGGTGGAAATGGAATTATGATTAAATAAGAAGAATGAGGAAAACTTATGAAATGAAATAAGTTATATTTAATCATAAATGGTAAGTGACATGTTAATTGGAAAACATGTGAACTAAGAGATACTTAATAACATATTAAGTAGAACATGTTATTGTGACCTTGAAATCAAACAAGAATATAAAATAGATTATGGATTACGGAACTTGGGCCACAATCTAGAGAATAACATATTATGGCTTATTAATAAACTTAAATGGGTTAAGTTATATGACTAAAATTAATAAGCAAGTGAAACTTGGTAATTTGAATAAGAATTCAATATGAATGGGAATAACCAAGTTAAATGGAAACCTGGTGAGGTATGGCAAGCGCGTAAAAGAATGTTTAGACATAGGGTCTAACCACGTACTAAAGTGAGGCGCTTGGACCAGTCCGTACGTTTGAGGGTGAATAACCCAACAGGGCAGATCATCGAGGTGTTATAAGGCACAAGGGGAGCGCACATTCATCTGATTGTTCTGACGGCTCCAAAGGAATGCAAGGGGAAGCACGTGACTTCCTGTGGTACGTAAGGTGCTCCTAGTAGTCCTCTGTGCGGTGACAGATGTCTTAGACAGTGCTCGCATAGGTTGGGTCTACGCGTAACTACTAGGTAGGTGGGACTTGACTGCAGAAGTAGCTATGCAGTCAGAATGCTATGATGCGGTGACACCAAGGTGATTTGGCGGTTGCCTCAATGGGGAGGCGGAGGGTCACGACCAACAAGGATAGTAGATCGTCGGATACCATCATCGACAGCTAGTGGGATGCGAAAAGACTAGAGCTAAACCCAAGATACCATTCACCCTTCACTATCGGGGTAAGACGTTGCGGGGAGATGCCAAATAGATGTTTAGATTGTTTGTTATTAACGGAAGTCGCTTAGCTCTTATAGTCTTTACTAGTTGAGGGAGGGGCCAAGGTAGGGCCATAACCACCGTGAAAACAGACCCTAGGTATATCTGTATATAGAGGCCCTTTAAAGACATGCCTGTACAAATATGGAAAAGCTCCCAACCGAGTTCCTTGTATCGCCCTTCCATGGAACTCAGTGCACATTAGAGGACGTGCGATTGAGGAATCGATCTACAATTAACAGTACGTACGAGGTACAGCCTATATACATGCATATCTGCTCTGGGTGGTGTATCGTAGACTTGAGGGCAACACTCGGGTATGAGATCTATTCGATCGAGGGTGGCAGTCCGTACGCTTACGTAGCGTAGTGATGGAAGATACATGCTGATCGTAATATTTTTATATAGAGATCCGTACATCACTTCGGCATAGGATGAGGGATTGCGAGCATTTCAATGGCATTACAGTGGAGGCCGTGCGAGTGGGGTACAATGGGGTGCACCTCAATATTGGGGGTAGCTACACATATACTGTATTAGGTTAATCCACTGGAAGGTAAATGGGTACGACGTGTGCGTAAGCCTTGAGTGCTGTTAACCTAAGTAACCTAATAAATAAGAAAATATGATTGAACGGTATATGTAGGATTATCCAAAGTGTATAGTTTAAATCCAGTTACCAGAACTTGTGTTCTGACCCCCTCCTCATAACATACTCGCAGGTCAGATTTGCGGAAGATACATGAGACATTATAGCTTTGGATATTGGTTAGGCAGTACTATTAACACGGTAAGGCTATACTTTGATTTATATTATATTTTATCCATTCCATTGTGAGATATTTTCTGAGCTCTGACATATTTTATGCCTCTGTCTTTTCTGCAGGATACCAGAGCAAACAAATCCGAGTTTCGATAGTTTGGAATTTTGAAAACAAATCGGTCTGTCGGAATTCGGGTTGTCACAGCGGTCATCATCGAGGTCGGGTCATAGTCCTCCCTAGGCGGTTCGTGGCCCCCCTGGACAGTTCGTTGTCCCCCCGGGTTGTTCGTGGTCCCTCCTTGGCGCGGTTCGTGGTCCTTCCCCCTGGTCGCGGTTCGTGGTCCTCCCCCTGGTTGCGGTTCATGGCCCTTCCCCCTGGTCGCGGTTCGTTGTCCTTCCCCCTGGTTGCGGTTTGTGGTCTCCCCCGGGGTCACGGTTCGTGATTCCCTCTAGGGTCGTGTGTCGTGGCCACCATCAGGAACCGAAACCTTGCAGTTTTTCCAGCAAGCTAATTTTACCAAATGACACATTTTCAACCATTCTAACTTCCCTATGCAATCACAAAACATACCAAACAGCAGTAGTAACATGTAGAATCAACCAAAAATATCAAAACAATGATTTCATATGCTAATTTAGATCAAAAGTACCCAAAACCATTTCCCCTTAACCATGTGATTTTCCCCTGAACCATGTCTAACTCTAGGATTAGCAAACTTAATCCAAATTAACCCAAATTCATACCATCGACATAAAATATGATTTTAGAATTCACATATTTTTCCAGAATTTTTAGATGTATAATTTCGCTAATTATCACTAATCACCCCTAATTGCCATAATTAGTGTATAAACATGCAAATCACTCACCTTAGCCAAAAATAAATGTTAGATCTGAAACTTTTACTGATTTGGCTCGGATCCCAATGTGGTGCAGCAGCTCTATCTTGAATTTGGTGCTAATTCATCTTGATTTGTTGTAGATTTGATCAATTAGTGATTAAAAAGTGGTTAGAGAGAGATTTGGAAGATGGAAGCCATGATTAGGGTTAGAAAAATGTTTGTGGCGGCTAGAAAAATGAAAGGGGATATTTCTCCAAACCCTTTCAGCCCTCCCATAACCCTAATCCTGAAATGGGTTATGGGCCTAGCTGCTAATCACCCTACTAAGCCCGATTTAGCTGTTTTCCATCTTCCAAACCTTATTTCATCCATATATCCCAAACGGTAAGTCCGTTTGAATATTGTGACCACTCTACGGAATGGGAATCCATCATCCGGATCCAATGGAAGTGGCTTCAGGTCAAAACTCCTTACCAATCAAAAATTATAGGCGAAACAAGGTTCGCTAGGGGCGAAATGGTCATTTTAAAATCCGGCAAAAATTTTGAAAGTGGGAAATTACCCTAATAGTCGTTTCCTAAATTTACACGACCATATGACTTCGTATGAAAATAAAATAAATATTCTACGATCCACCGATACGTAGAATACGAGTCGTTACACTCTTCCCCCTTAAGAAATTTCGCCCTCGAAATTCCTTAACCAAGAAAACATACAATAGTGTCCCGCATGCCTATTAACCATTTCCAAACAATCAAACATATATAATAAACACAACAAGCCTGTCCTCGCATGCGATTTACTAACAAGGGATTAACTATATCGCGATTAAAATCGTACCACGTAAAGTGCTCTGGATACGACTTCTTTATGCTCATCTCAGTTTCCCAAGTACAGTCATTCTCATTATCACCCCACTGGACCTTAACCAGTTTCACTGTCTTCCTTCGAAGTTGTTTCGTATTGTGTCCGATAATACGAATCATTTTGCGGCTTCAAACTACCTTGGATTCTACCTCGATATCATCCAACTGATCTGGTGAAATAGTTATATTAGAATCATGTACGAACTTCCTTAACTGAGAAACACGAAATACGTTGTGCACTCCCGCCATCTTATTTGGTAATCCAACTTTATATGCTAAATTCCCAACTTATTCGAGAACTGAAAATGGACCAACAAACCTTGGTGCTAATTTACCCCTCCAACCAAACCGAATCACACTCTTCAACGGAGAAATCTTGATGAATACCAGGTCGCCAACGGAGAATTTCAAATCTCTTCGTCTTTTATCAGCATAACTCTTCTGCCTATCTTAGGCAGCCTTTATTCGCTGTTGAATAACTTTGATCTTATTTGAAGTTTTCTCTTAGTACGTCTGGCCCGACCACAAATTTCTCACCGGTCTCCAACCAACATGATGGTGTTAGTACATCTGGCCCAAGCACAAATTTCTCACCAATCTCCAACCAACATGATGGTGAGTTGCATGGTCTTCCGTACAAAGCTTCAAATGGAGCCATATCAATACTGGACTGATGACTATTATTATATGCGAACTCAGCCAGATGCAAATGGTCATCTCATAACCCTCAAAATCCAATATACAACTCTCAAGAGATCCTCTAATACATGATTCACCCTCTATGTTTGACTGTCGGTTTGGGGATGGTATGCAGTACTGGGATGTAATTCTGACCCTAAAGCCTCCTGTAAGTTCTTCCAAAACCCACTAGTAAATAATTGATCTCGGTCACTCACAATACCTTTAGGTAATCCATGAAATCTCACTACCCACTTCATATACATTTCCGCTAACTTAGGTGCCATTCTATTCGACTTGACCGCTATAAACCTTGCACTTTTGGTCAATCGGTCCACAATCACCCAAATACTATCATGACCTGATCTAGTCCATGGTAAACCATCAGTGAAATCCATTGTGACTTGTTCCCATTTCCATTCGGGAATTTCTAACGGTTGTAACAAGCCACTAGGCCTCTTTTGCTCGGCTTTAACTAATTGGCAAGTCATGCACTTGGATATAAACTTCCCAATGTCTCTTTTCATCCCTTCCCAGTAGTAGGTCTTCTTCATGTCTCGATATATTTTGTTACCACCGGGATGTATAGTCAGTTTCGAGTGATGACACTCTCTAAGCACTTCATCTCTCAATACATTAACATTGGGTACAACTAGTCTCCCATTCTTTCAAAGTCGTCCCTCACGATCAAGTCCATACTTATTCATTTCCTCACCATTGGTACCCATCTCTAACTTGGAGATGATTTCTAATAGGTTAGGATCGTCCCTCTGACTGGAACTGATCCGCTCAATCAAAGTCGGTCTGATCGTCAAACTTGCTAACATCTCTGGATCTAATTTAGACTTAGGTCTGAAATCATATCCCGTGATATACTCCAGTTTCTTCCATTCCGGAAACATAGCCCCCAAATTGGCATGTTTCCTACTCAATGCATCAAATACCGCATTGCCCTTCCAGGTTGTGTATGCGATATTGAAATCATATTAAGCCAAGAACTCTAACCATCTCTGCTAATGAAGATATAAATTCTTCTGAGAGAAAATATACTTTATTGACTTATGATTGGTAAACAACTCGAATCTTTCTCCCAAGAGATAATGTCTCCACATCTTCAATGTGAACATGATCACTGCCAATTCCAAATTATGGGTAGGATATCTTTTCTCATGTGGTTTCAGTTGCCGACTAGCATAAGCTACAACCCTACCTCCTTGCATCAGTACAACACCTAGTCTGGTA
Organism: Allium sativum; assembly: GCA_030737875.1. Lineage (NCBI taxonomy): Eukaryota > Viridiplantae > Streptophyta > Magnoliopsida > Asparagales > Amaryllidaceae > Allium > Allium sativum. The sequence goes on from CM060910.1 coordinate 54,484,595, forward strand.
TCAGAGGCATCTGTGTATACCGTCATCTCTTCGTTCCCTTTAGGAATAACTAATATTGGTGCACACATTAGCTTCTCCTTTAGACTCTTTAATGCATTCTCGCATTTTTCGTCCCAAGAAAAAGCTTGATTCTTCTTGGTCAATTGAGTTAACAGTGCCGCTATCATGGAGAAGTCTTGAATAAACTTATGATAATATCCAGCTAACCCCATGAAACTCCTTACATCCATTGCATTCTTGGGCGTAGACCAATCTTGCACCGTAGCCACCTTCGCAGGATCCACGGCAATACCATTTTATGAAACAACATGGCCCTAGAATCTCACTTCCCTCCTCTAGAAGTGACACTTAGAAAATTTTGCTTTCAACTGGCGTTTCTTCAACACCTCTATCACTGTCCTCAAATGTTCCTTGTGTTCTTTCCCTGTCCTCGAGTAAATCAAGATATCGTCCATGAACACAAGAACAAACTTATTTAATTGATCCTTGAAAACCCTATTCATAAGATCTACAAAATATGCGGGTGCATTGGTCAACCCGAATAGCATGACTAACCACTCATAAAACCCAGATGGCGTCCGAAATACCGTTTTAGGTATACTCTCAGTTGCCACTCGGAGCTGATGAAATCGTGTCGTGAGATCCAACTAGGAGAACACTCTTGCTCCATCTAGTTGATAAAAAAAATCATCAATCCATGGAAAAGGATACTTAATCTTCCTAGTCACCTTGTTCAACTCGCGGTAGTCCACACATAAGCGAAGGGAACCATCGGCCTTAGTAGCAAATACAACTGGTGCTCCCCACTCGGAAACACTTCTTCCGATAAATCCCTTCTTCAAAAGATCGCCTACTTGCACTTTGAGCTCTCGTTGCTCCCTTGGTGCCATACGACGAAGTGGCATCACTATAGGTCTGACATCTTTCACTAAATCAATCCGAAACTCGATCTCTCGGTGTGGTGGAAGTCCGGTCACTTCCTTTAAGATGTCCGGATACTCGCCAGCAATAGGTATATCTGACAACTCATCATGCTGGATGTCGAGGGAATTTAGAAAACTAGCCATCACCCCATCACTAGGTAGGCAGCCCAATACCACCCTCCGCCCATCATCCTCTCTAATGGTCACCGAAGATCCATCACAGTCTACCACCACCCCATACCTTTGGAGCCAATTGACTCCCAAAATAATGTCAAACCCAGTAAAGCCCAAAACAATGCAATCACAAGCAAACATACATCCATGACTCGATAAGACCAAATTACGACAAATCATACTAAGGCTAGTCGAACCACCGAATGGGTTCGTCATAACTAGAGGTCTATCGACAATCTCGGGTTCCTATTCCAACCTATCTACCAGGTCACTATACACAAAGGAATGGGAAGCCCAGGTATCAAACAATACTCGAACAGGAACATGATAAATAGAAAGCGTACCTTGAATAACGACATCCTTTCCCTTCTCCGCCGCAGTTGGAGCATTCGACGAAGAAGGAACAATGTTGATAGCATATGCTTTCACGATCTACTTCTTCTTAGGGGGTTGCAGACATTCATTCTTGAAGTGTCCCACTTCGTCACAGTTGAAGCACTTCCTCTCCCCTGGCTTCGCTCGACAATCTCTGACATAGTGGCCCTTCTTGCCGCAGCCAAAGCACTGGATATCCTTCTTATTCTTCTTTTTCTGACCATCCTTGGTTTGGTTCTGTTTCTCTTATTCTGGGAATTCTTCTTGCCATCACCGCTTGCCTGTGGTTTTGGCTCTTCTGCGGATGCAATAGCAACCTCAGTCTTCATCTTAGGGTAAAGGCTCTCTGATCTCAATGCTTTCTCCATAACATATTCGAAAGTCTCATCTACATGATTTATCAGCCTTTCTCCCAAGTACTTATCTAGGCCAATTATGAACTTCTCGTTCTTCTTCTCGGCAGTATCGATAAGAGATAATCTATATTTCGATAAGGTATTGAATTCAACAATATATTCCGAGGCTGCCCTACCATTCTGCTTAAGCTCCAAAAACTTCCTGAATAATTCTGATTTCTGTGCAACTGGAATAAACTTATCACTAAAGCGATTCTTAAACTGATCCCAAGTAACTTGATCTTCGGAAGTAGCCTCTTTAATAGCATTCCACCAATTCATTGCCTGTCCTTGAAGTTGACACCACGCTAACTTTCACTTCATTGCATCATCGATCCCCAAATCCTCGAAGATGCGCTCATAATTATCAAGCCAATCTTGAACCTTTGTAGTCGATTCCATTCCATGGAATGACTTTCCACCAAGACTAGTATAATCCTTGTTAAGCTTGGAGAAATCCGCTTTAGGCAACTGCACTACTGCACTACCACCGTTAGCAGCATTAGGAACTGCTCCCTGAGCATCCCTAAACATATCTCGCATGAAGGCAGTAAACATCGTCCTCATATCAGGGACATTCCCTTTATTGGACCCTGAACCTTCTCCCTCTTCAGCTCCTGATGCGGTGTTCCTCACCGTACTCCTCATATTTCGGCTCATCGTTCAATCTGTAAAGAGAAAACGATTAACCATCTCCTTAATGGTGCTAGTGCAGTGCGACTTCATCCTCAGATATACTAATAGTATATATATAGTTTTTGAAAAACAAAATATCACAAATACGCGCTCACATATACATATACTATCTCTTCCTAATCTCTTCCCCTAGATTAAACTACGCAATCTAGGCTCTGATACCAAGTGTAACGGCCGCCCCGTACCATCAAACATTTCCCCGAAATGCGCTGCGCCAATGCCCAACAAGCACGGGACGATCGTCAAAAGGGTTGAAATGATGAATCTCCAAGGACCTGTAATATATCTCACAGCGCATGGAATAAAATATAATAATAACATAACTTGATATAAAACATGCGAGACAGTACATAAGTTGAAAACTAAACTATATCCATTAGAGTAGCTGAATCCAAAATACAGCTTCATATCCAATTATTACAACTTTAAAATACTGTCTCTAAAAAGAAATAAAAGAGGTAAACTACTAATGCTCGAAGCAGTGACCAACAACAACACAGTGAGAATATATATAAAGCACGTGGAAGCCTCTTGCTCATCTACGGACAACTACTCGTGCATAACCACCTAACCTGCCTCTAGTCTGCTCGTTTAGGAGAACCCAGAGTAATAAGAAGAGACCTAAAACTCTGGGTCAGACGAAATTCCGGTGTGAGCGATAGCAAATCTATAACACTAGGATAAAGCAATAACAGGTATAAGAAATCCTACCTGACCTGGACCTGCAACCAAAGAGTTAGCACAATAAGATGTACAATACTCTAAGGTAACATCAACATAGAGTGTAAAGTGGAAGCCTGCATGTCATGGTGATAGCAAACATCAAACACAGCAATCATCCTCACATCTCTCACTCAGTGTGTAAAGCATACAATATCCACCGCTTTGATCACCAGATCCATTGGGCTATGACGGGGGCCCACCCCATACAAGTATTGCTACGACCACACTGCCCTGGTTTATAGTTAATTGCCCTACCCAGTCCACACAGCCCTGGCTCTGGGATACAGACCAACCAGTCCACACAATCATGGCTCTGGTTCGTCTACATGCCCCCTCCCTCAATGGTGAACCAAAGTTATAGATATCGATAACCCCTTTGCACAAGTCCCGCGGCAAAGCCCAACTCTAGAAGTTAACTCGTTGGTTCCCATATGGATCCTGAGTAATAACTTCCCATTTGGACTTCCTTTGCATCTTGGGTTTTGGTTGGATTGGAGTTGATCTTCGGAAGAGTTCCCGATCGTCGTCACGTGGTAGAAGATTAAATCAGGTTCGGTTCGAAGTCACCATCACGTCTCGGTTCGCGGTCATCATCAAGTTCGAGTCGTGTTCCTCCCTGGGAGGTTCGTGGTCTCCCTTGGGCGGTTCGTTGTCCCCCTGGTCGCGGTTCGTGGTCCTACCCCCTGGTCGCGGTTCGTGGTCCTCCCCTTGGTTGCGGTTCGTGGTCCTTCACCTTGGTCGCGGTTCATGGTCCTTCCCATGGTTGCGGTTCATGGTCTCCCCCCTCGGCGGTTCGTGACCCCCCCGGGGTCGTGGTTCGTGATTCCCCCCCGGGGTCATGGGTTGTGGCCACCAACAGGAACCAAAACCCTGAAGTTTTTCCAACACACTAATTTCGCTATACAACGGCGTTTTCAACCATTTTAACTTTCCCGTGTAATCAAAAAACATACCAAACAGCAGTAGTGACATGTAGAATCAACCAAAAACATCAAAACAATGATTTCATATGCTAATTTAGATCAAACGTACCCAAAACCATGATTTTCCCCTTAACCATATGATTTTCCCCTGAACCATGTCTAATTATAGGATTAGCAAACTTAATCCAAATCAACCCAAATTCATACCAACGACATAAAATATGATTTTAGAAATTTCACATATTTTTCCAGAATTTTTAGATGTATAATTTCGTAAATTATCACTAATCACCCGTAATTAGCCATAATTAGTGTATAAACATGCAAATCACTCACCTTAGCCAAAAATAAATGTTAGATCTGAAACTTTTACTAATTTGGCTCGTATTCCAATGTAGTGCAGCAGCTCTATCTTGAATTTCATGCTAAATCGGCTTGATTTGTTGTAGATGTAATCAATTAGTGATTAAAAAGTGGTTAGAGAGAGATTTGGAAGATGGAAGCCATGATTAGGGTTAGAAAAATGTTTGTGGCGGCTAGAAAAATGAAAGGGAATATTTTTCCAAACCTTTTCAGCCCTCCCATAACCCTAATCCCGAAATGGGTTATGGGCCTAGCTGCTAATCACCCTACTAAGCCCGATTTAGTTGTTTCCCTTCTTCCAAACCTTATTTCAGCCATATATCCCAAACGGTAAGTCTGTTTGATTAATGTGACAACTCTACGGAATGGGAAACCATCATCTGAATCCAATGGAAGTGGTGTCAGGTCAAAACTCCTTACCAATCAATAGTTATAGGCGAAAAAAGATTTGCTAGGGGCAAAATGGTCATTTTAAAATCCGGCAAAAATCGTGAATGTGGGAAATTAATCCAGTAGTCATTTCCCAAAGTTATATGACCATATGACTTCGTATGAAAATAAAATAAATATTCTACGATCCACCGATACATAGAATGCGGGTCGTTACATGCTTAGAAAGTTAACGTTTCAAATATAGTATATGTATAGTCGTAAATAGTTACAAAAATAGTTACAAGGTTTATAGTGTAAAAATGGTTATTTATTGAAAGAAAATTGTTCGTAGTTATAAGAAATGTGAAAATTTTATTTTTATGAAAATATAGTTCATTCAAATAGCATAATCGATGGATCCAAATCCATATCTCAAATATTCCATCAATTTCCATTTATTGATTTGAATTCATATTCGTCTCAATAAAAGGAAATATTTTCAAATTATTGTTTCCAAGTTAGATTTACTTCGATTCCAAGTTTAATCAATATATTGAATTTCAAAATAGCTTCAACAAATAATTATTTTGTCGTTACTTAAATCACCATTCAGCAGATCCCAAACTTGCTATTTTCTTTTCATTTAAAATCTCATAACCCATTCTTTACTTAGAGTTAAATCGAGAAATTCCAGTTCAACATTCGTTTTCCTTTTAGCCTAACTACATAAAATTTTTAAATCAAAACTAAATATCAAAGTAAGATTCGTTAAACCTTTAGAGCAAGTCATTTTTTTCTAAGAAATCTCATATTGAACCAACACTTCAAATTTTCTACTATAAAATCTATACTAAAAAAAAAGAAAAAACAGATTTCATAAAATATTTCTTTAACTCAAGCCTTCTTAATACAAATCTTAACAAATATATTTCAATTTCGCAAACATTTTTTAAATCATCAAGAATTGAACGGGAATCGGAGGGAATTCACGTATTATATTATGAAATTTATTCCTCCGTTATGTCTACTTAGACATATCTCAAATATTGAAATTTCATAATTTAATTCAACTATTAAAATTTTAAATGTCAAAACAAAACATCGATTATCGCTACCATATCGATCGTGTAAATCGAATGAGAAGCTTAGACATTTCTTGTTATTCAATAAGTTAAATGTATTCATGTTTTTTCATGACTTAACGTTTCTATTATTTTTCGATCTCGCATTTATGTCAATTATTAAATACTGAATGCAACTTTTCATTTTACGTTATATTTTCAAAACATCATACAAGTTTCCAATATATAAATTAGAAATTCAAATCCACACTTGCGACGTAAATCGAGGTTTCATGTTCCACATTCAAGTTAAAATTATAAATATCCACTTAAAACATTAAATCTTAAATAAATTTCATACTGTTAATGCGCCGAAATTATTGGTTCGTTACAAGAGTCAAGAATAGAAACGTAGCTTCGGGAATGGAAAGTGGCCATTTGCTTCATTTTCTGCCTTGTTATAAATTCTAGTTTTACCTTTATATATATATATACACACACACACACACGCGAAGAGGCTTGTTAATGGCGACAGGCAGATTATTTCCGCTTGATTTCATTATGCATGAGTCGTCCTCCTATCCTTAATTCCATCTTTAATTTTATCTGATTTCCTTATGAAAACAAATCGCTTTGCGATTTCTGTTAACCTTCAATGAATTTCGATTCGTTGGTAAGTCATATTTTACTTCAATCTTATTTCAACAAGCTAAAGCCAAATCTATTCGCCGCTTTGATATAAGTTACCGAATAGCTTTGATTCGCCAAGTTTAGCAATCAATCTTCCCAGTCTCGTTGGATCCGATTAGTTCGGCTATGGATGATCAAGCCACTGTGGATTTGGGTTTCGGCATGGCCGACGCAACTAAGTTAGCTTCAGTTCCAAATTTCTCCAACCGATCTTCCATTTGGTTGAACATGATCGATTTCAGTTGATTTAAGGTAAGATTATTCTGTTTTGGTTTTGGGTCAATGGATAATGGGGATTTGCCTGCGGTTTTGATTATTATATAGATCTAATATCTGTTGATTTCAGTATTCCAATTTTAAATGTTTTGATCAATTTGCGATCTAATTGTTTGTAAACTTAGTGAAGCAGATTGTTACAGATTCATTTGGGTTGTGGGGTTATACCAAGTTCATCCACTGGCTTGGAATTAGTAGTTTAGGTATTAATCACTGATCGGTTTCGTTTGATTTTCTGTGAAATCATGTGAACCCGTTTACGATTTCACATGAAGTCCGAAGTCGATCAGCGAGTTTTTTCTATTAAAACCAGTTCTGAGTAAAACTTGTTTACTGGACATGGTTAGCATGAAGAGTTGGTTAATGTATACTGTGGTTAATTGAATATCTGAGAGACAGACTCTTGCTAAAGTTAGTATGAATCAATGTTAAGAAGGTCTAAGGATTTGTGTCATCTGATATTATGTTACTGGTTCTCAAGATAATTGTGATGAGTATTGCATTTTCTTATGGATCTTGGGCATGTTTCATACACAACAGATATTGCTAAATTCTGGATTTGGTATTTTATCTATATTTTGGCTTTATCATTCATACTGCCATCTCCTGAACATTAGAATGTTAAGGATTAATTTTTTTTCAATTGGTGCATTTTAGGGTAGAGTAAACAATGGCGACATGTGGTGGTTACATGCACCAGAAATAGGATTTATGGCTCTGCCAAAATATCTTTCAACATGGGCTATCTGTATATTTTGTTACTGTCTTGCATTTGAATAAGGAACGCATAGATATGGGAGTTGATCTTTTCTGGAGTGGATAGACCCATTTGTATAGTTATGTAGGAATCCATCCAGATTAAACATGCTGCTGGTGTTGGATGCTATTTTTTTCTTGGAACTGGTTTTTGATCAAGAACAGGAGGAGTAATTTTCTCAGGGAGGTGCAGCGAGTCGCACACTAATGCGGGATGATGACCTCATCATGGACCGAATTAATGTTTTTTGATTTATTTACTTGTATTTCCTATTTTTATGCTTTTGGTTTTATGTTGTAACTTGTATTGTTTTTCTAGTAGATAATAAAGTGAACCAATTTTCAAAAATATATATACACACAAATATATTTTATAACATGCATAGGATATAAATGGAAACATAAAATAGAGAAAGCAAAGAGGTTTGTGAAGAATAAGTTAGGAAAGGAATTAACGTGGGAAGGTGGAAGCAACATAATTTATACCCTCTTATACCAACTCATGCATAGGAAATATGTGTCTATTGACATTATTGTCCTTTCGAGTGTCATGCGAACATTACAGACCGGGTTTGCAGACCCAAAATGGTTAGAAAAATATGCTGAATCTGATTAGGGATATGCCGAATTCAATTGACTTGATTTCAAAATGAACAGCGCAAGCCTTTGTAATTTCATCGCCAACCGAGCACCTAATCTGACAAATGAATATACTGCAATAATCAGTGCAATGAGATGGATGCAGCGGTGTACAGTTTGCAGTGTTACGATGCTCCATTCAGCTGTGTTAGTTTGTGTTTTCCACTACACATTTTGTTCATGTATTATATTTCCGCTGTTTTGTAATTTATTAATCTCTGATATTTATCTGCTGTATATTATTATTTGTACTATGATATCTTGTACTCCAATGTAAATTGTTGTAATAGTAATGAAATATTCTCTTGTTTTGTGTTTTGATGAGTCGTGTTCTCAAGCAATCCGTATTCTTGTTTGGTTTAGGCCGGACAGGAAGTTCGGGTTGTCATAGAAGGTATTAGAGCTTTGGTTTACAAAGCTCTATAACAAGGAACATTAGACGAAAGAATTCATCAGAGATAGGATTAGCAATATCCTATAAGAATGACTCGTTAGAGATAGGGTAAGTAATACCCTAGAATGATTTCGAAGATTGTTATATGTATAATGAATTTAATTTTTAAAAATTATATCTTATTATAAGAATTTGAATATTTTATTTGATTTTGAATTTGGACTACCAAGTATAAGAAGATTTTGCATATACGCGTCATGAACGTATATTCGAAGTCTCAAATATACTGGGTAGATATAGAATCACACTCTAGTGACCCCAGGATGATTTTAGTGATAGTTCGAACATCATCAATATTTATTTTTGAGTTTCGAAAGTAGGATATCTATATGATTCCAATTGACTAGTGCGAGAACCAAAAATTTAGTTAGAGTTTATTATTTGTGATTTAGCATTGAAAATACGATTTTAAGTAGATAAAAGATATATATTTGAAAAGTTAATTGACTAACTTATTGCTGATTGTAATGTATGATAATTAGTTAAACTAATAAAAAAATATTGGAATAATAATATCAATATGAAAATGAAAGGTAAATTATGCCAAATCAAATATAATGTTGAACTGAGTTGAAAATTAGTTCAGATTAGACATGTATATATGTCAGACAGGTTGTTGCATAAAGACTAAGAAGAGGAATAAAATTGTATGCCCGACAAAAAGGTACATACTTATTGTATTGATTAGGTTTGATGGTTTTATGAGCTGGTTGGCTAGCCGCTTGGCTTTTGATTTTCCTTTTTGATCGATAAGGGCCCATGGAGGCAAGCTGTAGTTGTACCGATCAACCTGTATAACGTAGGTTATGACAAAAAATTTCGAAAATTTAAGGAATTAGCCAAATTTTGAGAAATTAGAAAGTTCTTAGAAACTGAAAAGTTGAAGAACTTGAGTCAGAATGAATGTTCAGTTGGTTAAGTAAACAACCTTCGGCTCTACCTTCCTTTTCGGGGGCAAAAAGTTCTTAAGTGGGGGAGATTGTAACAACCCTAAATTTTGGAACCAATTTAAAATTTATTTTTAATTGATTTACTGGATTTTAAATATTCAAAATGATTTATTTTAATAAATAATGACTTGAAATTTATTTTAAAATGAAGTTTGAATGTAACAAAATAAAATTTAATTTAAACGAACTCGTAACAGGGCGATAGTTCGAAAATTTAGTTTTAACTTTGAATGAATATACAGAATGCAATATAAATCCGATTTCAGTAAAACAACAAACGTTAGGATCAATTTAATGATATCTTTCTAATGAATACGGGAAATTAAGATTTCATGTTATAAATTGTAAGTTATGTCCAAATTAAAATTCCAAATAGTCGCTATAGAATTAAATATTATTTTATCGATATTATATACGCCTTTAAAATGGCCATTTTGCAAATGACCTCCATTTTCGATGAAACTAATTTTGTTAGATCCGAAACGTCAAATTATTGTCAGGTTTAAAATTTCAATTCAATTGGAATTCATATGTAAGCGTGGTAAAAATAAACACGTGTTGAAATTCAATTAGAATTTAATAAGCTAGTTAAAAAGGCCAAACGGTCTCCAAATTTGACGAAACTAGGTTCATTAGAACCATATTTGTGAAATATAGCTAGATTCCAAATTTCGTAATTTTTGGAGCTAGTATGTGATTCGTGGCAAATTAAAACATACGTCCAAAATCATTTTGTGACACCACACCCCGAGACCCACCCTAATAAAAAGCATTACTAGGTAATGTTGTCTATTAAAGCGGAGAATAGGGCTGGTTAAGGGCGACCACTTGTAGATTTGCATTAGCAAGTCTTAAGCACATCAAGAAAGTACTCATTTTTTCAAGAGGCTCGACATACTTAATCCTTACATAATACAATTCCACAGTGGCTACAGGATCAGCTCAGAACACAGTACATATAAAAACAAAATCATAGTCCATAGAACAGTTACACAATATTACATCGTTTACAACCAATACATGTGCTACACGAAGAATATATACAATTCTGATACTTGTACAACATGATACAGTCATAAGAATAAGTAACTTGACTACATGAACTCAAATGAAAGTAGCTACAGTGAAGACAGTCCAAAGAGAACTCGCTAATCCAAGCTCTACAACTATACCAGAAACATCTCGGTCTGACCCGAGGAATACGCACATGGGTCAGTCTAGTTTACAAATCAGTATAAGGGATAAATAAATAACACAAGATGTACAACTCTTTACTCAAGAGTTGTGAATAACCAACATGTAAGAATATGTTATTTATCCATATACCGGAAAACTAGTTTAAAACATGCAATGTGTGCACAAAACTCATAAAAACTCAATCAATGAATTCATGAAACCCAAACTATGTATTAGCGATAATTTAGGCTTCTCCATTAATAAAGTAAGCCAAAATATAACACAACAAGCATGGCTTAAAACTAGATCAAGAAAAGCATGAAACACTTAAGGAAGGAGGTCCAAATTTACACTATGGCATAAAACACACCCAGAAACCAATCCAGGTTGCCACTTTAAAGGTAGTTTCAAATGACCGAACAATCTCCGAATGGTCTAAAATTTGATATGCACAAAATAGATAGACCAGGCATTTAATTGAAAAAGGATTCACTAATTTGAAATTTTTTGAACATTTAAGATTTAAAAAACAATATACATTATATTACAAAATTATAATGATTGTTTTTTATAATGAAATATTCACAATCATTGTTAACGTTATTTTGGTTTATATACTAATTTTGATAAAAACTTATTGAAACCATCGAATTAGCTTACGAAACATATTCCATTATGTCCGAAATAGGGGTATTTAACTAGGGGCGACAGTCGTTGGGATTCGTTTGGAGTTCGAAGCGTTAAAATTCAACGTTAAATAAAATGAGAATTAAATTGTGACGAGAAGGAATTTCGCTCGGTCCGAACCAGTCGCTAAACCGATCCAGGCCGTTCGAAACGCCCTATCGTTTGAGAACAGGACACAACAGAACGCATACAGAAGAACATTTCACTATATATAACAACAGTGCATCAGATTACAAGAATATACATGAATAAATATTACACAGAAATATCAGAGATTTAAATTACATTTAAATACATAGCAGCGGAAAATAATACAATACACAACTAGAAGAGATATACGGATACAAAGCTTTCCGGATATCGTTCCAGCTGTAAACCAGGATCCTGTGAATATAAATCTGCAAAACCAAAACTACTAGCTGCCCGTGTCAAAATAGGGGCACCCAGAGTTTAGGTCAAAACAATAAACTCCAGGTCAGTCATGGGACTGGTGTGAGAACTAAAACAGTTATTAATCTTTATTTTAAATCAATAGGTAAATCAAGGGACCACGCCGTATAACACGGAACGGGTTTCCTCCCAAGAATACCAGTGCATAAAACAAACAGCGCAATGCTAAATAAAGAAAAATGAAGCTGTTATAAGACCCAGGTCCCATCACACAATGCAACGCAGCCGAGGATAGGGTTTTCCCTTATAACAGCCAAAGAATGCTTGATACGGTTAAAACAAATCGTTTGCTACTATAATAAGTGCATAGTGTGTAAAACATCTTCAAATCATAAGTATCAATCATAGGCGGCATGGGTACCATATATCATGTCGCCATATATAGGTTTACAAATAAAACCGCAAAGGTCACGTATTTGGAAATTGGGTTTCCGTCTATGAACCGAGGCAAAAGATAGTCCTCAACCGATTCGAGACGCTCTAGTCCGTGTCTCAGGACCCAGACACAGGTGGGCCCTTGGATCCTCAGGGCCGGTCCACCGATGTGGATTAAAATGCCTGAACACTACGTCTCCCCACCCTATGGGGTGTAAGTCTGGTCCGTCTGCCGACCAGAATGCATCGGCCAAAACCGATATAACCGAGGCGCCTCGCAACAGCAACAACCACATAAGTCAAACTCGTCAGGGCGTGTAAAACCACTGACGCCACTTCTAGCTAGAAAGAAACGCATGCCCTCCCTGACGTCCTCTCCCGTTTTTGGTTCACAACCGGGGTGCGAGGCTCGCGAATTCACGTTACACAAAGCTGTGCCACACAGGCTGTGCTTTGATCATCACCACAAGACTTTGCTTTTCAACAGAAGCCTCGATCAATTGCCACTTAGGCATGCCACACAGGCAATTCACTCCATGCGTTTGATATCCATCAATATATAACCCCTGAGCTCGTACGTCTCAGAGAAGGGCGTTAAGCAAGAGAATAAATTCTCCGCCGCCAAACAGATATATATTTAATAGAAATCAATCGCACAGACTAAAATCCAATGTCAGACACACAGTCCATTTACAAGTCCGTTCTGGGGCTGAACGAAACCGGAGGCACCTAGTACCCCGCATATCCATCGATCTCCAAGTACGTCTGGACGATCACCAACTGTTTCCATCTTCTTGGGTGTACAGCCCAATCAAGATCATCAGTTATCACCCAAACGACGTGAAGACTTCCGGTCTTCGACCACCGTCTTCATCTTCGACACCACGTCGAATCAGTTATTCAGAATGAGATAAACCCGGTCTTTCTGAACAACTCGCGTATATATTATAAAAGTGTTACACAAACACAACATACGCCTCATTCCAATTCAGAATATTCTTTTATTCAAATATTCCTATACTTTGGGAAAAGTTCCCATTAATTTTATCCAAGATAAATTCTTTAAATTTATTCTTTAATCTCCTTTGAATATCAATTCAGACTAGTCGGGATTAGCGAACCACACCGAAGTAATCATTTATTTTATTTCCCAATCCCAACCTATTCATCCCATGAAGTAAAACTGGTAATACTTCATATCTAACACCACAGTGTTATCGGTAAATTCAATTACCATTTCACGTTCAAATCTAATTAAAGATTTAACTATCGCCTGGAGCAAAACTGGTGATACTCCATTTTCGATCATTTCAATCTAATTAAAGATTCATTAAAACTCCACTTAGTTTTAATCTTGAACTGGGTTAAAGAATCAGTGTCATTTAAAACACGGTTCACGATAAACCCAAAATCACATTCCATTAATTATCGGGTTAAAGAACAAGTGTTATTTAAAACACTGTTTACGATAAACCCAAAAATCAATATCCATTCAATTCCAATTAAATATTATTTAATTGGTACACTTCATTAAATCTAAATAAAAAGATTTAATCTTTCCTCAACTGGGTTCAAGGACAGTGTTAGTGTAAGACACCGTTCACGACAACCCAAATCACATTCGATATTCAATACAAGGCTCTGAATAGAAAATATATCGGCTTATATTCAATATCGAATTCTCCGACTAACAAACGTCGTATTGGAAATAACGATATAAATATATATCTTTCAAATTTCCATAACAACCCCTGTATACTCACGAATTCCAACATCGAAATATTCCAAAGACAATTTCGATTCAAATCCACTCCAATGCAATCATTAGATATTCTGGTTATTTTCAAAACCCTTTTTAAATTCAATTTATTTATTTAAAAATAAATAGAATTATAATTCTAGTTCAAAACCAGTTCATTTCGATAAAAATCTATTTTTATCTTTTCAAATATGGAGTTTTTCATCCCAAATCTTCACAAATCATTTCTTATGATTTTACACAAATTATTACTATTTTTAATAATTTTATCAAGGCCCGTACAGTCGATTTCCATCAATGGCCATCGAACTGCACTTACAGCGACCTTTTTCAAATTTGATTTGGACATAATTCCAAATCCAACCGTTAGATTTCTAATTTCTAATATTCGTTAGAAAGCCCTTTTCGATACGAACCCAACGGTTCCGGTTTCAGGAGAATCCGACGGTCGGATCTCCCGTAATGTCCGTTTGAAATAAATGGTCGAAATTCACGAACTGCCGCGGCGCGGCGCGTTCTATTCAGGCCATTATATTATATATATAATATATATAATATATATTTCGTCGATTTCTATTTAAAACGAATTATATAAATAGTTTTGAATTCGTTTCAAAAACATTTTCAACTTCCTTTTCAATTCAAATCACAATTGAATCCTTCTTTATAGATTCGTTTTAAAATTCATTTCTATTCAATTCAAATTTCAATTCAATTTGAATTCGTTTTCAATTCAATTCATTTCGAAATCGTTTTCAATTCACTTCATTTCGAAATCGTTTTCAATTCACTTCATTTCGAAATCGTTTTCAATTCACTTCATTTCGAAATCGTTTTCAATTCACTTCATTTCGAAATCGTTTTCAATTCACTTTGAATTCGTTTCAATTCAATTCACTTCGAAATCGTTTTCAATTCACTTTGAATTCGTTTTCAATTCAATTCACTTCGAAATCGTTTTCAATTCACTTTGAATTCGTTTTCAATTCAATTCACTTCGAAATCGTTTTCAATTCACTTTGAATTCGTTTTCAATTCAATTCACTTCGAAATCGTTTTCAATTCACTTTGAATTCGTTTTCAATTCAATTCACTTCGAAATCGTTTTCAATTCACTTTGAATTCGTTTTCAATTCAATTCACTTCGAAATCGTTTTCAATTCACTTTGAATTCGTTTTCAATTCAATTCACTTCGAAATCGTTTTCAATTCACTTTGAATTCGTTTTCAATTCAATTCACTTCGAAATCGTTTAAAATCGATATAAATATCGTTCACGTCAAAATGGCTTCAAACTAATCAACACGACTTCATAAATTTCTATTTTCAAATATTCTATTTCAAATATTTCTATTTCAAATATTTCCATTTCTAAACTGGAATGAGGCCCAATCAATTACCATATAAAGTTAATTATATGGATTTTCATACAACACATGTATAATAGCATTGAAAAATAATCAACCATCAACCAAAGTGCACTACACTGTATAAGCATCAAATATAGATATCTAACGCTTATACCAGCCTGTCAATCAATCGATCGACATATTTAATCAATCAGGATGAGTGAACTTCAAATTTCATCCCAACACCCGTGTGGGGTTTCAAACAATCAAACACAGATTTTATTTGTGCAGTTGGACGATGTGTAAAATTTATCGACCCAATCAATGTCCTTCAAATAGGTGTACATAAACAAACCGTCTGATTTGTAAATGAATATTTATTTATTCACATTCACGTTAAAAATTATATTTTTAACGACAAAACATTTTATTCCAACATATGAATTTCTATTCAATTCATTTATTCAATAAAAATGATATTTTTATTTTTCTAACATATTTTAGAAAATTTCGGCGGCATAACGGCACGATACTAGAAACGGGACAAGGCCTAGCCTTATCCCCGGTCTAGTGAAGGCCCACGCCATTCACACATCAATCAAATCAATTTCGTTATGCAAACCACAAAATGTGGAGTAAGAGTCTAACCTAGCCTTACTCCTTCGCCTTATAACGGCGCACGTCTAATCCTAACCAATTTATCGATTTGATTTTTCACTCCACAAACCACATTCAAACCAATCTCGCAAACAATAACCAAACAACCAAACAAACAAGTCCATGGTCTGTGGACGATTGTGTCGGGTGCTACTAAGCACCGTCTGCATCCTAGTATATATATATAACTAGAAAATAAATTGAAGAGTGAGAAATTCTCACCGATAGCTATCCAACTTCACGACACTCCTATTGTAGAGATCTTCGTCGTTCTCGCCCTTTTTGACCGCTTCGTTGTCGTAGCCACTACATATGTAAAAATCGAATTTTTACTTCGCTATTCAATATATAAAAATCGAATTTTTACTACGATGTTCAATATATAAAAATCATATTTTTATCACGCTATTTTCTATATAAAGATTTCGCCTTTTTAAATTTAAAGATTTCACCTTTTTAAATTCAAAGATTTCACCTTTTTAAATTCAAAGATTTCACCTTTTTAAATTCAAAGATTTCACCTTTTTAAATTCAAAATTCTAACTTTTATAAATTCAAAATTCTAACTTTTATAAATTAAAAATTCTAACTTTTATAAATTAAAAATCCTAACTTTTACAAATTAAAAATTCTAACTTTTACAAATTAAAAATCCTATAAGAAAAATCAGGTTTAAAGTAATTAAAAAAAAATCAGAAAAAAAAATAAACTTACAGGGGGCTCGGGGTGGCGGTTGCTGACGTCAGCGCAGGGGGGGGGGGGGGTCGGAGTTGTCGCTGGTGGCTGGAAAGGGGGCTGGAGGCGCTGGCGGAGGAGGATGCGGTTGGGTTCGTCAGGGGGTCGGCGCGAGAAAAGGGGGCTAGGGCTAGAAGGGCGTCGGGTTTTGGGTAGAGGGGCTGTCGCGGTGGGAAGAGGGAACGATGCGGGGAGGGGAAGAAGAGGAAGAGGCGGCGGCAGCTCTGGGGGGGGGGGGGGGCGCGAGGTGGCGGCGGCGGCTCTCTTCCCCCCCGTCACCTTCGATTTTCGATTTTTTTTTTCTTTTTTTTATTTTGATTCTGTTCGAACTAACGGGGGGGGGGGGGTAATATGGAAAAGAAAAAGTTTTATATTTTTAATTATTTAATTATTTAATTTTCAAAAAGGTACTTTTACATACGACCTCGAAACGAGGCCCACCGCCTGTCGCCCATAGCGTTTCACCCCCATTCCGAACACAATGGGATATGTATCGTAGGTTGATTCGATCGTTTTGATCCGTTTCCTTTAAATTTACACTTAAATCACTATATTGAATTTTAAACGTACATTTCAAATTACCGGGGTCACATACTAACTCTATAAATTGCAGAAAAATATTTTCTAGCTTCGTATTGACGATACGGTCCTAACAAAACTAGTTTCGTCGAATTCTGAGACCGTTTGAAAAATGGCCAATTTCCAGTCGATTAAAATCAACTGAAACTGGTCAAACGCGTTTTCCTTCGCCACGCTCACATATTGATTCGAAAAATTATGAAATTTGGAATCTAGCAATAACTTAACATCACGGACCCAACAAAACTGGTTTCGTCGAAATCCGAGGTCGTTTGCAAAATTGCTATTTTTAAGGGCCTTATATATATAAAAATATATATAAATTCCACAGCGACTATTTCAAATTTTAAACTGGACATATCTTATCATTTCTAAGATGAAATCTCAGTTTGTCAACTTCGTTACAAAGATATAGTTATACAGATTCAAATATTTCTTGTTTCGTTCAATTCTGACTTATATTGAATTCTGTATATTCATTTGAAATTAGAAATCGAATTTTCGAACTACCGCGCCATTTTCTATTCTATTTATAATTATATTTAAATATTTATATTCTAGCGACGACGCGTATAATATATATACGTTGAATTCTATTCAAAATAAATTTCTCGTCGATATTATTTAAAATAATTCATTTTAAATAATCAAAATTCGCTAAAATGGCCAAAATAAAAATTTCAAACTGGCTCGCATTTTACGGGTTGTTACAATCTCCCCCACTTAAAACTTTTCGTCCCCGAAAAGGAACAAAGTCGAAAGTGGTTTGATTATTCAGCTCTACGATCGATCAGGCTTCCATTCTCCAACTCTTTAGTTTCTGAGAATTTTCAAAATTTCAAAAATTTGGCTAACACCCTAAATTTTCGAAAAATTTCGCCATAACCTCCCCTGCACCGGGAGCATCGGGGAATTTCAAATAGCTTCCCCGGTCCTTCAGATCTCAAAAAGAAAAAGAAAAAGCCAAGCGGCTAGCCAATAGGCTCACAAAATCATCATCACCCAAACAAAACAGGAAATTATGTAGTAAACATGTACCTATTTGTCGGGCAAACAAATTTTATTCTCTGCTCTAGCCTCCTTGCTATGACCTGTTCAATGATATATATGTATATGCAAACAAATGCGACCAATTTTCAATACAATTCAATATTTGTTTCAATTAGGCTAAATGGCTCAAAATTAGCAAACAAATGAATAAACAACACAAACATCAATCAATTAGTGAATTTAACGTTTCAAATTCATAATTTTGATACATATAAAAAAAAAATCATGTTTTGGTGCCAAATCACAACAATGTATTCTAGCTATATTAGTTTTGGTTCTCACACCTGTCTAATGGAAATATATAGAAATCCCACCTTCGAAACACGAACATAAGTTCTGATGATGATCGATCAATCATCAGAACCATCTCCGGGTGTCTAGAGTGTAATCCTATATCTATCCAGTATATTAAAATTTCAAATACACGTGGATCAGACGTATACGCAAAATCTATATATACTGGATTGTCCACATCAATATAAATAGATAATCAGATACGAATAATTGATTTAAATTTTCAAAACAAAAATTTGATTTCATTTGAAAAATATACTCTTCACACTCGTTCTAGGATACTACTGATCCCATCTCTAACGAGTCATTCTAATTGGATATTACTAATCCAATATCTGATGAATTCTTTCGTATGGTTCTAATGTGCCTTGTTCTCGGCTTTGTAAACCAAAGCTCTGATACCAACTGTGACGAGAAGGAATTTCGCTCGGTCCGAACCAGTCGCTAAACCGATCCAGGCCGTTCGAAACGCCCTATCGTTTGAGAACAGGACACAACAGAACGCATACAGAAGAACATTTCACTATATATAACAACAGTGCATCAGATTACAAGAATATACATGAATAAATATTACACAGAAATATCAGAGATTTAAATTACATTTAAATACATAGCAGCGGAAAATAATACAATACACAACTAGAAGAGATATACGGATACAAAGCTTTCCGGATATCGTTCCAGCTGTAAACCAGGATCCTGTGAATATAAATCTGCAAAACCAAAACTACTAGCTGCCCGTGTCAAAATAGGGGCACCCAGAGTTTAGGTCAAAACAATAAACTCCAGGTCAGTCATGGGACTGGTGTGAGAACTAAAACAGTTATTAATCTTTATTTTAAATCAATAGGTAAATCAAGGGACCACGCCGTATAACACGGAACGGGTTTCCTCCCAAGAATACCAGTGCATAAAACAAACAGCTCAATGCTAAATAAAGAAAAATGAAGCTGTTATAAGACCCAGGTCCCATCACACAATGCAACGCAGCCGAGGATAGGGTTTTCCCTTATAACAGCCAAAGAATGCTTGATACGGTTAAAACAAATCGTTTGCTACTATAATAAGTGCATAGTGTGTAAAACATCTTCAAATCATAAGTATCAATCATAGGCGGCATGGGTACCATATATCATGTCGCCATATATAGGTTTACAAATAAAACCGCAAAGGTCACGTATTTGGAAATTGGGTTTCCGTCTATGAACCGAGGCAAAAGATAGTCCTCAACCGATTCGAGACGCTCTAGTCCGTGTCTCAGGACCCAGACACAGGTGGGCCCTTGGATCCTCAGGGCCGGTCCACCGATGTGGATTAAAATGCCTGAACACTACGTCTCCCCACCCTATGGGGTGTAAGTCTGGTCCGTCTGCCGACCAGAATGCATCGGCCAAAACCGATATAACCGAGGCGCCTCGCAACAGCAACAACCACATAAGTCAAACTCGTCAGGGCGTGTAAAACCACTGACGCCACTTCTAGCTAGAAAGAAACGCATGCCCTCCCTGACGTCCTCTCCCGTTTTTGGTTCACAACCGGGGTGCGAGGCTCGCGAATTCACGTTACACAAAGCTGTGCCACACAGGCTGTGCTTTGATCATCACCACAAGACTTTGCTTTTCAACAGAAGCCTCGATCAATTGCCACTTAGGCATGCCACATAGGCAATTCACTCCATGCGTTTGATATCCATCAATATATAACCCCTGAGCTCGTACGTCTCAGAGAAGGGCGTTAAGCAAGAGAATAAATTCTCCGCCGCCAAACAGATATATATTTAATAGAAATCAATCGCACAGACTAAAATCCAATGTCAGACACACAGTCCATTTACAAGTCCGTTCTGGGGCTGAACGAAACCGGAGGCACCTAGTACCCCGCATATCCATCGATCTCCAAGTACGTCTGGACGATCACCAACTGTTTCCATCTTCTTGGGTGTACAGCCCAATCAAGATCATCAGTTATCACCCAAACGACGTGAAGACTTCCGGTCTTCGACCACCGTCTTCATCTTCGACACCACGTCGAATCAGTTATTCAGAATGAGATAAACCCGGTCTTTCTGAACAACTCGCGTATATATTATAAAAGTGTTACACAAACACAACATACGCCTCATTCCAATTCAGAATATTCTTTTATTCAAATATTCCTATACTTTGGGAAAAGTTCCCATTAATTTTATCCAAGATAAATTCTTTAAATTTATTCTTTAATCTCCTTTGAATATCAATTCAGACTAGTCGGGATTAGCGAACCACACCGAAGTAATCATTTATTTTATTTCCCAATCCCAACCTATTCATCCCATGAAGTAAAACTGGTAATACTTCATATCTAACACCACAGTGTTATCGGTAAATTCAATTACCATTTCACGTTCAAATCTAATTAAAGATTTAACTATCGCCTGGAGCAAAACTGGTGATACTCCATTTTCGATCATTTCAATCTAATTAAAGATTCATTAAAACTCCACTTAGTTTTAATCTTGAACTGGGTTAAAGAATCAGTGTCATTTAAAACACGGTTCACGATAAACCCAAAATCACATTCCATTAATTATCGGGTTAAAGAACAAGTGTTATTTAAAACACTGTTCACGATAAACCCAAAAATCAATATCCATTCAATTCCAATTAAATATTATTTAATTGGTACACTTCATTAAATCTAAATAAAAAGATTTAATCTTTCCTCAACTGGGTTCAAGGACAGTGTTAGTGTAAGACACCATTCACGACAACCCAAATCACATTCGATATTCAATACAAGGCTCTGAATAGAAAATATATCGGCTTATATTCAATATCGAATTCTCCGACTAACAAACGTCGTATTGGAAATAACGATATAAATATATATCTTTCAAATTTCCATAACAACCCCTGTATACTCACGAATTCCAACATCGAAATATTCCAAAGACAATTTCGATTCAAATCCACTCCAATGCAATCATTAGATATTCTGGTTATTTTCAAAACCCTTTTTAAATTCAATTTATTTATTTAAAAATAAATAGAATTATAATTCTAGTTCAAAACCAGTTCATTTCGATAAAAATCTATTTTTATCTTTTCAAATATGGAGTTTTTCATCCCAAATCTTCACAAATCATTTCTTATGATTTTACACAAATTATTACTATTTTTAATAATTTTATCAAGGCCCGTACAGTCGATTTCCATCAATGGCCATCGAACTGCACTTACAGCGACCTTTTTCAAATTTGATTTGGACATAATTCCAAATCCAACCGTTAGATTTCTAATTTCTAATATTCGTTAGAAAGCCCTTTTCGATACGAACCCAACGGTTCCGGTTTCAGGAGAATCCGACGGTCGGATCTCCCGTAATGTCCGTTTGAAATAAATGGTCGAAATTCACGAACTGCCGCGGCGCGGCGCGTTCTATTCAGGCCATTATATTATATATATAATATATATTTCGTCGATTTCTATTTAAAACGAATTATATAAATAGTTTTGAATTCATTTCAAAAACATTTTCAACTTCCTTTTCAATTCAAATCACAATTGAATCCTTCTTTATAGATTCGTTTTAAAATTCATTTCTATTCAATTCAAATTTCAATTCAATTTGAATTCGTTTTCAATTCAATTCATTTCGAAATCGTTTTCAATTCACTTCATTTCGAAATCGTTTTCAATTCACTTCATTTCGAAATCGTTTTCAATTCACTTCATTTCGAAATCGTTTTCAATTCACTTCATTTCGAAATCGTTTTCAATTCACTTTGAATTCGTTTCAATTCAATTCACTTCGAAATCGTTTTCAATTCACTTTGAATTCGTTTTCAATTCAATTCACTTCGAAATCGTTTTCAATTCACTTTGAATTCGTTTTCAATTCAATTCACTTCGAAATCGTTTTCAATTCACTTTGAATTCGTTTTCAATTCAATTCACTTCGAAATCGTTTTCAATTCACTTTGAATTCGTTTTCAATTCAATTCACTTCGAAATCGTTTTCAATTCACTTTGAATTCGTTTTCAATTCAATTCACTTCGAAATCGTTTTCAATTCACTTTGAATTCGTTTTCAATTCAATTCACTTCGAAATCGTTTTCAATTCACTTTGAATTCGTTTTCAATTCAATTCACTTCGAAATCGTTTAAAATCGATATAAATATCGTTCACGTCAAAATGGCTTCAAACTAATCAACACGACTTCATAAATTTCTATTTTCAAATATTCTATTTCAAATATTTCTATTTCAAATATTTCCATTTCTAAACTGGAATGAGGCCCAATCAATTACCATATAAAGTTAATTATATGGATTTTCATACAACACATGTATAATAGCATTGAAAAATAATCAACCATCAACCAAAGTGCACTACACTGTATAAGCATCAAATATAGATATCTAACGCTTATACCAGCCTGTCAATCAATCGATCGACATATTTAATCAATCAGGATGAGTGAACTTCAAATTTCATCCCAACACCCGTGTGGGGTTTCAAACAATCAAACACAGATTTTATTTGTGCAGTTGGACGATGTGTAAAATTTATCGACCCAATCAATGTCCTTCAAATAGGTGTACATAAACAAACCGTCTGGTTTGTAAATGAATATTTATTTATTCACATTCACGTTAAAAATTATATTTTTAACGACAAAACATTTTATTCCAACATATGAATTTCTATTCAATTCATTTATTCAATAAAAATGATATTTTTATTTTTCTAACATATTTTAGAAAATTTCGGCGGCATAACGGCACGATACTAGAAACGGGACAAGGCCTAGCCTTATCCCCGGTCTAGTGAAGGCCCACGCCATTCACACATCAATCAAATCAATTTCGTTATGCAAACCACAAAATGTGGAGTAAGAGTCTAACCTAGCCTTACTCCTTCGCCTTATAACGGCGCACGTCTAATCCTAACCAATTTATCGATTCGATTTTTCACACCACAAACCACATTCAAACCAATCTCGCAAACAATAACCAAACAGCCAAACAAACAAGTCCATGGTCTGTGGACGATTGTGTCGGGTGCTACTAAGCACCGTCTGCATCCTAGTATATATATATAACTAGAAAATAAATTGAAGAGTGAGAAATTCTCACCGATAGCTATCCAACTTCACGACACTCCTATTGTAGAGATCTTCGTCGTTCTCGCCATTTTTGACCGCTTCGTTGTCGTAGCCACTACATATGTAAAAATCGAATTTTTACTTCGCTATTCAATATATAAAAATCGAATGTTTACTACGATGTTCAATATATAAAAATCATATTTTTATCACGCTATTTTCTATATAAAGATTTCGCCTTTTTAAATTTAAAGATTTCACCTTTTTAAATTCAAAGATTTCACCTTTTTAAATTCAAAGATTTCACCTTTTTAAATTCAAAGATTTCACCTTTTTAAATTCAAAATTCTAACTTTTATAAATTCAAAATTCTAACTTTTATAAATTAAAAATTCTAACTTTTATAAATTAAAAATCCTAACTTTTACAAATTAAAAATTTTAACTTTTACAAATTAAAAATCCTATAAGAAAAATCAGGTTTAAAGTAATTAAAAAAAAATCAGAAAAAAAAATAAACTTACAGGGGGCTCGGGGTGGCGGTTGCTGACGTCAGCGCAGGGGGGGGGGGTCGGAGTTGTCGCTGGTGGCTGGAAAGGGGGCTGGAGGCGCTGGCGGAGGAGGATGCGGTTGGGTTCGTCAAGGGGTCGGCGCGAGAAAAGGGGGCTAGGGCTAGAAGGGCGTCGGGTTTTGGGTAGAGGGGCTGTCGCGGTGGGAAGAGGGAACGATGCGGGGAGGGGAAGAAGAGGAAGAGGCGGCGGCAGCTCTGGGGGGGGGGGGGGGGCGCGAGGTGGCGGCGGCGGCTCTCTTCCCCCCCGTCGCCTTCGATTTTCGATTTTTTTTTTCTTTTTTTTATTTTGATTCTGTTCGAACTAACGGGGGGGGGGGGGGGGAGGGTAATATGGAAAAGAAAAAGTTTTATATTTTTAATTATTTAATTTTCAAAAAGGTACTTTTACATACGACCTCGAAACGAGGCCCACCGCCTGTCGCCCATAGCGTTTCACCCCCATTCCGAACACAATGGGATATGTATCGTAGGTTGATTCGATCGTTTTGATCCGTTTCCTTTAAATTTACACTTAAATCACTATATTGAATTTTAAACGTACATTTCAAATTACCGGGGTCACATACTAACTCTATAAATTGCAGAAAAATATTTTCTAGCTTCGTATTGACGATACGGTCCTAACAAAACTAGTTTCGTCGAATTCTGAGACCGTTTGAAAAATGGCCAATTTCCAGTCGATTAAAATCAACTGAAACTGGTCAAACGCATTTTCCTTCGCCACGCTCACATATTGATTCGAAAAATTATGAAATTTGGAATCTAGCAATAACTTAACATCACGGACCCAACAAAACTGGTTTCGTCGAAATCCGAGGTCGTTTGCAAAATTGCTATTTTTAAGGGCCTTATATATATAAAAATATATATAAATTCCACAGCGACTATTTCAAATTTTAAACTGGACATATCTTATCATTTCTAAGATGAAATCTCAGTTTGTCAACTTCGTTACAAAGATATAGTTATACAGATTCAAATATTTCTTGTTTCGTTCAATTCTGACTTATATTGAATTCTGTATATTCATTTGAAATTAGAAATCGAATTTTCGAACTACCGCGCCATTTTCTATTCTATTTATAATTATATTTAAATATTTATATTCTAGCGACGACGCGTATAATATATATACGTTGAATTCTATTCAAAATAAATTTCTCGTCGATATTATTTAAAATAATTCATTTTAAATAATCAAAATTCGCTAAAATGGCCAAAATAAAAATTTCAAACTGGCTCGCATTTTACGGGTTGTTACATAAATACAATATAATATATAAATATTTGTGCCCCAACCCTAATTCCATGCTCAGACCGCCGCCACTTTCACGTTTCAATGCCTGATTTGTTCCCGATTTCTCCTCAAATTTTCTCACAATCTACTAATGAATTCGTAATTTTTCCAACTGAAATATTGTTAAGCTTGAAGAAATTTACGCATTCAACGATGAGGATCAGATCTAGGAGTATATTTTGTTCGAATTTAGGGATCAAAGGTGTGGTTTTCGATCAAGTTTTCTGGCATCGTGATGGGATCGAGTTCGCCAGTTGTCATGGTGTGGGATGGCGACGAGGTGGCCTTCGATGAGGGCATCGTGGATCAAGCGAGGAGTGGTAGCGTGCGTGATCAACTTAGGGTGGCGAGCTTTTTTCGATGTCGGCTAGAAGAAGAAACGTGAAAGGAGAAGTTTAATTAGGTTATTAAATAATTTAATTTATTAATCAATGACGTATTAAAACATTCGATGTATAAACGATTGTATCTCTCTCAAACGAAAACAGAACCATGCAATGCATTGGAATCGTGGAATCGAATCAATGCAGTGGACCAGATTTGGTTAGAAACGACAGTTTTTGGAATTTTTGATTAAATTAAACGCTTGTTTAATTTTGTCAAAACAATTGTTATTTAACGATTTCTAAACCGGTCAATGTGAGAACTCTCTCACTCAACTATTTTGTATAGTTATTCTACTCTATAACCGAATATGTATTGATTGCCTATGATTGCAATGTTTGATTAATTTATTGCAAATTGTTATACGGTATATGGTAGCTCGCCTCACCAGTTGTTTGAAAACCATATAGATGAATAGATGATTGACTGAGATATGATTTGAATGTGATTTTAAAATAATTAATATGCTAAAACGATGTTAAAATATTTGTGGTAATTGAAATTGGATTAAAATAATTTATTTATTGATTGTTTATTGGTTGAAAACCTCACATGGGTCTTGGGATGATAATTAATTCATACATCTCCCTTGTGTTTAGTTGTGTGTCAATCAATTGATTGACAAACTGTTGTAAGCGTTATTTAATGCTTATACGGTTGTAGATGCATTCTAGGTGTGCACTGAATGTTTAATAGTTGTTTATCACTATTGTTGAATACATGTTATGTAGAATCCATATAACTAAAATTATATGGTAATTGGTTGAATCCCATTTCAATTCGGAATAAATGAATATTTTAATATAATATTTAGAGAAAATTTGAAGTTTGATTTTGATGTCCGATTTTGGATGGACACGAAAATATTGAAATATGAAGCCAAGTTGAGTAAATAAACGTCATTTTAACTCGAACGGATTTTTGTATTTGTTTTCAACATTTCTATAATGAATGTTTAGAAAATGGATTTCAAAATCTGACATTTTGAAAATATTATTATTTTGAGATTATAATAATATGGGATTTTCGGTTTTGATTTAAAATTGAAATGGAAGTTGAAATCATTTTTAAACGAATCTATAAACATTTTATAAAATACGTTTTAAATGGAAATCGACGAAGTTTATTATAAATAATAAAATGGTTTGAATAGAATGTGTCGCGCAGCGACCGTTTGTGAATTTCGACCATTAACTTCGAATTGACGTAATGGGAGATCCGACCATCGGATTCTCCTAAATCCGAAACCGTTAGGTTCGTATCGAACAGAGCTTTCGAATGATAATAAGAGATTTGAAATCTAACGGTTAGATCTTGTGAAATGTTTAATTCAAATTTGAATAAAAACATCGCTAGTGCAACTAAATGACTTGAAATGTCATTTAACTAAAAGGGCCCATTTTTAAATGATTAAAAATAGGAAAAAATTATGTAAAATCATAATAAATGATTTGAAAAAAAAATTGGATGAAATATTCCAATTTTGAAAAGATAAATGATATTTTGTCAGGATAGACTAGTTAACAACTAGCGTAAGAATCCAATGTTTTTAAATTAACAAATTGGATTGCGAATAGTTTAATATAACCAGAATTTTCCAATGTATAAATTGGAATGGATTTGAATGGAAATAATCCTCGGATATTTCGATATTGGATTTCATAATTAAGTGGATATCGTTGAGGAATTTGGAAGATATAGATATCGTTATTCCCAATACGATATCTGGTGATTTCAGAACTTGATGTTGAATATAAGTCTATATGATTTATGTTCAGGGCCTTGTATTTAATATCAAATTGGATTTTGGGTTTGTCATGAATGGTGTCTTCAATAACACTATTCTTAAACCCAGTTTAGAAATGAATAAATCTTTTAGTTAAGATTAATGAAGTTTTCCAATTAATAAACATAATTGGAATTCAATGGAAGTTGAATTTGGGTTTATCGTGAATGATGTTTTAAAAAAAATTGTTCATTAACCCAATTAACAGTTAATTTATGATTTGGATTTTTATAAATCTTGTAACTAAGATTTAATGGAATTTTCCAAAGTGAAGTTTCCCAATTTAATAAACTAAACTGGAATTGAGTGGAAATCGATTTAATACTAATCAAGATGAGCTTATGTGAAGGAAGACCGTTACTATTTATGGAATTTAAAAGGCTTTACAATTATTCCACTTATAGTATTAGTCTGATATGGAAATTCATATCGATTACGATTGGTTTGATTTCCATGAAGGTTCCAGTTGAATGGAAGATGATTTTTGGGTTTATCGTGAGATATGTTTTAAAAGACATTCGTTGTTTAACCCAGTTAAAGACATGATTGATTTCCTAAGATTGAATAATCATTAAGTAATGATTTTTGAGATTAATACTACATTGGAGTTTAAATGACTCTTTAATTAGAATGAATGTGAATGGGGTAATTAAATTTACCAAATTCGAGAAGTGTTCGAGAATGGAGTACCACCAGTTTTACTCCATGCGATAGTTAAATCTTTAATTAGATTTAAACGTTAAATGGTAATTAAATTTACCGATAACACAATGGGTGTTAGATATGGAGAACTACCATTTTTGCTCCATGCGATGAATAGGTTGGGATTGGGGTAGTAAAATGAATGATTACTTCGATAAGGCTCGATAATTCCGACTAGTTTTATGAAACTTAATCTGGTTTATGTTTCAAAAGATATTATAATATCTTTTGAATGATTTCCAAAGAAAGATTTAAACAATAGGTTTAAATGAAATAAATCTTTGATAAGATTTGTGGGAATAATTCCCAGTAAAAAGAATATTTGAATAAAAGAATATTCGAGAATGGAATGAGGCGTATGATGTGTTTTTATATCACTTGATTATAAGATACTCAAATTATTCGAAAAGACCGGGTTTAACCCATTCTGAATAAGTGATACGACGATTAAAAGTCGAAGATTTGAAGATGGTGGTTGAAGACTGAAGATCTTCACATTGTTAGGATGATTACTGATGTTTTGATTGGGCTATACACCCAAGACGAGGTAATAAGTGGTGATCATCCAGACGTACTTGGAGATCAACCAGATATGTGAGGCCCTCTCTCCTGTATTGGACATATGGGACGTGGAATAAGGTGCGTCCAGTTTCATTCAGACTTAGAACAAACTTACAAGTGGATTATGTGCCCGACATTGTAGTTTGTGCTATACTAAGTGATCTCTACTATATATATATTTGATGGCGGGGAATTTATTATCTTTGCTTAACACCCTTCTTTGGGACGTACGAGTGCAAAGGTTATATATTGGTGGACATTAGTTGTATGGTATGAATTGACAATGTGGTATGCTGAGATGCATGGATCAAAGCTTTTGTTGAAAAGCAGGGCTTTGTGGATGATGATCAAAGCATGGCTTTAATATAACATAGCTTTGTGTATAACATTAATTTGCGAGCTTCACACCCCTGTATGAACCAGAAACGGGATGAAGTTCAACAGGGAAGACATGTGTTTCCTTTTAGGTAGGAGTGATGTCATGGTATGAAGCCTAGAAAATTTACTTATGTGGATGATGGTTAGTAAGGTACCTTGGATATGGATGTATAAAGGCTCTTGATGGTCGACATACCGACCAAGATTGCGGTCCAAATGGACTGGGAAACGTATTGTTTAGGAATTGCCAATCCGCAAACATAAGAGTGGACCGACCCAGCATGCTCCAAGGGCTCACTTGAGTCTGGGTCCTGGACATCTTTCTAGAGGTGCTCCGAATCGGATGAGGAAGATCCCTTGCCTCGGTTCATAGATGGAATCCAAATTTCAATAAGCGAGATTCGATTTTAGTTGTAAACCTATATGACGACATAGTAGGATGGGGTACTATGATGTCTACGATTGATATAGATATATTCGAAATTGATGTTTGCACTATGCACTAATGATAATGAAAGAAAATTCCGCATATTAAGCATGTTTGGCTATTATAAGGTAAAACTCTATCCTTTGTTTTGTGTTGCATTATGTGATGGGACCCGAGTCTTATAATAACTTCATTTTTCTTTTTAGCATTGCGTTGTTTGTTTTGTGGTATTCTTGGGAGAAAACACGTTCCGCATCATAGGGCGTGGTCCCTTGATTACCCCACATTAAAATAAATTTAATAACTATTTTAGTTCTCACACCAGTCTTATGAATGACTCGGAGTTTGTTGTTTCCCACCTAAACTTTGGCTGCCCATATTTTCCACAAGGGCAGCTAGAAGTTTTGGTTTGCAGATATTTCTTTTCACAAGATCCTTCATTACGGCTGGAGCTATACTCTGGAATGCTTTGTATCCATGTATTCCTTTAGCTGTGTTAGTTGGTGTTTTCCACTGCACATTTTAGTCATGCATTATATTTCTGCTGTTTTGTAATTTATTAATCTCTGATATTTATCGGCTAGATATTATTATTTGTACTCTAATATCTTGAACTCTGATGTAAATTGTTGTAATAACAATGAAATGTTCTCTTGTTATGTGTTCTGATGAGTCTGTTCTCAAACAATCCGTATTCTTGTTCGATTTAGGCTGGCCAGGAAGTTCAGGTCATCATAACAATGGTATAGCCATAAATATAGGGGGAGTTATAAGAAAATTGTAGATTTAGGGGGAGTTATAGATTTAGAGCGAGTTATCTTTAGAATTAGCCACTAGGATTATTCCAAGTTTAGATAGATATACTTTTGGTTGATGACAAAGGGGGGGAAATTATAAAATAGGTATAGTTTATGGGGGAGTTAGAAGGAATTTATGGTGAAAGGGGGAGTAATCGAAGAATCAGATTAACAGGTGATATTATGTATGCATATTTTATAAACTAAGGTTGTCTTCATCAAAAAGGGGGAGATTGTTGGAGAAGGGAATGTTGATGATGTTTTGATGACAATAACCTTGTTTCAATCATTATCATTATTGATTATAAAATATATAGTAAAATCTTTATCCAGAATACACACACACACACACACATATGCAGGATTTATATGCAGAAAATAAATATTGAAGACTGTACAGTTTAGAGATTCATGATTTCAAAGGAGAATCAAGACTCAAGAGTATCAAGATATCAAGGGTTCAAGATTATCAGAGTAATAGAATCTAGTTAGTATGTAAAACTCCGAATAACACTTAAATTCCGTTTTCAAATTATCTCTATTTAAATTGATTTCAAACTATTTTCAAAATTATTTTTAAATTTCTCTCAAAATGATTTTTAATCATTTAAGGATTTTAAAATTATGATTTAAAATATATATACTTCCTAAGTTTCTTATGTTTATGAATATATTATAAAGATTTATATATGTTTATAATTATATTATATAGTTTTATATCACTTATACAAATAGTTTTTAAATCATATGTTTAAACAAAATTATATTATGTTTTTATACTTGAAAAGTTATATTTTAAACAACTAGTTTTGTTTCATGAATTTCCATAATGTGTATATATATTGGATTAATACTTTAAAAATGATTTAAAATTCAAATTTACATATGTATGTCGACATACATTGTAATGTCCCGTATTTTTACGGTATAATAATTAATTTATTTAATTATTTAAATAATGGTTTAGAGATTTATATGGTCATTTAATTAAATAATATTGAATATTTAATTAATTAAATAGTAGAATAATATATTTAATTCTGAAATAATCAGAATTAGCTGAAATGGTGATACAGTGTGAACTGGACAATTTAATATATATATATATATAATTTAGTTTGGAATTGAATTCGAATAACGAATATATTATTTAAACGAAGTTTGAACGTATAATTATATTATAACTATAATCGAGCTTGAAATGGCGCGGCAGTTCGCTATTTGGTGATTTGAACTTCAACTGAATATACAGAAGTCATTTTAAATCGGATTTCTATGAAACAAGAAACGTTGGGAGCTGGTGAAGTATATTTTTCTAATGGAAGAGAAAAATCGGGATTTCGTCGTGTAGATTTTGATTTATGTCCAAATCAAATTTTAGAAAAGTCGCTATGGAATTCCTTTATAATTTATATTGATTTATTTATATTTTTAAATGGATTTTAAATATAAATCGAATATCGATGTAACACTGGATTGGGAATATCAAGTTATAAATCCAATTGGAGCTGTATAGTATTCTATTGTGGATATATACGATAATAGAAACTTATTATTGAAGGGTAGAAGTGTTTCGAAATCGAATAAATATTAATTCGGTTTTATTTATACGAGAAAATAATATTTTCGAAAACAGTATTGGAATTTGATGAAACCAAATTTATTGAATCCAGAATAGTGTAATATAGCGGAGCACCAATTTTCGTGATGATTGAACGGATTGAGTGTTCGTGAGACATTAAATAGTTAATGAGAATATAGACGAATATTAATAATGAAAATATCTAACAAATATCTAAACCTAATTCCTATAAATATGCCTACCCTCCCCCTTAAAACCTAATTCACAAATCACTTACTCAACACAGAAAATTTTCAAGCCGACACTATCTCTTCTCAAAACGTGAAAATCCACTTTAAAGAAAAACCAAAAACAAATCAAAGAAAATTCAATAAATCCTAAAACCAATTCAGTTGATCTTCTTTTGGTAGGAGCTTCACGCTCATATATTTTTGTGGAACTCGAACTCAGTAGGGTTCGTTGGTTATGTTCGAGCGTGACCTAGGGTTGCGGTTACTGACGAACTCCATGAGTATTGGGCAAATCTGTTTCAGGTGGAGGCATGCGGGGATGCTGCGCCTCGATCGGTGGCGGGGTCAGGGGTTCAGATGGACGATGGTCATCGCTATGTCGAGTTGAATGGCAGTTTGCGTTGGAATTGGTTTTTGAGCTCGTAAGGGAGCTATAGGCCACCGGAATCGATGGGGCATGGTCGAAGAGGACCGCCGGAGGGCAGCGGTGCTGGGACGCGGCGGTCCCTGGTTTTTCTAGGAAGGAGCGGTGATCGGAAGTTTAAATGAAATGGTGTCTGTGTTTATCTGGAAGGGATAGTCGCGGTTGAGAGTGATTAAGGAAATTTAATCTTTGTTAAAGGATAAGCCAATGGACACGGTGGATGTTAGTGGACAAAATAACATGAGGTTCGATCAAAGATTTTGTGAGGGGGGGTATTCAAGCTTTAGCGGGTTCTAGGTTAAGGACTTGGGGAAGAAGAGTTAAGCGGTCTGCATTTTCATGTGATGGGCTGAAATGTAAGAGAATGGGGTGAGCCCAATATCTTAATAGATTAAATTTAAATTTAAATTAGATAATATAAGGAACTTGTATAAATCATAATTATCTCATACTACATCAGAATTTCGAACGGTCAGATCCGTTGGGACCGTATGAAAGGTGGCTCCATAATGGAACTGACTGGGAGCGAATCGAAGCTCGTTACAATTTATAGCAAAATAAATTGTCCGTCTGAATCAAGCAATGGTTATCATTACTAACGATGATCGTCCAATGTGAGTAAAACTCACCAACTCTGAACAGTTATATTTTTACAACATATTTTTAGAACTGATAATTATCTATTGATTGTTGTGTGTTAACTATTTGGTTGAATTGTTTATGTATTGGTTGAAATTATAGATAACGATATATATATATATATATATATATATATATATAAATCGATAATCAAATATTGATTTTGTTTAGAAGAATATTTCATATTGAAATGAAATCGATGTTAATTATATTGTTTAACATCTGTGATGCAGGGAAACAGGTTGGAGGGATCCAACTGGATTCCTCAATATTTATAATACTGTTCTGTTCATATATTGTGATATATGATGTGATATATAATCTGTTGTTAATTATGTGTGTTTGAATGATATCGATCACTGTTGTTTGGTATTTTAAATACTGTAAGAAATTCTAGGATATAAAA
The DNA here is from genome assembly GCA_030737875.1 of Allium sativum. NCBI lineage: Eukaryota > Viridiplantae > Streptophyta > Magnoliopsida > Asparagales > Amaryllidaceae > Allium > Allium sativum. Next base: position 54,518,749 of record CM060910.1, read on the forward strand.
AAGGGATTTTCAAAGTGTATTTTGAAAATGAATTATTTATATAAAATCAATGGATTTTATATTTATAATACTGTTCTGGTCATATATTGTGATATATGATGTGATATATAATCTGTTGTTGATTATGTGTGTTTGGATGATATCGATCACTGTTGTTTGGTATTTTAAATACCGTAAGAAATACTGGGATGTAAAAAGGGGATTTTCAAAGTGTATTTTGAAAATGAACTATTTATATAAAATCAATGGATTTTATATATAAAAGGAAAAGAATTTTACAATAGAAAAATATAAAATCAAAGAAGAATTGAAAAGGACATTATTTGTAAAACAAATATAAAGGACATTATTTGTAAAACAAATATAAAGGACATTATTTGTAAAACAAATATAAAGGACACTGTTTGTAAAAACAAATATAAAGGGAATTATTTGTAAAACAAATATAAAGGAAAATATTTGTAAAACAAATATAACGGAAAGTATTTGTAATAGAATTATAAAGGAAATATTTATTTAGAAAATAAATAGAATTATAAAGGAAATATTTATTTAGAAAATAAATAGAATTATAAAGGAAATATTTATTTAGAAAATAAATAGAATTATAAAGGGAATACTTGAAAAATGAAAGAAGTGGATAAAAAGAGAATTTTGCACTAAGGAAAGTTTAGACCCGTGCTCCGCACACAGGTATAACAGAATATGAATTTAAAGTAGATTTTAAATAGAAATCTATTTTAACAGATAAGTGGAGAAGATAAATTTATAAATAATATTTTATAAATTAAATAAATTGTTTATCATTGGATAAATAGAATATATAAGTCAGGACTTATATAGAGAAGTAAGAATTGATTTCAACATCGATATTTGAAACTGAATATGGTCGAAGAGTTAATCAAAGGAGTTAATAAAAGGAATTAATCGAATTATAGTTAATCGATTAGAGTTAGAGTTAATCGATTAGAGTTATAGTTAACCAGTTAGAGTTAATCATTCAGAGTTAATCAATTAGATTTAACCATTTAGAGTTAACCAGTTAGAGTTAATCAATTAGAGTTAACCAGATAAAGTTAACCAGTTAGAGTTAATCAAATAGAGTTTATCGATTAGAGAGTAGAGTTAATCGATTAGAGTAGAGTTAATCGAATTAGAGTTAATCGATTAGAGTTAGAGTTAATCGATTAGAGTAATCGAATAGAGTTAATTGAAGAAAGGGTAATCGAATATAGTTTATTCGAAAGAGAGATTTACGAATATGATTTATTCGAAGAGAGTTAATCGAATATAGTTTATTCGAAAGAGAGATTATCGAATATTAGTTATTCGAAAGATAGATTATCGAATATTAGTTATTCGAAAGGAGTTATCGAATATAGTTTATTCGAAAGAGAGATTATCAAATATTAGTTATTCGAAAGAGAGATTATCGAATATTAGTTATTCGAAAGGAGTTATCAAATATTAGTTATTCGAAAGGAGTTATCAAATATTTGTTATTCTAAAAGGGTTATCGAATATTAGTTATTCAAAAGGAGTTATCGAATGTTAGTTTATTCGAATAGAGTTAAAAGGAGATATCGAATATAGTTTATTCGAATAGAGTTAAAAGGAGTTATCGAATATAGTTTATTCGAATAGAGAAAGGGGTTAATTAAATATAGTTTATTCGAAAGGAGTAAATTGATAGGAGTTAATTGATAAGAGTTAATCGATTAGGGTTAATCAAATAGAGTTAATCCAATAGAGTTAATCAATAGAGTTAATAGAACAGATTAATCAAATAGAGCTAACTGATAAGAGTAAATCGATTAGAGTTAATCGAATAGTGTTAATTGAATAGAGTTAATCGAATATGGCTATTCGAAGAGTGATTATCGAATATAGTTTATTTGAAGGAAAGAGTTATCGAATAGAGTTTATTCGAGAGAGAGAGTTATACGTTGAAATTCGATTATATCGAATGTTGGAAAGTACTATTTACTTTCCAATTTTTAAATCAAAATTTTGTTTATTTAATAAATCGGTTATTTATTTATTTAAATTAAGGAATAAAAGTTATACTTAAGTTAATATAGTTCGGAAGCATGGGATTATAACACTAATGTTATTATCAAATGATTTCTGTAAAAGAAGTAGATTCGTAAAGAGAAATTCGAGAGTTACGTAAGGAAGTTTGTTAAAGATTTAAAAGATAAACTTTGACTATTTCGAAGTTAAAACGTTGTTCAGTTAAGGTCTGAGAGGTAATTATACCCCAATTTGATTGACTTCCTTCTTAACTAAGGAATGGTAAGGTTTGATAGTGAAGGTTGGTTAAGTGAATATAGTTAATGAAGGTAATGGTTTGAATTGGCATAGTGATGTTTTATTTAACATCTGTTTAAATCCAAGGAATGAGTTTTGGAAACATTTTTCCAAATATAATCAGAGATATTTTATAATCATAGAAAATGAAATGTTGGATGGTAAAGAATACTGGAATGGCAGTGATACGTGGAAAGGAGATGGAAATGTTTTCCAATGATTAATAACGTATATTTTCTAAATTTAGAAAATAAGAATTTTTGTATATATTTACAAAAACGGGAAATAAGGAAATGAATAAATTAATGATAAATTAATTTAAAGGGGTAAATGTTGATTGTTGATTGATCGATAAAATTTCCATTTGGAAATAATATCGTTGTTTGCACATGGGTTTTCTTTGATAGTTAAATCACAGACTATCAAAGTTTTGACCATTTTTCCGTCATCAATACGGAGAGACCGGTTGGGTTATTATCCAAGAACCACTCCGTATGGGCATTAGCGTTTCGAATCAAATAGATCGAAGACAAATTGAAGACGGAGTTATGTAAGGGCTATCCTGTTTACAGAATAGTGCCTTCGGTTTGTCCAGTCCCAGGACAACCTGTATGGAAGAATGTTTGACAGAGTATATCTGGTGGATTACGTGAGTTGATCGTTTCAAACGTATTTACATTGGTGGCGGAGGAATTACTTTCTCTTAGCTTATACCCATGGTATTTTTGGGGAAATCAATTTGTGATTTGACGGGTATGATGATGTGGTATTCAAAGTAAATGAAGACGTGATCTGTATAGAGATACGTTATAACCTCAAGCCACATCAACTGGGAAATGATAGAAATCGGGCAGGCAGCTTGGCTAAGTGGTTCGCAACCAATTAGGGTATATTGTCACCATCTAGAGAATATTCATATTTGTTACTTCTTTCAATTTTGAATCTCCCGGGAATGGTTATGTTGGTTCACCAACTGTAAGGTGACAATATATTCGATACAATCAAGCAAAATGAGTGGTCGATCATGTGTGACCGAGTTGCAAGATGTTCTTGTTGAACTCCAGTGTATCGCTTCTAGAGTACACTGAGCAGAAGGTGGATCCATACCTTGTCATAGTTGGAATCCATTTCCCAAATAAGAGCCCGCGGTTTTGATTGTATATTATATATATAAAACGTTAGATGCAAGCGTTTTTACTAGATTGATATTACTTGTGTTAGACATTATTATAATACCAGAATAATATTGTTTTACAATGATTTGGGTTATCGTAAGTAACACCATCCATGTTTATGTGTGGATCGGTCTTACGATTATTTTTTCTTTTGAAAGGATTTTTAAAATGTTAAACAAATGAGTTGAGTTTACCCACACCAGTCACATGACTGACCCGGAGTTTATTTTGTTTTGTTTTCCCTAAACTCTTGGGTGCCCAATTTTGTACGGGCAGTCAAGTAGTCGGGATTTACAGATATTTGGAGAGCCGGAGCAGGAGGCTTCAGAATTCTATAGCTATGGTTATTTCCGCTATGTTGTAAGTGCTGTACTTTGGAAATGATATGTATATTCAAGTACAGATTTATATTTCAAAGTTATGTTATATATTATATGTTATTCGTTCCGCTGTGAGGTTCGTGTTACTCTGATGTTGTGTTGTTCTTCTTCTTCTATTCTAAGTTTCTATCTTATCTATCCTCACCCTCTGTTTTCTTTCTATTAGTTTTCTGGTTTTCCAGCGTAATATGGGCTGGACTTGTGTTTTTTGGTAAGCTCAAATTGGACCGGAATTTTGGGACACTGCAGTTGGTATCAGAGCTTAAGGTTAAGTAATTACCTTGGCTCTGTGGCGTGACTCAGCAAAGATAAGGTTAGTAATGCTCTAGATTGAGTTGAGTGTATATATACGAGTGAGCGTATTTGTTATTTGATATTAAAAAAACCATTTTTATATTATGGAGATTTATTGGTTGAGTTGTTTATGAGTTCTAGTCGATCAGTTTGATCCACTGTATCGGTAGGAGTTTCTAAACGCTCGAATACGATGGATCGACACAGTATGTTTTGAAAAGAGGGTAAATGAAAACAAGTTTAACCAAAGTATATTTTGATATAAAGAAAATATTTATGTTGGAATTATAATATATTGGATATATTGGTTGTTATTATAATCGAGTAAGATTATAAAATGTGAAATGGTTATGTAAATAGCCAATCAGAATTCATATAAGTGAAATACATGAAATCAGATGAATTAAATCTGAATTGGAATTAAAAGTGGAAAAGTGTTTGTAAATAGAATTGAATTAAGTATAAGAGAATTTTAAAATCCCGGGAGATTTTAAATTGTTTTACAAGCATTGTGAAGGATATTTTGAAATGAATTTCAAAATGGAAGTGTTTAGATATGGTTTTGAAAGTAATATAGTATTGAACTCACTTCTATAGTTGGAAACAGATTCCGATGATGATCATGACATCATCGGTATTCATTTTCGAGTTGTAAGTGACGGATTACTACCAAAGATTTTGATTTCGAATTGTTTTGGCAAAACAAGTTGTTTTAAAGCCTGAAAAGGAAAGTTTGACTTTTGAGAAAAGCAAAGCTGTTTAAACTTTATCAGGAAGAGACTGTTTGAATTAGAAACAAATTTAAATAAAAATTTGTGGAAATAAACTGGAATTGAACTGAAACCAGTTAAGTGGAAATTGAATTGGATTAGAATGATATCGAGAAAATTGGATTTGTGACAGAGGAATCCGAAATGGTATTGAATTGTTGAGTTAAGAATTTGAAAATCGAGAATAGAACTTTGATTTGAAATTGAAATTGGCTTCGATAAGAGAATGGTTGTGTTGAGGAAAAATTGATCAGAGTTTGATTGGATGAATATTGGTATATGCTAAATTGGCAGTAGATGGAAATGATATAACGATATGTCCGACAAAAAGGTACAAGTTTATATTTGATATAAGCATGAGATTTATGAGCCGAATTGGCAAGCCGCTTGGCTGTTTGATTTTCTTTTGGGTTGGAGAAGGCCTAGAGAGGCGAGTTGGAGTTTGAGCTATTGACCAGTATAAAGGAGGTGCTGGCGAAATTTTTCGAAAAGTTAAGGTGCTAACAATATTTTCAGGATTTTTGAAAATTTTCGTTGATAAGAATTAATTAATATTTTAATTAAAGTTTATTTGTTCAGTTGAAATTGAAATTAAAGATGTAAACAAATGATTTTTACCCAGTTAACAGGGTTAGTTTTCTACCTAAGCAATTTCGAGGATGAAATTATTTTAGGGGGGAGGAAGAATGTAATGTCCAGTATTTTTACGGTATAATAATTAATTTATGTAATTATTTAAATAATGGTTTAGAGATTTATATGGTTGTTTAATTAAATAATATTGAATATTTAATTAATTTAATAATAGAATAATATATTTAATTCTGAAATAATCAAAATTAGCTTAAATGGCGATATGGTGTGAACTGGACAATTTAAAATATATATATTCAGTTTGGAATTAAATTCGAATAACGAATATATTATTTAAACGAAGTTTGAACGTATAATTATATTATAGGGTGCGTTTTTTACAGGTCCCTGTTATAGTTTCAAAATAGAAAAAAAACCCGGTCATAAACTTATTGTAAATTAGGTCCCTATTTTCTGAAAATTCATCAAAAAAATATTAAAAAATCATGTAAATTCGTATTTAAATAAAACTTGTAAACGCTAAAAAATTCAGAACAAAAAATCATCAAACAAAGCGTCAAAAATCAAAAAATCAGAGAAAAACGAAATTTCCAGCTAAATGCATAATAGTATGCACATATATCATTTTCCTGCATACATCCGTGCTTATTTTTCACTACATTCATCTTCGTTGATTTTTCTTCATGCAAATACGTGCATATATGTGTGCAAATATTTCAAATACTTGCACACATTTGTGCAGGTTTATTTTCAGATTTTAATCCGAACACAGCTTACGGAAAAGTTGCATACATATATGCAATTATCAGTAATAATTGCATAAATGTATGCAACTATTTTTTTTTGATTTCCGTACAATCCTGACATTATTTCCAGATTTTAGATTTTTTTTATATGAACGAAAGCACATTTTTTAAAATAAAAAATAAAAAAAGGCGGAAGTAATAAAATAGGGGGCGGGTTTAAAATTTTTAAAACTTTTTTTTTATATATATAAATTAGGTCCCTACTTTTAGCCAGTGTGTTATCCTATAAAAATGTTGCACACATGTGTGCATGTTTTCTAAGAAATTTGCACATTTGGATGCAAATAAAAATGAACTGAAATATTAACTTAAATCTATGCGCTGGAAGAACTGCAATAATTGCACATATGCATACAATAAAATCAAAAACGTGCATAATATTATGCATTTAACTGCAGTTTTGTAATAACCCGGAAAATACGAGCCAATTTAAAATTTTTAAATTGATTATTTAAAAGCAATTTGAACCATTGAAATAGAATATTTCAATAAAATAGTGAATTAGAAATAGTAAGTCAGTTTGAAAATTTGAATTCAAATTTTGACCGACTATGCAGGGTGGAAAATATAACAGATTTTAGTGAGATCAAAAATATTTAAATCTGTTAGTCAATACCTTTCTAACGAATCTGAAAAATCGAAGTTTCATAACGGGAATCAAAAGTTATGGCCGAATGAATTTTCAGAAGAGTCGGTATACAGAATATATAGGCCTGGAAAAATTGATATTTTGCAAACGGCCTCGGAATTCGACGAAACCACTTTTGTTGGGTCCGGGATGTCAAACTATTGCTAGGTTTCAAATTTCATAATTTTTTGAATCAATATGTGAGCGTGGCAAAAGAAAACACGTTTGACCAGTTTCTGTTGAATTTAATCGACTGGAAATTGGCCATTTTTCAAACGGTCTCAGAATTCGACGAAACTAGTTTTGTTAGAACCGTATCGTCAATACGAAACTAGAAAATATTTTTCTGGAATTTTTCTAGTTAGTATGTGACCCCGGTAATTTGAAATGTACGTTTAAAATTCAATATAAGGATTTAAATGTAAATTCAACGGAAACTGATTGTAACGATCAAATCAGCTTACGATACATATCCCATTGTGTTCGGAATGGGGGTAAAACGCTATGGACGACAGGCGGTAGGCCTCGTTTCGAGGTCGTATGTAAAAGTCAACCTTTTTGAAAAATTAAATAATTAAATAATAATAAAAAAAAATATTACTTTAATTTCCCTCCCTTTTCTTCTTCTTGGCCCCCCCCCCGATTCATTAATCAGAAACGAAAAAAAAAGAAAAAAACCTAAACCTATCGCCGCCGCCCCCTCAAGCGAACCCGCCGACGAAGATTTCGCCGCCGCCCCCCTCCGTCCAACCTCCTCCTTCCAGTGTCGAAGCCCTCGAGCCCCTCGCGACGCGTATCGAGCAGCCCCCGAAGCCTCGACGAACACCACCACCGAACACCACCACCCTGCCGCCGACGCCTCCTTCTTCCCTCCCCTTCGCAGGCTACGGTGAGCATTTAGGGTTATTTTATTTTTATTTTTATTTTTGTTTTGCAAAAACTAATTTCTGAATTTTTAAAGAATATTAAAACTGATTTTTTTAAAGATTTATAAACTGATTTTATAATGAATTTAAAACTGTTTTTTTTAAAGATGCAAAAACTGATTTAAAAAGAATTTAAAAACCGATTTAAAAACTAATTTCTGATTTTTTTTTAAAGAATTTTAAAAACTGATTTGATAATGATATAAAAACTGATTTGATAAAGATATAAAAACTGTTTTTTTTAAAGATGCAAAATCTGTTTTTTTTAAAGATATAAAAACTGTTTTTTTTAAAGATGCAAAAACTGTTTTTTTTAAAGATGCAAAAACTGATTTGAAAAAGAATTTAAAAACTGATTTTTAAAGGAAATAAAAACTGATTTTATTTTAAACTTTAAAATAGGAAAAAGGTTTAAACTTTAAAATAGGAAAAAGGTTTAAACTTTGAAATAGAAAAAGGTTTAATCTTTTAAAAGAAAAAGATTTGAACTTGCAAAAATAAAGATCATATTTTTAAAAAGAGAAAAAGACGGAATTTTTATTAGGTAGAAGGAGTAAGATATGATTTTTGTATTTTTAAAGTAATAAAAATATAATTTTTACATCATAAGAATAATAAAAATATAATCTTTATATATTTAATAGCGAAGTCAAAATGCAATCTTTATATATTGAATAACATAGTAAAAATTCGATTTTTACCTATGTAGAGAATACGGGCAACGAAAGCGACAAGAAGGCGAAATAGGCGAAGATTGCTATAAAGGAAGAGTCGTGTTATTGGATAGCTATTGGTGATAATTTCACACTCTTCAATTTCTTTTTATATATATATATATGTGTGGAAATAAAAGTGAATTGCTATATATAAATATTTATATATATATATATATATATATACGCCCCCTCGTCCACAAACCATGGACGATATTTATTGGTTGAAATTCTTGTGAAAATTGGTTGACGGCAAATTGTTGTTTGGGATTGTTTGTGGTTGATATTGAATTGATTGTGGTTGAAAAATACCCGTTTGTGATTGGAAAATATTTGGTTGAAACCACATAGGATTAGTTGGTGGAAATGAAATAAATATAAACATGCCGCCTGCGTGCGAATTAGATGCATGATCCCCATTGTCAAAAACCGCAAGGTTTTAAGGTAGAGCGAGGAGCCGTACTAGGGACGGTGCCGGTTTTAACTACCCTGCCGTTATGCTGCCGAAATTTTGAATAATATTTGTGTGTTAGAATTATTTTCATATGTTGAAATTATTTGCATGCATAGAAATTAAAGCCATATATTGAAACTATATCCATGTGTGGAAATTGTTCATGTGTTGGAAAGTGTTGTGTGAAAATTAAATTCATTTGTGAATGAATGAAGTGTATAAACAATAAAAATCACATTTTTATATATATATGAAGTATCAAAAATATTCGCCTTATATGAATAGTTCCAACAATCAAAATTTCATCTTTCTAATAAGAACAACATAAATAAAATGTCCATGTGTGGAAATGCTCATTTGTTGAGAAATGTGTGTAGTGGAAAGGTTCATGTGTTGAATAAAAAGATTGAACGATAAAAATTACATTTTTATTTAAACTATGAAGTGTTGAAACCATACATTGGTTGAATAAATATTTTAAATGATAAAAATATCATTTTTATCATATGTGTGATATGCTAAAGATATGCGGACGTTGAAATAAATATTCGTGATAGAAATATTATTTTTAACATGCATAGGAACTAAACAAAATAGTCATGTGTTGAAATCTATTTTAGTTCGCCAAAATTATCATCCTTGAAATGTGAAGTGTTAAAAATAGCCACTTGTTCAAAATAAACATATATGAGTTGAAATATTCATTAATTAGCTAATGAAATGATTTGCACCTATTTATGCGATATTAGAATGAATGGTGTTTTTAAACCAAAGCAAATCAAATATGAAGTTGAATAGAAAATGATAAATGATTAGAGATTGTATATATGTGCATGCATATCTATTGGACAGGTTATAGCAAAGAGGCTAGAGAAGAGGAATAAAATTTTGTGCCCGACAAATAGGTACACATTTACTGTTTTGTTTGGGTGATGATTTTATGAGCCTGTTGGCTAGCCGCTTGGCTTTTTCTTTTTCTTTTTGAGATTAGAAGGACCGGGAACGCTATTTGCGATTTCCCGATGCTCCCGGTGCAGGGGAGGTTATGGCGAAATTTCCCAAAATTTTAAGGTGTTAGAAAAATATTTGAAGTGAAAACGATATGGAAATCATTGAATGAACTATATTTATATAAATATATAAATATAAATATAATTAAAACGAAACGTGGCCGTGCAATTCATATTTTGAAACCGTGATTTCAAATGATTAGTGCGGAAGATCCGACCATTGGATTTTCCCGAAACCTCAACCGTTGGGTTCGCCTTGGAGATATCTTTCCAACGGCACCAACTTTGTGAAGATCCGACGGTTGGATAGTCTGGAATGTTTAATTCAAAATTAGTGAAAAACAGCGCCAGAAACGATTATATTTATATATATATAAATATAATTAAATTAAATCCAACAACGACGCTGTAGTTCGTAAATTGAAATCGTAACTTCAAATGGTTAGTGTGGAAGATCCGACCGTCGGATTTTCCCAAAACTGGAACCGTTGGATTCGTTTTGAAAAGACCTTCCTAATGATGTAAAATTTGTGAAGATCCAACGGTTAGATTTTCCTATATGTGTAAAACAAAATTAGTGGAAAGCAGCGCCAGTGCATCGAAACGACCTGAAACGTCGTTTAATTAAATATGGCCATTTTAAATTAAATAAAAATGGCGATATATCGTTATTAAGTGCTATAGACGATATAGAGTGAAAATAAACCAATTTTGTTGTGTTTGCCTGATATGTGATGGTTGAATGTATTTGACATGAAAATTATAACTAAATAACTGAAATGTGAATGTTGAATAGTTCAACCATGTGATTAATTGGTTTGAAAATCTAAATACGTGGGTTATTTGAAAAGGCCGAGTTTATCTCATTTCAAATAATCGATCGACGTTGAGAAGTCGAAGAGTCGAAGACGACTGAAGACCGACGATCTCCACGTTGGATGGATGGGCGCTACTGATGCTCGTGATTGGAGTAGCTACCATGAAGGAATTGAAGTAGTAGCCGTCCAAACATATTGTTGATTGTACGGATATGCGAGGAATTGGTGCCTCCGGTTTCGTTCAGACCCAAAACGGACTTGTAAATGGACTGTGTGTCTGACATTGGATTTTGTTCTGTGTTGATTGATCTCTGTTAAATATATATCTATTTGGCGGCAGAGAATTTATTCTCTTGCTTAACGCCCTTCTCTGAGACGTACGAGCTCAGAGGTTATGTATTGACAGAAATCAGTCGCATGGAGTGGATTGCCTGTGTGGCACGCCTAAGTGGCATATGATCAAGGCTTCTGTTGCAAAGCAAAGTCTTGTGGTTGATGATCAAAGCATGGTCTGTGTGACGTAGCTTTGTGTATAACGTGAATTCGTGAGCCTCACACCTCGGTATGAGTCAAAACGGGAGACGGACCGCTGGGAGTGCACGACGTTTCTTTCTAGCTATGGTGGTGTCAGTGACCTACGAGCCCTGAGATTATATATACTTTTCACCTGTGTGGTTGTTGGAATGCGAGGCGCCTCGATTATAGGTCTGTAAGGACCGGGAAACGTGTGTTCAGGAATAACTAATCCTCAAAAGTAAGAGAAGACCGGCCCAGCCGATTCCAAGGATCATAGTGGGGTCCTGGGACATTTGCTAGAGTGTCTTGAACGGAGAGGAGCTTGCCCCTTGCCTCGACTCATGAAGGAATCCAATTTCCAATACGAAATTTCGGATGTGATTGTATTACTAGTACGGCGACATAGTAGATGGTAGCTATGCCGCCTAGGATTGATATTTATGATTGAATTTGCTTTTGAAACATATATGCACTAGTAATAATATCAAACACCTTTTTTTTATTCGTACGAAGCATCTTTGGCCATTATAAGGTAAAAACTCTATCCTCCGGCTTGCGTTGCATTGTGTGATGGGACCTGAGTCTTATAATGGCTTCATTTTATAAAAAGCATTGCGTTGATTTAATCATTTACTTTATTTCATGCACTAGCACTCATTGGAGTAAACCCGTTCCGCGAAAGTGGCGTGGTCCTTTTATTTGCCTTATTATTGTTGTTAATAAGTTGAATGGATTTCTCATACCAGTCCCATGACTAACTCGTAGTTTGTTTCACCTTGCAAACTCGGGTGCCCTTATTTTCACACGGGCAGCCTAGTTACAGGTTTCTGACGCACCTTTTGGCTCATGGCGAGGCTTGACTACACTGTGCTGACTTGGATTTTCTCCGCCATTATTGTATCTATATTATGATTCCGCCACTGGCGATGTAGACTGATATTCCTTTTGTGTACTCTTTATGTATGATTCCGCCTCAGGCGATGGTGACTGATTATGTATCATTATGCACTAAGTTGTATCCTATACTGTGCTTCTCTGATGTGATGTTATCTATATGATTCCGCTGTCATATGTGTGTAAATTATTCTAATTTATGTTTATGCTATTATCTGTGATCTGCTAATGATGATTAATGTGTTATATTCCAATGATTATCCTTAACACCGTGCCACGGGGTTTTGGGATCGTCACAGCTGGTATCAGAGCTTTGGTTAACCTTAGTTCTGGAGTCTAACACATTAAACACTTCGTCAAAATAGAATCAGTAGTATTCTAAGGCGAGTCGCTCATTAGAGATAGGACTAGTAAAGTCCTAGAATGAGCTGAGCAGAATAGCAAAAACAATTGATCAGTCCATCGTTATCTTTTCGTAGGAATTTCTGCTTAACTATGCAATAGACTATTATTTCTGTTAACTGACTTTTTCGTTACTTATACAGAATTTGACAAATGGCTACCAGAGGAGCCGCCGCTAGAGGAGGCCGTGCCGGCCGAGGCCGAGGAAGGGGTGAAATCCCAGCTCAGGAAGGACCTTTGATACAACCTCCGGCAGCTCAATACTTCGAGCTCGACTGAGTAGCTAAGAGATATAAGAACTTAGGAGGCAAGACCTTCTCGGGAACTGGCACCGTAATAGAGGCCCTTGCATGGCTCAAAACATGCGAGAAAATTCTTGAAGGCCTAAGGCTAGGAGACGAAGACAAAGCTATTATGGGCGCCTGGCTTATGCAGGAACAAGCCGAATTATGGTGGGAATCTCTTACCGCCGGGAATAGAGAAGCTGGAAGAACATGGGATGGATTTAAAGAACTCTTAAAGGAGAAATATGTCCCAGAACAAGCTCTAGAAAGAATGCACGATGACTTCGCCAATCTCCAGCAAGGGGATCTTTCCGTGCAAGATTATCTGAACAAATTCACAATGTTGTCGCCCTATGCTCCAGAACTCGTTGCTACCGCGAAATCAAAAAATAAGAGGTTTATCTTTGGACTAAGACGACAATATCATGATAGAGCCATGGCCCATGTCAAGCTGGATTTCAACGAGCTAGTGGAGATGACATGCAACTATGAAGACCTTGATCAAAGGCATCTGGATCAGGATCGCGCTAGAAGCCAAGCAGGAAACAAGTGCAAACCTACTGTAAATCAGGGCGAGTCAAGCCAAGCAGCATCTTCAAAGCCTCAGACTGGCAAGCCGCCAAGAGGAAATTGCTTTAACTGTGGTAAGCCGGGGCACTACTCAAACGTCTGCACAGCTCCGAAGAGGCAGAAAACAAACTCTCAAGGCTCGAGCCAAGGCTCTCAGAACCCTCGCTCGTGCTTCAACTATCGCAAGACCGACCATCTGGTCAAAGACTGTCCTTTGCTAAAGAAAGCTACTGTAGCTCATGTCTATGACGGGTCTAGCCCGCCAGCTGCTTCCGACGGAGCAAGTAAACCCGATGTTTTGGGAGGTACCCTTACAATTAAAAATATTCCTGTTTCCGTATTATTTGACACAGGTGCATCGCGTAGTTTTATTGCTAGAAACACAGTGCACAAATTAAAGTTAAAACAGCGAAAGCTCAAAGAATCGGTTGAAGTTCATAACCCGATAGGGGGTCCTATTACCCTCAGTTCGTGTTGTAAGGTTCCTACTTCTTTCTCCCGATACCAGTTTCCTTTCAATTTGATCATTATGGATTTTCCCGAATTCGATATTATTCTCGGGCTGGATTGGTTAACGAAATATGAAGCTGAAGTGAATTGTGCGGAAAGAATTGTTAAAATTCGAACGAAGCTTGGATATATTACGGTTCCCTGTCATGGTTTGAATCCGAATAGAGAAGAATTTTGGTCAGCATTAGAACTTATCCCCACTTCCATAGAAAAGATTCCGATTGTTAGCAACTATGCGGATGTGTTTGAAGAAGTTGAAAACTTACCTCCGCAAAGAGAAATAGAATTCCGAATCGATCTAATTCCCAATGCCAGACCCGTGGTACATCCAATTCGTAGAATGACGCCGAAAGAAAAAGAAGAATTAGGCGATCAAACTCATCAACTGTTGTGGAAGGGTCTAATCAGACCTAGTTTTTCTAATTGGGGTGCAGCTGTCGTGTTTGTCCCAAAGTCAGACGGTACTCTTAGATTATGTGTTGATTACCGAGACCTCAACAAACAGACGCTCAAAAACAAATATCCATTACCCCGCATTGATGATTTGCTAGACCAATTGAATGGGGCGAAAGTATTTTCCCGAATGGACCTAGCTACAGGTTTTCATCAATTGAGAATAGCAGAAGAGTGTGTTCCTTTGACCGCTTTCAGAGGTCCAGACATATTTTATGAATGGTTAGTAATGCCGTTTGGCCTTTGCAACGCTCCAGCATACTTTGTCGATCTAATGAATAGAGTGTTCAGGGGAGTTATGAATAAATTTGTCCTCGTATTCATCGATGATATTTTAATCTACTCCAAATCAAAACCCGAGCATGAAAAACACTTAGAACAAGTATTGGAGATTCTAAGGAAGAACGTCTTCAAAGCCAAATTCTCTAAATGTGTCTTCTGGCAAGAAGAAGTTAAATTTCTTGGCCATGTCGTGTCAGAGAAAGGAATTTCTCTGGACCCAAGCAAAATAACATCGATTCAAGACTGGAAACAACCCACTACTCCCACAGAAGTTAGAAGTTTTATGGGGTTGGCTAGTTATTATCGAAAGTTCGTTAAGGATTTTTCGAAGATATCCGGTCCGTTAACGAAGCTCACAAAGAAACATGAGAAGTTTAAGTGGACTTCCGACTGTGAGGAAGCTTTCCAGGGATTGAAATCGAAGCTGACCACCGCTCTAGTGTTAACAATTATTGATGGCAATCAAGATTTAACGGTTTGGACAGATGCTTCTATTAGAGGTCTTGGTGCAGTGTTAATGCAGAGAGGCCAAGTAGTCGCTTATGCAAGCCGCCAATTGAAACCGCATGAGAAGAATTATGTGACTCATGATCTTGAGTTGCTAGCCATCGTATTTGCCTTGAAAATCTGGAGACATTACTTATTGGGCGAGAAATTTATACTGTACACAGATCACCAATCGTTGAAGTATTTATACACCCAAAAAGATCTGAATCTGAGACAGCAGCGTTGGCTAGAATTTCTTCCAGCGTATGATCTTGATATCCTGTATACGCCGGGAAAAGCTAACGTGGTAGCGGATGCGCTTAGTAGAAAAACCGCAATCGTTGCCCATCTTATAATTACACCTGGATTGATTCATAGGATTTCAGCCCTTCAGAAAGACGATGAATTCATTCAGAGAATCAGTAAGAGAGTCAAGGAAGGTGAAACCACGAGTTTCTATATTGACAATAAGGGGGTTCTCAGGTTAAATAACAGGATTTTCATCCCAAATATTCCAGGCCTTCGAAGAGAAGTGCTAGATGAATGCCATAAATCCAAATTTTGCATCCATCCTGGGGTGAGTAAAATGTACAACGATATCAAACGCACTTTCTGGTGGAAGGCAATGAAAAGAGATATTTCTTTGTATGTTAGCAGATGCCCTACTTGTCAATTGGTCAAGAGTGACCAACAGAAGCTAGCTGGATTGTTGCAACCGTTGGAAGTCCCAGGTTGGAAATGGGAACAGATTTCCATGGATTTCATAGATGGTTTGCCGCGAACCAAGAAAGGTAATGACAGTATTTGGGTAATCGTAGATCGCTTCACGAAGACTGCCCATTTTATACCAGTCAGGTCCAATAGAACTGCCCAAAGTCTAGCACAGATATATTTCAAAGAAATTGTTAAGCTGCATGGAATTCCCATCAGCATAGTCAGTGATAGAGATCCCCTATTTACTAGCAAGTTCTGGGAGGCTCTCCAGACAGAATTGGGGACAAAACTGAATATGAGCACCGCTTATCACCCCCAAACAGATGGCCAAACTGAGCGGGTGAATAGAATTCTAGAAGATTTATTGCGGGCTTGTATAATCGATTTTGGTGGGTCATGGGAAGATCATTTGCATTTGGCAGAATTCTCATATAACAATAGCTATCAAGCAAGTTTGAGGATGTTACCATTTGAAGCATTATATGGCAGACCCTGCAGATCTCCAGCATGTTGGGTAGAACCTGGCAACAGACTTGTACTAGGACCCGATATGATTAGGGAAGCATCTGATAAAGTGGACTTCATCAAGAAGCGATTGAAAACCGCCCAAAGCCGACAGAAAAGTTATGCAGACTCTAGAAGGAGAGATTTGACATTTGTTGTTGGTGATCATGTTTATTTAAAGGTTTCTCCGATGAGAGGAGTAATCAGATTTGGTAAGACTGGGAAGTTGGCACCGAGATTTATTGGTCCCTTTCCTATACTTGAGCGAATTGGAACTCTTTCTTATAGGGTTCAATTGCCAGATTGGTTGCCTGGAGTGCACAATGTATTTCACGTATCTCAACTTAGGAGACATGTGCATGATCCGGATCTTGTTGTAGAAGAAGCAGCGCAACAGGATGTGGAGATAACTCCAGAATTAGCACTCAAAAGAGAGCCATTAAAAATTGTTGGCAAAGAAACTAGGGAACTCAGAAGCAAAAAGGTTTATTTAGTTAAAGTGCAGTGGAGCAGTGATCCTAGAGACTGTACTTGGGAAACTGAGGAAAGCATTAAGCAAGCTTATCCCAAATGCAGAGTGGATATCTCTGACTAACTCCGGTGCAAGGTACCTTTACCATACTTTGCATTTACATTTTATTTCCTACTTTATTGTTGTTTCCTTTTCGAGGACGAAAAGTTTTAAGTAGGGGAGATTGTAATAACCCGGAAAATACGAGCCAATTTAAAATTTTTAAATTGATTATTTAAAAGCAATTTGAACCATTGAAATAGAATATTTCAATAAAATAGTGAATTAGAAATAGTAAGTTAGTTTGAAAATTTGAATTCAAATTTTGACCGACTATGCAGGGTGGAAAATATAACAGATTTTAGTGAGATCAAAAATATTTAAATCTGTTAGTCAATACCTTTCTAACGAATCTGAAAAATCGAAGTTTCATAACGGGAATCAAAAGTTATGGCCGAATGAATTTTCAGAAGAGTCGGTATATAGAATATATAGGCCTGGAAAAATTGATATTTTGCAAACGGCCTCGGAATTCGACGAAACCACTTTTGTTTGGTCCGGGATGTCAAACTATTGCTAGGTTTCAAATTTCATAATTTTTCGAATCAATATGTGAGCGTGGCAAAAGAAAACGCGTTTGACCAGTTTCTGTTGAATTTAATCGACTGGAAATTGGCCATTTTTCAAACGGTCTCAGAATTCGACGAAACTAGTTTTGTTAGAACCGTATCGTCAATACGAAACTAGAAAATATTTTTCTGGAATTTTTCTAGTTAGTATGTGACCCCGGTAATTTGAAATGTACGTTTAAAATTCAATATAAGGATTTAAATGTAAATTCAACGGAAACTGATTGTAACGATCAAATCAGCTTACGATACATATCCCATTGTGTTCGGAATGGGGGTAAAACGCTATGGACGACAGGCGGTAGGCCTCGTTTCGAGGTCGTATGTAAAAGTCAACCTTTTTGAAAAATTAAATAATTAAATAATAATAAAAAAAATATATTACTTTAATTTCCCTCCCTTTTCTTCTTCTTGCCCCCCCCCCCGATTCATTAATCAGAAACGAAAAAAAAAGAAAAAAACCTAAACCTATCGCCGCCGCCCCCTCAAGCGAACCCGCCGACGAAGACTTCGCCGCTGCCCCCCTCCGTCCAACCTCCTCCTTCCAGTGTCGAAGCCCTCGAGCCCTCGCGACGCGTATCGAGCAGCCCCCGAAGCCTCGACGAACACCACCACCGAACACCACCACCCTGCCGCCGACGCCTCCTTCTTCTTCCCTCCCCTTCGCAGGCTACGGTGAGCATTTAGGGTTATTTTATTTTTGTTTTGCAAAAACTAATTTCTGAATTTTTAAAGAATATTAGAACTGATTTTTTTAAAGATTTATAAACTGATTTTATAATGAATTTAAAACTGTTTTTTTTAAAGATGCAAAAACTGATTTAAAAAGAATTTAAAAACCGATTTAAAAATGATTTAAAAACTAATTTCTGATTTTTTTTAAAAGAATTTTAAAAACTGATTTGATAATGATATAAAAACTGATTTGATAAAGATATAAAAACTGTTTTTTTTAAAGATGCAAAAATTATTTTTTTTAAAGATATAAAAACTGTTTTTTTTAAAGATGCAAAAACTGTTTTTTTTAAAGATGCAAAAACTGATTTGAAAAAGAATTTAAAAACTGATTTTTAAAGGAAATAAAAACTGATTTTATTTTAAACTTTAAAATAGGAAAAAGGTTTAAACTTTAAAATAGGAAAAAGGTTTAAACTTTGAAATAGAAAAAGGTTTAATCTTTTAAAAGAAAAAGATTTGAACTTGCAAAAATAAAGATCATATTTTTAAAAAGAGAAAAAGACGGAATTTTTATTAGGTAGAAGGAGTAAGATATGATTTTTGTATTTTTAAAGTAATAAAAATATAATTTTTACATCATAAGAATAATAAAAATATAATCTTTATATATTTAATAGCGAAGTCAAAATGCAATCTTTATATATTGAATAACATAGTAAAAATTCGATTTTTACCTATGTAGAGAATACGGGCAACGAAAGCGACAAGAAGGCGAAATAGGCGAAGATTGCTATAAAGGAAGAGTCGTGTTATTGGATAGCTATTGGTGAGAATTTCACACTCTTCAATTTCTTTTTATATATATATGTGTGTGGAAATAAAAGTGAATTGCTATATATAAATATTTATATATATATATATATACGCCCCCTCGTCCACAAACCATGGACGATATTTATTGGTTGAAATTGTTGTGAAAATTGGTTGACGGCAAATTGTTGTTTGGGATTGTTTGTGGTTGATATTGAATTGATTGTGGTTGAAAAATACCCGTTTGTGATTGGAAAATATTTGGTTGAAACCACATAGGATTAGTTGGTGGAAATGAAATAAATATAAACATGCCGCCTGCGTGCGAATTAGATGCATGATCCCCATTGTCAAAAACCGCGAGGTTTTAAGGTAGAGCGAGGAGCCGTACTAGGGACGGTGCCGGTTTTAACTACCCTGCCGTTATGCTGCCGAAATTTTGAATAATATTTGTGTGTTAGAATTATTTTCATATGTTGAAATTATTTGCATGCATAGAAATTAAAGCCATATATTGAAACTATATCCATGTGTGGAAATTGTTCATGTGTTGGAAAGTGTTGTGTGAAAATTAAATTCATTTGTGAATGAATGAAGTGTATAAACAATAAAAATCACATTTTTATATATATATGAAGTATCAAAAATATTCGCCTTATATGAATAGTTCCAACAATCAAAATTTCATCTTTCTAATAAGAACAACATAAATAAAATGTCCATGTGTGGAAATGCTCATTTGTTGAGAAATGTGTGTAGTGGAAAGGTTCATGTGTTGAATAAAAAGATTGAACGATAAAAATTACATTTTTATTTAAACTATGAAGTGTTGAAACCATACATTGGTTGAATAAATATTTTAAATGATAAAAATATCATTTTTATCATATGTGTGATATGCTAAAGATATGCGGACGTTGAAATAAATATTCGTCATAGAAATATTATTTTTAACATGCATAGGAACTAAACAAAATAGTCATGTGTTGAAATCTATTTTAGTTCGCCAAAATTATCATCCTTGAAATGTGAAGTGTTAAAAATAGCCACTTGTTCAAAATAAACATATATGAGTTGAAATATTCATTAATTAGCTAATGAAATGATTTGCACCTATTTATGCGATATTAGAATGAATGGTGTTTTTAAACCAAAGCAAATCAAATATGAAGTTGAATAGAAAATGATAAATGATTAGAGATTGTATATATGTGCATGCATATCTATTGGACAGGTTATAGCAAAGAGGCTAGAGAAGAGGAATAAAATTTTGTGCCCGACAAATAGGTACACATTTACTGTTTTGTTTGGGTGATGATTTTATGAGCCTGTTGGCTAGCCGCTTGGCTTTTTCTTTTTCTTTTTGAGATTAGAAGGACCGGGAACGCTATTTGCGATTTCCCGATGCTCCCGGTGCAGGGGAGGTTATGACGAAATTTCCCAAAATTTTAAGGTGTTAGAAAAATATTTGAAGTGAAAACGATATGGAAATCATTGAATGAACTATATTTATATAAATATATAAATATAAATATAATTAAAACGAAACGTGGCCGTGCAGTTCATATTTTGAAACCGTGATTTCAAATGATTAGTGCGGAAGATCCGACCATTGGATTTTCCCGAAACCTCAACCGTTGGGTTCGCCTTGGAGATATCTTTCCAACGGCACCAACTTTGTGAAGATCCGACGGTTGGATAGTCTGGAATGTTTAATTCAAAATTAGTGAAAAACAGCGCCAGAAACAATTATATTTATATATATATATATATATATAAAAATATAATTAAATTAAATCTAATAACGACGCTGCAGTTCGTAAATTGAAATCGTAACTTCAAATGGTTAGTGTGGAAGATCCGACCGTCGGATTTTCCCAAAACTGGAACCGTTGGATTCGTTTTGAAAAGACCTTCCTAATGATGTAAAATTTGTGAAGATCCAACGGTTAGATTTTCCTATATGTGTAAAACAAAATTAGTGGAAAGCAGCGCCAGTGCATCGAAACGACCTGAAATGTCGTTTAATTAAATATGGCCATTTTAAATTAAATAAAAATGGCGATATATCGTTATTAAGTGCTATAGACGATATAGAGTGAAAATAAACCAATTTTGTTGTGTTTGCCTGATATGTGATGGTTGAATGTATTTGACATGAAAATTATAACTAAATAACTGAAATGTGAATGTTGAATAGTTCAACCATGTGATTAATTGGTTTGAAAATCTAAATACGTGGGTTATTTGAAAAGGCCGAGTTTATCTCATTTCAAATAATCGATCGACGTTGAGAAGTCGAAGAGTCGAAGACGACTGAAGACCGACGATCTCCACGTTGGATGGATGGGCGCTACTGATGCTCGTGATTGGAGTAGCTACCATGAAGGAATTGAAGTAGTAGCCGTCCAAACATATTGTTGATTGTACGGATATGCGAGGAATTGGTGCCTCCGGTTTCGTTCAGACCCAGAACGGACTTGTAAATGGACTGTGTGTCTGACATTGGATTTTGTTCTGTGTTGATTGATCTCTGTTAAATATATATCTGTTTGGCGGCAGAGAATTTATTCTCTTGCTTAACGCCCTTCTCTGAGACGTACGAGCTCAGAGGTTATGTATTGACAGAAATCAGTCGCATGGAGTGGATTGCCTGTGTGGCACGCCTAAGTGGCATATGATCAAGGCTTCTGTTGCAAAGCAAAGTCTTGTGGTTGATGATCAAAGCATGGTCTGTGTGACGTAGCTTTGTGTATAACGTGAATTCGTGAGCCTCACACCTCGGTATGAGTCAAAAACGGGAGACGGACCGCTGGGAGTGCACGACGTTTCTTTCTAGCTATGGTGGTGTCAGTGACCTACCAGCCCTGACATTATATATACTTTTCACCTGTGTGGTTGTTGGAATGCGAGGCGCCTCGATTATAGGTCTGTAAGGACCGGGAAACGTGTGTTCAGGAATAACTAATCCTCAAAAGTAAGAGAGGACCGGCCCAGCCGATTCCAAGGATCATAGTGGGGTCCTGGGACATTTGCTAGAGTGTCTCGAACGGAGAGGAGCTTGCCCCTTGCCTCGACTCATGAAGGAATCCAATTTCCAATACGAAATTTCGATGTGATTGTATTACTAGTACGGCGACATAGTAGATGGTAGCTATGCCGCCTAGGATTGATATTTATAATTGAATTTGCTTTTGAAACATATATGCACTAGTAATAATATCAAACACCTTTGTTTTATTCGTACGAAGCATCTTTGGCCATTATAAGGTAAAAACTCTATCCTCCGGCTTGCGTTGCATTGTGTGATGGGACCTGAGTCTTATAATGGCTTCATTTTATAAAAAGCATTGCGTTGATTTAATCATTTACTTTATTTCATGCACTAGCACTCATTGGAGTAAACCCGTTCCGCGAAAGTGGCGTGGTCCTTTGATTTGCCTTATTATTGTTGTTAATAAGTTGAATGGATTTCTCATACCAGTCCCATGACTGACTCGTAGTTTGTTTCACCTTGCAAACTCGGGTGCCCTTATTTTCACACGGGCAGCCTAGTTACAGGTTTCTGACGCACCTTTTGGCTCATGGCGATGCTTGACTACACTGTGCTGACTTGGATTTTCTCCGCCATTATTGTATCTATATTATGATTCCGCCACTGGCGATGTAGACTGATATTCCTTTTGTGTACTCTTTATGTATGATTCCGCCTCAGGCGATGGTGACTGATTATGTATCATTATGCACTAAGTTGTATCCTGTACTGTGCTTCTCTGATGTGATGTTATCTATATGATTCCCCTGTCATATGTGTGTAAATTATTCTAATTTCTGTTTATGCTATTATCTGTGATCTGCTAATGATGATTAATGTGTTATATTCCAATGATTATCCTTAACACCGTGCCACGGGGTTTTGGGATCGTCACAAGTTTTTTCCTGTGTTTTTGCTGTTTTCTTCTTTCTGACATTATTTTTGTTGTTTTGTAACTGAATTTTTTGTATAATGCATAATATATTTTATTACTAATTTACAATTTTTTTTTTAATTATTATTTTATAAGTTTTGAAAACAGGGACCTAATTTATATTAAGTTTATGACCGGATGTGAGCCTAATTAAGTTTCAAAATAGGGATGTGAGCCTAATATATTGAACAAAGGCGTTTTTGTAACAACACATCTTTTTGCCCGGTTTTCGCCGGTAATTAAACCAACTAGAACCGTTCACAAAGGCGGATTGTTATGGGTACAACATATATTGAACAAAATAATAGAACTTTTATTGCATAATACAAATTTTACAACAGAGTTACATGGAATATCAGAGTTACTACACATACAGCGGAAGAAAGGCAAATATACTCTCAGCGGAAGAAACCATAGGATACAGTGGAAGCTCCAAACTCTAGCGTGAACTCCAACTCAGAAAGCGCTCTGAATCTTCTCCAATGATCCATAACTGTAAAACTAAACACTAGCTGCCCATGTGAAAATTAGTGGGCACCCAGAGTTTAGGAAGGAACAATAAACTCCAGGTCAGTCATGGGACTGGCGTGAGATTTCAAAATAGTTTCTTATTTAGAATTCATTTTAAATTTGGGAATTCAACGGACCATGCCGCTAATGCGGAACGGGTTTACTCCATATGAATTTCCATGCATAGAAATTCGCTATGACTTTTGAAAAATGAAGATATCATAAGCTCGACCCACATCACACAATGCAAGCGCACACCAAATGGGCGAGTTTTTTCTTATGATACCCAAACATGCTTTCATACGTGAAAATCCTCTTTTAATACTATTATATAGTGTGAAAATGATTTCGCAAATAAATGTATAAATCCTAGATGACATGATACCCCGTAATATATGTCGCCATATATATACAATAAAAATCGTCTAGCTCATATTGGAGATTTGGATTTCCAACTTGATGATTCCTAGCACGAAAGATCAATCGGAACTCAAGCGAAATGTAATCATGGGTTTTTCATCCAGACGCGGACACTAATACAAATCGCGAGGCAGATCAACGGTTTTCGACCAGACGCGGCCCCCCGAACATACCCTATTCCAGTTCATAAGTGGTTTTACCCACTGCTGCAGCGGTCATCATCAATTCATATATATACACACAACCTAACCGCCAGTTTCTCATCATCCGAGGTGTGAGGTTTGTTGATGTCACGTCATACACAAAGCTTCGCTTAAATAAGCCGTGCTTTGATCATCATTAGCTCATTCAATCACTTGAGTATGCCACATTGTCAATCTTCCACATATCACTGATTCAAATCAATACATAACCTCTAAGAACGTAACTTAGGGACGGGAATACTCAATTGCCACAAGTCTGATATATATTCACAGGAATCAGTGCTACGTGGTCAATTACAATGTCAGACACACCATCCATACAAGTCCATTCTGGGTCTGAACGGAACAAAATCCGAGAATCCTCAAATATATCCAGACCTCAAGCCACGTATAAACTCGTATTGGGTGTACACCCTGATTCGAGACATCGACAGTCAAAACAAATAATCCAAAGATTCCCGGTCTTCATTCGCCATTTCCAAGTCCTCAGTTTGCTTCATAACGTCGTATTATTACTTGGAATGGTTTTCGGATTGAAATCCGATCCCGGTCTTTCCAAGCAATAAGCGCATTTTAAAATCAGTAGCTATGTTCTATACCGATTCCCAATTCAAATCTCCTTCTCAAACATTTTACTTCCAATTAAGGTTGGATTCATTTCCTTAAAACTTATTTTCATCTTAACTTTTCTTTGAATATTCAATATTCGTCCAAATCTTATATATCAAAGAAAAATCCATTTATTCATTGTTATCCTTTCCTTAGATATTACATCCTTAATTTGGATTTTTCTTCCCATTCAAATGGTGGATTTTTCAAATATAAGTTTAAACAGAATTTGGTCGACCTATATTTGACATCGATTCACCATCACAGCCAAACACCATCAGAATTTAGATATGACCATGGTTTACTATTTATGATAGTATTTGTCCAAACTGGGATTCCATACCGAATATTTGACGACCAATTCTGTCCTAACTCAATTCCTTTAAATTTCAAACTTATCATATCTTACTTGAAATTTAAATAACTTCATACCATTCAGTTTAACCTCTTTTAAAATCTCCTAATACATTTAACAAATTCCTTTCAAAATGGCTCATGGTTTCTCATCTTCAAATTCCAAATCATTTAAAAAGAATAGTTCAATAACGTTGAAAGCGTTACTAAAAAGTGCTGCGAAATGGTTATTTAACCAAATCAATCTAGCAATATTAAAACTAAATCAAATCTCCTTCATATAATAAAAAATGATTTATTATGTTTCCTGGACTTTTAAATAATTTTTATAAATCCATTCTTATACCGTATTTAAAATTTCATTTCCCCGAAATCATACCTATTTCAAAATCATCTTTTCAAATTATAATTTTTCATTTTAAATGAAATATAGATTTCAATACTTTTCAAATCAATATTGAATACGTATTTGAACCATTTCTCGATTAAAATTCAAAACTTAATTTAAATAACCTATGAGTAATGGGAATTATTTCCAAAATCTTTTTTTTTTAATTTAAAAATTGATGCGATACTTAATCATTTGATTTCCATTTTTTTTTTCAAATTATACTTTGAATTAACCATCACGTTCGTCGGATCAGTTAGGGATAGCCAGGGAGAGCAGGAAACTATATTTCTAAACCCAGGCCTGGACACTATCCTCTCAATCATCCTAGAACGATCCGTTAAATGTTATTATCATTGGAAAGACGATACTGATTTTTAAAATACAAATTTTCCATGAAATTTCATACTTTAAATCTACAAACCATCATTTCAAAATTTTTTTCCAAAAATTAAATATTTTCCGCATACTAATGATGGGATCAAATTTTTTTTTGATATAAAGCAACGTTAAATTTTCATTTCAAATCCTTTCCGATTCGATTCTCGAAACACATCCGCTTAAATTCCCAAATAGTTTAAATTCAAAATTTAAAATTAATTCAAAAATAATTAAGTCTTTATTTAAAATGGAAGGAGAGTTTTAAATCGGTTAACCGTATAATCACACAACTATAGTGTGTGTGAATTCATGCAATCAAAATTAACTCTATAGTCAAACACAAAGCATCCATCACAACAACAGTAAAAAAAAAAATTGATTAACTGTGCGTGGAGCGTTATGGTCCATAACGCTCAGTGTTTACGGTGTTTCCTAACCATACAAACACACATTACAAAACCAATAACGAACAATTCATCACAACACATGATCAACAACCAAATATTTAAATTAACGATTGATTCAAATAACTAAATAACTAATTTAAAATAAATTTTAAATTAGGAAATCTCACCGACGCTGCTTTCAAAATATTTCGCCGTCAAAGCTAGCATCAACTACAGCAACCATGGACGAGCACTTGCAACTTGCGGACACTGCTACTGCCGCGCGCGCAATCCTTCCTCGGCACTACCGTGTATATATAAATTATACACACGTCAGCTTGCTTCAATTCAACCGGCGGGAAACTTTACATGCTATCTTGCGAGGGGAGCCGACAAATTTCTTTTTCTCTTTTTTTTTCTTTTTTCTTTTTTTATAAAACGGATGCGGACTTGAAGCTAAAGGAAAAGTGGAGGTGTGGATAAAATAAGGTGCGGCTATTATCAAGGAGGAGTAGAAGGACAGTGCGGTGAAATGTTTTTTTTTTTGGAGGCGAGTGAAGTGAACTGACGCGGTGAGAGCGGACTAGGAAGGACTGTGTTTGTTGCGGTGGCGGACTGACGTGAGAGGTATGGACTGGAGTGGGTTGGTGTGGCGAGAGGGAACATGCGGACTGGTTGGCGTATTATTGGGCGGACTGAGGTGTGGTGAGAGGGATAGTTTTTTTTTTTTTGGAGGAGGACGGATGTGTGGAAGGGAGGAACGCACAAAAATTGCTGAAGAGAACAATGGGGTAATATTTGGGTGCATGCGTGAGTTTATATAATTGAAACTAGGGGTATTTTTGTAAAATTTATAAAGGACACCTGGCTTCATTTAAAACTTTATATGCATGCGTTAATCCACATCCAAGAACATGTGGCCCCTTTCCTAAAATTCTAATACATGCATCTTGCCACTTCAAACGTGCACACATGGGAACATGTTCTCCTTATACAATTATTTCATGCATCGTGAAGGGTAGAATGTTACACGCAGCAGTTCAAGAGGTGTTTATACTTCCAATTCAAAACATGTTTCACATATATATATTTTTCCATTTTTATTTATTTAAAATTATTAATTGTGAAAGGTACCAAAATAAAATCATAATCGTATATAATAACGCGTCATGATTCCAAAACAGTAATAAAAACAGTCCGGTTACTCCACATTTGCCCTAAAATACGTTGGAAAAATATATGCTTATTTTTCAAACTAAAAATTATAGAAAAAATCTATAAAATATTTCAAAATGACGCGTACAGAAACTGAACAAATATTTTGAGCCGATATTTAGTTATAATTTATTTTTAAATCAAACAACTTTAAAAATTAAAAATTTATATACATAATAGTTTACATATTTAAAATATACTTGTAAAAATCCTATAGATTAAACATATCCCTAGATTAAGTTTTTATTACAAAATTCATCTCTAAAAAAATATTTTTATGTTTATACCATTACATCTTTAAATATAAATTCTAATATTCAAATTATACTTGAAAAGATCTTATGTATATAAATAACATTTTTATACCAAGATCTTTATATCAAAACTAGACAGTACTTATTAAAGATATACTTAAAATAAATTTGTATAATAGAAGATTATTTATTTAACTAATTAAATTTAAAAGATATTCGGAAAAATCTCAAACTGTATTCAAATTTAAATTTAGAAAAATCCTGGTTCGTTACATTCTTCCCCCCTTAAGACAATTTCGTCCTCGAAATTGGAACGGAATTTAGGGAAGAATATAAGTTAAATATTATAAGTTGTTTTCTCAAAAATTTCCTAAATTCGGAATTGTTTCCAACTCATCTTAATTCTTATAGAAAAAATCCATTTATATTCTATAAGCAACGAAGACATAACTTATGAAATTCCACTTATTTATCCCAATTCATATTTTTATCAAAACCTTTTACTTGGAAATCAAAACCTTATTTAAAAGATATAATTTCAAAGGAATCAAAAGAGATTAATTATAATTTCAAATCATAGTTCACAAAGCACTTGAAAGTCCAAAATGATTTCTCTGACTCAGAATCCTGTTCTCATTTCAAACCATTGAAATACTACATATTTCTTTCATATAGAAAATCATACTTCACTTCGGGATTTTCAAGAATAGATTTGTTTTCAAAACTCAACATTCCATACTGAAATCTATATGCTATTAGTTTGAGAAGTTCATCTTCATGGCAGGGAAACTGAGTATCACCCATCATAATCCAATTCCTCATCACAACCCAGTTTTAGTCACGTTACTCAAACAAATCAAATTATTCCATATCCCGAAGTTGTAAATCATTTCGCAATCCATACCTTTTAAATACTTCAAATCGGAATTTTGTTATTTTCAGATATTTCAAAGTATCGGGATTCAGGTCGTCGAAACATTTCAAGTCTTCCAAGTCATATAAATTTCAATGTATTCCAAACATTTTCCAATAATATACAAGTTGATCCTTTCAATTCATATTGCAAATTCAACTTACATTTTAGCTGTATACACATCGCTTAATATTATTTCAAAATAATTCAAGACAAATCTGATTCTAAATTCTTTACCCAATCAATGTAGGTGTGACGACCTAAACTTCCCCGTAAAGGAAAGCATGGATTGCTTTGAGAACAACTCACATCAGAACACAAACTGAAGAACATTTTATTGCTGATTACAACAATTACATAAAAGTACAAGAATATAACAGAGTATAAATAAATAATATACATTGGAAATACAATAATATCAGAGATTTAAATTACATTTAAATAGCAGCGGAAAAATAATACAAAAATACAACTGGAAGGAATACACGGATACAGAGCTTTCCGAATACTGCTTCAGCTGTAAACCAGGATCCTATAAATATATCTGCAAAAAGCTACTCGACTGCCCGTGTGGAAAAATATGGGCACCCGAGTTTGCCAGTGAAACAAACTACAGGTCAGTCATGGGACTGGTATGAGAAATCTTAACTAGACTTATCTAATAGAAAGGCTGATCACAGGACCACGCCGCTAACGCAGAACGGGTTTACTCCATTGGATTGTCAGTGCATAAATTAAAATAAGTCGTTGAACAACGCAATGCTTTTTAGAAAAATGAAACCATTATAAGACCCAAGTCCCATCACACAATGCAACGCAAACCGGAGGATAGGGTTTTACCTTATAATGGTCAAAAGATGCTTGATACGATAAAACGGATTAATATTAGTGTGTATATGGTATATAAAAACATTTCAATCATAATGTATCAATCCTAGACGGCATGGGTACCATATATCATGTCGCCATACTAGTTCTACATTCAAAACCGCAAGGTCGTATTCGAAATTGGATTTCCATCATGATTCGAGGCTAGGGGCAAGCTCCTCTCCGATTCGAGACACTCTAGCAAATGCCTCAGGATCCCCCGCAGTGAACCCTTGGATGCGGTAGGGCCGGTCCCCGCCTATGGCAGTGGATTGGTTATGCCTGAACACACGTTTCCCGGTTCCTTTGAACCTATAATATGACCACTATCGGCCTATAAAAATCCGAGGCGCCTCAAAATCCATCATCCACATAAGTAAAATGTCAGGGCTTGTAGGTCGCTGACACCACTCTGGCTAGAAAGAAACGTGTGCACTCCCTATGGTCCGTATCCCGTTTTTGACTCATACCGGGGTGTGAGGCTTGCGAAGTCACGATATACGCAAAGGTATGCCGTAATAGGCTATACTTTGATCATCCCACAAGGCCCTGCTTTTCAACAAAAGCCTTGATCAATTGCATCTTGGCGTGCCACACTGACAATTCACGCCATGCGATCAATCACTATTAACATACACCAGGGTGTTAAGTAGAGAATAAATCCTCCACCACCAAACAGACATACATTAACATAAATCGATTTAATTCACATGGAACGAAATCCAATGTCAGACACGCATCCATTTACTAGCTTATGCTCTGGGTCTGAGCGAAAACCAAATCCGAACAATCAACAATAGTCCGGACGGCCACCACTGAAGCCCCTTCAAGGTAGCTACTCCCATCATGGGTCTCAGTAGCAACACATCCATTCGATGCGAAGATCGTCGGTCTTCAATCACCGTCTTCAACTTCGACTCTTCATCGTCGTAGTGATTATTCAGAATGGGTTAAACCCGGTCTTCCTGAATAACTCGCGTATTTTTATAATTAAAAATCAAGTACTATAAAAAGCACATCCCACGCCTCATTCCAATTCAGAATATTCTTATATATAAAATATTCAAATTATTCTTGTCAAAAATAAATTCTTTATCTTTTTCTTTAAATCTTTCTTTTAAAGATTTATTAAAACACAATTTGGTTTTAAATATCGCAAATCATTATTCAATGGTGATTTAAATTTAAGAAATTAACCTTTACTTCAAATGGGTTAAAGAACTAATGCCATTTAAAAACATAGTTCACGGTAAACCCCAAATCATCTCCCATAAAACTATGGAATCTTCACAGAATTCAAATCAACATATATTCGTTATAAATTTCTGTATCCGGCCAATACTATAAATGGAATAACGGCAAAGCCTCTTAAATTCCATATGTAGTATCGGTCTTCTTTTACAAAAGCTTATCTCGGGTATTTTTAATTCGAATTCCATTCAACTCCAATTTAATATATTAAATTGGAAAACTTTACTTTTGGAAAATTTCCATTTAAATCTTAATAAAAAGATTTATATTTCCAAATCATATTTCACTGTCAGTTGGGTTAAAGAACACATGTCATTTAAAACACCGTTCACAATAAACCTAACTCACATTCCATTTTATTCCAATTACTAAATATAATTGAAAACTTTAATAATCTTAAAAAGATTTATTCTTTTCATACGGGGTTAAAGAACAGTGTTATTTAAGACCTATTCACGACAAACCCAAAATCCAATTTATTTAATTTAATATGAATTAAGTAATAACAAATCGGAAAACTTCATTAAATCTAAATTTAATGATTTTTTTTCTAGTTAATAACTAGTTCATTTCAATAAAAATATATTTTCCAAAATATATTCTTTTTCTAAAATATTCTTTTCTAGAATATTCTTTATTGGGATGTGACTCAATCAACATCCATATACTGCATGTAATCAATGATAAATATTTATCAAGCATCCAAATACAACCAGAGTGAATTCTACACTAAAATATTGGGACTAGTGTAGGTCAAAAATCATCCCAACACTCGTGTGGGGTTTCATCCAACTGACAAATAATAAATTATTTGTGCACTTGGGCGATGTGTAAAAATTATCGACCCAATCACATAAACAAGTCGGATGACTTGTGGATGGAAGTGTAACATTTCCGCAACATAAACGTATATAAGGATGAATCATTACTTATATATTAACAATGTAAGTTAACATGTTAACATAATTTATCAAAAAAAAAACTATGATTCTTTTCTACTAATTCACTTACATAAAAATGTGAATCCTAATGTTGACTCACCCATGATGAAATGTAATCTTTTTATATTACATTTAAATGATATCCTTTTTACATTGTACACAGTGTAATCTTTATATTACATAAGAATGATATTCTTTTCTGAGTTTCTAAGATTAGCATTAAAAATGTGTTTTTAAAGTGGGACATATTCATAAGGAAATATGTATAATTTCCTTCTCTTTATAATATTAACATTAAAAATAGGCTTTTAATGTGAAACATATTTCATAAGGAAATATGTATATTTTTCTTTCACAAATCACATTTTAACAAAAATGTGATTTTTTCATCTTTCTCTAATCTAGTTTAACAAAAATATATATATATTTCCATTACATGTTTTATTTTCAACAAGGGAGTACAAATAAAAATATAACTTTTTATTTCATGCTTTATTTGCAACAAGGAATGCATATAAAGATTTAACTTCTTATTTCTAGTTTTATTTACATCTATGAATGTAAATAAAAGAAAAGTGTATGTTTACATTTCCAATCAGGTTTGACAAAGAATGTATATTTGTTTCACTAGTTCAAGTTTGATAAAAATGTGAATTATCTATTCACTAATCATGTTATGATAAAAGTGTGATTTTCAATTCAATAATCATGTTAATACTAATCTTAACAAAAGGATATTCTTATATATTAACATTTCTCATATGACACCATTATCAAAAGTGTTCTTTAAATTTTAATGCGACATTTCATAATTCAAAATGTTCTTTTAATTCCAATAGGACACTTATAACAAAAATGTCCCTTTTATAATAACATGTTTTCTAACATGAACTTGTTTGTTAACATAAATGTAACTTTTATACTGACATGTTCTCTTACATGAAATGATTTATTAACATAAAAAAATGTAATTTTTATACTAACATGTTCTTTTTAATCTTAAAAGTAATGCTAACAAAATGATCTCTTTTTTTTTTATTAAAAAGAAATAATGACAAAAATGTTGTTCTTTTCCCTTTAAGCAAAATATGACAAAAATTTTCTTCTTTTCGTTTTAAGCAAAATATGACAAAATGTTCTTCTTTTCCTTTTAAGAAAAATATGACAAAATGTTCTTCTTTTCCTTTTAAGCAAAATATGACAAAATGTTCTTCTTTTCCTTTTAAGCAAAATATGACAAAAATGTTGTTCTTTTCCTTTTAAACAAAATGTGACAAAAATGTTGTTCTAATCGCTAATCCAGTTTTGACAACAAAATGTTAATTCTTTCACTTATCAAGTTTAACAAAAATATGTTAATGCTTCTTTTATAAAGTTTAACAAAATATGTTAATTCTGCTTTTATCAAGTTTAACAAAATATGTTAATTCTGCTTTTATCAAGTTCATTTTTTTTTATGTATAGAAAATATACATTTCAATTTATTCCTTTTTAATGTATAAAAACATACATTCTTCTTTACTGTATAAAAATACATGTTCTTCCTTCTTCTGGATATGATAAAAATGGTCATTTATTCGTTCTTCTAAATATGATAAAATTGAGCTTTTTATTCATTCTTCAAAATATGATATTTTGGCTAATTCACTTTTAATACACAAAAATGTATATTTTGGCTAGTTCTCTTTTTTGTGTAAACAAAACGAGATTTTTGTTTATAAATTTCTAATGTCATTCTTTTCACAAAAATGTTATTTTAATTATAACAACAAGTTCTAACATAAATGTTATGTAAATTGTAACATAAGTGTTATTTTAAATCACATCATCATTTCCAATCCAAAGTGGTATGTTTAATCTAATTTAACGAAGCATGAACATTTAAAAATTCATCACAACAACCAACAGACAAACACAAATCAGATTACATTACATTAACACATAACAATGATGAATAATAGCAAACAGGAAATAACTGCAAAATTTGTGATAATAAATCCATAATTATTTTTAAATAATAAACAAACTGAAAATCTTGTTTTGATACATACTGAAAATCTTGTTTTTGAAGAATTAGAGTTTCAAATTCATAATTTTGATACATACTGAATTAGAGTTTCAAATTCATAATTTTGATACATACTGAAAATCTTGTTTTTGATGCCAATTCACAACAATAGGCCCTATCTAATTTTGGTTCTCACACCAGTCCATAGGAAATATATAGAAAGCCCACTTTCGTCACTCGAACATAAATTCTAATGATGGAGCTCCATCATCAAAATCATCTCCAGGCGATTAGAGTGTAATTCTATATCTATCCAGTATATTAAAACTTCAAATACACGTTTGCAAGGCGTATATGCAAAATCTTTATATACTGGACTGTCCTAATCAATATAAATAAATAATCAAATACGAATAAGTGATTTAGATTTTCAAAACAAAAATTGTTTTCATTTGAAAAATATACCCTTCACACTCGTTCTAGGATACTACTGATCCTATCTCTAACGAGTCATTCTCATTGGATATTGCTAATCCAATATCTGACGAATTCTTTCGTATGTTTCTAATGTGTCTTGTTCTCTAGCTTTGTAAACCAAAGCTCTGATACCACCTGTGACGGCAAGGAATTTCGCTCGGTCCGAACCAGTCGCTTAACCGACCCAAACCGTTCGAAACGCCCTATCGTTTGAGAACACGACAAAACAGAACGCATACAGAAGAACATTTCACTGTATATAACAACAATGCATCAGATTACAAGAATATACAGAGTTTAAAAGAATATTACACAGAATTATCAGAGATTTAAATTACATTTAAATACATAGCAGCGGAAAAATAATACAATACACAACTAGAATGAGATATACGGATACAAAGCTTTCCGGATATCGTTCCAGCTGTAAACCAGGATCCTGTGAATATAAATCTGCAAAACCAAAACTACTAGCTGCCCGTGTCAAAATAAGGGCACCCAGAGTTTAGGTTAAAACAATAAACTCCAGGTCAGTCATGTGACTGGTGTGAGAACTAAAACAGTTATTAATCTTTATTTTCAAAGCTAGGTAAATCAAGGGACCACGCCGTATAACACGGAACGGGTTTCCTCCCAAGAATACCAGTGCATAAAACAAACAGCGCAATGCTAAATAAAGAAAAATGACGCTGTTATAAGACCCAGGTCCCATCACACAATGCAACGCAGTCGAGGATAGGGTTTTCCCTTATAACAGCCAAAGCATGCTTGATACGTTTTAAAACAAATCATTTGATACTATTATAAGTGTATAAAACAACTTCAAATCATAAGTATCAATCATAGGCGGCATAAGCGCCCCATCCCACTATGTCGCCATATATAGGGTTACAATTAAAACCGCAAATGTCACGTATTTGGAAATTGGATTTCCGTCTATGAACCGAGGCAAAAGATAGTCCTCAACCGATTCGAGACGCTCTAGTCCGTGTCTCAGGCAAGTACTCTGTCAAGCCTTTGGATCGTCAGGGCCGGTCCACCGATGTGGATTAAAATGCCTGAACACTACGTTTCCCCACCCTATGGGGTGTAAGTCTGGTCCGTCAGCCGACCAGAATGCATCGGCCGAAACCGATATAACCGAGGCGCCTCGCAACAGCAACAACCACATAAGTCAAACTCGTCAGGGCGTGTAAAACCACTGACGCCACTTCTAACTAGAAAGAAACGCATGCCCTCCCTGAGGTCCGTCTCCCGTTTTTGATTCATACCGGGTGTGAAACTCGCGAATCAAACGTTACACAAAGCTACGCCACGAAGGCCGTGCTTTGATCATCACCACAAGACTTTGCTTTTCAACAGAAGCCTTGATCATTTGCGTCTTAGCATGCCACACAGGCAAACCATCCTATGCAACCGATATCAGTCACACAGAATGAAATCCGATGTCAGACACACAGTCCATTTACAAGTCCGTTCTGGGTCTGAACGAAACCGGAGGCACCTAGTACCCCGCATATCCATCGATCTCCAAGTACGTCTGGACGATCACTAACTGTTTCCATCTTCTTGGGTGTACAGCCCAATCAAGATCATCAGTTATCACCCAAACGACGTGAAGACCTCCGGTCTTCGACCATCGTCTTCATCTTCGACTTATCGTCGTATCAGTTATTCAGAATGGGATAAACCCGGTCTTTCCAAATAACTCGCGTATATTTTAAATAAGTGTTACACAAACACAACATACGCCTCATTCCAATTCATTAGTCACTAACCATAAATTAATCAAGAGAATAATTCCCCAAATATTAACCCCGAAGGCCGAAACCAACATCAGATCAATATCCAGAAAACCATTCTGCTTGGCTAACCGACAGTTAGTTTCTAAATTTCACGTTCAAATCTAATTAAAGATTTAACTATCGCCTGGAGCAAAACTGGTGATACTCCATTCTCGATCCTTTCAATCTAATTAAAGATTCATTAAAACTCCACTTAGTTTTAATCATTATCTGGGTTAAAGAATCAGTGTCATTTAAAACACGATTCACGATAAACCCAAAATCACATTCCATTAATTATCGGGTTAAAGAACAAGTGTTATTTAAAACACTGTTCACGATAAACCCAAAAAATCAATACCAATTCAATTCCAATTAAATATCATTTAATTGGTACACTTCATTAAATCTAAATAAAAAGATTTAATCTTTTCTCAACTGGGTTCAAGAACAGTGTTAGTGAAGACACCATTCACGACAAACCCAAATCACATTCCATTAATTATCGGGTTAAAGAACAAGTGTTATTTAAAACACTGTTCACGATAAACCCAAAAATCAATACCAATTCAATTCCAATTAAATATCATTTAATTGGTACACTTCATTAAATCTAAATAAAAAGATTTAATCTTTTCTCAACTGGGTTCAAGAACAGTGTTAGTGAAGACACCATTCACGACAAACCCAAATCACATTCGATATTCAATACAAGGCTCTGAATAGAAAATATATCGGCTTATATTCAATATCGAATTCTACGACTAACAAATGTCGTATTGGAAATAACGATACAAATATATATCTTTCAAATTTCCATAACAACACCTGTAATATCACGAGTTCCAACATCGAAATATTCCGAAGACAATTTCGATTCAAATCCACTCCAATGCAATCATTGGAATTTTGGTTACTTTTAAAACCCTTTTCGAATTCAATTTATTTATTTAAAAATAAATAGAATTATAATTCTAGTTCAAAACTAGTTCATTTAGATAAAAATCTATTTTTATCTTTTCAAATATGGAGTTTTTCATCCCAATCCTTTCTAAATCATTTCTTATGATTTTACACAAATTATTACAATTTTTAATAATTTTATCAAGGCCTGTACAGTCGATTTCCATCAACGACCATCGAACTGCACTTACAGCGACCTTTTTCGAATTTGATTTGGACATAATTCCAAATCCAACCGTTAGATTTCAAATTTCTAACATTCATTAGAAAGCTCTTTTCGATACGAACCCAACGGTTCCGGTTTTAGGAGAATCCGACGGTCGGATCTCCCGCAATGTCCGTTTGAAATAAATGGTCGAAATTCACGAACTGCCGCGGCGCGGCGCGTTCTATTCAGGCCATTATATTATATATATAATATATATATTATATATATCGTCGATTTCTATTTAAAACGAATTATATAAATAGTTTTGAATTCGTTTCAAAAACATTTTCAACTTCTATTTCAATTCAAATCAAAATTGAATTCTTCTTTATAAATTCGTTTTAAAATTCATTTCTATTCAATTCAAATTTCAATTTAATTTGAATTCATTTCAATTCAATTTGAATTCGTTTTCAATTCAATTCAATTCGAAATCGTTTTCAATTCAATTCATTTCGAAATCGTTTTCAATTCAATTCATTTCGAAATCGTTTTCAATTCAATTCATTTCGAAATCGTTTTCAATTCAATTCATTTCGAAATCGTTTTCAATTCATTTCATTTCGAAATCGTTTTCAATTCAATTCATTTCGAAATCGTTTTCAATTCAATTTGAATTCGTTTTCAATTCATTTCATTTCGAAATCGTTTTCAATTCAATTCATTTCGAAATCGTTTTCAATTCAATTTGAATTCGTTTTATATTCAATTCATTTCGAAATCGTTTTCAAATCGATATAAATATCGTTCACGTCAAAATGGCGTCAATCTAATCAACACGGCTTCATATATTCCTTTATTTTCAAATATTCTATTTCAAATATTTCTTTTTCAAATATTTCCTATTATCAAAATATTTGTTATTATCAAAATATTCTTTATTTTCACGATTGGAATGAGGCCCAATCAATTACCATATAAAATTAATTATATGGATTTTCATACAACACATGTATATAATAACATTGAAAATAATCAACCATCAATCATCAACCAAAGTGCACTACACTGTATAAGCATCAAATATAGATATTCAACGCTTATAACAGCTTGTCAATCAATCGATCGACATATTTAATCAATCAGGATGAGTGAAATTCATATTTCATCCCAACACCCGTGTGGGGTTTCAAACAATCAAACACAGATTTTAGTTGTGCAGTTGGGCGATGTGTAAAATTTATCGTCCCAATCAATGTCATTCAAATAAGTGTACATAAACAAACCATCTGGTTTGTAAATGAATATTTATTTATTCACTTCACTATTTTCTTATTCACGTTAAAAATTATATTTTTAACGATAAAGCATTTTATTTCAACCTATGAATTTCTATTCAATTCATTTATTCAATAAAATGATATTTTTATTTTCTAACATATTTTAGAAAATTTCGGCGGCATAACGGCACGATACTAGAAACGGGACGAGGCCTAGCCTTATCCCCGGTCTAGTGAAGGCCCACGCCATTCACACATCAATCAAATCAATTTCGTTATGCAAACCACAAAATTTGGAGTAAGAGTCTAACCTAGCCTTACTCCTTCGCCTTATAACGGCGCACGTCTAATCCTAACCAATTTATCGATTCGATTTTTCACATCACAAACCACATTCAAACCAATATCGCAATCAATCACCAAACAATCAAACAAACAAGTCCATGGTCTGTGGACGATTGTGTCGGGTGCTACTAAGCACCGTCTGCATCCTAGTATATATATATATATATAACTAGAAAAATAAATTGAAAGGTGAGGAATTCTCACATATAGCTATCCAACCATCTCGACTCTTCTTTTGCAGAAGTCTTCGTCGTTTCGCCTTTTTGTCACCTTCGTTGCCCAAGGCCACTATATATATAAAAATTGAATTTTTATTTCAAAGTTCAATATATAAAAATCGAATTTTTATTTCAAAGTTCAATATATAAAAATCGAATCTTTATTTCAAAGTTCAATATATAAAAATCGAATCTTTATTTCAAAGTTCAATATATAAAAATCGAATTTTTATTTCAAAGTTCAATATATAAAAATCGAATTTTTATTTCAAAGTTCAATATATAAAAATCGAATTTTTATTTCAAAGTTCAATATATAAAAATCGAATTTTTATTTCAAAGTTCAATATATAAAAATCGAATTTTTATTTCTAAAAGTTCAAATCCTTTCCTTTTTAAAATCTAAATCTTTCACTTTTTAAAGTTTAAATCTTTTCAAATCTAAGTTTTTTTTTTAAAATTCCTAAAATCAGTTTTAACTTTTAAACATTTTCAGTTTTATTACCTTTTAAAAATATCAGTTTTTAAAATGAATAAAAATCAGTTTTAAAATGAAATAAAAATCAGTTTTTGCAATATATAAAAACAGTTTTAACAATATATAAAAAAACAGTTTTTGCAATTAACATAAATCAGTTTTAACAAAAGTAAAAATAAATAAATTAAAAAAAAACTTACGGGAGGGCGCTGTGCTTGTTCGTCAGTGGAAGGGGGGGCGTCGGAGGGGGGGTCGCGGCTTCGTCGAGGGTTCGGAGGAGGGGGGGTCGCGGCTTCGTCGAGGGTTCGGAGGAGGGGGGGGGGTCGCGCTCTCGGCTGGGCGACGACGGGGAGGGGGTGAGGTCGGTGGTAGCGGGGTCGATGGCGATGGCGATCGCCAGGGAGGGTGGAGGCGGCAGGAATCGAACGATTCTTTTTTTTTTTTTTTTCTTTTTTTTTTTTTTTTCTCTTCGGTTTGATTTTGAAGAAGAGGGGGGGGGGGCCAGGAGGGTTAAAGGGGAGGAGGGAATATTTTTTTTTTATTTTTTTATATTATTTAATTTCTAAAAGTTGACTTTCCCATACGACCTCGAAACGAGGCCCACCGCCTGTCGCCCATAGCGTTTCACCCCCATTCCGAACACAATGGGATATGTACCGCAAGCTGAATCGACCGTTTCGATCAGTTTCCTTTTAATTTACATTTAAATCACTATATTGAATTTTAAACGTACATTTCAAATTACCGGGGCCACATACTAACTAGAAAAATTCCAGAAAAATATTTTCTAGCTTCGTATTGAAGATACGGTCCTAACAAAACTAGTTTCGTCGAATTCTGAGGCCGTTGGAAAAATGGCCATTTTCCAGTCGATTAAAATCAACTGAAACTGGTCAAACGCGTTTTCCTTTGCCACGCTCACATATTGATTCGAAAAATTATGAAACTTGGAATCTAGCAATAACTTGACACTGCGGATCCAACAAAACTGGTTTCGTCGAAATCCGAGGTCGTTTGCAAAATGTCCATTTTTAAGGGCCTGAATTCCATAGCGACTATTCAGAATTTTCAACTGGACAGATCTTTTGGTTCCCGATATGAAATCTTGATTTTTCGGATTCGTTGGAAAGATATTCACTATTAGATTCCATTATTTTTGGTTTCACTAAAATCCGGATTGTTTTGCACCCGGTACATTCAATTGAAGTTTGAAATCGAATTATCGAACTACCGCGCCATTTTCACTTCTATTTATAATTATATATAAATATTTATATTCTAACGACGACGCGTATAAATATATACGTTCGAATTATATTCAATTCAATTTCTCGTCGATATTATTTAAAATAATTCATTTTAAATAATCAAAATTCGCTAAAATTGCCAAAATAAAAATTTTAAACTGGCCCAGATTTTCCGGGTTGTTACAATCTCCCCCACTTAAAACTTTTCGTCCCCGAAAAGGAACAAAGTCGAAAGTGGTTTGATAAATCAACTCTACATTCGTTCTGGCTTCCATTCTCCAACTTTTCAGTTTCTGAGAATTTCCAAAATTTCAAAAATTTGGCTAACACCCTAAATTTTTGAAAAATTTCGCCATAACCTCCCCTGCACCGGGAGCATCGGGGAATTTCAAATAGCTTCCCCGGTCCTTCAGATCTCAAAAAGAAAAAGAAAAAGCCAAGCGGCTAGCCAATAGGCTCACAAAATCATCATCACCCAAACAAAACAGGAAATTATGTAGTAAACATGTACCTATTTGTCGGGCAAACAAATTTTATTCTCTGCTCTAGCCTCCTTGCTATGACCTGTTCAAAGATATATATGTATATGCAAGCAAATGCGACCAATTTTCAATATAGTTCAATATTTGATTCAATTAGGCTAATTGGCTAAAAATTAGCAAACAAATAAACAAACAACACAAACATCAATCAATTAGTGAATTAGAGTTTCAAATTCATAATTTTGATACATACTGAAAATCTTGTTTTTGATGCCAATTCACAACAATAGGCCCTATCTAATTTTGGTTCTCACACCAGTCCATAGGAAATATATAGAAAGCCCACTTTCGTCACTCGAACATAAATTCTAATGATGGAGCTCCATCATCAAAATCATCTCCAGGCGATTAGAGTGTAATTCTATATCTATCCAGTATATTAAAACTTCAAATACACGTTTGCAAGGCGTATATGCAAAATCTTTATATACTGGACTGTCCTAATCAATATAAATAAATAATCAAATACGAATAAGTGATTTAGATTTTCAAAACAAAAATTGTTTTCATTTGAAAAATATACCCTTCACACTCGTTCTAGGATACTACTGATCCTATCTCTAACGAGTCATTCTCATTGGATATTGCTAATCCAATATCTGACGAATTCTTTCGTATGTTTCTAATGTGTCTTGTTCTCTAGCTTTGTAAACCAAAGCTCTGATACCACCTGTGACGGCAAGGAATTTCGCTCGGTCCGAACCAGTCGCTTAACCGACCCAGACCGTTCGAAACGCCCTATCGTTTGAGAACACGACAAAACAGAACGCATACAGAAGAACATTTCACTGTATATAACAACAATGCATCAGATTACAAGAATATACAGAGTTTAAAAGAATATTACACAGAATTATCAGAGATTTAAATTACATTTAAATACATAGCAGCGGAAAAATAATACAATACACAACTAGAATGAGATATACGGATACAAAGCTTTCCGGATATCGTTCCAGCTGTAAACCAGGATCCTGTGAATATAAATCTGCAAAACCAAAACTACTAGCTGCCCGTGTCAAAATAAGGGCACCCAGAGTTTAGGTTAAAACAATAAACTCCAGGTCAGTCATGTGACTGGTGTGAGAACTAAAACAGTTATTAATCTTTATTTTCAAAGCTAGGTAAATCAAGGGACCACGCCGTATAACACGGAACGGGTTTCCTCCCAAGAATACCAGTGCATAAAACAAACAGCGCAATGCTAAATAAAGAAAAATGACGCTGTTATAAGACCCAGGTCCCATCACACAATGCAACGCAGTCGAGGATAGGGTTTTCCCTTATAACAGCCAAAGCATGCTTGATACGTTTTAAAACAAATCATTTGATACTATTATAAGTGTATAAAACAACTTCAAATCATAAGTATCAATCATAGGCGGCATAAGCGCCCCATCCCACTATGTCGCCATATATAGGGTTACAATTAAAACCGCAAATGTCACGTATTTGGAAATTGGATTTCCGTCTATGAACCGAGGCAAAAGATAGTCCTCAACCGATTCGAGACGCTCTAGTCCGTGTCTCAGGCAAGTACTCTGTCAAGCCTTTGGATCGTCAGGGCCGGTCCACCGATGTGGATTAAAATGCCTGAACACTACGTTTCCCCACCCTATGGGGTGTAAGTCTGGTCCGTCAGCCGACCAGAATGCATCGGCCGAAACCGATATAACCGAGGCGCCTCGCAACAGCAACAACCACATAAGTCAAACTCGTCAGGGCGTGTAAAACCACTGACGCCACTTCTAACTAGAAAGAAACGCATGCCCTCCCTGAGGTCCGTCTCCCGTTTTTGATTCATACCGGGTGTGAAACTCGCGAATCAAACGTTACACAAAGCTACGCCACGAAGGCCGTGCTTTGATCATCACCACAAGACTTTGCTTTTCAACAGAAGCCTTGATCATTTGCATCTTAGCATGCCACACAGGCAAACCATCCTATGCAACCGATATCAGTCACACAGAATGAAATCCGATGTCAGACACACAGTCCATTTACAAGTCCGTTCTGGGTCTGAACGAAACCGGAGGCACCTAGTACCCCGCATATCCATCGATCTCCAAGTACATCTGGACGATCACTAACTGTTTCCATCTTCTTGGGTGTACAGCCCAATCAAGATCATCAGTTATCACCCAAACGACGTGAAGACCTCCGGTCTTCGACCATCGTCTTCATCTTCGACTTATCGTCGTATCAGTTATTCAGAATGGGATAAACCCGGTCTTTCCAAATAACTCGCGTATATTTTAAATAAGTGTTACACAAACACAACATACGCCTCATTCCAATTCATTAGTCA
The DNA here is from genome assembly GCA_030737875.1 of Allium sativum. Lineage (NCBI taxonomy): Eukaryota > Viridiplantae > Streptophyta > Magnoliopsida > Asparagales > Amaryllidaceae > Allium > Allium sativum. Next base: position 54,562,328 of record CM060910.1, read on the forward strand.
CTAACCATAAATTAATCAAGAGAATAATTCCCCAAATATTAACCCCGAAGGCCGAAACCAACATCAGATCAATATCCAGAAAACCATTCTGCTTGGCTAACCGACAGTTAGTTTCTAAATTTCACGTTCAAATCTAATTAAAGATTTAACTATCGCCTGGAGCAAAACTGGTGATACTCCATTCTCGATCCTTTCAATCTAATTAAAGATTCATTAAAACTCCACTTAGTTTTAATCATTATCTGGGTTAAAGAATCAGTGTCATTTAAAACACGATTCACGATAAACCCAAAATCACATTCCATTAATTATCGGGTTAAAGAACAAGTGTTATTTAAAACACTGTTCACGATAAACCCAAAAAATCAATACCAATTCAATTCCAATTAAATATCATTTAATTGGTACACTTCATTAAATCTAAATAAAAAGATTTAATCTTTTCTCAACTGGGTTCAAGAACAGTGTTAGTGAAGACACCATTCACGACAAACCCAAATCACATTCCATTAATTATCGGGTTAAAGAACAAGTGTTATTTAAAACACTGTTCACGATAAACCCAAAAATCAATACCAATTCAATTCCAATTAAATATCATTTAATTGGTACACTTCATTAAATCTAAATAAAAAGATTTAATCTTTTCTCAACTGGGTTCAAGAACAGTGTTAGTGAAGACACCATTCACGACAAACCCAAATCACATTCGATATTCAATACAAGGCTCTGAATAGAAAATATATCGGCTTATATTCAATATCGAATTCTACGACTAACAAATGTCGTATTGGAAATAACGATACAAATATATATCTTTCAAATTTCCATAACAACACCTGTAATATCACGAGTTCCAACATCGAAATATTCCGAAGACAATTTCGATTCAAATCCACTCCAATGCAATCATTGGAATTTTGGTTACTTTTAAAACCCTTTTCGAATTCAATTTATTTATTTAAAAATAAATAGAATTATAATTCTAGTTCAAAACTAGTTCATTTAGATAAAAATCTATTTTTATCTTTTCAAATATGGAGTTTTTCATCCCAATCCTTTCTAAATCATTTCTTATGATTTTACACAAATTATTACAATTTTTAATAATTTTATCAAGGCCTGTACAGTCGATTTCCATCAACGACCATCGAACTGCACTTACAGCGACCTTTTTCGAATTTGATTTGGACATAATTCCAAATCCAACCGTTAGATTTCAAATTTCTAACATTCATTAGAAAGCTCTTTTCGATACGAACCCAACGGTTCCGGTTTTAGGAGAATCCGACGGTCGGATCTCCCGCAATGTCCGTTTGAAATAAATGGTCGAAATTCACGAACTGCCGCGGCGCGGCGCGTTCTATTCAGGCCATTATATTATATATATAATATATATATTATATATATCGTCGATTTCTATTTAAAACGAATTATATAAATAGTTTTGAATTCGTTTCAAAAACATTTTCAACTTCTATTTCAATTCAAATCAAAATTGAATTCTTCTTTATAAATTCGTTTTAAAATTCATTTCTATTCAATTCAAATTTCAATTTAATTTGAATTCATTTCAATTCAATTTGAATTCGTTTTCAATTCAATTCAATTCGAAATCGTTTTCAATTCAATTCATTTCGAAATCGTTTTCAATTCAATTCATTTCGAAATCGTTTTCAATTCAATTCATTTCGAAATCGTTTTCAATTCAATTCATTTCGAAATCGTTTTCAATTCATTTCATTTCGAAATCGTTTTCAATTCAATTCATTTCGAAATCGTTTTCAATTCAATTTGAATTCGTTTTCAATTCATTTCATTTCGAAATCGTTTTCAATTCAATTCATTTCGAAATCGTTTTCAATTCAATTTGAATTCGTTTTATATTCAATTCATTTCGAAATCGTTTTCAAATCGATATAAATATCGTTCACGTCAAAATGGCGTCAATCTAATCAACACGGCTTCATATATTCCTTTATTTTCAAATATTCTATTTCAAATATTTCTTTTTCAAATATTTCCTATTATCAAAATATTTGTTATTATCAAAATATTCTTTATTTTCACGATTGGAATGAGGCCCAATCAATTACCATATAAAATTAATTATATGGATTTTCATACAACACATGTATATAATAACATTGAAAATAATCAACCATCAATCATCAACCAAAGTGCACTACACTGTATAAGCATCAAATATAGATATTCAACGCTTATAACAGCTTGTCAATCAATCGATCGACATATTTAATCAATCAGGATGAGTGAAATTCATATTTCATCCCAACACCCGTGTGGGGTTTCAAACAATCAAACACAGATTTTAGTTGTGCAGTTGGGCGATGTGTAAAATTTATCGTCCCAATCAATGTCATTCAAATAAGTGTACATAAACAAACCATCTGGTTTGTAAATGAATATTTATTTATTCACTTCACTATTTTCTTATTCACGTTAAAAATTATATTTTTAACGATAAAACATTTTATTTCAACCAATGAATTTCTATTCAATTCATTTATTCAATAAAATGATATTTTTATTTTCTAACATATTTTAGAAAATTTCGGCGGCATAACGGCACGATACTAGAAACGGGACGAGGCCTAGCCTTATCCCCGGTCTAGTGAAGGCCCACGCCATTCACACATCAATCAAATCAATTTCGTTATGCAAACCACAAAATTTGGAGTAAGAGTCTAACCTAGCCTTACTCCTTCGCCTTATAACGGCGCACGTCTAATCCTAACCAATTTATCGATTCGATTTTTCACATCACAAACCACATTCAAACCAATATCGCAATCAATCACCAAACAATCAAACAAACAAGTCCATGGTCTGTGGACGATTGTGTCGGGTGCTACTAAGCACCGTCTGCATCCTAGTATATATATATATATATATATATAACTAGAAAAATAAATTGAAAGGTGAGGAATTCTCACATATAGCTATCCAACCATCTCGACTCTTCTTTTGCAGAAGTCTTCGTCGTTTCGCCTTTTTGTCACCTTCGTTGCCCAAGGCCACTATATATATAAAAATTGAATTTTTATTTCAAAGTTCAATATATAAAAATCGAATTTTTATTTCAAAGTTCAATATATAAAAATCGAATCTTTATTTCAAAGTTCAATATATAAAAATCGAATCTTTATTTCAAAGTTCAATATATAAAAATCGAATTTTTATTTCAAAGTTCAATATATAAAAATCGAATTTTTATTTCAAAGTTCAATATATAAAAATCGAATTTTTATTTCAAAGTTCAATATATAAAAATCGAATTTTTATTTCAAAGTTCAATATATAAAAATCGAATTTTTATTTCTAAAAGTTCAAATCCTTTCCTTTTTAAAATCTAAATCTTTCACTTTTTAAAGTTTAAATCTTTTCAAATCTAAGTTTTTTTTTTAAAATTCCTAAAATCAGTTTTAACTTTTAAACATTTTCAGTTTTATTACCTTTTAAAAATATCAGTTTTTAAAATGAATAAAAATCAGTTTTAAAATGAAATAAAAATCAGTTTTTGCAATATATAAAAACAGTTTTAACAATATATAAAAAAACAGTTTTTGCAATTAACATAAATCAGTTTTAACAAAAGTAAAAATAAATAAATTAAAAAAAAACTTACGGGAGGGCGCTGTGCTTGTTCGTCAGTGGAAGGGGGGGCGTCGGAGGGGGGGTCGCGGCTTCGTCGAGGGTTCGGAGGAGGGGGGGTCACGGCTTCGTCGAGGGTTCGGAGGAGGGGGGGGGGGGTCGCGCTCTCGGCTGGGCGACGACGGGGAGGGGGTGAGGTCGGTGGTAGCGGGGTCGATGGCGATGGCGATCGCCAGGGAGGGTGGAGGCGGCAGGAATCGAACGATTCTTTTTCTTTTTTTTTTTCTTTTTTTTTTTTTTCTCTTCGGTTTGATTTTGAAGAAGAGGGGGGGGGGGGGCCAGGAGGGTTAAAGGGGAGGAGGGAATATTTTTTTTTTATTTTTTTATATTATTTAATTTCTAAAAGTTGACTTTCCCATACGACCTCGAAACGAGGCCCACCGCCTGTCGCCCATAGCGTTTCACCCCCATTCCGAACACAATGGGATATGTACCGCAAGCTGAATCGACCGTTTCGATCAGTTTCCTTTTAATTTACATTTAAATCACTATATTGAATTTTAAACGTACATTTCAAATTACCGGGGCCACATACTAACTAGAAAAATTCCAGAAAAATATTTTCTAGCTTCGTATTGAAGATACGGTCCTAACAAAACTAGTTTCGTCGAATTCTGAGGCCGTTGGAAAAATGGCCATTTTCCAGTCGATTAAAATCAACTGAAACTGGTCAAACGCGTTTTCCTTTGCCACGCTCACATATTGATTCGAAAAATTATGAAACTTGGAATCTAGCAATAACTTGACACTGCGGATCCAACAAAACTGGTTTCGTCGAAATCCGAGGTCGTTTGCAAAATGTCCATTTTTAAGGGCCTGAATTCCATAGCGACTATTCAGAATTTTCAACTGGACAGATCTTTTGGTTCCCGATATGAAATCTTGATTTTTCGGATTCGTTGGAAAGATATTCACTATTAGATTCCATTATTTTTGGTTTCACTAAAATCCGGATTGTTTTGCACCCGGTACATTCAATTGAAGTTTGAAATCGAATTATCGAACTACCGCGCCATTTTCACTTCTATTTATAATTATATATAAATATTTATATTCTAACGACGACGCGTATAAATATATACGTTCGAATTATATTCAATTCAATTTCTCGTCGATATTATTTAAAATAATTCATTTTAAATAATCAAAATTCGCTAAAATTGCCAAAATAAAAATTTTAAACTGGCCCAGATTTTCCGGGTTGTTACATATTGGGTATGTGAATGAATTTGAGATAGATTGGGATTAATTAGTGAAAAGTTTTCGGATGATATTGGCCATTGAAGAGGCTAAGGCGGCGGCTGGTATAGGAATAGAATTAGGGTTTTGGGATTTTAGTTTAAGGTTTTATATTAAAATATTATTTAATTACATCCTAAAGGCCCGTTTAGCACTTTGTCAGTTTTCAGCCCAACGACTAGCGTTCTTACCTATTAACCCCCGTTCCGGACTCATCTGGCTATGTCCCGCAGGCCCAAATGATCATCTTGACCCTCGTTTCTCTGTTTTAAAAATATAATTCATTTATTTAAAATACGAACGTACGTATTAGATTACCAGGGCTACAAATGAACTCAGAAAATTACAGAAAAATTATATTTGGCTTTGTTATGACGATAAGGTCCTAACAAAACTAATTTCATCGAATTCTAAGACTGTTTGAAAAATGGCCATTTTCTAGTCGATTAAATTTGACTGAAATGAACAAAACACATTTTCTTTTACCACGCTCACATATCAATTCGAAAAAATTCCGGAAAATTAAACTTAGCAATAATTCGACATTCTGGTTCAACCAAAAGTGGTTTCGTCGAAACCCGAGGTCGTTTGAAAAATGACTATTTTTAAGGCCAATATATTTAATATTAAAAATGCATTTTTAAACAAATAAATCTCGAAACTAAAAATATATAAGTGTTTACTGTTTTTCAATGCAGGAACGTCATTCCGAACTCAATGAAAGTGGTTTCGAGTTGAAATTCCTTCATATGTGAAAAGTAGCCTTTCAGGCCCTATATAATATATATAAATTCTACAGCGACCTTTCTAAAAATTGAATTGGCCATAACTTTTGATTTTCGCTATGAAATTTCAATTTTTCAGATTCGTTAGAAAGATTTGATAAAACAAATTTAAATATTTCTGGTTTCGCTCAATTCTGATTTAAAATGAATCCTGTACATTCAGTCAAAGTTCAAATTTTCAAACTGCAGCGCTGTTTTAAACTCCTTTTATAATTAAATTAAATTTATTCGTTTTAAAATAAATTATTTTAAGTATTAAAATCCATTAAAATTTCTGAAATAAAAATTTTAATTTGGCCCCAAATTCCTGGTTGTTACAGTCTCCCCCACTTAAAATCTTTTCGTCCTCGAAAAGGAATGTAGCTAAAAGTTGTTTAATTAACTAACCTAATTAAATTTTATTTATTGGTTTCAATAATTTTGTTAGATTAATTATCATTCCAATAATTTCATTAGTTAAACTAATTATCAAACATCACAACCAGCAATCCATTAGGTGATTAACTTTTCAAATATATATAATTTTTATATATAATCAAAAATCATATTTTTAGTGCAAATCACAACAATGTGTCCTAACTAAGTGTTGTTTCTCATACCAGTCAGTGGAAATATATAGAAATCCCACTTTCAAGACTCGAACATAAACTCTGATAACGCTAGCAATCATCAGAATCATCTCCGGGCCACTAGAGTGTGATTCTATATCTATCCAGTATATTAAAACTTCGAATATCCGTTAATTACTCGTATATTCGAAATTTTTATATACTCAATTGTCCACATAAAAATATAATATACTCAAATACGTATTTTTAGATAAAATTTTCAAAACTAAATTTGTTTTTATTTTTATTTTAAAGAAAATAATAATCTTTACGCTCGTTCTAGGATACTACTGATCCTATCTCTACCGAGTTATTCTCATTGGATATTACTAATCCAATCTCTGATGAATTCTTTCGTTTGGTTCTAATATGTTTTGTTCTCGAGCTCTGTAAACCAAAGCTCTGATACCAACTGTGACGACCCAAACTTCCCCGTAAAGGAAAGCATGGATTGCTTTGAGAACAACTCACATCAGAACACAAACTGAAGAACATTTTATTGCTGATTACAACAATTACATCAGAGTACAAGAATATAACAGAGTATAAATGAATAATATACATTGGAAATACAATAATATCAGAGATTTAAATTACATTTAAATAGCAGCGGAAAAATAATACAAAAATACAACTGGAAGGAATACACGGATACAGAGCTTTCCGAATACTGCTTCAGCTGTAAACCAGGATCTTGTAAATATATCTGCAAAAAGCTACTCGACTGCCCGTGTGGAAAAATATGGGCACCCGAGTTTGCCAGTGAAACAAACTACAGGTCAGTCATGGGACTGGTATGAGAAATCTTAACTAGACTTATCTAATAGAAAGGCTGATCACAGGACCACGCCACTAACGCGGAACGGGTTTACTCTATTGGATTGCCAGTGCATAAATTAAAATAAGTCGTTGAACAACGCAATGCTTTTTAGAAAAATGAAACCAGTATAAGACCCAAGTCCCATCACACAATGCAACGCAAACCGGAGGATAGGGTTTTACCTTATAATGGTCAAAAGATGCTTGATACGATAAAACGGATTAATATTAGTGTGTATATGGTATATAAAAACATTTCAATCATAATGTATCAATCCTAGACGGCATGGGTACCATATATCATGTCGCCATACTAGTTCTACATTCAAAACCGCAAGGTCGTATTGGAAATTGAATTTCCATCATGAGTCGAGGCTAGGGGCAAGCTCCTCTCCGATTCGAGACACTCTAGCAAATGCCTCAGGATCCCCTGCAGTGAACCCTTGGATGCGGTAGGGCCGGTCCCCGCCTATGGCAGTGGATTGGTTATGCCTGAACACACGTTTCCCGGTTCCTTTGAACCTATAATATGACCACTATCGGCCTATAAAAATCCGAGGTGCCTCAAAATCCATCATCCACATAAGTAAAATGTCAAGGCTGGTAGGTCGCTGACACCACTCTAGCTAGAAAGAAACGTGTGCACTCCCTACGGTCCGTATCCCGTTTTTGACTCATACCGGGGTGTGAGGCTCGCGAAGTCACGATATACGCAAAGGTATGCCGTAATAAGCTATACTTTGATCATCCCACAAGGCCCTGCTTTTCAACAAAAGCCTTGATCAATTGCATCTTGGCGTGCCACACTGACAATTCACACCATGCGATCAATCACTGTTAACATATACCAGGGTGTTAAGTAGAGAATAAATCCTCCAGCACCAAACAGACATACATAAACAGAAATTGATTTAATTCACATGGAACGAAATCCAATGTCAGACACGCATCCATTTAATAGCTTATGCTCTGGGTCTGAGCGAAAACCAAATCCGAACAATCAACAATAGTCCGGACGGCCACCACTGAAGCCCCTTCAAGGTAGCTACTCCCATCATGGGTCTCAGTAGCAACACATCCATTCGATGTGAAGATCGTCAGTCTTCAATCACCGTCTTCGACTTCTACTCTTCATCGTCGTAGTGATTATTCAGAATGGGTTAAACCCGGTCTTCTTGAATAACTCACGTATTTTTATAATTAAAAATCAAGTACTATAAAAAGCACATCCCATGCCTCATTCCAATTCAGAATATTCTTATATATAAAATATTCAAATTATTCTTGTCAAAAATAAATTCTTTAACTTTTTCTTTAAATCTTTCTTTTAAAGATTTATTAAAACACAATTTGTTTTTAAATATCACAAATCATTATTCAATGGTTATTTAAATTTAATAAATTAATCTTAACTTCAAATGAGTTAAAGAACTAATGCCATTTAAAAACATAGTTCACGGTAAACCCCAAATCATCTCCCATAAAACTATGGAATCTTCACAGAATTCAAATCAACATATATTCGTTATAAATTTCTGTATCCGGCCAATACTATAAATTGAATAACGGCAAAGCCTCTTAAATTCCATATGTAGTATCGGTCTTCTTTTACAAAAGCTTATCTCGGGTATTTTTAATTCGAATTCCATTCAACTCCAATTTAATATATTAAATTGGAAAACTTTACTGTTGGAAAATTTCCATTTAAATCTTAATAAAAGATTAGTATTTCCAAATCATATTTCACTGTCAGTTGGGTTAAAGAACACATGTCATTTAAAACACCGTTCACAATAAACCTAACTCACATTCCATTTTATTCCAATTACTAAATATAATTGAAAACCTTAATAATCTTAAAAAGATTTATTCTTTTCATACGGGGTTAAAGAACAGTGTTATTTAAGACCTATTCACGACAAACCCAAAATCCAATTTATTTAATTTAATATGAATTAAGTAATAACAAATCGGAAAACTTCATTAAATCTAAATTTAATGATTTTTTTCTAGTTAATAACTAGTTCATTTCAATAAAAATATATTTTCCAAAATATATTCTTTTTCTAAAATATTCTTTTCTAGAATATTCTTTATTGGGATGTGACTCAATCAACATCCATATACTGCATGTAATCAATGATAAATATTTATCAAGCATCCAAATACAACCAGAGTGAATTCTACACTAAAATATTGGGACTAGTGTAGGTCAAAAATCATCCCAACACTCGTGTGGGGTTTCATCCAACTAACAAATAATAAATTATTTGTGCACTTGGGCGATGTGTAAAAATTATTCACCCAATCACATAAACAAGTCGGATGACTTGTGGATGGAAGTGTAACATTTCCGCAACATAAACTTATATAAGGATGAATCATTACTTATATATTAACAATGTAAGTTAACATGTTAACATAATTTATCAAAAAAAAAAAAACTATGATTCTTTTCTACTAATTCACTTACATAAAAATGTGAATCCTAATGTTGACTCACCCATAATGAAATGTAATATTTTTATATTACATTTAAATGATATCCTTTTTACATTGTACACAGTGTAATCTTTATATTACATAAGAATGATATTCTTTTCTGAGTTTCTAAGATTAGCATTAAAAATGTGTTTTTAATGTGGGACATATTCATAAGGAATTATGTATAATTTCCTTCTCTTTATAATATTAACATTAAAAATAGGTTTTTAATGTGAAACATATTTCATAAGGAAATATGTATATTTTTCTTTCACAAATCATATTTTAACAAAAATGTGATTTTTTTCATCTTTCTCTAATCTAGTTTAACAAAAATATGTATATTTCCATTACATGTTTTATTTTCAACAAGGGAGTACAAATAAAAATATAACTTTTTATTTCATGCTTTATTTGCAACAAGGAATGCAAATAAAGATTTAACTTCTTATTTCTAGTTTTATTTACATCTATGAATGTAAATAAAAGAAAAGTGTATGTTTACATTTCCAATCAAGTTTGACAAAGAATGTATATTTGTTTCACTAGTTCAAGTTTGATAAAAATGTGAATTTTCTATTCACTAATCATGTTATGATAAAAGTGTGATTTTCAATTCAATAATCATGTTAATACTAATCTTAACAAAAGGATATTCTTATATATTAACTTTTCTCATATGACACCATTATCAAAAGTGTTCTTTAAATTTTAATGCGACATTTCATAATTCAAAATGTTCTTTTAATTCCAATAGGACACTTATAACAAAAATGTCCCTTTTATAATAACATGTTTTCTAACATGAACTTGTTTGTTAACATAAATGTAACTTTTATACTGACATGTTCTCTTACATGAAATGGTTTATTAACATAAAAAAAATGTAATTTTTATACTAACATGTTCTTTTTAATCTTAAAAGTAATGCTAACAAAATGATCTCTTTTTTTTATATTAAAAAGAAATAATGAAAAAAATGTTGTTCTTTTCCCTTTAAGCAAAATATGACAAAAATGTTCTTCTTTTCCTTTTAAGCAAAATATGACAAAATGTTCTTCTTTTCCTTTTAAGCAAAATATGACAAAATGTTCTTCTTTTCCTTTTAAGCAAAATATGACCAAATGTTTGTAACGACCCAGAAAATCTGAACCAATTTAAAATTTTTAAATTGGCTAAAATAATGGATTTTAAATATTTAAAATAAATATTTTAAATAATGGCGATGAAAACTGAGTTTGAATTGACATTTGAAAACGAATATAATTAATTATAATTATAAATAAGGCCTGAAAGGGCGCTGTAGTTTCGAAAATTGAATTCAAACTTTGTCGGACTGTACCGGGTGCAAAACAATCCGGATTTTAGCGAAACCAAAATCATTAGGATCTAATTGGTAATATCTTTCCAACGAATCTGACGAATCGAAATTTGATAGCGGGTATCAAAAGATATGTCCAGTTGAAAATTCTGAATGGTCGCTATGGAATTCAGGCCCTTAAAAATGGACATTTTGCAAACGACCTCGGATTCCGACGAAACCACTTTTGTTGGATCCGTGATGTCAAGTTATTGCTAGGTTTCAAATTTCATAATTTTTCGAATCAATATGTGAGCGTGGCAAAGGAAAACGCGTTTGACCGGTTTTAGTTGATTTTAATCGACTGGAAATTGGCCATTTTTCAAACGGTCTCAGAATTCGACGAAACTAGTTTTGTTAGGACCGTATCGTCAATACGAAGCTAGAAAATATTTTTCTGGAATTTTTCTAGTTAGTATGTGACCCCGGTAAATTGAAATGTACGTTTAAAATTCAATATAATGATTTAAATGTAAATTCAACGGGAACTGATTGTAACGATCAAATCAGCTTGCGATACATATCCCATTGTGTTCGGGATGGGGGTAAAATGCTATGGACGGCAGGCGGTGGGCCTCGTTTCGAGGTCGTATGTAAAAGTCAATTTTTTTTTGAAAAATTAAATAATAAAAATAAATTTTAATTCCCCCCTTTATCTTCCTTTCTGCCCCCCCCCCCCCCCCCCCCGTTCGTTTTAATTTCAAACGAAAAGAAAAAAAAAACTAAAAACCTATCGACAGTCTCCCCCTCAGCCTCCCCATCGATCGACGCGCCGCCCCTCCGACGAACTGCCCAACCCACCCCCTGACTTTCTCGCACCTCTTCCTTCTCCTCTGGAAACAAACGCGCCCCCAGCCTCCAAATCGAGACCTTAACCGACGCGACCTTCCCATCGTCGACCCCCGAAGCCATCGCAACCTCCCACAGCCCTGCGCTCGCCTGCTCCTCCTCCTACCGCCGACTCTGACGACACCTCCCCCCTTTTCTTCGCAGCACAGTAAGTTTTTGTTTTTATTTTATTTTTATTTTAATTCTGATTTTATTTTCGTAGAAAAGGATACTGTTTTTTTTTTGTTTAAATACTGTTTGTTTTTTTTAGGTTTTAAAACCGATTTTTAAAAGCATTTAAAAACTGATTTTTAAAAGTTTAAAAACTGATTTTATAAAGGTATAAATCTGATTTTTAAGAAGTTTAAAAACTAATTTTAAACAGGTTATAAATTGGATTTTTAATTTAAACTTTAAAAAGAAAAAGGTTTAAACTTTAAAAAGAAAAAGGTTTTAACTTTAAAAAGAAAAAGGTTTAAACTTTAAAAAGAAAAAGGTTTTAACTTTAAAAAGAAAAAGGCTTGGACTTTAAATAGAAAAGATTTGAACTTGGATAATAAAGATCATATTTTTAAAATGGAAAAAAGACGGAATTTTATTAAGTAGAAGAAGTAAGTTATGATTTTTATATTTTTTTTAAAGAAATAAAAATATAATTTTTACATCATAGGAATATTAAAAATATAATCTTTATATATTGAATAGCGAAGTCAAAATCCGATTTTTATATATTGAATAACATAGTAAAAATTCGATTTTTTACATATGTAGAGAATACGGGCAACGTAGCGACAAAAGGAGAGATTGGCGAAGATTTTATGCAAAGAAGAGTCGTGGGATTGAATTAGCTATTCGGTGAGATTTCTGATTTAAAAATATTATATATGTGTGAAATGAAAATGAATTGCTATATATATATATATATATATATATATATATATATACACACACACCCCTCGTCCACAAACCATGGACGATATTTATTGGTTGAAATTGATTGATAGCGAATGATTGTTTGGGATTGTTTGTGATTGATATTGGTTGATTGTGGTTGAAAAATACCCGTTTGTGGTTGGAAAATATTTGGTTGAAACCACATAGGATTAGTTTGTGGAAATGAAATAAATATATACATGCCGCCTGCGTGCGAACTAGATGCATGATCCCCATTGTCAAAAACCGCGAGGTTTTAAGGTAGAGCGAGGAGCCGTACTAGGGACGGTCCCGGTTTAACTACCCTGCCGTTATGCTGCCGAAATTTTGAATAATATTCGTGTGTTTGAATTATTTTCATATGCTTAAACTATAATTATTCATTGAATAGAAAACATTCATGTGTTGAATTGATATTCATTCGTTGATAAGAAATTCATGTGTTGAATGGTATTCATATTTTGAAATAAATTGTTTGATAATAAAAATCATCTTTTTATCGACTATATGAACTGTGTAAAATAACCTCGTTTTAAAAGAAATTGTTTTATGATAAAAATCCCATTTTTATCACCAACTTGAACTATATAGAAAATTAGTGTTTTGAAATGAATTGTTTTACAATAAAAATCACATTTTTATTGTACGCATAAATCGTTGAAATGTGAAGTGTTAAAAATAGCCACTTGTTCAAAATAAACATATATGAGATGAAATATTCATTAATTAGCTAATGAAATGATTTGCACCTATGTATGTAACATTAGTATGAATGGTGTTTTTGAACCAAATAGAAATCAAATATGAAGTTGAATAGAAAATGATAAATGATAAGAACTGTATATATATGTACATGCATATTCATTGAACAGGTTATAGCAAAGGGGCTAGAGAAGAGGAATAAAATTTTGTGCCCGACAAATAGGTACACATTTACTGCTTTGTTTGGGTGATGATTTTATGAGCCTGTTGGCTAGCCGCTTGGCTTTTTCTTTTTGAGATTAGAAGGACCGGGAAAGCTATTTGCGATTTCTCGATGCTCCCGGTGCAGGGGAGGTTATGGCGAAATTTTCCAAAATTTTAAGGTGTTAGAAAAAAATTTGAAGTGAAAACGATATGGAAATCATTGAATGAACTATATTTATATATATATATAAATATAAATAAAATTAAAACGAAACGAGGCCGTGCAGTTCGTATTTTGAAACCGTGATTTCAAACGACTAGTGCGGGAAATCCGACCATTGGATTTTCCCGAAACCTCTACCGTCGGGTACGCCTTGGAAATATCTTCCCAACGGCACCAACCTTGTAAAAATCCAACGGTTGGATTGTCTGGAATGTTTAATTCAAATCTGAAGGAAAACAGCGCCTGAAGCGATTATATTTATATATATATAAATATAATTATATATTAAATCGAATAACGACGCTGCAGTTCGTATTTTGAAATCGAAACTTCAAACGATTGTGCCGGGAGATCCGACCGTCGGATTTTCCCAAAACTGGAACCGTTGGATTCGTTTTGAAAAGACCTTTCTAATGATGTAAATTTTGCGAAGATCCAACGGTTAGATTTTCAGATATGTGTAAATCAAATCTGAAGAAAAACAGCGCCACGACCGCGTTATGGCCCGAAGCGTCGTTTTGAATAAATGAGCTATTTTAAAATAAATAAAAATAGCGATAAATCATTATAAAGTACCATAAACAATATGGAGTGGAAATAAACTGAATTTGCTCGATTTATGTTGTATTTGATGGTTGAATGTGTTTGGTGTGAAAATTACATTAAAGAACAATATTGGTGTTGTCGAATAATTTAACCATTGAAATAAATCGATTTGAAATTCTAAATATACGTGAATTATTTGAAAAGGCCGAGTTAATTCTCATTTCGAATAATTGACCGACGATTGAAAGTCGAAGATGAAGATGATGGTCGAAGACCGGAGATCTTCACCTCGTTTGGATGGTAACCGAGGTCCTGATTGGGAGGCAACCCGAAATATGGATAATGAGTGGTGATCGTCCAGACGTACGTGGTGATCGAAGGGTTTGCGAGGTATTTAGTGCCTCTGGTTTCGTTCAGACCCAGAACGGACTTGTAAATGGACTGTGTGTCTGACATTGGATTTTATTCTGTGTTGATTGATTTCTGTTAAATATACATCTGTTTGGTGGCGGAGAATTTATTCTTTTGCTTAACGCCCTTCTCTGAGACGCACGAGCTCAGAGGTTGTATATCGATGGACATCAGTCGCATGGCATGAATTGCCTGTGTGGCATGCTAAGATGCAGTGATCAGGGCTTCTGTTGAAAAGCAAAGTCTTGTGGTGATGATCAAAGCACCGCCTGTGTGGCGTAGCTTTGTGTATAACGTGAATTCGCGAGCCTCACACCCCGGTATGAACCTAAAACGGGAGAAGGACCTCAGGGAGGGCATGCGTTTCTTTCTAGCTAGGGTGGTGTCAGTGACCTACCAGCCCTGACATTTATATACTTTTCACCTATGTGGTTGTTGCTGTTGCGAGGCGCCTCGGTTTGATCGGACGATCCGGGTCCGATGGAGTCATTCGTTGGCTCATTTACGCCCCAAAGGGCGGGGAAACGTATTGTTCAGGCACTATAATCCACATCGGTGGACCGGCCCTGACGATCCAAGGGGCAGTTGCGGCTGTTCCGGTGGCTCGGGCTAGAGAGTCACGAATTCGGTAAGGACTATCTTTTGCCTTGGTTCATGACGGAAATCCAATTTCCAAATACGACATCGTGCGGTTTTGATTGTATACCTATATATGGCGACATAGTGGTATGGGGGCATTAATGCCGTCTATGATTGATAGTTATGATTTGAAATTGTTTTCAAAACATATAAACACTAGCAATAATATCAAATGCCTTTGTTTTATTCGTATCAAGCATATTTTGACCGTTATAAGGTAAAAACTCTATCCTCCGGTTTGCGTTGCATTGTGTGATGGGAACTGAGTCTTATAACGGCTTCATTTTTATAAAAAGCATAGCGATGTTCAAAAGAAAATTTTGTTTTAAGGCACTGGCAATCCAATGGAGTAAACCCGTTCCACGAAAGTGGCGTGGTCCTGTGATTTGCCATATTATATATGTGTTGAGTAGATTTCTCATACCAGTCCCATGACTGACTCGTAGTTTGTTTCACTCTCAAACTCGGGTGCCCCTTTTTCTACACGGGCAGCCTTGTATTCAGGTTTAGCTGGTTCTTTCTGGATAGCTGGAGCTGAAGATGGATTCTATCATTTATCTCTTTTTATGCTGTTCAGCTCCTATTGTACCTATTTTGTTTATTTCCGCTGTAGACATTTATGTATAGCTGAACTGAATTTGTACTAAGTAAGATCCTGTATACTGTGTAACTCTGATGATTATTTTTATCCAGTATATTCTATTGTTCATTTTCTGGTGTAATTATATAATTTTTGTTCTGCTATTATCTGTTTCTGTGTTATATTCCAAAGATAACCCTTGTTTTCGTCTGAACGGGATTTTGGGTCCTCTCAATGTTCTTCTTTTCCTTTTAAGCAAAATTTGACAAAAATGTTGTTCTTTTCCTTTTAAACAAAATGTGACAAAAATTTTGTTCTAATCGCTAATCCAGTTTTGACAACAAAATGTTAATTCTTTCACTTATCAAGTTTAACAAAAATATGTTAATGCTTCTTTTATAAAGTTTAACAAAATATGTTAATTCTGCTTTTATCATGTTTAACAAAATATGTTAATTCTGCTTTTATCAAGTTCATTTTTTTATGTATAGAAAATATACATTTCAATTTATTCCTTTTTAATGTATAAAAACATACATTCTTCTTTACTGTATAAAAATACATGTTCTTCCTTCTTCTGGATATGATAAAAATGGTCATTTATTCGTTCTTCTAAATATGATAAAATTGAGCTTTTTATTCATTCTTCAAAATATGATATTTTGGCTAATTCACTTTTAATACACAAAAATGTATATTTTGGCTAGTTCTCTTTTTTGTGTAAACAAAACGAGATTTTTGTTTATAAATTTCTAATGTCATTCTTTTCACAAAAATGTTATTTTAATTATAACAACAAGTTCTAACATAAATGTTATGTAAATTGTAACGTAAGTGTTATTTTAAATCACATCATCATTTCCAATCCAAAGTGGTATGTTTAATCTAATTTAACGAAGCATGAACATTTAAAAATTCATCACAACAACCAACAGACAAACACAAATCAGATTACATTACATTAACACATAACAATGATGAATAATAGCAAACAGGAAATAACTGCAAAATTTGTGATAATAAATCCATAATTATTTTTAAATAATAAATAATTAAAATAAAAAGGATTTCTCACCAAAGGTTTTAATTCAGAACAGTTCAGATTTGAATTTTCCTCAATTTCTAATGTCCTTGTTTTCAGATCCGGTCAGTCTCATTGTGTAGATCTGATTTTTACGAGTCCAACGCAATTCGTTTCGTTTGATTTCGTCGTTGTATGAAGGAGTTATCGGAGTTTAAACTTTAATCAAATTAATAAATTAATTAATTATATAATTAGTTTAATTAAGGTCCTTAACCTTTCTTCCTCTCTTTTCTTTACTGTATCGTTTAAACCCATGTCGTCATCTTCAACAACCGGCCGCCGTCGCTCCTGTACTCCATCGTGACCCGATCCAAAACCACCATCGCACAGCCCTAGGCGCCCCCTTTCCACGCCCTGAGCACAACCGAGCTCGGCCACCCCCTCGTCCAGAAATCCTCCACCAACGAGCCGACTTTGTGGCTCGATTTTCCCTAAAATACTTCATGAATTTTGATCTCACCCGTAAAGAATCAGAGAGCTCAAGACTGTCTTCGATTCGTGTATTGGGTATGTGAATGAATTTGAGATAGATTGGGATTAATTAGTGAAAAGTTTTCGGATGATATTGGCCATTGAAGAGGCTAAGGCGGCGGCTGGTATAGGAATAGAATTAGGGTTTTGGGATTTTAGTTTAAGGTTTTATATTAAAATATTATTTAATTACATCCTAAAGGCCCGTTTAGCACTTTGTCAGTTTTCAGCCCAACGACTGTCGTTCTTTCCTATTAACCCCCGTTCCGGACTCATCTGGCTATGTCCCGCAGGCCCAAATGATCATCTTGACCCTCGTTTCTCAGTTTTAAAAATATAATTCATTTATTTAAAATACGAACGTACGTATTAGATTACCAGGGCTACAAATGAACTCAGAAAATTACAGAAAAATTATATTTGGCTTTGTTATAACGATACGGTCCTAACAAAACTAATTTCGTCGAATTCTGAGACTGTTTGAAAAATGGCCATTTTCTAGTCGATTAAATTTGACTGAAATGAACAAAACACATTTTCTTTTACCACGCTCACATATCAATTCGAAAAAATTCCGGAAAATTAAACTTAGCAATAATTCGACATTCCGATTCCAACAAAAGTGGTTTCGTCGAAACCCGAGGTCGTTTGAAAAATGACTATTTTTAAGGCCAATATATTTAATATTAAAAATGCATTTTTAAACAAATAAATCTCGAAACTCAAAATATATAAGTGTTTACTGTTTTTCAATGCAGGAATGTCATTCCGAACTCAATGAAAGTGGTTTCGAGTCGAAATTCCTTCATATGTGAAAAGTAGCCTTTCAGGCCCTATATAATATATATAAATTCTACAACGACCTTTCTAAAAATTGAATTGGCCATAACTTTTGATTTTCGCTATGAAATTTCAATTTTTCAGATTCGTTAGAAAGATATTATAAAATAGATTTAAATATTTCTGGTTTCGCTCAATTCTGATTTAAAATGAATCCTTTACATTCAGTCAAAGTTCAAATTCAAATTTTCAAACTGCAGCGCTGTTTTAAACTCCTTTTATAATTAAATTTATTCATTTTAAAATAAATTATTTTAAGTATTAAAATCCATTAAAATTTCTAAAATAAAAATTTTAAATTGGCCCCAAATTCCGGGTTGTTACAGTAGGGCTTTATATTCATCCTTATTTCGAATATCAGATCTTGTTTGGAAAATCTTCATTATTTGTTTGGTCGAAAAGTCACTCAAACATAAAATAAAAAAAACCATCACGCTTTTGCTGCGCTACTCTGATTCGTCATATTTTAAATAGTATTGTTTCAAGCATTTATTCAAGCATTCGAGTTCAATTTCCAAATATCAACTAATATTTATAAACCCAAATTTCTCTCATAGGTTAGACCTTTTATTTCAAATGCTTTCAATTACTATGCAACGTTCATTTATTGAGATTTCATCAACATATCATTAGAATAGATCACTATTTCTAGTTTGAATTTAACCTTGGCTTTATTCGACAAATCAAATTGTATGCGCTCGAGACGAGTTATAGACAAAAGTTCAATATCAGAATAAGGGTTCGAATCAAATCACTTAACTAAGTTCATAGGACAAAAGTTATGAATGATGCTCTTCAAGAATAATTGGTTCGAAAAAGAAACTAGCGTAGGTCAAGATAGATAAATCGAGTGCACCTAACGATATGACTAAGGACGATTCAATTTGGTAAAATCTTACTTTAATATTTCCTTTTGCGTCTTAAGTAATTACTTGTTAAGAAATTTCCAGTTGACTTCCTTATATCGTCTCAATAGGGAAGAGTATTTTCGCCCCCACTTAAGATGTTAGTTATATTCTAAAATCAACTTTTTACACAAATTCCTACTTAAGTTAAATTAACCTTTAAATACCTTAAGGGTTTGCTTTGCTAAGATTATACCTCCAAGCAAATTAATTCAATCTGTAATTTATCATTCACCATTCCTATTAGGTATAGGTTCAATTCTATTGTTTGACACTCATCGAGGAATATGATATCCTCTCTGATTATAACCTATTAAACTACAAAATTCATATTCAAATGTTAGTTATACTTTGATCCGTTATTCTTGTAAATCTGAAATATGGTAAATTATCCCCCTTACATGCATTTTCAACAATATATTACTCAGTTCTTAAGTGAGATTTTACTCTTAAGATATATCTTTCTAATTTCTCAAGTACTTGTTTTTTAACCTATTCAAAGTTTTAAGGCTTCAAGGTCTTTAATTATTCTTAAGCCAATCTCAGTTTTTTTTTTCAAGATCTCTAGTTTGTTTTCCTAAATTAAATTTCTATATTAATTTACCAAACCATTTTATTAAGGTTTATTCATTAAAATACTTAAGCCTGATGATTTTAAGTATTCCTTGACGTTTAAACTGGAATTATATAGTCATCACACTTTCGAAACTTGAAAATGAATGTCGATGGTGCTGCAGTCATCAACAAAATCATCCCCGAGCGACTAGAGTGTGATTCTATATTTATCTAGTATATACTGGACTTCGTATATACGTTGATCAGACGTATATTCAAAATCCATACATATTCGATAGTCCAGTCGTGACGTCGAATACAATACTCAAAAACCTTATCTTAAATTTTATTTTAAAACAATTATCATTTTCAAAGTGTTTTACTTAGTTTCAACATAATTTCCATGGATTTCAAAAATACGCTCTCTCAACGAGATATTTCCAAAATCTCATTTTAGGGCATTTCTAACCCTATCTCTAATGAGATATTATAACTCTGATGAGTTCTGTCATTTGTTCAAAATATGTTGTACCCAAAGCTTTGTATAACCAAAGCTCTGATACCAACTGTAACAACCCGTCTTTTTTCCCGGTTTTCGCCGGTAATTAAACCAACTAGAACCGTTCACAAAGGTGGATGGTTATGGGTACAACATATATTGAACAAAATAATAGAACTTTTATTGCATAATACAAATTTTACATCAGAGTTACATGGAATATCAGAGTTACTACACATACAGCGGAAGAAAGGAAAATATACTCTCAGCGGAAGAAACCATAGGATACAGCAGAAGCTCCAAACTCTAGCGTGAACTCCAACTCAGAAAGCGCTCTGAATCTTCTCCAATGATCCATAACTGTAAAACTAAACACTAGCTGCCCGTGTGAAAATTAGTGGGCACCCAGAGTTTAGGAAGGAACAATAAACTCCAGGTCAGTCATGGGACTGGTGTGAGATTTCAAAACAGTTTCTTATTTAGAATTCATTTTAAAGTTGGGAAAACGGATCATGCCGCTAATGCGGAACGGGTTTACTCCATATGAATTTCCATGCATAGAAATTCGCTATGACTTTTGAAAAATGAAGATATCTTAAGCTCGACCCACATCACACAATGCAAGCGCACACCAAATGGGCGAGTTTTGTCTTATGATACCCAAACATGCTTTCATACGTGAAAATCCTCTTTTAATACTATTATATAGTGTGAAAACGATTTCGAAAATAAATGTATAAATCCTAGACGACATGATACCCCATAATATATGTCGCCATATATATACAATAAAAATCGTCTGGCTCATATTGGAGATTTGGATTTCCAACTTGATGATTCCTGGCACGAAAGATCAATCAGAACTCAAGCGAAATGTAATCAAGGGTTTTTTCATCCAGATGCAGACACCAATACAAATCGCGAGGCAGATCAACGGTTTTCGACCAGACGCGGCCCCCCGAACATACCCTATTCCAGTTCATAAGTGGTTTTACCCACTGCTGCAGCGGTCGTCATCAATTCATATATATATACACAACCTAACCGCCAGTTTCTCATCTTCCGGGGTGTGAGGTTTGTTGATGTCACGTCATACACAAAGCTTCGCTTAAATAAGCCGTGCTTTGATCATCATTAGCTCATTCAATCACTTGAGTATGCCACATTTTCAATCTTCCACATATCACTGATTCAAATCAATACATAACCTCTAAGAACGTAACTTAGGGACGGGAATACTCAATTGCCACAAGTCTGATATATATTCATAGGAATCAGTGCTACGTGGTCAATTACAATGTCAGACACACAATCCATACAAGTCCATTCTGGGTCTGAATGGAACAAAATCCGAGAATCCTCAAATATATCCAGACCTCAAGCCACGTATAAACTCGTATCGGGTGTACACCCCGATTTGAGACATCGACAGTCAAAACAAATAATCCAAAGATTCCCGGTCTTCATTCGCCATTTCCAAGTCCCCAGTTTGCTTCATAACGTCGTATTATTACTTGGAATGGTTTTCGGATTGAAATCCGATCCCGGTCTTTCCAAGCAATAAGCGCATTTTAAAATCAGTAGCTATGTTCTATACCGATTCCCAATTCAAATCTCCTTCTCAAACATTTTACTTCCAATTAAGGTTGGATTCATTTCCTTAAAACTTATTTTCATCTTAACTTTTCATTGAATATTCAATATTCATCCAAATCTTATATATCAAAGAAAAATCCATCTATTCATTGTTATCCTTTCCTTAGATATTACGTCCTTAATTTGGATTTTTCTTCCCATTCAAATGGTGGATTTTTCAAATATAAGTTTAAACAGAATTTGGTCGACCTATATTTGACATCGATTCACCATCACGGCCAAACACCATCAGAATTTAGATATGACTATGGTTTACTATTTATGATAGTATTTGTCCAAACTGGGATTCCATACCGAATATTTGACGACCAATTCTGTCCTAACTCAATTCCTTTAAATTTCAAACTTATCATATCTTACTTGAAATTTAAATAACTTCATACCATTCAGTTTAACCTCTTTTAAAATCTCCCAATACATTTAACAAATTCCTTTCAAAATGGCTCATGGTTTCTCATCTTCAAATTCCAAATCATTTAAAAAGAATAGTTCAATAACGTTGAAAGCGTTACTAAAAAGTGCTGCGAAATGGTTATTTAACCAAATCAATCTAGCAATATTAAAACTAACTCAAATCTCCTTCATATAATAAAATATTATTTATTATGTTTCCTGGTCTTTTAAATAATTTTTATAAATCCATTCTTATACCGTATTTAAAATTTCATTTCCCCGAAATCATACCTATTTCAAAATCATCTTTTCAAATTATAAATTTTCATTTTAATTGAAATATAGATTTCAATACTTTTCAAATCAATATTGAATACGTATTTGAACCATTTCTCGATTAAAATTCAAAACTTAATTTAAATAACCCATGAGTAATGGGAATTATTTCCAAAATCTTTTTTTTTTAAATTTAAAAATTGATGCAAAACTTAACCATTTGATTTCCAATTTTTTTTTTTCAAATTATACTTTGAATTAACCGTCACGTTCGTCGGATCAGTTAGGGATAGCCAGGGAGAGCAGGAAACTATATTTCCAAACCCAGGCCTAGACACTATCCTCTCTATCATCCTAGAACGATCCGTTAAATGTTATTATCATTGGAAAGACGATACTGATTTTTAAAATACAAATTTTCCATGAAATTTCATACTTTAAATCTACAAACCATCATTTCAAATTTTTTTTCCAAAAATTAAATATTTTTCGCATACTAATGATGGGATCAAATTTTTTTTTGATATAAAGCAACGTTAAATTTTCATTTCAAATCCTTTTCGATTTGATTCTCGAAACACGTCCGCTTAAATTCCCAAATAGTTTAAATTCAAATTTTAAAACTAATTCAAAAATAAATAAGTCTTTATTTAAAATGGAAGGAGAGTTTTAAATCGGTTAACCGTATAATCACACAACTATAGTGTGTGTGAATTCATGCAATCAAAATTAACTCTATAGTCAAACACAAAGCATCCATCACAACAACAGTAAAAAAAAAATTGATTAACTGTGCGCGGAGCGTTACGGTCCATAACGCTCAGTGTTTACGGTGTTTCCTAACCATACAAACACACATTACAAAACCAATAACGAACAATTCATCACAACACATGATCAACAACCAAATATTTAAATTAACGATTGATTCAAATAACTAAATAACTAATTTAAAATAAATTTTAAATTAGGAAATCTCACCGACGCTGCTTTCAAAATATTTCGCCGTCAAAGCTAGCATCAACTACAGCAACCATGGACAAGCACTTGCAACTTGCGGACACTGCTACTACTGCGCGTGCAATCCTTTCTCGGCACTACCGTGTATATATAAATTATACACACGTCAGCTTGCTTCAATTCAACCGGCGGGAAACTTTACATGCTGTCTTGCGAGGGGAGCCGACAAATTTCTTTTTCTCTTTTTTTTTTCTTTTTTTTTTATAAAACAGATGCGGACTTGAAGCTAAAGGAAAAGTGGAGGTGTGGATAAAATAAGGTGCGGCTATTATCAAGGAGGAGCAGAAGGACAGTGCGGTGAAATGTTTTTTTTTGGAGGCGGGTGAAGTGAACTGACGCGGTGAGAGCGGACTAGGAAGGACTGTGTTTGTTGCGGTGGCGGACTGACGTGAGAGGTATGGACTGGAGCGGGTTGGTGTGGCGAGAGGGAGCATGCAGACTGGTTGGCTCTATTGTTGGGCGGACTGAGGTGTGGTGGTGAGAGGGATAGTTTTTTTTTTTTTTTTGGAGGAGGGCGGACGTGTGGAAGGGAGGAACGCACAAAAATTGCTGAAGAGAACAATAGGGTAATATTTGGGTGCATGCGTGAGTTTATATAATTGAAACTAGGGGTATTTTTGTAAAATTTATAAAGGACACCTGGCTTCATTTAAAACTTTATATGCATGCGTTAATCCACATCCAAGAACACGTGGCCCCTTTCCTAAAATTCTAATACATGCGTCTTGCCACTTCAAACGTGCACACATGGGAACATGTTCTCCTTATACAATTATTTCATGCATCGTGAAGGGTAGAATGTTACACGCAGCAGTTCAAGAGGTGTTTATACTTCCAATTCAAAACATGTTTCACATATATATATATTTTTCCATTTTTATTTATTTAAAATTATTAATTGTGAAAGGTACCGAAATAAAATCATAATCGTATATAATAACGCGTCATGATTCCAAAATAGTAATAAAAACAGTCCGGTTACTCAATTCTGCAAAGTGTCTAAAGGACCACATTTGCCCCAAAATATGTTGGAAAAATATATGCTTATTTTTCAAACTAAAAATTACAGAAAAATTCTATAAAATATTTCAAAATGACGCGTACAGAAACTGAACAAATATTTTGAGCCGATATTTAGTTATAATTTATTTTTAAATCAAACAACTTAAAAAATTAAAAATTTATATACATAATAGTTTACATATTTAAAATATACTTGTAAAAATCCTATAGATTAAACATATCCCTAGATTAAGTTTGTATTACAAAATTCATCTCTAAAAAAATATTTTTATGTTTATACCATTACATCTTTAAATATAAATTCTAATATTCAAATTATACTTGGAAAGATCTTATGTATATAAATAACATTTTTATACCAAGATCTTTATATCAAAACTAGATAGTACTTATTAAAGATATCCTTAAAATAAATTTGTATAATAGAAGATTATTTATTTAACTAATTAAATTTAAAAGATATTCGGAAAAATCTCAAACTGTATTCAAATTTAAATTTAGAAAAATCCTGGTTTGTTATAGTTTTAAATCGGATTTCTGTGAAACAAGAAATGTTGGGAGCTGGTGAAGTATATTTTTCTAATAGAAGAGAAAAATCTGGATTTCGTCGTGTAGATTTTGATTTATGTCCAAATCAAATTTTAGAAAAGTCGTTATGGAATTCCTTTATAATTTATATCGATTTATTTATATTTTTAAATGGATTTTAAATATAAATCAAATATCGATGTAACACTGGATTAGGAATATCAAGTTATTATAAATCCAATTGGAGCTGTATGGTATTCTATTGTGGATATATACGATAATAGAAATTTATTATTGAAGGATATAAGTGTTTTGAAATCGAATAAATATTAATTCAGTTTTATTTATACGAGAAAATAATATTTTCGAAAAAAGTATTGGAATTTGATGAAACCAAATTCATTGAATCCGGAATAGTGTAATATAGCGGAGCGCCAATTTTCGTGATGATTGAACGGAATGAGTGTTCGTGATACATTAAATAGTTAATGAGAATATAAACGAATATTAATAATGAAAATATCTAACAAATATCTAAACCTAATTCCTATAAATATGCCTACCCTCCCCCTTAAAACCTAATTCACAAATCACTTAGTCAACACAGAAAATTTTCAAGCCGACACTATCTCTTCTCAAAACGTGAAAATCCACTTTAAAGAAAAACCAAAAACAAATCAAAGAAAATTCAATAAATCCTAAAACCAATTTAGTTGATCTTCTTTTGGTAGGAGCTTCACGCTCATTTATTTTTGTGGAACTCGAACTCAGTAGGGTTCGTTGGTTTTGTTCGAGCGTGACCTAGGGTTGCGGTTACTGACGAAATCCATGAGTATTGGGAAAATCTGTTTCATGTGGAGGTATGGGGGGATGCTGCGCCTCGATTGTTGGCGGGGTCGGGGGTTCAGCTGGCCGATGGTCGTCGCTATATCGAGTTAAATAGCAGTTTGCGTTGGATTTGGTTTTTGAGCTCGCAAGGGAGCTATAGGCCACCGGAATCGATGGGGGCATGGTCGAAGAGAACCGCCGGAGGGAAGCGGTGCTGGGAACTTGGCGCGGCGGTCCTTGGTTTTTCCAGGAAGGAGCGATGATCGGAAGTTTAAATGAAATGGTGTCTTTGTTTATCTAGAAGGGAAAGTCGCGGTTGAGAGTGATTAAGGAAATTTAAATCTTAGTTAAAGGATAAGCCAATGGACACGGTGGAAGTTAGTGGACAAAATAACATGAGGTTCGATCAAAGATTTTGTGGGGGGGGGGGTATTCAAGCTTTAGCGGGTTCCAGGTTAAGGATTTGGGGAAGAAGAGTTAAGCGGTCTGCATTTTCATGTGATGGGCCGAAATGTAAGAGAATGGGGTGAGCCCAATATTTTAATAGATTAAAGTTTAATTTAAATTAGATAATATAAGGAACTTGTATAGATCAATTATCTCATACTACATCAGAATTTCGAATGGTCAGATCCGTTGGGACCGTATGAAAGGTGGCTCCACAATGGAACCGACTGGGAGCGAATCGAAGCTCGTTACAATTTATAGCAAAATAAATTGTCCGTCTGAATCAAGCGATGGTTATCGTTATTAACGATGATCGTCCAATGTGAGTAAAACTCACCAGCTCTGAACAGTTATATTTTTACAACATATTTTTAGAACTGATAATTATCTGTTGATTCCTGTGTGTTAACTGTTTGGTTGAATTGTTTATGTATTGGTTGAAATTATAGATAACGATATATATACATAAATCGTTAATCAAATATTGATTTTGTTTAGCAGAATATTTCATATTGAAATGAAACCGATGTTAATTATATTGTTTAACATCTGTGATGCAGGGAAACAGGTTGGAGGGATCCAACTGGATTCCTCAATATTTATATTACTGTTCTGTTCATATATTGTGATATATGATGTGATATATAATCTGTTGTTGATTATATGTGTTTGAATGATATCGATCACTGTTGTTTGGTATTTTAAATACCGTAAGAAATAATGGGATGTAAAAAAAGGATTTTCAAAGTGTATTTTGAAAATGAATTATTTATATAAAATCAATGGATTTTATATATAAAAGAAAAAGAATTTTATAAAAGAAAAATATAAAATCAAAGAAGAATTGATAAGGACATTATTTGTAAATATAAAGGACATTATTTGTAAAAACAAATATAAAGGACATTATTTGTAAAACAAATATAAAGGGAATTATTTGTAAAACAAATATAAAGGAAAATATTTGTAAAACAAATATAAGGGAAAATATTTGTAATAGAATTATAAAGGAAATATTTATTTAGAAAATAAATAGAATTATAAAGGAAATATTTATTTAGAAAATAAATAGAATTATAAAGGAAATATTTATTTTGAAAATAAATAGAATTATAAAGGAATAAACCTTTGGAGGATCGACGACGTCAGGTAAGAGGGGCGGCGGCTCGAAGTCCTGAACTTTGGAGGATCGGATCTCAGTGAATACTCGACGATAAATCACACAATTGGCATGGATTTGAAGCTCTCGCGATGTTCTTCAAAATCTTCAACTGGGTGGAGTGATTTCATGGAGTGGTTTGAGAGGAATCGGGCTGGGAAGGATTGAATGGCTTTCCGCCGTCGTCGAGAGGAAAATCGGGGATAGAAAAGATGAATGTGATTGGCTGATATTTTATTTATTTATTTTTAAAATCCCTAAAATACCCCTTATCACATACTAACTCCAATCCAAACCCAACGACTGTTGTCCCTAACTAAATACCCCCATTCCGAACATAATGGTATATGTTTCGTAGGCCCATTCGACTATTACAGTCAGTTTTTCATCAAATTAAAATATAAAACATTCAATATTTGATTTGAGCGTACTTTTCAATTTGCCGGGGCCACATACTGATTCTAAAAATTCCCCAAAAATAAATCTAGCTATGTTTTGACGATACGGTCCCAACAAAACTACTTTCATCGAATTCTGAGACCGTTTGAAAAATGGCCATTTTCTGGTCGATCCAATTTAGCATAAATTGACCAAACACATTTTCCTTTGCCACGATCACATATTAACTTCAAAAATTATGGAATTTGAAATCTAGCAATAATTTTACATCCCGGATCCAACGAAAGTGGTTTCGTCGAAAACAGAGGTCGTTTGCAAAATGTCCATTTTCATGGGCTATATAAACTCCATAGCGACCTTTCTGAAAATTCATTTGGCCATAACTTTTGATTCCCGCTATGAAATTTCGATTTTTTAGATTCGTTATAAAGATATTCATAAACAGATTTAAATATTTTTTGTTTCACTAAAATCCGTTTTATTTTGCAACCGGTACAGTCAGTCAAAGTTTGAATTCAAATTTTGAAACTACAGCGCCATTTCAGGCCTTGTTTATATTTAAAATAAATATATTTATTTTCAAACATCGATTCAAACATACTTTTCGTCGTTATTATTTAAAATATTTAAAATCCACTAAAATAGCCAAATTAAAAATTTTAAACTGGTTCTGATTTTCCGGGTTGTTACAATCTCCCCCACTTAAAATCTTTTCGTCCCTGAAAAGGAACGAAGTCGAAAGTTATTTAATTTACCAACTCAACTTTCATTCTTCAACTTTTCAGTTTCTAAGAATTTTCCAATCCTTCAAAAATTTGGCTAACACCCTAAATTTTCGAAAAATTTCACCATAACCTCCTTTGTACGGGGAGGGGTTTGGAAATTTATCGGGCCGTATTATGTACCCAATAAATCCTAATAAGCATACACATATTTATAGTGATATATTCTAGTGTCCACAGGGGAGTGTGTATAGATAATAACTCCAGAGAATAAATTCTCGTCACCCTATAAATGGTTTTTGTGCCTTACTGACTAGAGAGACATGTTTATTGTCATCTCCAGACCCGTGTGGGGTTTTTATTAATCTGGCAATTTACCGTTACATTTTATATGGTCCATATCAGTCATCAGTTCGACCTGTAATATATAGTCACCGCCATACAAGCCTCTCGCTCGTATGGTAAATCTTCAACCTCGTCACACAAGCTCCAAATGCTTATGTGGTATATGATGAAGTATGCCATCTTCAAGAAGTATGCCATGCAGTGTAGTTCAAAATTAATTGTTACTATACTATGGCGACGTTTATTTATAACACACAGAACAACCAACACTCCGCATCCAATGGCAATCACAAGAGTTGATATAATAATAAAATTACGCATCCAACTCATTAAGGTATACCTATTTGTCGGGCACGCAAATAAATTCTTTACTCAACAGCTAATCCATTTACATGCTCAAACATATATAATGTACATGTATATATTTCTAGCTATTTCTAAACCATTTCAACACTTGATTTAATTGTATAAATTTACCATTCATTCATTGATTAAATTAACTATCATTTTAATAATTTGATTATCAAATTCTCAACCACTCAACACAAACATCAATCAATTTGTTGATTAACTTTTCAGAAATCTAATAATTAATTCATATACTCTTCTAAAACCATCAGACTATATGATTAAAATTTTACATCCATAAAAAGAAAACAACAAAAAATTAGAGAACTTAATGGAAATTGTAAAATATGGTAAATGTACCTTGCACCAGAGTCAATCAGAGATATCCACCCTGCACTTGGGATAAGCTTTCTTAATGCTTTCCTCAGTTTCCCAAGTACAATCTCGTGGATCTCCACTCCATTGCACTTTGACTAAGTGAACCTTCTTGTTCCTCAGCTCTTTGGTTTCTTTGCCAATAATCTTGACCGACTCTCTTCTCACAGCCAATTCTGGAGTAATTTCTATATCTCATTGCGCTGCTTCTTCCACGATCAAGTCTGGATCATGTACATGCTTTCGAAGTTGAGATACATGAAATACATCATGCACTCCAAGAAACCAATCAGGCAATTGAACTCTATAAGCGAGAGTTCCAATCCGTTCTAGAATAGGAAACGGACCAATAAATTTGGGCGCTAATTTCCTTGTTTTACCGAACCGGACTACTCCTCTCATCAGAGATACCTTCAGATACACATAGTCGCCTACAGCAAATGAAATATCTCTTCTTCTCTTATCTGCATAGCTCTTCTGTCGGCTTTGAGTGGCGAGTAATCGTTTCTTAACGAAATCGACTTTATCCGCAGCTTCGCGAATCATATCTGGTCCCAATACAAGCCTATTGCCAGGTTCTACCCAACAAGCAGGGGATCGGCACAGTCTACTGTACAATGCTTCGAATGGAGACATTTTTAGGCTCTCTCGTTAGCTGTTATTGTATGAGAACTCAGCCAAATGCAAATGGTCTTCCTATGATCCGCCAAAATCAATAATACAAGACCGCTACAAATCATCTAAAATATGTTTCACCCTCTCTGTTTGACCATCTGTTTGAGGATGATAAGCGATGCTCAAGTTCAGCTTCGTTCCCAATTCTACTTGGAATTCTTACCAAAATTTACTAGCAAAAATCGGGTCACGATCACTAACGATGCTCATGGGAACTCCGTGCAGTTTAACTATTTCCTTGAAATAAATCTGCGCCAGACTCTGAGCAGTTCTGTTCGACTTGACAGGTATGAAATTGGCGGTCTTCGTGAAACGATCTATGATCACCCAAATACTGTCATTTCCTTTCCTGGTTCTGAGCAAACCATCTATGAAATCCATAGAAATCTGTTCCCACTTCCCACCTGGAATTTACAACGGTTGCAACAATCCAACGAGTTTCTGCTGATCGCTTTTGACTTGTTGACAAGTAGAACACCGGCTAACATATAAGGAGATGTCTCGTTTCATCGATCTCCACCAGAAATTGCGTTTGACATCATTATACATCTTGCTCACTCCTGGATGGATACTAAGCTTGGCTTTGTGACATTCATCCAATACTTCTCTCCAGAGTTCAGAAATGTTTGGAACACAAATCCGACCCTTTAACCTCAGAATCCCATCGTTATCAATTTGAAAACTCGAGGGCTCGCCTTTTTGAATTCTCTCCCTGATCTTCTGAATGAAGTGATCATCCTTTTGAAGAGCAGATATGTTATCAATCAATGAAGGCGTGATGATAATACTGGCAATAATCACATTCTTTCTGCTGAGCGCATCTGCCACAACAATGGCTTTCCCCGGAGTATATAAAATATCAAGATCATATGCCGTGAGAAATTCTAGCCAACGCTGCTGTCTCACATTCAGATCTTTCTGGGTGAACAAATATTTCAATGATTGATGATCTGTATATAGTTCGAACTTCTCACCCAATAAATAATGCCTCCAGATTTTCATGGCAAACACGATAGCTAACAATTTAAGATCGTGAGTTGCATAATTTTTCTCATGTGGCTTCAATTGACGGCTAGCATAAGCGACTACCTGGCCTCTTTGCATTAATACTGCACCGAGACCTTCTTTAGAAGCATTTGTCCAGACTTTCAAGTCTTGATTGCCATCAATAATTGTTAATACTGGAGCAGTTGTCAGTTTTAACTTCAGCTCTTGGAAAGCTGCCTCACATTCGAGAGTCCAGTTGAATCTCGAATGTTTCTTAGTTAGCTTCGTTAAGGAACTAGATGTCTTCGCAAAATTCTTAACGAACTTCCGATAATAACTGGCCAATCCGAGAAAACTTCGGACTTCTGTGGGTGTACGAGGCTGTTTCCAATTCTGAATAGCAGTGATTTTACTGGGATCCACTGAAATTCCTTCCTTTGACACGATGTGACCAAGGAATTTGGCTTCTTCTTGCCAGAATATACATTTGGAAAACTTTGCTTTTAAAACATTCGTTCTGAGAATTTCTAACACTTGTTCCAAATGTTTTTCATGTTCGCTTTCTGACTTAGAGAAGATCAGTATATCATCAATGAAAACCTGTACAAATTTATTCAATACTTCTCTGAATACCCGGTTCATTAGATCAACAAAATAAGCTGGAGCGTTACATAAGCCGAATGACATTACTAACCACTCGTAGAATAAATCTGGACCTCTGAATGCTGTCAAAGGAACACACTCTTCGACAATACGAAGCTGATGGAAACCTGCAGCTAGGTCCATTCGAGAACATACTTGAGCGCCATTCAATCGATCCAATAAATCATCAATCCGCGGCAATGGATATTTGTTTTTCAATGTCTGTTTATCCAAATCACGATAATCCACACATAGTCTGAGAGTACCGTCTGAATTCGGGACAAATACCACTTCTGCTCCCTAATCAGAGAAACTAGGCCTGATCAGACCCTTCCATACTGCCTGTTGAGTTTGATCGTCTAACTCTTCTTTCTTCTTCAAGGTCGTTCTTCGAATAGCGTGAACTACTGGCCTTGCATTCGGAACCAAAGAGATTTTGAAATCAATTTCTCTACGTGGAGGTAAGCTAACAACTTCTTCGAAAACATCCGCATAATTCTTGATGACAGGGATATTTTCTATGTCAACCGGAATATTCTCCGTAACGACAGGAACAGGTTCTATTTGAGCAGGAGAAACATCTAAAGCTGACCAAAAATCTTTTCTATCAGAATTCGGGCCTTCACATGGAATGGTTATATGATTGCCTGATTTAATCTTCGCCTTTACGACTCTGTCGGCGCATTTAACCTCATCTTCATATTTGGTTAACCAATCCATTCCTAGAATCAGATCAAACTATGTAAAATTCATGACAATAGAGATAGTAGGGAACCGATAACAGGAAAAGGAAACCGGCACCCCACAAACCCAACTAAGATCGAGGGAACCCCCAACCGGATTATGGACAGTCATGGGTTCCTTGAGCTTTTTCAAATTTAAATCCAGTTTCTTAACCACATTCTTTGCAATGAAGCTTCGTGACGCGCCTGTATCAAACAACACTTTAACTGGAATGTTTTTGACAATAAGCGTGCCTTCTAAAACATCTGGTCTTCCTTGACTGGGTGAGGATGCCGGAACTTCAGCCACTTCATTTACCTGTACTACTTCAGATCTCCCTGATAACAGGCAATTTCTAGCAAGACGACCTATCCGGTGACACTTATAGCATTCACTTGTACCATGAGATTTCTTATGCTCCTTATTGGGTTTAGATCCAACATTTCTTTCTTTCTTCGAGGATTTGCAATTCCCCTGGAAATGCCCTGGCTTCTTGCAGTTGTTGCACATGGCCGTCGTTACTGGTTCTTTCTCAGATTTGACCTTTTTTCTATTGAATCTAGGCTTCTTTCTGACCTAAGACTTCGTACTGGCCTCAGGATGTGCACTTGTCTCTGGGTTATCAGCTTCAAATTTTCTTTTGTTACTAGAACTGACTTCCTCTTCATCAACCAAAAGGCCTTGTTTATCAAGATCTTCATACAGATAAGCCATGTATATCATTTCAGAAAAAGGAAGTTGCACATGAGCAGTTACCTTACTTTGATACATTCTTTGAAGCCAGTTAATAAACCTCAGATTCTTCATCTTTAGATTCTGAATTAAATGCGGGGTGAAACGAGAAAGTTCATTGAATTTCTTATGATATTCTGGAATGGTCATATCCCCTTGAATCAGATAATAGAATTCATCGCTTAAC
Organism: Allium sativum; assembly: GCA_030737875.1. NCBI lineage: Eukaryota > Viridiplantae > Streptophyta > Magnoliopsida > Asparagales > Amaryllidaceae > Allium > Allium sativum. The sequence goes on from CM060910.1 coordinate 54,596,183, forward strand.
CGCTCAGTTTCTTCTGGAGGAATAAACCTTTGATTGAAAATTTCTTTGAATCTATCCCAGGTGATATCACCTTCTGGATTATCTTTAATGACGGTATCCCACCAGATTAGAGCTTCGTCTTTGAGTACCCAAGACGCCAGTAATCTTTTCTGATCATCTCTCAGCTTTGAACCTTAAATATTTTCTTAGCAGAGCGCACCATGCTTGTGTTTGAATAATAGATTCATTACCGGAGAACAGTACTTCACCCAGATTTTGATACTTAATTAATAGCAGACAAAGCGTTAGGCCAACAGAAAAGGTAATTTTAAGGCATAGAGACATATACTTGAATGTAAATTTGTCTATCAGGTTGTATCTCATTTTGCTACACTCATTCTAGGATATTACTGATCCTATCTGAAATGAGTGATCCGTCATAGGACACTACTGGTTCTATTTCTGACGAGTTCGTTAATATGTTATATTCCAGAACTAAGCTTAACCAAAGCTCGGATACCACACTGTGACGACCCCAAACCCCCGTTCCACGGTGGCAAGGGTAATCTTTGGAATATAACACATAAACAAATAACAACAGAACAGAAATAAATAAATACACTAGATAATGTACAACATGATACACTGAATAAATATAAACATCAGAGTTATACAGTATACAGGATCATACTTAGTACAAATACAGTTCAGCTTTACATAAAATGTCTACAACGGAAATCAAAACCTAATATGTACAACAGGAGCTGAATAGCAAAAAAAGAAAGAAATGATAGAATCCATCTTCACCTCTAGCTATCCAGAAAGAGCCTGCTAAAACCTGAATACAAGGTTGCCCGTGTAGAAAAAGGGGCACCCGAGTTCGCAAGTGAAACAAACTATGAGTCAGTCATCGGACTGGTATGAGAAATCTACTTAACATATTTTATAATATAGCCAATCACAGGACCACGCCGCTAACGCGGAACGGGTTTACCCCATTGGATTGCCAGTGCTTTAAAACAAGTAAATCTTTTAAACATTGTAACGACCCGCATTCTACACATCGAAGGATCGTAGAATATTTATTTCTTTCACATACGAAGTCGTATGGTCATGTAACTTTGGGAGACGACTAGTGAAGTCATTTCCCATCTTCATGATTTTTCCTGATTTTTAAATGACTATTTTACCCCTAGATGATCTTGTTTTAACCATAACTTTTTATTGGAAAGGAGTTTTGACCTGAAACCACTCCCATTGGCTCTGGATGATGGTTTACAATTCCGTAGAGTGGTCACATTAGCCAAACGGACTCACTGTTTGGGAGATATGGCTGAAACAAGTTTCAGATGGTGAAAAACAGCTTAATTGGGCTTAACCGGGTGATTAACAGCTAGGCCCAAAGGGGAATTTCGGGAATAGGAGTTTAAAAGGGCTGTTAGGGTTTGGAGAATACCTTTTTCTCATATTTCAGCCGTCACTATTCATTCCTCTTAACCTAGCCATGGCCTCCACTCTCTAAATCTCTTCAAAACACCTCTAAACCACTTTCTAATTGAAGATTAGCCTAATCAACATCAAATTAAGGAGGAATAGCACCAAAGCAAGGTTAGAGCTGCTGTGTTGCATTGGGAATAGCGCCAAACAGAGAATCATTTTAGATTTGGTATTTTATTTGTGGCCAAGGTGAGTGATTTGCATAGTTTTGCACTAATTACGGTTAATTAAGGGTAATTAGTGAAGATTAACGAAATTAAACATGATAAAATTCTGGAAAAATATTTATAAATTCTTAAACACCGTTTTAGACCTCTGTTAGAAGTTTGGGTTGATTTGGTTAAGTTTTACTAATCTTATCATTAGTTGTTGTTAAACATGCTTAAGGGAAAATATGGGGTTTTGGCTATGTTTGATCCGTTTTAACATATCATATTGTTGATTTGGTGTTTGTGAATGATTATACATGTTGCTATGACTGTTTGGAATGTTTTATGATTGTTTAGAAAAGTTAGACTGGTCGAAAACGCCGTTGTATGGCGTAAATAGCTCGCTGGAAGAGTTGCAGAAATTTGGACCGGATCGGATCTCCCCCCACACCCTGATCGTAAGGAAAGACCACGATCTGCACACCTCGACCGTGAGGAAAGACCACGATCCGCACACCTCGACCGTGAGGGAAGACCACGATCCGCACACCCCGATCGTGAGGAAAGACCATGATCCGCACACGTGGACCGTGAGGAAGGAGCACGATCCGCACATGTGGACCGTGAGGATGGAGCACGATCCGCACACTTGGACCGTGAGGAAGAGCACGATCCGCACACAGCGACCGCGAGGAAGACCACGATCCGCACACCACAACCGTGAGGAAGACTACGATCCACACACTGCGACCATGAGGAAGACTACGATCCGCACACCGCGACCGTGAGGAAGACAAGGAGCTTGGACATGAGAAGACTAAAACCCGAGATGCAAAGGTAGTCCAAATGGAAGTTAGAGCTCAGGATCCAGATGGGAACCAATGAGTTCACTTCATGATTGGGCTTTGCTGCGGGACGTGTGCAAAGGGGTTATCGATATCCATAACTTTGGTTCAGCGCTGAAGAAAAGGGGGCATGTAGACGAACCAGAGCTAGGCTGGTTGGCCCATTTGGGTTATTGACTATGGACCAGTGCTGTGGGGACAGTGTAATACTTGTACATAGTTGCCGTCATAGCCCCAAACGAGCAAAGTGGGTTGTAGCAATAGTTGTACGGAGTTGCCGTCATGACTCCAAAGATTTGGTGGTCAGGGAAATGGATATCGTATGCTTTACGCATTGAGTGAGAGATGTGAGATGGTTGCTATGTTTGATTTGTTTGCCATCAATATGACATGCACACCCCCACCCCCGTATACTTTAAACTATATGTTAGTGGCACCTTAGAATATTGTACGGTATGTAGTGCTAACTCTTTGGTTGCAGGTCCAGGTTCAGGTATGGTTTAGTATACCTGTTATTGTTCTGTTTAGCTGCTTATCGCTCGTACCAGACTTTTTGTCTGACCCAGAGTTTTATGTCTCTTCTTATTACTCCGGGTGCTCTCACGAGCAGACTAGAGACAGGTTAGGTGGTATGCACGAGTATCTGTACCGGAGACGAGCAGGAGGCCTCCACGTATGATACATACATACATACATACATATATATATATATAGATAGATATTCTCCCTGTGTTGCTGCGGTTACTACTTTGGGCATTAGTGGTGTACCTTTCTTTTGTTTAGAGATAGTAATTCAGAAAGTTGTAATAAGCTGTATTTGGATTTCCGCTACTCTGATGATGATGTTGGTTTTAGTTATCAGCTTATGCACTGTCTCGCCTTTTTTATGTCAAGTATATTATTATTATAATTTGTTCCATGCGATGTGAGACATTCTACAGGTTCCTTGTTAGTTCATTCTTTTCTTTCTTTTCTTTTGACGACCGTCTCGTGCTAGCTGGGCATGTGTATAGCGCACTTTGGGAGGAAATATCGGCTGGTCTGGTGCGGTCTGTCACACTTGGTATCAAAGCTCTAGGTTGCGTAGTTAACCTAGGGAAAGGCACCAGGGAGAGATAATACGTATATGAGAGCGCGTATTTGTGATTATTTTGGTTTTCAAAAGCTATATATATTATTAGTATAGCTAAGGATGAAGTCGCACTGCACTGACACCACAAAGAGGACGGTTAATCATTTTCTCTATGCAGATTGAACGATGAGCCGATACATAAGGGGTACCGGTAGAGAAGCCAATAATGGAAATGCTGCTGAGATGAGGACGATGTTTACAGACCTCATGAGAGAGATGCTTAGAGATGTTCAGAGGGAAGCTCCCAATGCTGGTAATGGTGGTGGTCCAATAGTGCAAGTTCATAGGGCCGATTTTGCCAAGCTGAATAAGGATTATACTAGTCTTGGTGGGAAGCCGTTCCATGGAACGGAGTCGGCTACGGATATTCAGGATTGGTTGGATAGCTGCGAGCGTATCTTCGAAGATTTGGGTATCGAGGATGCGATGAAGAGAAGACTAGCATCCCTCAGCAGCAAGGACGGGCAATGAATTGGTGGAATGCTATAAAGGCAGCTACTCCCGAGGATCATATTACTTGGGATCAGTTTAAGGCTCGCTTTAGCGATAAGTTTATTCCAGCTGCTCAGAAGTTAGTATTGTTTAAGAGGTTCTTGGAGCTAAAGCAGAATGGTAGAGCTATCTCGGAGTATATTGCCGAATTAGACACTTTGTCGAAATATGGGTTATCCCTAATAGATACTGCTGAGAAGAAGAACGAGAAGTTCATAACCGGCTTGGATGGATACTTGGGGGAAAGGCGTATTAACCACATTGATGAGACATTTGAATCGATTGTGGGGAAAGCTTTAAGATCGGAAATCTTTACCCTAAGTCGAAGACTGAGATCGCATCTGCAGAGGAGCCAAAAGCGTAAGCAAGCGGTGGAGGCAAGAATGGTTCTCAGAATAAGAGAAAGCAGAATCAGACTAAGGACGGCTAGAAGAAAAATAATAAGAAGGATGTTGAGTGCTTCAGCTGTGGTAAGAAGAGCCATTATGCCAGTAATTGTCGAGCCAAGCCAGCAGACAGGAAGTGCTTCAACTGTGGCCAAGTGGGACATCACAAGGATAAGTGTCTGTAACCCCCTAAAGAAAAGAAGATGGTGAAAGCATATGCCCTTAATGCTATTCCTTCTTCGTCGAATGCCCCAACTGCGGCGGAGAAGGGAAAGAATGTCGTTATCCAAGGTATGCTTTCTGTTTATGATGTTCCTGTTAGAGTTTTGTTTGATACCGGAGCTTCCAGTTCCTTCATATCTAGTGACCTGGTAGATAAGTTGGGATTGGAGCCCAAGATTGTCGATAGACCTTTAATAGTGGCGAACCCGATTGGTGGTTCAACTAGCCTTAGCATGATTTGTCGTAATGTGGTCTTATCAAGTCATGGATGCATGTTTGTTTGTGATTGCTTGGTTTTGGGCTTTACTGGGTTTGGCATTATTTTGGGAGTCGATTGGCTCCAAAGATACGGGGTGGTGGTAGACTGTGAGGGCTTTTTGGTGACAGCTAGAGCGGATGATGGGCAGAGGGTAGTGTTTGGTGGTCTACCTAGTGATGGGGTAATGGCTAGTTTTCTAAATTCCCTCGACATCCCGCATAGTGAGTTGTCAGGTTTGCCCGTGGTTGGCCAGTATCCGGACGTCTTCGAGGAAGTGACCGCGCTTCCACCACACCGAGAGAATGAGTTCCATATTGATTTGGTGAAAGATGCCAGACCTATAGTGATGCCACTTCGTCGTATGGCACCAAGGGAGCAGCGAGAGCTCGGGGTGCAAGTCAGCAATCTTTTGAAGAAGGGATTTATCAGAAGGAGTATTTCTGAATAGGGAGCACCAGTTGTGTTTGCTACCAAGGCGGATGGTTCCCTTCGATTGTGTGTAGACTACCGCAAGTTGAATAAAGTGACGAGGAAGAATAAGTACCCTCTACCGCGGATAAATGATTTGTTTGATCAGTTGAGTGGCGCGAGAGTATTCTCTCAGTTGGATCTCGCGATAGGTTTTCATCAGCTTAGAGTGGAAGCTGAGAGTATAGCTAAAACGACATTTCAGACGCCGTCTGGATTTTATGAGTGGTTGGTCATGCCATTCGGGATGACCAATGCCCAAGCATATTTTGTGGATCTTATGAATAGGGTATCCAGAGATCACTTGAATAAGTTTGTCCTTGTGTTCATGGATGATATTTTGGTCTATTCGAGGACAAAGGAAGAACACAAGGAACATTTGAGGATAGTGATGGAGGTGTTGAGAAAACACCAATTGAAAGCAAAGTTTTCTAAGTGTCACTTCTAGAGGAGGGAAGTGAGATTCTTGGGCCATGTTGTTTCAGAGAATGGTATTGCCGTGGATCCTGCAAAGGTGGCTACGGTACAAGATTGGTCTACACCCAAGAATGCAACAGACATAAGAAGTTTCTTGGGATTAGCTGGATATTATCGTAAGTTTATCCGAGACTTCTCCAAGATAGCAGCACCGTTGACTTAGTCGACCAAGAAGAATCAAGTTTTCGTCTGGGACGAAAAGTGCGAGAATGCATTCAAGAGTCTAAAGGAAAAGTTGACATGTGCACCAGTATTAGTCATTCCTAAGGGGAATGAAGAGATGACGGTATATACGGATGCATGTGGTACCGGACTAGGTGCTGTATTAATGCAGGGAGGTAGGGTTGTAGCTTATGCAAATCGGCAATTGAAACCGCACGAGAAAAGGTACCCTACCCATGATTTGGAATTAGCAGCGATCGTATTCGCATTGAAGATGTGGAGACATTATCTCTTGGGAGAAAGATTTGAGCTGTTTACCGATCATAAGTCGTTAAAGTATCTTTTCTCTCAAAAGGATTTAAATCTCCGACAGCAAAGATGGTTAGAATTCTTAATTTCCTATGATTTCGATATCGCATATACACCAGGAAAGGGCAATGCGGTGGCTGATGCATTGAGTAGAAGACATGCCAGTTTAGGAGCTATGTTTCTAGAATGGAAGCAACTGGAGTACATCGCTGGGTATGATTTCGGACCAAGGTGCGAATTAGATCCAGAAATGTTAGCAAATTTGGCGATCAGACCCACTCTAATTGAGCGGATTTGTTCCAGTCATAAGAACGGTCCTAACTTATTGGAAGTCATCTCCAAGTTAGAAATGAGTATCGATGAGGAGATGAACAAGTATGGGCTTGATCGAGATGGATGGCTTAGAAAGAATGGAAGACTAATTGTACCCAATGACAATGGATTGAGAGATGAAGTGCTTAGAGAATGTCATCACTCAAAACAGACTATACATCCAGGTGGTAACAAGATGTACCGAGACATGAAGCAGACCTACTACTGGGAAGGGATGAAAAGAGACGTTGGGAAATTTATATCCAAATGCATGAATTGCCAGCTAGTTAAAGCTGAGCAAAAGAAGCCTAGTGGTTTGTTGCAACCATTAGAAATTCCAGAATGGAAGTGGGAACAAGTCTCAATGGATTTCATTGATGGGTTACCAAGAACTAGGTCGGGCCATGATAGCATTTGGGTGATTGTGGACCAATTGACCAAAAGTGCAAGATTTATACTCGTCAAGTCGAATAGGACGGCAGCTAAGTTAGCTGAACTATATGTAAAGTGGGTAGTGATATTTCATGGAATACCCAAAGGCATTGTAAGTGACCGAGATCCGTTGTTCACTAGTGGATTTAGGAAGAGCTTACAAGAGGCGTTAGGACCAGAATTACATCTCAGTACCGCGTATCATCCTCAAACCGACGGACAGACAGAGAGGGTGAATCGAGTGTTAGAAGATCTTTTGAGAGCTTGCATATTGGATTTTGGTGGATCATGGGATGACCATTTACATCTAGTGGAGTTTGCTTATAATAATAGTTATGAATCCAGTATTGGTATGGCTCCATTTGAAGCTTTGTACGGAAGACCATGCGACTCACCGTCATGTTGGTTAGAAACTGGTGAGAAGTTTGTGCTCGGACCAGATGTGATAACAGAAACCTCGAACAAGATCAAGATCATTAAACAGCGAATGAAGGCTGCCCAAGATAGGCAGAAGAGTTATGCCGATAAGAGGAGAAGAGATTTAAAGTTCTCTATTGGCGACTTGGTGTTTGTCAAGATTTCTCCATTAAAGAGCGTGATACGATGTGGCAGGAGAGGCAAGTTAGCACCAAGATTTGTTGGACCATTCCCAGTTCTTGAGCAAATTGGGAATTTGGCATACAAAGTTAAATTACCAGAGAAGATGGCAGGAGTTCACAATGTGTTTCATATTTCCCAGTTAAGGAAATTCGTGCACGACCCAGATGTGACTATTTCACCTGATCAGTTGGATGATATCGAAGTTGAACCCGATCCGGTTGGGAACCGCAAGCCTATGCATATTGTTGGGAATGATACGATGCAGCTTCGAAGGAATACGGTGAAATTAGTGAAAGTTCAGTGGGGCGAGAAAGAGAAGGACTGTACTTGGGAGACAGAGGAGAGCATTAGGAAGACGTATCTAGAACTCTTTGCCTGGTAAGATTTCAATTTCAATTTAGTCTTTTTGCATGCTAGGATAGGTTTGTATTGTTTGTTTTGCATGTTTGATTGTTGTATATGGCTAGTAGGCATGCGGGATTCTTTGTATGTTTTGGGTTAAGGAATTTCGGGGACGAAATTTCTTAAGGGGGGGAGAGTGTAACAACCCGCATTCTACGCATCGAAGGATCGTAGAATATTTATTTCTTTCACATATGAAGTCATATGGTCATGTAACTTTGGGAGACGACTAGTGAAGTCATTTCCCATCTTCATGATTTTTCCCGATTTTTAAATGACTATTTTGCACCTAGCTGATCTTGTTTTGACCATAACCTTTTATTGGAAAGGAGCTTTGACCTGAAACCATTTCCATTGGTTCTAGATGATGGTTTACAATTCCGTAGAGTGGTCACATTAGCCAAACGGACTCACCGTTTGGGAGATATGGCTGAAGCAAGTTTCAGATGGTGAAAAACAGCTTAATTGGGCTACTGGGTGATTAACAGCTAGGCCCAAAGGGGAATTTTGGGATTATGAGTTTAAAAGGGCTGTTAGGGTTTGGAGAATACCTTTTTCTCATTTTTCAGCCGTCACTATTCATTCCTCTTAACCTAGCCATGGCCCCCACTCTCTAAATCTCTTCAAAACACCTCTAAACAACTTTCTAATTGAAGATTAGCCTAATCAACATCAAATTAAGGAGGAATAGCACCAAAGCAAGGTTAGAGCTGCTGTGTTTCATTGGGAACAGCGCCAAACAGAGAATCATTTCAGATTTGGCATTTTATTTATGGCCAAGGTGAGTGATTTGCATAGTTTTGCACTAATTACGGTTAATTAAGGGCAATTAGTGAAGATTAATGAAATTAAACATGATAAAATTCTGGAAAAATATTTATAAATTCTTAAACACCATTTTAGACCTCTGTTAGAAGTTTGGGTTGATTTGGTTAAGTTTTACTAATCTTATCAATATTTGTTGTTAAACATGCTTAAGGGAAAATATGGGGTTTTGGCTATGTTTGATCCGTTTTAACATATCATATTGTTGTTTTGGTGTTTGTGAATGATTATACATGTTGCTATGACTGTTTGGAATGTTTTATGATTGTTTAGAAAAGTTAGACTGGTCGAAAACGCCGTCGTATGGCGTAAATAACTCGCTGGAAGAGTTGCAGGAATTTGGACCGGATCGGATCGCCCCCCACACCCCGATCGTGAGGAAAGACCACGATCCGCACACCTCGACCATGAGCAAAGACCACAATCCGCACACCTCGACCATGAGGAAAGACCACGATCTGTACACGTGGACCGTGAGGAATGAGCACGATCCGCACACCTGGACTGTGAGGATGGAGCACGATCCGCACACTTGGACCATGAGGAAGGAGAACGATCCGCACACAGCGACCGTGAGGAAGACCACGATCCGCACACCGTGATCGTGAGGAAGACTACGATCCACACACGGCGACCGTGAGGAAGACTACGATCCGCACACCGCGATCCTGAGGAAGACAAGGAGCTTGGACATGAGAAGACGAAAACCCGAGATGCAAAGGTAGTCCAAATGGAAGTTAGAGCTCAGGATCCAGATGGGAACCAATGAGTTCACTTCATGATTGGGCTTTGCCGCGGGACGTGTGCAAAGGGGTTATCGATATCCATAACTTTGGTTCACCTCTGAAGAAAAGGGGGCATGTAGACGAACTAGAGCTAGGCTGGTTGGCCCATTTGGGTTATTGACTATGGACCAGTGCAGTGGGGACAGTGTAATACTTGTACAGAGTTGCCGTCATAGCCCCAAACGAGCAAAGTGGGTCGTAGCAATAGTTGTACGGAGTTGCCGTCATGACCCCAAAGATTTGGTGGCCAGGGAAATGGATATCGTATGCTTTACGCACTGAGTGAGAGATGTGAGGATGGTTGCTATGTTTGATTTGTTTGCTATCATTATGACATGCACACCCCAACCCCCGTATTCTTTACACTCTATGTTAGTGGCACCTTAGAATATTGTACGGTATGTAGTGCTAACTCTTTGGTTGTAGGTCCAGGTTCAGGTATGGTTTAGTATACATGTTATTGTTATGTTTAGATGCTTATCACTCATACCAGCCTTTTTGTCTGACCCAGAGTTTTATGTCTCTTCTTATTACTCTGGGTGCTCTCACGAGCAGACTAGAGACAGGTTAGGTGGTATGCACGAGTAGTTGTACCGGAGACGAGCAGGAGGCCTCCACGTATGATACATATATATATATTCTCCCTGTGTTGCTGCGGTCACTACTATTGGCATTAGTGGTGTACCTTTCTTTCTTTTGTTTAGAGACAGTAATTCAGAAAGTTGTAATAAGCTGTATTTGGATTTCCGCTACTCTGATGATGATGTTGATGTTGGTTTTAGTTATCAGCTTATGCACTGTCTCGCCTGTTTTATGTCAAGTATATTATTATTACATTTTGTTCCATGCGCTGTGAGATATTCTACAGGTTCCTTGTTAGTTCATTATTTTCTTTCTTTTCTTCTGACGACCGTCCCGTGCTAGCTGGGCATGTGTACAACGCACTTTGGAAGGAAATGCCGGCTGGTCTGGGGCAAGCTATCACAAACATCGCAATGCTTTTTATAAAAATGAAGCCATTATAAGACTCAGTTCCCATCACATAATGCAACGCAAACCGGAGGATAGAGTTTTACCTTATAATGGCCAAAATATGCTTGATACGAGTAAAACAAATCATTTGATATTATTTCTAGTGTTTATATGTTTCAAAACCAATTCCAATCATAACTATCAATCATAGATGGCATGGGTACCATATATCATGTCGCCATATATAGGTATACAATCAAAATCGCATGATGTCGTATTTGGAAATTGGATTTCCATCATGAACCAAGGCAAGGGATCGTCCTTACTGCTTCAAGACAATCTAGCCCATGTCTCAGGCAAGTACTCAGTCAAGCCTTGGATCATCAGGGCCAGACCACCCGATGTGGATTAAAATGCCTGAACACTACGTTTCCCCACCCTATAGGGCGTAAACTGGTCATATCCGACCAAATCATCGGCTCCGAAGAGACCGAACTAACCGAGGCCTCGCTTTCCATCATCTACATAAGTAAAATGCCTGGGCGTGTAAAACCCAAAGCACCACTCCTAGCTAGAAGGAAACGTATGTTCTCCCTGATGTCCTCTCCCGTTTCTGGCTCATACCGGGGTGTGAGGCTCGCGAAACAACGCTAAACACAAAGCTACCTATTTAAAGCCCTGCTTTGATCATCAACCTCAAAGCTCTACTTTTCAACAAAAGCTTTGATCACAGCATATCTGCATGCCATGTTGTCAATATACAACGTCAGACACACATCCATTTACAAGTCCGTTCTGGGTCTGAACGAAACCGGAGGCACCTTATACCTCGCACATCTGTACAATCAACAAGTACGTCCGGACGGCTACCACTTTAGCCCCCTTCAAGGTAGCTACTCCCATCGTGAGCATCAGTAGCACCCATCCATTCGATGTGAAGATCGTCGGTCTTGTACCGTCTTCATATCTTCGACTTCTAACTATCGATCAATTATTTGAAATGAGAATTAACTCGGCCTTTTCAAATAATTCACGTATATTTAGAATTTCAAATCAATTCATTTCAATGGTCAAATTATTCAACACCAATAATTCTGTTCTTTAATGTAATTTTCACCTCAAACACATTCAACCATCAAATATCCAATAAACCGGGTAAATTCGGTTTATTTTCATTCCATATCGTTTATAATATTTTATCATGATTTATCGCTATTTTTATTCATTTAAAAATAACCAATTTATATAAACGACGCTTCAGGCCATAACGCGGCCATAGCGCTGTTTTTCTCCAGATTTGATTTACACATATCTGAAAATCTAACCGTTGGATCTTTACAAATTTTATATCATTAGAAAGATCTTTTCAAACGAATCTAGCGGTTCCAGTTTTCGGAAAATCCGACGGTCGGATCTCCCGGTACAATCGTTAGAAGTTATGATTTCAAAATACGAACTGCAGCGTCGTTATTCGATTTATTTTAATTATATATATATAATTGATTCTGGCGCTGTTTTTGTTCAGATTTGAATTAAACATTCAAGACAATCCAACTGTTAGATCTTTGCAAAGTTGGTGTCGTTGGAAAGATATTTCAAAAACGAACCTAACGGTTTCGGTTTCGGGAAAATCCGATGGTCGGATCTCCCGCAATAATCGTTTGAAATCACGGTTTGAAAATCCGAACTGCAGCTTTGTTATTCGATTTATTTTAATTATATATATATATAATCGATTCTGGCGCTGTTTTTCTTCAGATTTGAATTAAACATTCCAAAAAATCCAACCGTTGGATCTTTGCAAAGTTGGTGTCGTTGGAAAGATATTTCCAAAGCGAACCCAACGGTTTCGGTTTCAGGAAAATCTGATGGTCGGATCTCCCGCAATAATCGTTTGAAATCACGGTTTCAAAATACGAACTGCAGCTTCGTTATTCGATTTATTTTAATTATATATATATAAATATAATTCATTCTTCGATTTCAAAACCATATTAATTTCATATATTTGATGAAAACGATATTTTTATCCAACAGATATTTATTTCACCACATCACTATTTTTAACAATTCAGATATATAATAAAAATGTGATTTTTATTGTAAAACAATTTATTTCAAAACACAATTATTATATATACTTCATATAGATGATAAAAATGTGATTTTTATTGTAAAACAATTTATTTCAAAACACGATTATGTTATATACTTCATATAGATGATAAAAAGATGATTTTTATTGTCAAAACAATTTATTTCAAAAATGTAGATTTGCTATACTTCATACATTCAATAAAAATATGATTTTTATGGTTAAAACAATTTATTCCATTCATTCGATAAAAATGTTATTTTTATCGTTCAAACCATTTCATTTCATTCATTCAATAAAAATGTTATTTTTATCGTTCAAACCATTTTATTTCATTCATCACATGAATATATTTCAGTACATGAAAATAAATCAAACACAGAAATGTTTCAGAAAATTTCGGTAGCATAATGGCAAGGTAGTTAAAACCGGCACCGTCCCGAGTACGGCTCCTCGCTCTACCTTAAATCCTCGCAGCTTTTGATAATGGGGATTTCAATATCTAGTTCGTACGCAGACGAATTTTCCCATATACTAATCCTATTGGGATTTCAACCATAATCAATCATTTCCAATCAACCATTCATGATATTCACCAAATTTCACATCAACCAAATCCAAACAATATCACAACCAATATATACCGTCCATGGTCTGTGGACAAGGGAGTGTGTGTGTATATATATATATATATATATTCGCATATAAATATATTTCGATTTCATTTCAATTCATCTCAATTCATTTCAACGCATATATCATTTGTACAATGCATATATAACTTATACATCGAACATACAACTTATACAACGCTTATACATGAGGTGTACAACGCTTATATAACTCATACATCGACTATATAATTTATACATTGTCATTTCCATATCGTTTATAATTCAGAAATCTCACATTGGGTTCCACTCCTCGAAAAATTGTAGAAGGCTCAGAAAAATATCCGGTCTCTTATAATGTAGAAGACGTCCACACGAGTCCACTGTCTCTTGTTTCACTGAATTTTGACAACATAGAAAAAAGATATGATTTTTATTTGAAAATCAAAAATTGCAACACTAAAAAGTGTTATTTTCTATTCAAAAATTTAAAGGCCGTATACCTTTCTTGAGTGTTCAAATCTAGGTTTTCAATTTGCTTGCCGATCTTTGCACGAGGTCGGAATCAGGTCGCGTCACGTGGTAGGGGGTCGAGAGGGTTCCAGGCGATGAGGGTGATGTGGAGTTCGACGACGTCAGGCAGGAGGGGCGGCGGCTCGAAGTCCTGAACTATGGAGGGTCGGATCTCAGTGAATACTCGATGATAAATCACACAATTGGCATGGATTTGAAGCTCTCACGATGTTCTTCAAAATCTTCAACTGGGTGGAGTGATTTCGTGGAGTGGTTTGAGAGGAATCGGGCTGGGAAGGATTGAATGGCTTTCCGCCGTCGTCGAGTGGAAAATCGGGGAGAGAGAAGATGAATGTGATTGGCTGATATTTTTTTTATTTATATATTTTTAAAATCCCAAAAATACCCCTTATCACATACTAACTCCAATCCAAACCCAACGACTGTCGTCCCTAACTAAATACCCCCATTCTGAACACAATGAGATATGTTTCGTAGGCCCATTCGATTGTTACAGTCAGTTTTTCATTAAATTAAAATATAAACATTCAATATTTGATTTGAACGTACATTTCAATTTGCCGGGGCCACATACTGATTCTAAAAATTCCCGAAAAATTAATATAGCTATGTTTTGACGATACGGCCCCAACAAAACTAGTTTTGACGAATTCTGAGACCGTTTGAAAAATGGCCATTTTCTGGTCGTTCCAATTTAACTGAAATCAACCAAACACATTTTCTTTGCCACGCTCACATATTAACTTCAAAAATTATGGAATTTGAAACCTAGTAATAATTTGACATCCTGGATCCAACAAAAGTGGTTTCGTCGAAAACAGAGGTCGTTTGCAAAATGTCCATTTTCACTGGCTATATAAACTCCATAGCGACCTTTCTGAAAATTCATTTTGCCATAACTTTTGATTCCCCTTATGAAATTTTGATTTTTCAGATTCGTTATAAAGATATTCATAAACAGATTTAAATATTTTTGGTTTCACTAAAATCCGTTTTATTTTGCAACCGGTACAGTCAGTCAAAGTTTGAATTAAAATTTTGAAACTACCACGCCATTTCAGGCTTTATTTATATTTAAAATAAATATATTTATTTTCAAACATCGATTCAAACATACTTTTCATTGTTATTATTTAAAATAATTTATTTTAAATATTTAAAATCCACTAAAATAGCCAAATTAAAAATTTTAAACTGGTTCTGATTTTCCGGCTTGTTACAGTTTTATTTCCTACACTTAGAAAATATTTTCTATTTATAATTGGAGAACATTTTAATTACTTATTTCTTTCCCAATTAATTTAATTCTATACTCAGGAAATATTTACTTTTATATTTCCAAAATCCCACTTATTTGGGTTAAAACGAATGTTGTGTAAAACATCGTTACAACAACCCAAAATACCGCATTCAACTAACTCTTATTCAAACATTTCTCTTCAAGACTGGATCATAAAAACGGGCAAGACCACTTACCTCGAATAGTCAACATCATAAAAACCAATTATTCATTTTTAAACCCGTATAAGTTTCTCTTTCTAATTTTATCAGATTTAATTATAGATTTCCCTTTTGTTTATAACATTTTATTTTTAAGTTCGTTTCCTTATCGAATTATATATATATCGATACATTTATTTCTAACTATCAAAATTTCTTAAAAATATTCTAACTCCCTAAATTTTCGGAAAATTTCGCCATAACCTCCTTTGTACGGGTCACTCGGTACAACTACAAAACGCCACTCTCGGCCCTTTCCATTCAAAAAGAAAATCAATAAGCCAAGTGGCTTGCCAATTTGGCACATAAAACGTCATATGGAATTTAAACATGTACCTTTTATCAGGCACTAAATTTATAAACTCCATTCTCTTCATTTCATACCTGTTTAACACATATACGTCTGTTCCTAATTTATTCCAACTCAGCCTAATCGTTTTTTTTTGTGATTCGCTAATTTATCCCCTTATTAGCTCTTTTGCCTATTTCACTATTTTATTTGAACATATCACATTCAAATATGATTTAATCTACTCATGAACCCAATCTAATTCCATTTTCAACTCGAGTTACATATTTGATTTCGAATATAAATTCTCAAATCTCTTTCACTTATCCAACGCACAATTTTGATTCAAATCTCGATTAACTGTTTATTCTTCAAACTAGTTAAATCTATATAATTATTAAAAAAAATCTGATTTTTGTTTCAAAAATCAGTCTATTTACTCCACTCGAGTTCAGACATATTTTATAACTCAAATCTGGATCTTTCGAATAAAAATTCGGATTTTATTTATTAAATTCCTTTTATTTATTTAAATAAACCGTTACAGTTTTAAATGGTTAAGGCGCTGTTTTTCTGAAAATTTGATTTTGACATAACTCAAAATCTATAAGGAGAAATCCAGATTTTTCTCTAATTGTCGATTATTTCGTAACTCAGTTATAAATTTATTTATACCTTGATCTTCTATATTTAATTCCAATCCCTTTTGGAAATAAATTATTATAAAAATTCGATATCATCGAATTCTAATGATAACTCCTTTGGATTTTCTCAATTCAGTTTCTATTTTGAATTCCTGAATAAAATCAATTGTTCTATCTCAAACTGTTTCCCAATTCATTTTTTTTAATTCATACTTGAATTTAACCGTCTAAATTATCTAACGATAATTTATTTTACTAGATTTATAAACATCAATTATAAATCCAACTTCCTTATTTTATATATTAAAATAAGTTTCATTTCAAAATCTGTTTGAAACTTAATTCATTTTATATTCCGAATTCGAAATAAAACCCATCGTTCTCCTTTCGAAACGATTTCAAATTCTATTTTAAATCCACACTTGAATTTAAAATTATATAATATCTCCAGATAATTAATTCACTATATTTATAAATATTGTTTATAAATTTACTTGTTTTATAAATTCTAACAAGTTCTATTTCGAAATCTATATAAAACCAAAATCTTATTTTGGAATATTCTATTTATTACACGTATCTATATAAATATAGAATCGATTTTCATACTTAAATTTAAGCTTCTATTTAACACAATCCTAATATATTTTCTGAAAATATTTTATTTAAACAAATTCAATCTAATCCAATTCAAATCATAAATCGATACCTATTTATTTTTAGTTCAATTTATATTCTGAACATCAGAATAAACTCCATCGTTTACTTCTTTAAAACGATTCCCCATTTCTATTTGGAATTCACATTTGAATTTAAATATTCAAATTATCAAATGATATTTTTTCCACTTCATTTATAAATACCGTTTTTAAATTCATTTCAATTCCCTGATTTTCTAATGTAAATCATTCCTTTTTATTTATAAACACCTTTTGTAAATTTACTTCTATTTCCTGTGTTATTTAATTTATAAACATCATTAATAAATTCACTTCAAATCCCGCATTAAATTTATAAACAACGTTTATAAATTCAATACTTGTTTTATATATTAAAACAAGTTAATTTTTTTGTAGCCCATTCTAAATTCAAATTCTATTTTAGAAAAATAGATTTTCCCTTTAAATCTCAAATATCATTTTCACAATATTTTTATATATCAACATTTTAGACTAGTGATATTTAAACATTCAAAAACACACCATTATCAACCACATGTTTTATAACACGTTGTATTTGATAATATATATGAAAATAAATGAATAATAATATTTTTGAGGAATCCAGTTGGATCCCTCCAACCCGTTTTCCTACATCCACAGATATTATCCGACATAAATAATACCCATCCTGCTTCGAGGCAGGATATCGCAGTATGAAAGGTCGTCCACTATCATAGCGTGGGGCGTATATGGTCATCGGCTAATGATACTGCGGGCATCCGCTAATGATACTATGGGCATCCAACCACCAATATATATATATAATAACCACAACCACCAATGATATTTCAGTGCATGCAAACAATCAACAAATATTTATTTTAACAAATAAATAATTCTAAATAAAATGTGAGTGAGATTTACTCACCGTGATTTTAATTTGCTCTCATAACGATTTTAATTCTTTCCATTGATTTTTGCGGCTCCGATCCCCACACGAATGATTTCATTCGATTTATGTCCTTACCTAAGAAAAATTCGAATCTTACAGATAAGTTATTGAATTCCCTTAACAAGGGTTTCATGTTAAAAATATACACAAATTAATTTTTCTATAATTTTTACTTCCTGGTTTCGAACAGCTAATGATTTCAAGTTTTAAATTAACCACTCGTCTAATTTACCATTTATATAAAATGATTCACTAACTAAAATTCCATTTTTAGTTTCCAAATTCCGGATTTAGTCGTAACCAACATTCTTTTCCAACAGTGAAATTTCAAGTTTAACTTATTTATTAAATAAATAATACCTTAATCACATTTTAATTATCTCTTCTTCTCCAAAACAGCAAATTCACCCCTGTAGCCTTTCCATATACAACCGAACTTTGTATCACCATCATGTTCCATTCGTTCAACAACTTCAAAAATGAACTCCACTAAAATATTATCAGCTGGAGCACATCACCACCACAAACACAAACCCGTTGATCACTACAACTTACCCCAGTTCCTTCCTTTTCCTTCCTCGACATCAACACGACCAAGAACAAAACCCTCGACACCCTTATTTCCAAAAATTGCGATTTCTGAAACTCAACAAAAGGTTGCGTAACAACAACCGAACATTATCGCGTCTCCACCACAAGTCTGCCTTAATCCCAGAATCTCCCCAAACCAGTGTCTTCCTCATCCAAACATCACAGTCACGAACCCCCTTTTGAAAATCGCGACTGCTTCTACAGTGTGATAGTGAATGTCGCATCTTCCCCTTCACCTGCACGTAACCTGAAAATGAGCCTCGAAGTTGAATCAGTCTCCATCTCCCCTCCGTGCAACATAAACTCGATTTGGCCCAAAACACCATGAATGAAGAAAGCTTCGGCAAGATCCTAGGTCACGTGATTTGGAGTCGATTTTAGGTGGTGCCTAGCGCACTTAGATTCGAACGTATGATCGAAGAGCAACAGATTTAACTCAAGTATAAATTCTTGAAAGAATTCGATTGTTTTTGAGAAAAGGTTTTTAATCTAAAAGGAAATGAACCGAGTAAAATAAAAGAGTAGAGGGGGTAGCAGTGTGATTATAAAGGATAAGGGCAGTGGACGATTTTGATTATCATGAAGCAATAGCCATTTTATCTCGAGCTAAAGCTTGAAGCTTTCGATTTAGATTTTATTTTCAGAAGAAATAAAGGAGATGATGTGCGTGATTTTATATAAGGTAAATACTTAAGCTTTAAGAAATCAGGTCTGCGCAAGGTACCAGATAGGTGATAGGTTAAGTACAATGTTATTAAATACGATTTGATTTTGATTTAACTGCGATTTGAGTTCGATCTTATCCGTTAAATTTTATGATAAAATATTCAAGGTTCCGAACTCCAATTCGAG
This sequence comes from Allium sativum, assembly GCA_030737875.1. NCBI lineage: Eukaryota > Viridiplantae > Streptophyta > Magnoliopsida > Asparagales > Amaryllidaceae > Allium > Allium sativum. Next base: position 54,615,618 of record CM060910.1, read on the forward strand.
CGCAACAACCGACGTTCGTAGGGTTGTACCACTATTCTGAACACACTGGAACAAATTTTGAAGCTCTATTCGATCATATGGAGAAGATAAATTTAAATCGATATAAATTTAATTCAAAACAATTAATTTCTTATTAATAAATATATATTATTATTCTTATTCAGACAAAATTTTGTATTGATTATCTGAACTGTTTTTAATTCAGTTTTAAACCTTGAATTCATTTAAACTCATTTTCGTATTACGATAATTACATATATTCGAAATAAATCGTATTTCGATTACAAAATCGATAACTCAATATAAAATTCATTTATATTATCAACACTACAATTAATAATAAATATTAAATATTTAAAATTAATTGTTCGAAAAATCTGGGTCGTTACAGTTTAGATTTCTATAAGTTCTTCAAAACACTATTCACCCCCGTCTAGTGTCAGTTTTGCCTTAAGATCCTTGATCCTTATCCCCAATACAAGCATTAAGGAAACCTTTGATCACAATTTTCAATCAAGCATCATAAAGAGAATATTCCTTTATTCTTGGAAAGAAAATGTTTTTATAGACGTTTTTCTTGACCTAATATTCATGTAGAGAAAAGATTTCATATATTAAAAATACACATGAACCCATTGTAAAGATTGTTCATTCTTTTCTTCTTCCGGAACTTCAATATCCACAGGCTTATTAGCTAAATGGCAATTGGCGCATTCAATTTTCCCGGTTGCTTCTCGTGGATTTTCATAACTTTTCTGCACAAAAATGGGATGCACATTTGAAATATCAAACCGCACTCCTTCGTATACGTCAGGATTCCATTGATGAAAAGGGGATGTGGAAAGCTTGAACCCAATTCCTACAGTGCGGGCCGCGAGAGCAGTGCCAAATCGAGGCAAACTCTGAATACTAGATATGACCCTAAAATTATAGGGGCCAAGGTCGGCCAGTGAGACGATGGGGGATAAGCTTCATCGTCGAGAGGGAAACAGCCCGGATCACCACTTTTCTCTTTTATTTTAGAGATTCCAATTTTTTAATATTTTAAAATAATTAAGAAAACACATATTCACAGTTTAAATCCAAGATTGATTCCCAATAATCAATAGTTAATAAGACAAGTTTATTAGGTTCTCATAAAAAAGAGGACGGTGAATTCTTAAGGATCCATCCCCCGAAAGAACTAGACATGATAATTTTTCATCATCCGGCTCGAGCAAGATTCAAAAGAATGGAAGGAATTAGGAGATGAAGAATCCGTTGGAAACGAACAGGAAGATAGAAAAATTCGAAGAAGAAAGGATTTTTTGGTCAAACGCATGAAATTAGCTAAACATATTATCCGAACAAATGTAGAGTGATATAATTTACAGAAGCAAAGCGCAACGAATTAATAAAATAAGAAAAAGTGTGTAACGCACTTTTTTACATTTTCGTTCTAGGATGAAATTAAGAAGATGTAAAACGGATGCTGGACACTCTACAAAAACATTTCACAATCAATTTACCTAAGAATAAGTTTTCATTTTAAAGATTTTTTTGCCTTTTTTTATAATATTTTATAAAAAAAACTTCATTTTTTGTCTTTGACACACAATTCATATTTTCTTTCTCCTTAGTAAAAGCTTTGCTTTTTTTATTTCTCCATTTTTATTTTCATGGCAGTTTGTGCTCTCTATTTAATTAGATTTGACAGAGAACAAATTTCTATTGTATTTTATTTTCTTATTAATGATTGACCGTTTGATTAGATTCAACGGTAATCCTAATTTTTATTTCTTTTTATTTATTTATATTCTGCAATTTTAAGTTTTTGTATTTTGTTTTGTTATTTAAATATTGAATTTAATATAGATCTGACTGGATTTAAATCTGTAGTAAATTCAATTGTAGTTTACTTGATTTTATCATTTGTTTTATTGATAATTGTAATTTGATTGTCGGTTCAATTAGATTTGGTTTAAACCAAATTGCAATTTCAACTTTACTTAATCACATCTTCCAAATTCGTCTAACTCGTCCATGAAATTATATAAATAATTTAATTTAATTTTCATCCGTGTGTTCGACCTACATACTACACACATGTGCACTTGAAGTAATTTATTTCTAAATTTTACGCTTTTCTAGTCCATGTGAAAGTGTCAAACAACTAACACTTAGCAACCAGCGTCTGAGGCCTGGCTTGGACAATAGTCGTCTTTATCATGAAGTGAATCCCAGGAAAGACAATGATTTAGAATATGGAAGAGCAACTTCAATTGAGCCCACCGTTAGCGTTCCGGTCTACCTTAAGGATCTGATTCATGTCTTGAAGATTGGATCATAACTCAACTCTAGTATTAGGGACGAACTTACCAGATTTTTATGGACCAATATTGATGTCTTCGCTTGGACCCATTCCGATATTTGTGGTATTGCGCCAGGAATTGCAAGTCACATGTAAGAGGTCGACCCATGGTTCCTTCCATCCAAATAAAAACGTTGAATCTTAGGTCTATAAAGATCGGTGTCACTCAAGGAGGAGGATAAACTGCTTAATAACGGATTTATCTAGGATGCTCTCTACTAGAATGGATTTCCAATCCTGTACTCATGAAGAAATTGAATGAAAAGTAGCGGACATTTATCGACTATTCTTCTTGAAAGACCATGTCCAAAAGATAGCTTCTCATTGCCGAAGATTGACCTACTTGTCAATTCAATTGCGGCCCATTAGCACCTCTCATTCATGGACGCATACTTGGCCTATAATCAAATGCCGATGCACATCCCCGACCAAGAGCGTACCAGCTTCATCACAGACTTGGGGCTGCACTGGTACATTTTCATGCCCTTTGAGTTGAAGAACGCAGGGGAAACCCATCAACATATTTTTAATTGGTTGTTTAAGGATCATATTGGAAAGATTGTGGAAGCTTATATGGACGAATCGATCATGAAATCACTCAATCAAATGACCACATCAGAGATCTTATAGAGATGTTTGACATTCTCCGCAAATATGGCATGAAACTCAATCCCTTGAAATGCTCTTCCGACATTGTGTCAAAAAAATTCTTATGAATCTTTGTCGCCGCCCTAAGATGATTCATTTCAAAAGCTACCGACAAGTGTATTCCCTTCTTTGATCTTAATGGGAAGCACAACTGCGTTTGGATCCTAGAGTGAGTCACTGCATTTCAAGATCTATTGAATCACTTAGAATGACCTCCTATCTTTCTAAGCATGTGGATAACGAGGATCTTTTCGTCTACTTAGTTGTTCCTGCGCATGCCATCAGTTTCTCTCTTGTGCACGAGGAGAATTGTATCCAAATGCATGTCTATTACTTCAGCAAGAGGTTAGCAGAAGTTGAGTGGAATTACCTGAAGCTTGAAAAGAACTTTTATTGTCTACTAATCACTTCCTAGAAGCTCCTCCTCAATCTCCAGTCTTACTCAATCAAAGTACACCGACCAGTCGCCATGATAGGTCCTTCAACGGCTTGAGACATCTGGTCGACTCTTGAAATGGAATATCGACCTCAGTCAGTTTGATCTTACATTTGTCCCTTTAACATTCATCCTAGGGCAAGCTTTGGCACACTTCATTGTAGAGTTCACCACTTCCGATGACCCATTGGAGAGCAATGAACCGCCAAACATCTAGTGGAAATGATACGTGGATGGCTCTTCTAACAATCAGTGTTCTAGAACCAGAGTTATACTTGTAACTCCTGAGGGGCACTCAATTTGTTACGCCTTGAAACTTGACTTTCCCACAACAAATAATGGTCCTGAGTATGAAGCCATGATCGCTGGACTTAAAATTGCAAAAATATTTGAACATCAAGACTATTCAAAACTTCTCGTATTCTCAACTTATCGTGTGCCAATTATGTAGAGAGTTTCATGATAAACGAATGTGATAAACAAGTGCGACTAGCTTCTTATCTCTCTCGAGCAAGGAATTGCTTAGCAATTTTGAGCATTATGTCATCACTCACATTCCTTAGAACCTGAATGAAAAACAGACTCGTTAGAAAAACTAGCAAGATCTTAGGATGCACAACTCATGGGTCTTGTCCCAGTTAAGGTTCTCGAATATCTGAGTATCGATCAGATGGAGACTGATTAATATTAATGGCAAAGCCTTTACTGGAGCCGGAGTCATGGATGACTCTCATCGGAATCAAATACTTCTTACAACGGGGAATCTTACCTAAGAATCACAATGAAAAACACTCACTTCTTTGTAAAGCTTCTCGCTTTATTATTCAAGAAGGAGTACTATATCGAAGGGGTTTCTGCGTTCCATTACTCCAGTGTGTAGCCCATAACATGCCAAACGAGTGTTACGTAAAGTACACGAGGCGAGTGCGATGACCAAATCGGAGGGCAAACCTAGCAAAGAAAATTCTCTGTTACAGCTATTTCTTGCCAATTGTTGATTGAGGTGCAGATGATTATACCTGAAAGTGCGACAAATGCCGGAGATAATCCAATATTCCTAGAGTGGTTCCTATCGAACTCATGCAAATGGCCATTCCATGGTCATTTTCCATTTGGGGAACTAATATCATTTGAACTCTGCCAATGGCTTAGGGTTATGCTTGCTATGTCATTGTTTCAGTTGATTACTTCCCTAAGTGGGCCGTGGCAGAGCCTCTCACTACAATTAGATGAAGAAAGTAATCCATTTTGTTGTCTGCAACATCATATATCGCTTTGGATTTCCCAAAACCACCATTATTGATAATGGGACCTAATTCGATAACTCCAGGTTCAAAGATTTATGCCACCATCACCGCATTAAAAAGAGATTCTCAGTAGTCGACCATCCACAGGCCAATGGACAAGTCAAAGCAGTTAGCATAGTAATTAAGTTAATACTCAAGAAGCATTTGGGAAAGGCCGGAGGCAAGTGGTTAGATGAACTTCCGTTAGCCTTTTAGTCATATAGAACTACCAGTAAGTCAACAATTTACAATACTCCACTCGCTCTATCTTATGCCACCGAAGCTGCAATTACCATTGAGCTTGAAGTACAATCTCATCGTGTGACATATTATGATCCTTGAACCAAAACCAGTAAAGACCTCTTTATGGAATCTCCTGATTTGTTAGATGAGAAGAGAGAAGGGGAAGAACTCATAGAGACAACACATTATCAGCTGGTTGCCCGATATTTCAATACCAAAGTCCATTCGAAGCACTTTAACTTTGGTGACCTCGTCCTGAAAAGGATCTTTCCCACACCGACTGGCCTTGGTCACTGTTGGGAAGGTCCTTACATCATTCAGCGGGGGCCATGAGATGGAACCTTCAAGCTAATGACCGTTGATGGCTGCGAGTCACCAAGAGCATGGAATATCGAACATCTTCGCCACTACTTTACTTTAGCTTTGTTTAGAATTTTTTTAATTACATTGTACTATGTTTTCAATTTGGCATTGTAATAAGGCAAATATTGCCCATAATTTTCCTTAGTTTTTTAATAAAGGCTCTTGGTACCTCATGTTCTTGATATTCCTTCATACATGCGTAGTATGTTAGTTATGATACAAGCAACTTTTCATGCACGAGCGCGACATGGTGAGATTAACGCCCCAAGAATTGATGTTGGTTCTTCCCTTCAGGCCATCATTGACCAACAAACTACCTTGAATTTTGAATGAACGATAAGGCCGAGTATAACTAACTTATGGCGCTCACAACTCGAGTGTCCGACCACCGACCTTAAGTCTTCGGACTTGGGGACAAACATCTCAAACTAAGCGATAATGACACCGACCATTCGCTTAGTCAGTTTCAAACCTCAGAGTTTGGATTTGAGTATAAATAAGAGAACAAACGATGACTTCAACTCCAACCCGAACGAAATGATGGGAGAGTATAAAAGACGAACGGAACGATGTCCATAACTCAAGCATGAAAAAAATGACAAGTGAGTATAAAGGTTGATCACGACACCCAACTCCAAACTCCTCATGACTTAGGACCAATGATCGCTGGAAGTCCCCAGATTGGAGTGCCCAACTTTGAATTCCATACAACTTGAGATCAATGATCAAAGGGAAATCCGAGGAATGGAAACAACAACTCAATACTTCACATGACTCAAGTTTACGACCTAAAGGAGATCTAGAGGGTGAAGCTTCCAATAATCAACCCAAAATCAAAATGTAAAGATGGGACAACATACTAGTATAATGACTGAAAAGTTTCCAAATACTCAAACACTTAGGCAGTTTCATGAGAAGTAAAAGTAAGATTGAACTTTTATTTACGACACTTTACAATATCATGATATATCAACAAGTTTTATCATGTAAATCCAGAAGAGAGGGCTGTACTTGCGACATGCACGACCAAGAAATATAAAAGTATGACATTTACAATACAATCAACCAATCACTTTAAAGATCCACCTTTCATCCTTCTATAATATTTTGGAGGGGCGGTGACTTACTACCACTCTTTTTCTTATTTTTCCTCTTTCCACGGCTACCATTTACTTTCTTCCCTTTAGATGGAGTCGTCTGAGGATGGTGCTTGATTGAACCCTTTGCAAGGTCCTCTTGATCCGATATCTCTGTAATTTCCGCCTGATCCAGGGGAACAATCATCTTTAGAGGTTTGGGAAGGGGATTAAATAGCGTAGTTTTTTCTATTTCGGCATCCTCCTCATCTTTCTTCTTATCTTGTACCATCTCCTTCTTAGAGACATTTCTTTTAAGCTTGGCCCGCTAGATTCGCCTACGATACCAGTGATTGTTACGTCGTCTTCTTCCTTTTTCCTTTCCCTTTCGGCCAACAACTCATCCACCTCTTTAAGCATTGCTTCGGCGATGATCTCCCCTAACTCCAAGTCTTTGATATTAGGGAAGTCTGAGTACTTGAATCTTTGGTATTCATCGACATCGAATGCAAACCCTATTGTAGTTATTAACATAAAGTGAATCTCCAACCAGAGACGAAGTAGAGTTAGCATTCTTTAATTTCCTCATAACTCAATAGGAAGCCAAGATGCCTCCTCAAATTCCCTAATCATTTTCTCGAATATTGGAAACAAGGTAGGAATATCGTCAGTATCAAGCTTGATGTTTTCCATAGTAGTGTTGCCCTTATCTATGGGCAACATGAACCCACCATGCTCAAGTCGGGATAATCGAGGTCGTATCCCTTAATAGTAGTAGTTGTGGATGAGCCACCAGTACGGTCGGTGAAATAGTTAGGATTGGGAGGTGCCCTCTTCAATAGTATGAGTGATGATGACACTCTCAACCATGACAACTTTCCCTTTCACTTTGGTTACCTCTTTTGTCGCCGCCTCGGCATCTTCTTTGAACTTCCGCCCTCCCTCTGTCAACACTTGGCGCTCATTATTATTCAGATAATGAGTTACCTATGTATTTTCATCCACCTCCACAACATTCAAGGAAGCGGCTTCATCATCTAGAATTCTCTCCCAAGTTAGGGCGAGTATCCTTGGATAATCATCAGCCTAGGAGATCCCATGATGACGAATAACTTGGATGTGAAACCCTAAGATGGTAGAATCTATTTTTTCCTAAAACTCCGCATCTTTCTATGCAGATGTTGCTCTAAGCTCCTCCAACTGAGTCTCAAAATGACTTCTTACTTCTTCGACGTGCACTAGTACTTCCCATTATGATGCCTCCATCACTGCCTTCATCTACCTTGCTTCCTTCACTTCAACTTCATGGGCCTACACCTATCCTTTTAAATCTTCGTTTTCTTTCCTTAGTCGCACGACCTTTTCATTTTCCTTTTTGAGCCATTGATTTTCCTCAGTAAGTTGCTTAGTGTCCTTCTCAACGGTCGTAATTTGAATGGATTAAGAGACCACAACGTATTTATACTCCTCTCTCGCGTGAACAGTTGCCGCGATTGCATCTTCGGCCTTTATATTAGACTCTCTCAACTGCTCTTTCAACTCCTCGATTTCCTTTTCCTTTATTTGATTTTGTCATGATCGGCATCTACTTCAAGCTTCAATCCATTAATTTCTATATTCTTTTCATGATCAGCTTCTTTGACTTCTTGCTATAATCTATAATAATCCAATACTGGTTATAAATGTCAAAATTTCTATCAACCGTCTCTTAATCTATAGACCATGGAGTAGGATGCATTTTTTGTAGCCATATAAGTTCATCAAAATAATCTCCGAGTAAATTCTTTTTTAGATAACCTTTCCTACTTACAGTTTCATGTCATTTCCTTCTGAAGCTGATTCAATTTATCTTCCGCTTCTCTCTCCTTTCTCCAGCCCTTTCAAAGATGACAAACCCCCACTAGGCTTGTCCCAGCTTATATCTTTAAGAGGAGGCGGTGGGGTCAAGATTCTAGTAGGAGGGGGTAGGTGAGGGGGAACATACAGTTATGAACTTCTCGAATCGGAGCCTCTCCGGGCATCAACTGGTTTTGTAGTGGCATATGAGCATTAATGATGTCGAGGACAGCTCTCCTTTTGGTAGTTATAGATATATTCAAAACTATCTTCTGATGTGACTCGCATGGTTGAGCTACATTAAAGAGAGTTGCCCTAATTCTAGGATGCCGAGAACGAGAGCCTTTCCGATCCATGTATTTTCCTTGACTTTCTTCTCTGTCTTTTCCTTTGTCTTGATCTCCCTCTGAAACCATTATGCCTACACAACATAAAACTCGAGTCAAAAGCAATCAATAAACATATGAATAAGTGTTGTGATGCACAATTCTTATGAGTGTATATCCTAATGTTTCCCTTGACGGAATAGTTTTTAATTACTTGAGGGAGTTATCTCACCAGCATGCGATGGTGTCGAATCCATTTCAGAGCTTGCAAGCTAGCTTTCAAGATTCACTCCATTTAGGCCAGATGAGGAAGTTTACAGTACAATTTTATCCAAGCCTTGAAATTGACCCTCAACCTCCATGGATGTGGAGGTACCAGCAGTAGTTGTGAGCGATATCGATGTGATCACCTCTCCTATCCTTGTCCCTATCGATGAAGAAGGAATGAGAGAAGAAGGCAAGTCCCTTCTCTTACGGTCTCTTCATCACTGTTATTATCCTCGTTTTCATCATCCCCCTGAGCTTTGGCTTCCTCTTCTTCAATGGAGGGTAATATCGGATGCGCAGTGGAGGGCACACCAACTTCGCCCGCTTCAGCATCTATATCATCATCCCAGCGGTCGATGGAACGACCCTCAGGTAGAAGGCCAAGGATGTGGAGAAAATAATCAAAAATAAATGTTTGAGCCGTACAAAATTCATCTCGGCATCTCTTAAGATTAACACTTGATCCATATATACTTGAATTCTTTGCCATGAAAGGAAGCCTATTTTTTTTCTTCAAGTTAGTCTAGAGCTTACTACTCAAGTTACTTAAAAACGAAACACTTAAGTGTTAACACACTTACGTCCTCCTAGACACCTTCTACCAGATTCTGACGGTAACCAAAAATAGAACCGGTCATGTTTAAAAGTAATTCAGTTTATTCTAGGCCTTCAAAAATGATCCAGCAAGGCCTTAAGATAGGTGAGTGAATTTGATGTCTTCCCCCGTAGGCTCCACTCCTATGATTTCAACATATAGAAGGTAGGTGTCAAACAAGAAAGCATATCCATTTAGATGAAGCTGCGTTGGGCCAAACGCATGAAATGTAGCGTATCTCAGATGAATGGATAAGAAAAAGTGAAATAATCCAAAATTTATCGGTAGAATAATTATGATTATTAAAGTGATTAAACATTTTAGAAATAACTGCATATGATTAAATGATGATATTTGAGTGTGCATGTTCTAGTTACATTAAAAATTCTAGAAATAAAATATTTGATGATGAAATATGGAAATCCAGAGTTAGGAAAATGATAAATAAGAAAAATGTGCTTATAAAATAGCAGAAAATTTCTATGTTTATACCCGTGCGTGTATATGTACACTAAGTAGTAAATAGGTAATATTATATACGAGGCTTTAAATCTCATATATCCGTCGAGTTTCGTCTCGGAGATTTTAGAGACTTGATCTTCTATCGGGGAAGATCTCGAATGCGATGAGTCTAACTCGGATGTTTGTCTCGAATTTCCATCTCGGGTCTGAAAGCTCATATCTGAACAGTCTTAGGGTATATGATATGTTAATAAATGGATATTCTTATATAATAATTTTCATGAATACCATTCTAAAAATAGTAACTTAAACTTAAACGACAAAATCACCTCATCATTCTTAATTTATGAAAGTACATTCATATTCATAAATCATGATATTCTTAAATTAAAAAATAACAAAATACAAATAGATTAATGCTTACAACTTAAACCATATAACAATTCAACATAAGTAGAACATAAATTACATAATTTCATAAGTAACAAGCTAGTAAAAATGACGAATATGTAAATCATGAGCATTGTAGAACATATATGAATATAGATATACTCATTCAACATGAAAAATATAAAATAAAGGAATATTATTGTGGCTGGATTTTAGTTTTCTTAATTACTGTTTTGATTTAGGCTCAAGTTTAAATTTTAACTAGAAAAACCAAGATCTTGGGTGATATCTTGGTATCTCTTCTCAGTCGATATATCGTTCGATATTGCTATATCTCAGACAATATATTTAAGACAAGATTTACAGTGAGATTTGCTGTTTCATTTCGGAAAGAGCCTAAAACGAGATCTCGGAGGAAATCTCGGGCGATATTTTCGAGATTTGAAATAGTGATTATATATATATATATATATATATATATATATTAAAATACATAGGTAATAGATTTTATCAAGGGAATGGGGTGTTTGCATTAAGTTATATAGCAAGTATACACCAGTATAAAATTCTCTAGTATGTGGATAAGATAAGGGTCAATGCAAATATCATGACTTAGGGATAAAAATGGTAATTTTAAAAGGAGTTTTTCTGAATAAAAATAGTCGGCTTAAATTTATATGCTAATCTTTCCTCAATAAATCAAAAAGAGACGCGGGTAAATAAATGGGTGTTATATGAGTGATTTGAAATTAATACTGCCTAGGGTAACGTTGACAATGTTCAACCCATAAACCCTAGTTAATGATTAGCTAAATGCATTGCATTTAGGATTTGACGGGCTACTATTTTTCTCTCCACTCAAATAAGAAATAAAAAAGGAAGTAGTAGTAACCTCCATAGGAGCTAGAGACCAGGTTAAAAGACTTGGAAGATTAAAAAGGAAGAAGAGCATTAGTGAGTAATCTCGCTTAAAATATGACATTAAGTCATAAGTAAAGGCGGTCTTAACTTTCTAGTAATTGCCTCTATATTTTTGTGAAATATCTAGTTGTGATGGATGTGTTATGAATCCGTATTGATGTATCATATGATGGTTGAGAATATGGTAGTGATTATAATTTTTAATAGCATTGTTAAAAATGAATATTGAATATACTTTCAAATATTTTTTAAATCCATGGGTAAAATAATTACTGTAGGACATGATGTCTGCAGTAAAAATAAAATAAATAAATACTAAAGGAGAAAAATTATTTTATAATGTTGTCATCAAAGTATGATCGGAGTATGGGAAAGGTAAGGCAGCAGTGTAGTTGATACTGCTTATGTCCTATATTCAAATATAAAAATAAGAAGCCAGGGTACAATGAATGTATCCTGTGCTGAGCTCTCAACTTCTTCAAGAATTTCCTTAAATATATATGATGTGACTTGATTAATCTTATGAAACATATGAAATCTGACTAAAGCATAGATGATTGGGGAATGAAGGCTTTACAGTTTACCTCTTCAAAAACATCCATGGCCATATGTTTGTAGCAACATGAGTTTGTAAAGACTAATGTATATAAGGAACATCTGTTGCAATTTCCTATTGAATATTTCCTATGCATATTACTTGTTGTTTGTTGTATTTTGTATGTAAAGTTGGTTATGATTAAGTGAAAACAAAGGCAGGAAACGAAAACTTAGAGCATCTCCAATCTATAGCCACTATAATGTCCATTGAATCCAACGTGGAAACAAGAGTTTTACATTATGAGACCTACGTGTCCACAAAATTATTATACACAACAAAATGGACTCCAATGCAAATGTGTGGGGAAAGTGGAGTTGGTCTATGTGGCATAACCGAATAATGCTTGCTGGGCTGAAAAAATGGCGGCAACTTAAACAAAAAAAAAAAATGAATGGTGCTCAAAACATAGAGTAGTGGTCAGAAGAATAGGTAAGTGATTTCATTACCGCTTCTTCATTCTTTATATTTTTGTCATTTTTTCTGAAACCACCATCCTGTGTTGAATTTGCAGCAAAGTATACAATAGCAAGCATTCACTGGTCTGCAGGTAAGTGAATGTTAACTTCATTCTTTCATTTGCATAGACGTCAGGTTCACTTATATGATCTGCGCAAGCATATAACTAAATTTAGTTTTCTGTTTTTCATACTTTCTTTTTTGCAATACTCTTTGTTGTCAGATGTAGTATTGAGTTTGGATGGAATAAAAGGACATTAATAGCTTAACTGCTCGGCAATGCAATAGCGCGAATGAACATCATACAGTTAGTGATTTTCCTTTACCTAGCACCTTTACTGACTCTTTCCATGCTGAAACCTATGTTCATCATCCAAATCCGTATATGTATTCAAGTCAGTATAATTTATCCAAAATTCCATTTCAACCTACTTTTAGTTTTAACCCAATGAATGAACCACAAACTCCTATATTTCATGAGTTATACGAATCCAGTCCATCGGTGGAAAATGTGTTTACTGACTCCATAGCTTATGCTAAGAAAGAGACTGTCAATGTGCCGACGAAGTCAAGAAATACAACACTACATCAAAAGGTTCAAGACAAGCTTCGTATGGTCCATCAGGAAATGACAATCGTTATTGGTCGATACAAGAAGATGTAGCTCTAACGAAGTCATATCTTTATGTTAGCGTTGATTCGATTATTGGAAAGGATCAAAGTTCTTCTAAATTATGGGATCACATTTTGAAGTTGTGGCGAGAACACATGGGGACGTACAACGAAAAAAGAGGAAGTAATAGTTTGTCATGCCGTTGGAATACTATACAAATGGCGGTCGGCAAGTTTCATGCACTATACGAATCTTTAGAGATAGCTCCTAGAAGTGGAACTAATATTGAAGACATGGTAAGAGCTAAAAATTTGAACTGAACATTTTTTTTATGTTATCCTAATTTGAAATGTCTGCTTTTTTTGTTTGCTTAACATAGAAAAAGGAAGCGTTGAATATATATAGAGAGTTGGAATATGGCACATCGTTCAAGTTTGAACATTGTTGGGAGATAATAAAAGAGAACCCAAAATGGTGCTCTATGCAGCTCATGAAAACTAGCTCGTCAAAAAAGCCTAAAGTGGCCAGTTCAAATGCAAACAAAAACCCAACAACGACAAGTTCAAATATACCAGAAATGACGTCTTCCCATGAAATCGACCATATTGATATTGACGGTGCTAATGTTGAAAAGCCAGCTGTTGACGATGATGTCAGACTAAATCGACCACCTAGAAGAAAGGGGAGCAAGGAGAAGATCAGGAAAATGAACGAACAAAAAGTAGTGGTGGACGTGTTAAATAATTTTCAGTGCACAATGGAAAAACAACACATTATAAATCAGCAGAGTTTAGAGTTGAGACAACATATGTTAGATAAAGAATTAGAATTGAAAGAGAAGGATCTAAAGCTGAAGGAGGAAGTCGAAGTTCGAAAACAAAAGGCTGAAAAAAGAAAGGAACATGAGAATGTTATGAATACTGATTTGAACAATTTTCACCCTGCATTACCGCTTGCGTATGAGAAAATGCAAATTCAAATAATGGAAGAATGGGAGGAGGAAGGCCTCTTTGGCTCTTCATCTAAAAATGATGACCTGCAGCTGTGATGATTTCAGTCTATATTTCCTATCAATAAGTTGATGTGAACTGGTATTTAGTAGTGTTTATTATGATTGTAATCCTTTTTGCAGTTAGACTACTTGAAAATATATTTAGCAGTCTTATTTCATGTATTTCGAAGTGTTTTTTATGATGTAATTCTTAGTTTTTGCTTTTTGTCAGTTTATAATATCTTCTTTTCATTGTAGGTATATGTCAGTGTATTATTTCAAGTATGATATCAGTACATGCAGCAAGGTACATTAGCTAGGTATATGTGAACTGGTATTTAGTAGTGTCAATTTATAATATCTGAGTGGAGCTTCCAGTTTTTTTTAGAAGAAATGGTACATTAGTTATAGAACCATCTGCTCTAAATTACTATTTTTTTGTGCACATGTTTCCAATCTTCTATTACTTATAATATTTATTAGTAAACACAACATGACAGCATTGTTTATACTTATAATATGATGTTCTTATCATCATATTTATTACCGATTTTTATTCCAGCTGCCAGTGTTTCACTGTTATCACTTTTGCGATGGATGGCTTCCACCTTTATTACTTTTCCTAATGATATAAGCTTTGGGCACTTCATTTGAGACTGGATTGATGTTTGGATACAGAACAATGAGGCAAGATTGATACTATATTTGAGCATTATGTATTACACCGATTATCATATTCCTTCATTCCTGTTTTACATAAGAATAAAAGCTTATATGGCACATGCACAAATGTTAGTTTATGTGCATGAGATCGGTTTGCATGAGACCAGTTCCAGTTCCAGCTCAAACCAATACAAAATACACAGCGTAAGTTCATAAATCAACTGTAACAACCCGGAAAATCTGAGCCAGTTTAAAAATTTTAATTCGGCTATTTTAGTGGATTTTTAATATTTAAAATAAATTATTTTAAATAATGACGACGAAAAGTATGTTTGAATCGATGTTTGAAAATAAATATAATTATTTTTAATTATAAACAAGGCCTGAAATGGCGCGGCAGTTTCAAATTTTGAATTCGAACTTTGACCGACTGTACCAGGTGCAAAATAAAACGGATTTTAGTGAAACCAAAAATATTTAAATCTGTTTATGAATATCTTTCTAATGAATCTGAAAAATCGAAGTTTGATAGCAGGAATCAAAAGTTATGGCCAAACGAATTTTCAGAAAGGTCGCTATCGAGAATATATAGCCCTTGAAAATAGACATTTTGCAAACGACCTCAGAATTCGACAAAACCACTTTTGTTGGATCTGGGATGTCAAATTATTGCTAGGTTTCAAATTTCATAATTTTTGAAGTTAATATGTGAGCGTGGCAAAGGAAAATGTGTTTGGTCGTTTTCTATTAAATTGGATCGACTAGAAAAGGGCCATTTTTCAAACTGTCTCAGAATTCGACGAAACTAGTTTTGTTGGGACCGTATTGTCAAAACATAGCTAGATTTATTTTTGGCGAATTTTTAGAATCAGTATGTGGCCCCGGCAAATTGAAATGTACGTTCAAATCAAATACTGAAAGTTTTAGACTTTAATTTGAAGAATAACTGACTGTAACAGTCGAATTGGCCTACGAAACATATCCCATGGTGTTCGGGATGGGGGTATTTAGCTAGGGGAGACAGACGTTGGGTTTGAATTGGTGTCCGTATGAAAAAAAAACTATTTTAAAAATTAAATAAAGCATCGACCAATAGGATTTCTCCTTCATAAATTAAAAAAAAATCTCAAAAACCCGCCTCTCTCCCTCACCGACGACGCACAGTGCTCGAAACTTCTCAGGCCGATTCCGGTGAAACACTTCGAGCTAAACCCCGACCCAGTTCAACTTCTTGTAGCACTCCTCGCATTCTTCAAATCCATATAAGTTTTACCCCCGATAGTTGAGTGGTTCTCCAATTCTGGGCCCACGAAGTGCCGCCACGTCGACCGAGTTTGTGCCACCACTTCTACATCGATCCATATGAAACCGTCGGCGCTAGGTGTGGGTTTCCAGCCCCTTCGACGTCGTGTAACTCGATCTTGTTATCGTGCTTCGGATTGAACAAGAAATCAAAACCTAGTTTTGAATGTTTGAAGAAGGTAACGGTTTAATTTATTTTAAACTATTCTATAGCACTTTAAAGCGCTACGGTGTATGATTTTACAATAAAAATCATATCTTTTTGCTATGTTGACGAAATTCGATGAAACAGGAGACATCGGGACCATATCGACGCTCTCCACCTTCTAGAAGTGTCCGTGGATTTTTCTGAACCTGCTACGATTTTTAGCAAAGCAGAAAACCAATGTGAGATTTCTAAACAAAAATGTGAATGGAAACGAGTTGTATAAGTTATATAAGCGAAGTTTAAATTATATACGCATTGTATACCTCATGTACATGTGATGTATAAGTTATATAAGCGATGTATAAATTATACAAGCGTTGTATGAAACATATATGTGTTGAAAATGTGTTGAAATGAAAGTGAAATATACTTATATATATATACTCCCCTCATCCACAAACCATAGACGATATTAATTAATTGTGAATTGCGTGGAAAATTTGGTGAATAATGTGAATGGTTGAAAGGAATGTTTGTGGTAGATATTGTTTGATTGTGGTTGAAAAATACCCGTTTGTGGTTGAAACAAAATTTAGAATAGATTGTGGAAAAGAAAAACATACTCGCCTGCGTGCGAACTAGATGTATGAATTCCCCATTATAAAAAACCGCGAGGTTTTAAGGTAGAGCGAGGAGCCATACTCGGGACGGTGTCGGTTTTAAATAACCTACCGTTATGCTGCCGAAATTTCAATAATATTCATGTGTTAGAATTATTTTCATGTGTTGAAATTATTTTCATATGTTGAAACCAAATTCATGTGTTCAATAGAAATTCATGTGTTGAATAAATTTTTTGAATGATAAAAATAACATTTTATCATATATATAGACTATATAAAATATTCGTGTTTTAAATAAATTGTTTTAACCATAAACATCACATTTTATTTTATATATAAACTATAGAAATCATTCATATGTTGAATAAAGGACTAGAACGATAAAAATCATATTTTTGTCATATATGTGAAGTCGATAACATTCAAGTGTTGAGTGTATGAATTGAACAATAAAATTAACACCTTTATTGTGAGTATGAAGTGCTAAAAACATTCGTGTGTTGAATAAATATTTTTAACGATAAAAATATCATTTTTATCATGTATACGACTCGCTAAAAATATACAAGTGTTGAAATAAATATTTGTTTACTATGGATATTATTTTTAACATGTATATGAACTAAATAAAATAGTCATGCGTTGAAATATATTTTTATTCACTAAAAATATCATTTTTATATGAAGAATGAAGTGTTAAAAATAACTACTTGTTCAAATAAATATTTGTGGGTTGAAAATATTATTTTTAACATGTGTAGGAAGTGTTAAAAATAACCATGTATAGAAATAAACCTTTGTTCGCTAGAAATATTATTTTTAGCTTAGATGTGCATATATATATATATATATATATATACATGTGCTGAACATGAAAAATGGATTAGCTGTTGAGTAAAGAATTTATTTGCGTGCCCGACAAATAGGTAAGCCTTAATGAGTTGGTCGCGCAATTTTATTATTATATCAACTCCTGTGAATGCCATTAGATGCAGAGTGCTGGTTGTTCTGTGTGTAATTATAAAACGTCGCCATAAGATAGTAACAATAAATTTTGAACTACACTACCTGACATACTGCAAGAAGATAGAATACTTCATCATATACCACATTAGCATTTGGAGCTGATGTGACAAGGTTGAAGATGCACCATACAAGCAAGAGGCTTGTATGGTGATGACTATATTGTAAAGGTTGAACTGATGACTGATATGGACTATATAATGTAACGGTAAATTGCCAGATTAATAAAAACCCCATATGGGTCTGGAGTTGACAATAAACACGTCTCTCTAGTTAATAAGGCACAAAAACCATTTATAGGGTGATGAGAATTTATTCTCTGGAGTTATGATCTATACACACTCCCCTGTGGACACTAGAATATATCACTATAAATATGTTCTTGCTTTTTAGGATTTATTGGGTGCCTACTACGACCCAATAAATTTCCAAACCCCTTCCCGTACAAAGGAGGTTATGGCGAATTTTTTTGAAATTTAAGAGCGTTAGTGAAATATTTGAAGTGAAAACGATATTGAAATCGTCGAATGAATTATACTTATATATATATATATTAAATAAATTGAATCGAGCCCCTGCAGTTCTCATTTTGAAATCGTAATTTCAAACGATTATACCGAAAGATCCGACCATCGGATTTTGACGAAACTAGAACCGTTAGGTTCGCTTTTGAGAGATCTTTCCAACGATATAAACTTTGTTAAGATCCAACGGTTAGATTTTCAGATATGCGTAAAACAAATTTGAAGAAAAACAGCGCCAGTGCCATGGCACGACCTGAAACGTCGTTTAATTCATATGAGCTATTTTTAAATAAATAAAAATAGCAAAAAATCATTATAAAATATTATAAGCGATATGGAATGGAAATAAACTGATTGTACTTGGTTTGCTTGTCATTTGATGGTTGGATGTGTTTAACATGAAAATTATATTAAAGAACTGAAATGTGAATGTCGAATAATTTAACCAAGGAAAGAATTGATTTGAATTCTAATATACGTGAACTATTTGAAAAGGCCGAGTTAATTCTCATTTCAAATAATTGATCGATGATTAGAAGTCGAAGATATGAAGACGGTTCGAGACCGACGATCTTCACATCAGATGGATGGGTTCTACTGATGCTCATGATTGGAGTAGCTACCTTGAATGGGCTGAAGTGGTAGCGTTCGGATGTATTTGTTGATTGTATGGATATGTGAGGAATACGGTGCCTCCGGTTTCGTTCAGACCCAGAACGAACTTGTAAATGGATGCGTGTCCGACATTGGATTTTGTTCTGTGCTGATTGATCTCTATTGAATATATATATATATATATATATATATATATATATATCTGTTTGGCGGCGGAGAATTTATTCTCTGCTTAACGCCCTTCTCTGAGACATACGAGCTTAGAGGTTATATATCGATAGAAATCAGTCGCATGGAGTGAATTGCCTGTGGGGCATGCCTAAGTGGCAGATGATCAAGGCTTCTGTTGCAAAGCAAAGTCTTGTGGTTGATGATCAAACACAGCCTACGTAGCATAGCTTTGTGTATAGCGTGGATTCGCGAGCCTCACACCTCGGTATGAGTCAAAAACGGGATAGTGAATGCAGGGAGAACACGACGTTTCTTTCTAGCTATGTTGGTGTCAGTGACTTACCAGCCCTGACATTTATATTATTTTCACCTGTGTGGTTGTTGGAATGCGAGGCGCCTCGATTTTAGTTCTGAAAGGACTGGGAAACGTGCGTTCAGGAATAACTAATCCACTAACGTAAGTGTGGACCGGCCCTGAAGATCCAAGGGTTACCCAGAGTGTGTTGTCCTGAGGCACTTGCTAGAGTGTCTCGAAGCGGAGAGGAGCTTGCCCCTTGCCTCGACTCATGATGGAATCCAATTTTCGATACGAGATTACAGATTTGATTGTAACTTATATATGGCGACATAGTGGTATGGGTCATTCATGCCACCTATGATTGATATTTATGGTTGAATTTTCTTTTGAAACATATATGCACTAGTAATAATATCAAGCATTTTTGTTTTATACGTAGCAAGCATTTCTTGGCCATTATAAGGTAAAAACTCTATCCTCCGGCTTGCGTTGCATTGTGTGATGGGACCTGAGTCTTATAATGGCTTCATTTTTATAAAAAGCATAGCGTTGTTTAAAGATTTACTTTATTTTTCGCATTGGCAATCACTGGAGTAAACCCATTCCGCGAAAGTGGCATGGTCCTATGATTTGCCTAATTATTGTTGTTTAACTGGTTAAGTAGATTTCCCATACCAGTCCCATGACTGACTCATAGTTTGTTTTCACTTTGCAAACTTGGGTGCCCTTATTTTCACACAGGCAACCTAGTTGACAGGTAGCAGGTTATATTTTGGCTTTGCACTGCAGCACAGAGTGCGCTTTTGGCTTGTGTGGCGAGGCTTGACTTCTCAATATTTGGCTATTGATGTTCCACCATTATTATCTATGTATATGATTCCGCTTATGGCGATGTAGAATGACATCTCTTTTATGTACTCTTTATGTATATGTACCGCTTATGACGATGTAGACTGATCATTTCCCTTTTATGCACTACGTTGTATCCTACTCTGTGCTACTTTGATGTTATTACATGTTATGATTCCTCTGACATATTCATGTACAACTATTCCATTTTATAATTATGCTATTATCTATACTCTGCTAATGATGATTAATGTGTTATATTCCAATGATTATCCTTAACACCGTCGTATGGGGTTTTGAGATCATCACAGGTGGTATCAGAGCTTTGGTTAATCTTAGTTCTGGAATTTAACACATTAAACACCTCGTCATAATAGAATCAGTAGTGTTCTAAGGCAAGTAGCTCATTAGAGATAGGATTAGTAATGTCCTAGAATGAGCTAAGCAGAATAGCAAAAATAATTTGATCAGTACATCATTGTCTTTCCTTATGTCCTTCTGCTTTACCATATATTAAAAATATTACTTCTGTGCGCTTGACTCTTTTCTTGCGTATACAGAATTTGACTAGATGGCTACCAGAGCAGCAGCAGCTAGGGGAGACCGAGGAGGCCAAGGTAGAGGACGGGGGAATATCCCTGTCGTAGAAGAGCCCTTGATACAAGCACCAGCTCCTTAGCCATTCGACCTAGACCGAGTGGCGAAGAGATACAAGAACCTAGGGGGCAAAACCTTTTCAGGCACCGGCACAGTGATAGAAGCCTTGGCATGGTTGAAAACTTGTGAAAAGATCTTAGGTGGCTTGAGACTTGGAACCCATGATAAGGCATTTATGGGTGCATGGCTTTTACAAGAAGAGGCAGAATTATGGTGGGATGCCATCACCGCTGAGGATGAGGAAGATGCAGTGAGGACTTGGGATGAGTTCAAAACATTATTTAAGGGGAAGTTCATCCCCGAGCAAGCGATGGAGCGTATGCATGATGAATTTGCCAACCTCGAGCAGGGAGATCGTTCCATTCAAGACTACCTTAATAAGTTCACGCAGCTAGCTCGTTATGCACTAGAGCTGGTCCTGACTGCAAAGGCAAAGAACAAAAGGTTCATACATGGGCTTAAGCGCAAGTATCAGGATAGAGCCATGAGCCACATCAAACTTCCATTTGCATATATGGTGGAAATGGCCTACAACTATGAGAACTTGGACGAGAGGAACCTTGGTATAGACCATGCCAAAAGTCAGGCTGGAAACAAACGCAAAGCTTTTGGGAACCAACCTGAGTCCAGCAACGCGGCAGCAACAAATCAGCAAGCTAGTAAGCCACCCAGGGGAAGCTGTTTTAATTGCGGGAAGATGAGCCATTACTCCAATGTGTGCACCGCTCCAAAGCGGCAGAAGACAAACCCACAAAGCACAAGTCAGAACCCCCGCAACTCCTTTGAATGCTACAACTGCCATCATATGGGGCACATCAACAGAAATTGTCCTTTGAAGAAGAATGCTCAGGTTGCTCATGTTTATGATGGGGCGAACCCGCCGGCTACTTCAGAGGGAGCAGGTAAACCCGATGTTTTGGGAGGTACCCTTACAATTAAAAATATTCATGTTTCCATACTTTTTGATACTGGTGCATCTCAATGTTTATTGCAAGTAACACTGTTAGCAAATTAAAGTTAAAACAAAGGAAGCTTAAAGAATCAGTTAAAGTCCACAATCCGATAGGAGATTCTATTGTTCTTAGTTCATACTGTAGAGTGCCAGTCTCTTTTTCTTGTTATAAGTTCTCTTTTAATTTGATCGACATGAATTTTCCCGAATTTGATATTATACTGGGACTGGGCTGGTTAACAAAATACGAGGCCGAGGTAAAATGTGCCGAAAGAGAAGTAAAAATTAAAACAAAACTTGGATATATTGTTATATCATGTCATGGTTCAAATCCAGATAGAAAAGCATTTTGGTATGCGCTAGAAGTTATTCCCACTTCCTTAGAAAAGATTCTAGTTGTTAAAAACTATGCGGATGTGTTTAAAGAAGTCGAAAACTTACCTCCGCAAAGGGAAATTGAATTCAGAATTGATCTAATTCTGAATGCCAGACCAGTGGTACATCCAATTCAGAGGATGACTCCAAAAGAAAAAGAAGAATTGGGCGACCAAACTAGACAACTACTGTGCAAAGGTCTGATCAGGCCAAGCTTTTCTAATTGGGGTGCAGCAGTAGTGTTTGTCCCGAAATCAGACGGTACTCTCCGATTATGTGTTGATTACCGAGATCTCAACAAGTAGACACTAAAGAATAAATATCTGTTGCCCCGCATCGATGATTTGTTAGATCAATTGAATGGAGCGCGAGTATTTTCTAGAATGGACCTAGCTACAGGTTTCCACCAATTACGTATAGCCGAAGACTGTGTTCCTTTGACAGCTTTCAGAGGGCCAGACATATTTTATGAATGGTTAGTAATGCCGTTCGGCTTATGTAATGCTCCAACATACTTCGTCGATTTAATGAATAGACGTGTCTTTAATAAATTTGTTTTGGTATTCATCGATGATATTTTAATCTACTCCAAGTCAGAAAGCGAGCATAAAAAGCATTTAGAACAAGTGTTGGGAATTCTGAGAAAGAACGTCTTCAAAGCTAAATTTTCTAAATGTATCTTCTGGAAAGATGAAGTGAAGTTCCTTGGCCATGTTGTGTCAAAGGAAGGCATTTCTGTAGATCCAAGAAAAATTACAGCAATTCAAGACTGGAAACAACCTACCACCCCCATAGAGGCTCGAAGTTTTCTTGGATTAGCCAGTTATCATCGAAAATTCGTTAAGGACTTTTCGAAGATATTACGTCCATTAACAAAGCTTACGAAGAAGCACGAGAGATTTAATTGGACCTCCGACTGTGAGGAAGATTTCCAGGAACTGAAATCAAAATTGACAACCGCTCCAGTATTAACCATTATCGATGGCAATCAGGATTTGACGGTATGGATAAATGCTTCTATTAGAGGTCTTGGTGCAGTATTGATGCAAAGAAGCCAAGCAGTCGCTTATGCAAGCCGTCAGCCGAAACCACATGAGAAGAATTATGTTACTCATGATCTTGAGTTGCTAGCCATCGTCTTTGCTTTGAAAATCTAGAGACATTACTTATTGGGTGAGAAATTCGAATTATATACAGACCATCAATCATTGAAGTATTTGTTCACCCAGAAAGATCTGAACTTGAGACAGCAGCGTTGGCTAGAATTTCTCGCAGCATATGAACTAGATATTCTGTACACTCCGCGGAAGGCCAACGTTGTGGCTGATGCGCTCAGCAGAAAGAATGAAATCATCGCCAGTCTTATCGTTACGTCTTCATTGAATGACAAGATCTCTGTTCTTCAGAAAAATGATAATTTTGTTAAAGAGATGATCAGAAGAATTCAAATGTGTGAAAACTCCAGTTTCCAGATGGATAGTGAAGGAGTTCTGAGATTAAATGGGAGAATTTTTGTTCTCGACATCCCTGAGCTCCGAAGAGAAGTGATGGACGAATGTCACAAGTCCAAACTAAGTATCCATCCGGGTGTGAGCAAAATGTATAATGACCTCAAACACACCTCTGGTGTAGGGAAATGAAAAGGGACATTTCCGTATATGTTAGCAGGTGCCCTACTTGTCAACTAGTCAAAAGCGACCAACAGAAGCTGGCCGGATTGTTGCAACCGTTGGAAATCCCAAGTTGGAAGTGGGAACATATTTCCATGGATTTCATAGATGGTTTGCCCCGAAACAGGAAAGGAAATTACAGTATTTGGGTGATCGTAGATCGCTTCACGAAGACCGCCCATTTTATACCTGTTAGATCTAATAGGACCGCTCAAAGCCTAGCACATATTTATTTCAAAGAAATTGTTAAGCTACATGGAGTGCCGATCAGCATAGTCAGTGATAGAGATCCATTATTTACTAGCAAATTCTGGGAGGCATTTCAAGTAGAACTGGGGACAAAACTAAACCTGAGCACCGCATATCATCCTCAGATAGATGGTCAAACTGAGAGGGTGAACCGAATTTCAGAAGATTTACTGCGGGCTTGTATTGTTGATTTTGGCGGG
Organism: Allium sativum; assembly: GCA_030737875.1. NCBI lineage: Eukaryota > Viridiplantae > Streptophyta > Magnoliopsida > Asparagales > Amaryllidaceae > Allium > Allium sativum. The sequence continues at coordinate 54,639,794 of CM060910.1, forward strand.
TCATGGGAAGATCACTTGCATTTGGCCGAATTCTCCTACAACAACAGTTATCAGGCAAGCTTGAAAATATCGCCATTTAAAGCGTTATATGGTAGACCGTGCAGATCTTTCGCATGTTGGGTGGAGTCTGGAAACCGACTTGTATTGGGCCCCGATATGATTCGAGAAGCTTCAGACAAAGTCGATTTCATCAAGAAACGATTACAAACTGCCCAAAGCCGACAAAAAATTTATGTGGATTCTAGAAGAAGAAATTTAGCATTTGCTGTTAGTGATCATGTTTATTTGAGAGTTTCTCCGATGAGGGGAGTAATCAGATTCGGTAAAACTGGGAAGTTAGCACCCAAATTTATTGGTCGTTTTCCTGTACTTGAACGAAATGGAATTCTTGCTTATAGGGTTTAATTACCTGATTGGCTGCCTAGGGTGCATAATGTGTTTCACATATCGCAACTTAGAAAGCATGTGCATGATCCAGATCTAATTGTAGAAGAAGCAGCACAACAGGACTTGGAAATCACTCCAGAATTGGCAGTTAAAAGAGAGCCGATGAAGATTATCGGTAAAGAAACTAAAGAGCTGAGGAACAAGAAGGTTCACTTAGTTAAAGTGCAGTGGAGTGGTGATCCTAGAGACTGTACTTGGGAGACTGAGGAGAGCATTAAGCAAGCCTATCCCAATTGCAGAGTGGAAATCTCTTATTAACTCTGGTGTAAGGTACATTTACAATACTTTACATTTTCGTGTTGTTTCCTACTGTACTGTTGTTTCCTTTTCGGGGACGAAAAGTTTTAAGTGAGGGAGATTGTAACAACCCGGAAAATCTGAGCTAGTTTAAAATTTTAATTCGGCTATTTTAGTGGATTTTTAATATTTAAAATAAATTATTTTAAATAATGACGACGGAATGTATGTTTGAATCGATGTTTGAAAATAAATATAATTATTTTTAATTATAAACAAGGCCTGAAAATGGCGCGGCAGTTTCAAAATTTGAATTCGAACTTTGACTGACTGTACCAGGTGCAAAATAAAACGAATTTTAGTGAAACCAAAAATATTTAAATCTGTTTATGAATATCTTTCTAACGAATCTAAAAAATCAAAGTTTGATAGCGGGAATCAAAAGTTATGGCCAAATGAATTTTCAGAAAGGTCGCTATCGAGAATATATAGCCCTTGAAAATAGACATTTTGCAAATGACCTCAGAATTCGACGAAACCACTTTTTTTGGATCCGGGATGTCAAATTATTGCTAGGTTACAAATTCCATAATTTTTGAAGTTAATATGTGAGCGTGGCAAAGGAAAATGTGTTTGGTCAATTTCTGTTAAATTGGATCGACCAGAAAATGACCATTTTTCAAACGTTCTCAGAATTCGACGAAACTAGTTTTGTTGGGACCGTATCATCAAAACATAGCTAGATTTATTTTTGGGGAATTTTTAGAATCAGTATGTGGCCCCGGCAAATTGAAATGTACGTTCAAATCAAATATTGAATGTTTTATACTTTAATTTGAAGAATAACTGACTTTAACCGTCGAATTGGCCTACGAAATATATCCCATTGTGTTCGGGATGGGGGTATTTAGCTAGGGACAACAGTCGTTGGGTTTGAATTGGTGTCCGTATGGAAAAACACTATTTTAAAAATTAAATAAAGCATCGACCAATAGGATTTCTCCTTCATAAATTAAAAATAAAAATAAAATCTCAAAACCCCGCCTCTCTCTCTCTTACCGACGACGCACAACGATCGAAACTTCTCAGGCCGATTTCGGCGAAACCACTTCGAGTAAGACCCCGACCCAGTTCAACTTTTTGTAGCACTCCTCACATTCTTCAAATCCATATGAGTTTTACCCCCGATAGTTGAGTGGTTCTCGAATTCTAGGCCCACGAAGTGCTGCCGGGTCGACCGAGTTTGTGCCACCACCGCTGCATCGATCCACGTGAAACCGCCGGCACCAGGTGCGGGTTTCCAGCCCCTTCGACGTCGTGTAACTCGATCTTGTTATCGTGCTTCGGATTGAACAAGAAATCAAAACCTAGTTTTGAAGATTTGAAGAAGGTAACGGTTTATTTTTTTTTAAACTGTTCTATAGCACGTTAAAGCGCTACGGTTTATGATTTTACAATAAAAATCATATCTTTTTGCTATGTTGACGAAATTCGATGAAACAGGAGACATCGGGACCGTATCGACGCTCTCCACCTTCTAGAAGTGTCCGTGGATTTTTCTGAACCCGCTACGATTTTTAGCAAAGCAACAAACCAATGTGAGATTTCTAAACTGAAATGTGAATGGAAACGAGTTGTATAAGTTATATAAGCGAAGTGTAAATTATATACGCATTGTATACCTCATGTACATGTGATGTATAAGTTATATAAGCGATGTATAAATTATACAAGCGTTGTATGAAACATATATGCGCTGAAAATGTGTTTAAATGAAAGTGAAATATACTTATATATATACTCCCCTCATCCACAAACCATGGACGATATTTATTGACTGTGAATTGCATGGAAAATTTGGTGAATAATGCGAATGGTTGAAAGGATTGTTTGTGGTTGATATTGTTTGATTGTGGTGGATATTGTTTGATTGTGGTTGAAAAATACCCATTTGTGATTGAAACAAAATTTAGAATAGATTGTGGAAAAGAAAAACATACTCGCCTGCGTGCGAACTAGATGTATGAAACCCCCATTGTCAAAAACCGCGAGGTTTTAAGGTAGAGCGAGGAGTCGTACTCGGGACGGTGCCGGTTTTAAATACCCTGCCGTTATGCTGTCGAAATTTTCAATAATATTCATGTGTTAGAATTATTTTCATGTGTTGAAATTATTTTCATATGTTGAAACCAAATTCGTGTGTTGAATAAAAATTCATGTATTGAATAAATTCTTTGAATGATAAAAATAACATTTTGTCACATATATAGACTATATAAAATATTCGTGTTTTAAATAAATTGTTTTAAGCATAAACATCACATTTTATTTTATATATAAACTATAGAAATCATTTATGTGTTGAATAAAGGACTAGAACGATAAAAATCATATTTTTATCGTATATGTGACGTCGATAACATTCAAGTGTTGAGTATATGAATTGAGCAATAAAATTAACACCTTTATTGTGAGTATGAAGTCCTAAAAACATTCATGTGTTGAATAAATATTTTTAACGATAAAAATATCATTTTTATTATGTATACGACTAGCTAAAAATATACAAGTGTTGAAATAAATATTTGTTTACTATGGATATTATTTTTAACATGTATATGAACTAAATAAAATAGTCATGCGTTGAAATATATTTTTATTCACTAAAAATATCATTTTTATACGAAGAATGAAGTGTTAAAATATTTGTGGGTTGAAAAAATTATTTTTAACATGTGTAGGAAGTGTTAAAAATAACCATGTATATAAATAAACCTTTGTTCGCTAGAAATATTATTTTTAGCTTAGATGTGCGCATATATATACATGTGTTGAACAGGAAAAATGGATTAGCTGTTGAGTAAAGAATTTATTTGCATGCCCGACAAATAGGTAAGCCTTAATGAGTTGGCCGCGCAATTTTATTATTATATCAACTCCTGTGAATGCCATTGGATGCGGAGTGCTGGTTGTTCTGTGTGTAATTATAAAACGTCGCCATAAGATAGTAACAATAAATTTTGAACTACACTACCTGGCATACTGCAAGAAGACGGAATACTTCATCATATACTACATTAGCATTTGGAGCTGATGTGACGAGGTTAAAGATGTACCATACAAGCAAGAGGCTTGTATGATGATGACTATATTGTGCAGGTTGAACTGATGACTGATATGGACTATATAGAATGTAATGGTAAATTGCCAGATTAATAAAAACCCCACACGGGTTTGGAGTTGACAATAAACACGTCTCTCTAGTTGATAAGGCACAAAAACCATTTATAGGGTGATGAGAATTTATTCTCTGGAGTTATGATCTATACACATTCCCCTGTGGACACTAGAATATATCACTATAAATATGTGCTTTCTTTTTAGGATTTATTGGGTGCCTAATGCGGCCCAATAAATTTCCAAACCCCTTCCCGTACAAAGAAGGTTATGGCGAAAATTTTCGAAATTTAAGAGCGTTAGTGAAATATTTGAAGTGAAAACGATATCGAAATCGTCGAATGAATTATACTTATATATATATATATATATATATAAATATAAATTAAATAAATCGAATCGAGCCCCTGCAGTTCGCGTTTTGAAATCGTAATTTCAAATGATTATACCGAAAGATCCGACCATCGGATTTTGAAGAAACTAGAACCGTTAGGTTCTCTTTTGAGAGATCTTTCCAACGATATAAACTTTGTTAAGATCCAATGGTTAGATTTTCAGATATGTGTAAAACAAATTTGAAGAAAAACAGCGCCAGTGCCACGGCACGACTTGAAACGTCGTTTAATTAATATGAGCTATTTTTAAATAAATAAAAATAGCGAAAAATCGTTATAAAATATTATAAGCGATATGGAATGGAAATAAACCGATTGTACTTGGTTTGCTTGTCATTTGATGGTTGGATGTGTTTGACATGAAAATTATACTGAAGAACTGAAATGTGAATGTCGAATAATTTAACCATGGAAAGAATTGATTTGAATTCTAATATACGTGAACTATTTGAAAAGGCCGAGTTAATTCTCATTTCAAATAATTGATCGACGATTAGAAGTCGAAGATATGAAGACAGTTCGAGACAGACGATCTTCACATCAGATGGATGGGTGCTACTGATGCTCATGATTGGAGTAGCTACCTTGAATGGGCTGAAGTGGTAGCCGTCCGGACGTATTTGTTAATTGTATGGATATGCGAGGAATACGGTGCCTCCGGTTTCGTTTAGACCCGGAACGAACTTGTAAATGGATGCGTGTCTGACATTGGATTTTGTTCTGCGCTGATTGATCTCTATTAAATATATATCTGTTCGGCGGTGGAGAATTTATTCTCTTTCTTAACGCCCTTCTCTGAGACGTATGAGCTCAAAGGTTATATATCGATAGAAATCAGTCGCATGGAGTGAATTTCCTGTGGGGCATGCCTAAGTGGCAAATGATCAAGGCTTCTGTTGCAAAGCAAAGTCTTGTGGTTGATGATCAAAGCACAGCCTATGTAGCATAGCTTTGTGTATAGCGTGGATTCACGAGCCTCACACCTCGGTATGAGTCAAAAACGGGATAGTGACTGCAGGGAGAACACGACGTTTCTTTCTAGCTAAGGTGGTGTTAGTGACTTACCAGCCCTGACATTTATATTATTTTCACCTGTGTGGTTGTTGGAATGTGAGGCGCCTCGATTTTAGGTCTGAAAGGACCGGGAAACGTATGTTCAGGAATAACTGATCCACTAACGTAAGTGTGGACCGGCCCTGAAGTTCCAAGGGTTACCCAGAGTGTGTAGTCCTGAGGCATTTGCTAGAGTGTCTCGAAGCGGAGAGGAGCTTGCCCCTTGCCTTGACTCATGATGGAATCCAATTTCCAATACGAGATTATGGATTTGATTGTAACTTATATATGGTGACATAGTGGTATGGGTCATTCATGCCACCTATGATTGATATTTATGATTGAATTTGCTTTTGAAACATATATGCACTAGTAATAATATCAAGCACTTTTATATTATACGTATCAAGCATTTCTTGGCCATTATAAGGTAAAAACTCTATCCTCCGGCTTGCGTTGCATTGTGTGATGGGACCTGAGTCTTATAATGGCTTCATTTTTATAAAAAGCATAGCGTTGTTTAAAGATTTACTTTATTTCTTGCACTGGCAATCACTGGAGTAAACCCGTTCCGTGAAAGTGGCATGGTCCTATGATTTGCCTAATTATTATTGTTTAATTGGTTTAGTAGATTTCTCATACCAGTCCCATGACTGACTCGTAGTTTGTTTTCACTTTGCAAACTCGGGTGCCCCTTATTTTCACACGGGCAGCCTAGTTGACAGGTAGCAGGTTATATTTTGGCTTTGCACTGCAGCACAGAGTGCGCTTTTGGCTTGTATGGCAAGGCTTTACTTCTCAGTATTTTGGCTATTGATATTCCGCCATTATTATCTATGTATATGATTCTACTTATGGCGATGTAGACTGACATCTCTTTTATGTACTCTTTATGTATATGTACCGCTTATGGCGATGTAGACTGATCATTTCCCTTTTATGCACTAAGTTGTATCCTACTCTGTGCTACTCTGATGTTATTACATGTTATGATTCTACTGACATATTCATGTACAACTATTCCATTTTCTAATTATGCTATTATCTGTACTCTGCTAATGATGATTAATGTGTTATATTCCAATGATTATCCTTAACACCGCCGTACGGGGTTTTGAGATCGTCACATCAACCACACAACAAATTAAAATAAGTATAGACAAGTACAACAACAAATACCACAAGAAAAATCAAGTACATGTGCAATAAGTCAAGCAATTACATAACATGGTGCAACAAGCTTGCAAGTGAATTCAAAGTAACTAGGTACCGGTAAGTCAGCTTATCAACATGGAGTAAATGCGCAAAACAAAACTACCATGATAACATGTTAATTCACATGCAGTTTAAGGTATTTGTGTAGCAGCGAGTTCAAGTTCATAATTTCAAAGCAACTCAATACCAAGAGTGGTTTAAATTTGACTCAGAATTGCATAAGCAGAATTAAATTGATACAAATCTTTTTAAGGTGCACAAGTAGCTGAACAAATATTGTTTAAATTTCAATCAAAACTGCGCAGTGTAGAAGCCAGAGCCAACACTGATTAAATTGAGCGAATCATGTGCATCTACTCAAAGTAAATCGGAGAAATAATGGGGCATGAGACCAATTCCAACTCAAACTGATACAACATACACAGGAAGACTAAAAAAATTTACTACTCATGATCCAAGCTGACAAACTAACATGCTGCAAAACACTCTATAACCCACGACAAAAAAAAAACTCTAGTACAACATAAGAAATCCAAACAAGCCATCTTCCTAATCAAAGAACCTCCCAAAAAAGTAACAAAATTTAGATACAAACATGATTATATCAACTAGACTACATACGAATTACATAAATGCTTCCAAAAAAGATTAGATAACAACAAATTTAAATACATTGTCTAAAGTTTATGTTTCCTTCGCTCCATAAACGGTCCATAAGTTATTAATGAGATCGGTTTTATCGATTGTGCGCTTCTTGATCACGAATTTTCTTCAGTTCCCTAACCATCATTGACAATAAAAAAGTATAATCATGCTCTACGTCAACGTGATGAAGCCTTTCATTTGAAGGAGGATACCAATTTTCTAGATCATATCCTTCATTCCGTTCGCTCTCGATTATCATATTATGCAAGACGATGCAAGTTTTCATGATCTTTCCAATATCCTTTGCATTCCACATTCGTGTAGGTCCTTGAACAATATTCCACCTACTCCGCAACACTCCAAATGCTCGTTCAACGTCTTTTCTAAGTGCTTCCCGTCGTTTAGCAAAAAGTTTCTCCTTAGCATTTGAAGGTCCAGAAATAGTCTGAATTAAAGTAGAATATTTTGGGTAAATCCCATCTGAAAAATAATACCCCTTGTTATAATTGTGACCTTGAACTGTAAAATAGCATGGTGGAGCAACCCCATTGACTAGATCATCAAATAATGGAGGCCAATCAAGAACATTATTATCATCGCTCGTACCCGCCATACCAAAAAACGCATGCCAAATCCATAAATCGTATGAGGCTACAGCTTCTAAGATGAGAGTCGGGACCTTTTTAAATCCATTAGTGTGTGTTCCATGCCAAGCAGTAGGACAATTTTTCTAGTGCCAATGCATGCAATCAAGACTAACAAGCATGTCGGGGAAACCTCGACTCTCTCCTCCTTCCAGTAACCTTGCAATATCATCGTCATTTGGTCTTCTTAAATATCGTTCCTAAAAAATACCAATTATTGCAACACAAAAATGCTTAAGACTTTCGATTGTGGTGCTTTCACCTATCTGAACATATTCATCAAGTACGTCTGCTGCACAACCGTATGCAAGCATCCGAATTGCAGCTATCATCTTTTGCAACAGATCAATCCATAATTTCCAACCGCATCAATCTTTTGTGTGAAATAGCTATCAAACTCACCAATTGCATGCAAGATACAGTTAAAAAATTTAATATCCATTCGAAAGCGTCGACGAAATTGACCAGGTGTATATGGAATTCTCACCTTTAAAGTAGTCATTAATAATAAGATCATGTCGGGATTGTCGATCACGTCGAATGTAGCATCTACCAAAAGTCGATCCACCATGCTGTCTATTTTTAAGAGCCATGGAAGTTGCAACTATAATTGGAACATAGATAAAATTTTGATTAATTAAGCTATCGCTTTCATCATCCACATCTACTATTCGGTTGATGAAAAATGATTCATCATCTGAGCTGTCAAACCCATGTTTTGATTCAGATGAAGACATAGAAATATTTTGACATCAGAAAATCTGAAGAACAATTACAAGTGATGAGTTAAAATAAAACAACATAAAGTTACTCAACAACTATGATATCAATGAATTTACGAAGTTGTTCTCATTTTTCTATACAAAAATATGCACATCAAAACAATGATCCAACTCTGATATCTAAAAGTAGGAACATATTGATATTACTGCGAAGATGGTTTATTTACAAATGTATTTTACTTGTCATTACAAAATTCATCCCTTCAGCCAAATGCTGTAAAGAAAGTCTATCACAATTATAAGTTGCAACATAATTCAACCCGGTTATTAAACTATAAAGTAAAAATGGTAATGATACATCATATAATTACAATGGCAACCTAGTAGTAATAAATCATTATTACTATCTATTCTTATTGCATGTTGAGGTATTTGCTCAAGGATATATGCTGCAGCATTTCGTCATACACTTCATAGGTCATTTAACCACTATTAAGTAAAAAAGTATTATCTTGCTGAAAGAAAAATGTGAGTTGCAAACAAATTTTACTTTTTATAAGCAGCTTTTTTGTTGATGACAAATTAACTTTCTATATGCTTTTTTGTCACTTGCATATAACTACTCGTTAAGGAGACAAAAAAATTCTGAAAACACTAATATATATATATATATATATATATATATATATATAGTACAACCAATGGACATGAATACAATCTGTAACTGGCTGCTTTGTTTAAGGTCAGGAAACAATATTTGCTACAAACAAATCTAAAAGTAATCAAAATTCGAAAAAAATAAATTGACAATACCTGAATTGGGAAGTGAGGATACAAGAATCCAACAACAACAGCTGGGTGTTGAAGAAGCGACTATGGTTTTCAATCAGCGGTATTTGATTTGTTCAGCAAAAAAAATTCAATTTGATGCATAAACTGATTGAGATTTGCAAATGAAGCAAGTACGAAGAATGATATATACCACTTAAACTTCAAAAACCTATGCCGTAGAGGATTTTCATGGCTGATTATGTCGGATGAGGAGGGATGATAGAAGAAAAAGAAACCGATCGTATGACGTGTATGTTTGAAAATTGTGAAGTAGGATGTCTGAAACTGCACATTCTCTTCCACAATGTGGAAAAAAAATTGTCCACCTTAGATTCCATAGCGTAATCAACATTGCATTGGAGACGGGAAAAACAAACTCGTTGTTATGTGCTCACGTGTCATTGACATTACAGTGCAAATACATCGGCATTGAAGATGCTCTAAGTTTTGGTTGTTGCCAGGGTCAAGATTATATGTGGTCTTCAGTCTGGCTTATGAAGAAGATAGGGAGGATCAGGTCATCGGGAAATGAGATGGCAATGCCGCGTTGGGACGTATACTGGGTAATTGGGCTGGAACTTAATAAAAGAAATTTTATTGTTTCTTCAAGTTTTTATCTTTTTTCATTATATATTTATCTATAGAAATGGGAATTAGGGTAAGGGATGTGCTATTGGGCTAATGTATATTGTTACTTCAGGCCTAAATTAAATTTAATAATTAAATAAAAGTTGTTAAAGATTCAAGCTGTTTTAAGTTTAACCATTCTATATGTATATAAAATAAGAAGTGAAAATCTACTTGAATAGTTTACCGTGATCAGTAAAATTTAATTAAGATGTGCGTACGAAATGAGCCGTAATGTTTCGAGAAATTCGTGTTATTTAAATTAATCAAATCTAAATATAAGGATTAATTTTTACATAAGTAATATATATATATTTAACAAAGGATCGGGAAGCCATTACAGAAATTGACGTCGTTCAAATTCCAAATATTTGATACCTATATTGGAAATAGAAGGTAGTTTTAAATAAAATAAATTAATTTCAAAAGGAATAAGAGCAATATGATAAGCCGTCATCCAAGATCAAATATTTCAAACAACTATTTAGTTTGAAATTTAACGTTAATTATTGTTGATTGTTATTATTGTGATGAATGATTACTACTAATTACCTGATATGTTATGGAGTGATAAATCTAGATTTGTTAAAATAAAACGGTGGCACACTTTACTGCATTTTAACTGTCTTGTATTAATTTCAGTACTTAAGATTGAAATGTGTATAAGCTAAATAATTTTTTGGTAGTAATCCGACACTTACAACTCGAAAATGAACACCGATGATGTCATGATCATCATCGGAATCTATTTCCAGCTATCGAAGTGAGTTCAATACTATATCACTTTCAAAACCATATCTAAACACTTCCATTTTGAAATTCATTTCAAAATACCATTTACAATGTTTTAAACAATTTAAAATCACTCACGATTTTAAAATTCTTTATATCCAATCCATATTCATTTACAAACACTTTTCCAAACCCCAGAGTTTTATATTTCAATTCTGGTTTAAATTCGGTTTTAATTCATTTCATAATACTTATACGAAATTTGATTGGTTATTTACATAACCATTTCAATTATAATCTTATCTGATTATAATCACAACCAACATATCCAATATACAATAATACTTCAAATATTAATCATCTTTTTATATCAAAATATAATTTGGGAAAATTATATCATTTACCCTCTTTTCAAAACATATCATGTCGGTTCATCGTATTCAAGTGTTTATAAACCCCTACCGATACAGTGGATCAAACTGATCGATCAGAACCCATAAACAACTCAAACGATAAATCTCCACAATATAAAACCATTTTATATCAAATAACAAATACGTCCATTCTTATATATACACTCAACTCAATCTAGGGTATTACTAACCCCATCTCTACTGAGTCACACCGTAGAGCCAAGGTAAATCACTTAACCTTCAGCTCTGATACCACTATAACGATCCAGGGAATTTGTGACCTTGGTAATCGACATAAGCTCAATGTCGACTATCCAAGCATCGGAAATACCGAATAGTTAATAGAAAGAAGTTAGAGGGCGAGAATAGATAAGATAAAAAGTTAGAATAGAAGAAGAAGAAGAACATACAACATCATCAGAGTAACTCTAATATCACAGTAGAAAGAACAATATATAATAAATACATAACTTTGAAATAAAACTAGTATATGTATACAGTAACATTTATTAGAGTACAACACTTAAAACACAGTGAAAATAAACAATTGCTTAAAATCCTTAAGCCTCCTGCTCCAAGCTCTCAGTATATCTGTAAAATCCTGACTACTTGACTGCTCGTACAAATTTGGGCACCCAAGAGTTTAGGGAAAACAAAACAAAATAAACTCTGGGTCAGTCATAGGACTGGTCTGAGTAAAACAATTTAAAACAGTTTAAGTAATTAAATGATACCTCATAAGACCACGCCGTATAACAGAACGGGTTTTTCCCTTATGAGATTCCAAAGCATATGATTTAACATCAAAAATCCTTTTGCAAGAAACAATGATCTTTTATATCAAAGCTCCTTTGGTATTATGATAGTGTCTATCAACCACAATATTGTAATCATCTAGCAAAACGCTTTCATCTCATGTTCCACATACATAATATATAGTCAAAAACTGCGGGCGCTTATTGGTTAATGAATTCCAACTATCAAGGTATGGGACCTCCTTCCGACAGTGTATCTCTAGAGAGGAATGCACCGGGTTCAACAAGAACATCTTGCAACCCAGGCTAAACATGACTGGTCACTCATTTCGCTTGAGTGTACCGAATGTATTATCACCTACGGTTGGGATCAGCAACCGTTTGTCGAAAGGGACAACATCAAAATAGATTATAGAAGTGAATGAAACTCTAGATCAGGTGACAATACACCCTAATTGGAAGCTAACCACTTAGCCATGCGACCTACCCGATTTTATACCATTTCCTGGTTGTGAGGCTAGAGGCCATAACATATAGATCACACCTTTATTTACTTTGAATGCCACATCGTCATACCCGCCAAATCACAAATTGATTTCCCCAAAAATACCACGGGTATATAGCTAAGAGAAACGAATTCCTCTGCCACCAAATGTAAATACGTTTGAAGAGATCAACTTACACGATCTATTAAATATACTCTGTCAGACATTCTTCCATACAGGTCGTCCTGGGACTGGACAGACCGAAGGCACTATTCTATAAACAGGACAGCCCTTGCATAACTCCATCTTCAATTATCTTCATCATATTTGATCGCAACGCTAACGGCCATACAGAGTGGTTTTCAGATAATGAATCTGATCCCGGTCTCTCCGTATTGATGAAGGAAAAATGGTCAAAAACTTTTATAGTCAGTGATTTAACTATCAAAGAAAAACATGTGTGCAAATGACAATATTATTTCCAGATGGAAATTCTATCGATCAATCATCAATCAACATTTACTCATTTCCCCATTTCTCGTTTCCATATATTCATCAAATCATTATTTTCTACTTTGAGAAAATATACGTTGTTAACTTTAAAAAACGTTTCCATTTCTGATTCACGCATCAATATCTTCCCACCTCTATCAGTCTCTAACCGTAAACTAGTAAGAGAACAACTTACCAAGCATAAACCCCGAAGGCCAAAACCAACATCAGATCGATACCTAGAAAGGCATTCAACTCAACTAATTTCCAATCAGTTTCTAATTTCAGTAATTCCATTTAAATTCCTAATTCAAACCCCAACTTCCTTTATAATATTTTGTTTGCAAAATATTTACACTAATCTAATTTTTCACATAGAATGTGAATAATATTTCTTTATATAATCAAAACAGTTTGATTTCGTATTTAAAAACAATATCTCAAACCCAAATTCTGTTTATATTTTTGTTTGCAGAATTATTCATACAAGTCTCCTTTTTATTTCTAACACTCAGTTGAATCCCTCCAACCTATTTCCCTGCATACACAGATGTTAAACAGTATAATTAACATCGATTTCATTTCAATATGAAATATTCTGCTAAACAGAATCAATATTTAATTAACGCTATATATATATATAACTCTATCAATAATTTCAGCCAATTAATTAACAGTTCAACCAACAATCAGCACACAGCAATCAATCATCGTTTATCAATACTAGATTATATTTATAAAATATAAACTATACAGAGTTAGAGAGATTTACTGACATTGGATAGTTATCGTTAAATAACGATTAACTATCATTGGTTCAGACAGGCGTTTTATTTTACAATATATCGTAACAAGCTCCAATTCACTCCTAGTCTGTTCCGGTGTGTAGCCGTCGTCCATACGATCCTAACGGATCCAGTTTTGTCTAATTCTGATACCGTATGGAAAAGTTATATATTTTACAAGTTATACGTATTATATAAAATAAATTAAAATAAATTTATAAACAACCGGGCCTCACCCGTTTTATAACTTGGCCCATCCACAAATTTTAAAGCCCAAACCCGTTTTCCCTATCTTCTCCAAATCATTAAATCTCGGTCCTCCTTCAGCACATCCACGCACCATTACTGCACCCTTCATTGCATCAAACCTCCCTCCATACTTCATAAATCCACAACAAACTTCACCATTATCCTCTTCAACGAAATCTGTACTACCTCATACACTTTAAACCAACTTGACATCCTCCCAGCACCTCACGTTCGAACACCGTTTTCACTGTACTGGTGAAAACACCGAACCCCATTTCCTTCAAACTCCATAAAAATTCAAATCTGAGATTACCATCGACTTCTCCATCGAAATCTCATCGCATCCATACCTTTCTCCAGCAACTCGCGTCACGCCAGGAAAATGCGACTTCGACAATTCCTGCTTCCCCTTGGAAATCGATCGGACAAAAACCCCACGGAAACCTCCAAAAATCTGCTTAAAAACTCGCAGTCACTCCACCATTCCGAAAATACTATCCAAACACAAATCGATGCTTCCTATATCGATAAATCATTAACCCTAATTCACACTGTAAGGACCGCAGCTACCCAATACTCCATCGAGCCCACTGATCTTCATATCAGAATGAAGAGCATCTCTAGGAGAATCCAAAAATATAAGTTTTAGAATTTTTAGGGTATTATTTGATTTTGATTGAATTTCCAAAGATCACGATTTGGTTTCTGGAAAGAAAGAAATAGCGGCGGATTTTTATCTCGTGGTTGACCACGAAATGAAATGTATTAGGGTTAACATGAATTGAATATATTTGTAGGTAAATTTTATATTATTTTATTTGATTTTTATATTCGATTTTAATCAACCGATGTTTGTACTTATCCTTTAAAATCCCTATGATCACATACGATATCCAAAAAACACGAAAATGGACATACACCTTCAGTTCGACATTACGGACCCAACGAAAAATGTTTCGTCAAATTCCGAATCCATTTTCTCACACGGTGTATTTTTAAAGTCAAATTATTGACTGTATTTCACATTAAAATTCCGTACGGCCACATACTGACTCCAAAAATCATGGAAATTGAAATCTAACAATAATTTAATATTCCGGATCCAACAAAATTAGTTTCATTTAAAACGGAGTTTGTTTGCAAAACTGGCTATCTTTAAAGCTCTAAATAAACCCATTTAAATATAAATATATTTAAAAATAATTAAATTAAATATTTATAAATAAATATTATCGTATCTATTCACATAGAATATAATACAGCTCCAAAATATTCCTATCTGAATTTATAACTCGACATTTCAAATCCATATTAAATCAGTATTCAATTTATATTGAAAATCCATTTATAATATAAATAAATCGCTATAAATTATAAAGGAATTCCATAGCGACTTTTCTAAAATTTGATTTGATCATAACTCAAAATCTACACGACAAAATCTCAATTTTTCTCTTCCATTAGAAAAATATACTTTACCAGCTCCGAACGTTTCTTGTTTCACAGAAATCTGATTTAAAACGACTTCTGTATATTCGTTTAAAGTTCGAATAGCAAAATTACAAACTTTCACGCCATTTTGGGCTCGATTATAATTATAATATAAATTATACGTTCAACTGACATTTATAAATAAATTCGTTAATATAATTAAATTCTAAACTGAATTATATATTTTAAATTGTCCAATTCACAAAATATTGTGAATTCTGTTATTTCCGATTATTTCAGAAATAAATATATTATTATACTATTTATATTAATTAAATATTCAATATTATTTAATTAAATGACCATTTAATTCCTTGAATCACTGTTTAAATAATTAAATAAATTAATTATTATACTATAAAAATACGGGATGTTACATTCTTCCCCCTTAAAATAATTTCATCCTCGAAATTGTTAAGGTAGAAAACAAACCCTATTAACTGGGTTAAAAATTATTTGTTTAGTTCTTTAATTTCAGTTTCAATTGAACCCACTTATTTCAATTAAATTATTAATTCATTTCTAATTAACAAAAAAATTCAAAAATCTCGAAAATTTTCTAGCACCCGAAATTTCTAAAAAAATTCGCCAGCACCTCCATTGTATTGGTCAATCAGCACAACTACAACTCGCCTCTCTAGGCCTTTTCAAACCCAAAAGAAGATCAAACAGTCAAGCGGCTTGCCAATCCGGCTCATAAACCTTATATCCAATAGAAATATAAACTTGTACCTTTCTGTCGGGCATATCAATATATCCTTTGCATCTATTTCCAATTCAACATATACCAATGTCATCTCAGTCAACTCCAATCACTTCATTTGCTTATATTCAAACCAGATCACATTTCAACTTGAGTTTCATTCTCGATTCCAAATCCTTAATTCACCAATCCAATTTACTTAACCTCGTTAAATTTCATCCATAAACTTCATTAATTCATTAATTTCAATTTTAGTTTGCTTTCACAAGTATTAATTATCTGGTTTTTAATTTTAACGATCAGTCCATTATAATTCAACATTCTTTTTCCTAGGAGTTTTTAAACCACTTTGCTTTTCTCAAAAAAATCAAATAATCCTTTTCAAAATTCAAACAACTTGTTTTAGAAAAACATTTCCAAAACAAAAAAATTTGGTAGTAATCCGTCAATTACAACTCGAAAATGAACACCGATGATGTCATGATCATCATCGGAATCTATTTCCAGCTATCGAAGTGAATTCAATACTATATCACTTTCAAAACCATATCTAAACACTTTCAATTTGAAATTCATTTCAAAATACCCTTTACAATGTTTTAAACAATTTAAAATCTCCCAGGATTTTAAAATTCTCTTATAACCAATCATATTCATTTACAAACACTTTTCCAAACCCCAGTGTTTTATATTTCAATTCTGGTTTAAATTTGATTTTAATTCATTTCGTAATACTTATACGAAATTTGAATGGTTATTTACATAACCATTTCAATTATAATCTTATCTGATTATAATCACAACCAACATATCCAATATATGATAATACTTCAAATATTAATTATCTTTTTATATCAAAATCTAATTTGGGCAAAATTATATCATTTACCCTCTTTTCAAAACATATCATATCGGTTCATCGTATTCGAGTGTTTATAAACACCTACCGATACGGTGGATCAAACTAATCAACCAGAACCCATAAACAACTCAACCAATAAATCTCCACAATATAAAACCATTTTATATCAAATAACAAATACTTCACTCATATATATACACTCAATCAATCTAGGGTATTACTAACCCTATCTCTACTGAGTCACGCTATAGAGTTAAGGTAAATCACTTAACCTTCAGCTCTGATACCACAGTAACGACCCGGGGAATTGCGACCTTGGTTATCGACATAAGCTCAATGTCGACTATCCAAGCATCGGAAATACCGGATAGTTAATAGAAAGAAGTTAGAGGGTGAGAATAAATAAGATAGAAAGTTAGAATAGAAGAAGAAGAACATACAACATCATCAGAATAACACGAATCTCAAAGCGGAACGAGCAATATATAATAAATACATAACTTTGAAATAAAACTAGTATATGTATACAGTAACATTTATCAGAGTACAATACTTACAACACAGAGGAAATAAACAATTGCTTAAAATCCTGAAGCCTCCTGCTCCAAGCTCTCAGTATATTTGCAAAATCTTGACTACTTGACTGCCCGTACAAATTTTGGCACCCAAGAGTTTAGGGAAAACAAAATAAAATAAACTCCGGGTCAGTCATGGGACTGGTGTGAGTAAAACAATTTAAAACAGTTTGAGCAATTAAACGATAGCTCATAAGACCACGCCATATAACGGAACGGGTTTTTCCCTTATGAGAATCCAAAGCATTTTATTTAACATCATAAAACCTTTTGCAAGAAACAATGATCTTTTATATCAAAACTTCTTTGATATTATGATAGTGTCTATCAACCACAATATAATAAACATCTAGTAGAACGCTTTCATCTCATGTTCCACATACATAATATATAATCAAAAATCGTGGGCGCTTATTGGTTAATGAATTCCTACTGGCAAGGTATGGGACCACCTTCCGACAGTGTATCTCTAGAGAGGAATACACCGGGTTCATCAAGAACATCTTGCAACCCAGGCTAAACATGACCGGTTACTCATTTCGCTTGAGTGTACCGAATGTATTATCACCAACGTTTGGGATCAGCAACCGTTTCCCAAAAGGGACAGCATCGAAATAGATTATAGAAGTAAATGAAACTCTAGATCTGGTGACAATACACCCTAATTGGCAGCTAACCACTTAGCCATGCGACCTACCCGATTTTGTACCATTTCCTGGTTTTGAGGCTAGAGGCCATAAAGTATAGATCACACCTTTATTTACTTTGAATGCCACATCGTCATACCCACCAAATCACAAATTGATTTCCCCAAAAATACCACGGGTATATAGCTAAGAGAAACGATCAATCATCAATCAACATTTATTCATTTCTCTATTTCTTGTTTCCATATATTCATCAAATTCTTATTTTCTAATTTTAGAAAATATACGTTATTAACTTTGGAAAACGTTTCCATTTCTGATTCACGCATTAATATTTTCCCAGCTCTATCAATCTCTAACCGTAAACTAGTAAGAGAACAACTTCCCAAGCATAAACCCCAAAGGTTGAAACCAACATCAGATCGATACCTAGAAAGCCACTCAACTCAACTAATTTCCAATCAGTTTCTAATTTCAGTAATTCCATTTAAATACCTAATTCAAACCCTAACTTCCTTCATAATATTTTATTTGCAAAATATTTACACTAATCTAATTTTTCACATAGAATGTGAATGATATTTCTTTATATGATCAAAATAGTTTGATTTCGTATTTAAAAACAATATCTCAAACCCAAATTCTATTTATTATTTTATTTGCAGAATTATTCATGCAAAACTCCTTTTTATTTCTAACTCTTCAATCTCATTTATAATTCCCTTTATATAATTCTATTTATTCTATATAAATCCTTTTACGTAATTCTATTCATTTTATATAAATGCTTTTATATAATTCTATTTATTTTATATAAATCCTTTTATATAATTATATTTATTTTATATAAATCCTTTTATATAATTCTATTTATTTTATATAAATCCTTCATTTTCATATTCACTTTGAAATTTTCCTTTTTACATTCCAGTATTTCATATGGTATTTAAAATACCAAATAACATGACCAGTGTCATCATATTCAATCACAGATTATATATCACATTATATATCATAGTATATGAAAACAAACAGTATTATAAATAATGAGGAATCCAGTTGGATCCCTCCAACCTATTTCCCTGCATCCATAGATGTTAAACAATATAATTAACATCGATTTCATTTCAAATATGAAATATTCTGTTAAACAGAATCAATATTTAATTAACGCTATATATATAACTCTATCTATAATTTCATCCAATTAATTAATAGTTCAACTATGTAACAACCCGGAAAATACAAGCCAATTTAAAACTTTAAAATTGGATATTTTAAAGGAATTTGAACAATTGAAATAGTGTATTTCAATAAAATAATGAATTGGGAATGGTGTGGCAGTTTGAAAATTTTGAATTCAAACTTTAACTAACTGTACAGGGTGGAAAATAAAACGGATTTTAGTGAAACCAAAAATATTTAAATCTATTTATGAATACCTTTCTAACGAATCTGAAAAATCGAAGTTTCATAGCAGGAATCAAAAGTTATGGCCAAATGAATCTTCAGAAAGGTCTCTATAGAGAATATATAGCCCTTGAAAATAGACATTTTGCAAACGACCTCGGAATTCGACGAAACCACTTTTGTTGGATCCGGGATGACAAATTATTGCTAGGTTCCAAATTTCATAATTTTTGAGCTAGTATGTGAGTGTGGCAAAAGAAAACGTGTTTGGTTAATTTCTATTAAATTGGATCGACAAGAAAATGGCCATTTTTCAAATGATCTCAGAATTCGACGAAACTAGTTTTGTTGGGACCGTAGTATCAAAACATAGCTAGATTTATTTTTTTGGAATTTTTCGAATCAGTTTGTGGCCCAGGCAAATTGAAATGTGTGTTCAAATTGAATATTAAATGTTTTATATTTTAGTTTGAAGAATAACTGACTGTAACAATCGAATGGGCCTATGAAACATATCCCATTGTGTGCGGAATGGGGGTATTTAGCGAGGGACGATAGTCGTGGGGTTGGGATTGGTGTTAGTACGTGAAGAGGGGTATTTTTGGATTTTTAAAATAAATAAATAAAATAAAAATCTCTTATTGGCCAGCACCCTCCTTCTCTCTCCCCGACATTCTCTCTCCCTCCACGATTAAAGGAGGAAAGGCCTTCAAACCTTCCAGCCCCAATTCCGACCGCCACACGCCGAATTAGCCCTCCACCCAGTTGAAGTTTTTGAAGAGCTCCTCCTCCTCTTCAAATCCATACCAGGAGCACCCACCATCGACGTCCCTATCTCAAGAATCGAGCCCTTGAAGTATCAGACTTTCGAGCGCCGCCACGCACGCTGGGCCCCACCGAACTACCTCCCACCACCATGCGCCTGAAGCCCTCTTGACCCTCTTCCACGCCGTGCCCTTCGATCGTCGTATCGAGCCTCGGTTTTCGTGAAAACTGCAAACCTAATTTTGAACAAACGTGAAAGGTATCGGCTTTAGTAAATTTAAACTGATTTAAACACTTTTAAGTGTTGCAAACTTTGAAAAATTATATCTTTATGGTGTGTTAATGAAATTCGATGAAACAGGAAGCATCGTGACCGCAAGGAGGCTCTCTACATTCTAAAGGAGACCACGGATTTTTCTGATCGCTAGGATTTTTAGCAAAGCAACAACCAATGTGAGATTTCTAAACTAAAAAGTGAATAAAAATGTGATGTATATATTATATAAGCGAAATATAAATTATATACGTGTTGTATACCACATATACATGCGTAGTATAAGCTGTATGAGCGAAGAATGAATTATACATGCATTGTATAAATGATATGTGTGTTGGAATGGAAATAAAATATATTTATATACGAATATATATATATATATATACTCCCCTCGTCCACAAACCATGGACGATATTTATTGATTGTGAATTGGTGTGAAAATTTTGGTGAATAATGCGAATGGTTGATAGAATTGTTTGTGGTTGATATTGTTTGGTTGTGGTTGAAAAATACCCATTTGTGATTGAAACAAAATTGGAATAAATTTTGGAAAAGAAAAATCATACACGCCTGCGTGCGAGTTAGATGTACGAAATCCCCATTGTCAAAAACCGCCAGGTTTTAAAGTAGAGCAAGGAGCCGTACTCGGGACGGTGCCAGTTTTAACTACCCTGCCGTTATGCAGCCGAAATTTTGAATAATATTCATGTGTTAGAATTATTTTCATATGTTGAATTTATTTTCATGCATTGAAACTAAAGTCATGTGTTGAAACTATATCCATGTGTGGAAATGCTCATGTGTTGAGGAGTTCATGTGTTGAAAATTAAATTCATGTTTTAAATGAATAAAGTGTTTAAACAATAAAAATCACATTTTTAATATATATAAGAAGTATGTAAAATATTCGTGTATTAGATAAATGGTTTCAACAATAAAAATAACATCTTTCTTATATGTAAAATCTATATAAAATATCCATGTGTGGAAATGCTCATGTGTTGAGAAGTTCATGTGTTGAAAAATGTTCATGTTTTGAATAAAAAGATCGAACAATAAAAATTACATTTTTATTGAAAATATGAAGTGTTAAAAACATTCATGTGTTGAATAAATGTTTTAGATGATAAAAATACCATTTTTTTATCATAGATGTGATATGCTAAAAATATACAAGTGTTGAAATAAATATTTGTGTGCTAAGAATATTATTTTTAACATGTATAGGAACTAAATAAAATAGTCATGTGTTGAAATATATTTTAGTTCGCCAAAAATATCAGTTTTAAGTGAATTGTGAAGTGTTAAAAATAACCACTTGTTCAAATAAATATGCATGAGTTGAAATATTCATTAATTAGCTAATAATGTGATTTTCAGCTTATGCATGCAACATTGGAATGAATGGTAGAGGAAAAAAACCAAATTGAATCAAATATGAAATTGAATGGAAAATGATAAGTGATAAGAGTTGCACATATGTACATGCATATTTATTGGACTGGTTATAGCAAAGAGGCTAGAGAAGAGGAATACAATTGTGTGCCCGACAAATAGGTACATGTTTACTATTTTGTTTGGGTGATGATTTTATGAGCCGATTGGCTAGCCCCTTGGCTTTTTCTTTTTCTTTTTGAGATGAGACGCCCGTGTAGCTATTTGGCAATTTTCCCAGCCCTTCCCGTACAAAGGAGGTTATGGCGAAATTTTCCAAAATTTAAAGGCGTTAGTGAAATATTTGAAGTGAAAACGATATTGAAATCGTCGAATGAACTATATATATATATAAAAAAATTAAAACGAATCGAGGCCGTACAGTTCGTGTTTTGAAATCGTGATTTCAAACGATTAGTGCGGGAGATCCGACCATCAGATTTTCCCAAAACCGCAACCGTTGGGTTCGCCTTGGGAATGTCTTTCCAATGGCACCAACTTTGTAAAGATCCAACGGTTGAATGGTTTGGAATGTTTGATTCAATTCTAAAGAAAAACAGCGCCAGAATCGATTATATTTATATATAAATATAAATATAATTAAATTAAATCGAATGACGACGCTGCAGTTCATATTTTGAAATCGTAACTTCAAACGACTAGTGCAGGAGATCCAACCGCAGGATTTTCCTAAAAGTAAAACCATTGGATTCGTTTCGAAAGGATCTTTCTAATGATATAAAATTTGTAAAGATCCAACGGTTAGATTTTTAGATATGTGTAAAACGAATTTAGTGAAAAACAGCACCAGTGCCTCGGCACGACCTGTAACGTCGTTTAATTAAATACGGCCATTTTTAAATAAATAGAAATGGCGATATATCGTTATAAAATATTATAGGTGATATAGAATAGAAATAAACCGATTTTGCTGGGTTTGCTTGATATTTGATGATTGAATGTGTTTGACATGAAAATGGTACTAAGGAACTGAAATGTGAATGTTGAATAATTTAACCACGTGAAGAATTGATTAGAAAATCTAAATATACGTGGATTATTTGAAAAGGCGGAGTTCATTCTCATTTCAAATAATCGATCAACGGTGAGAAGTCGAAGTGTTGAAGATGGTTCAAGACCGACGATCTTCACATTGGATGGATGGGCGCTACTGATGCTCATGATTGGAGTAGCTACCTTGAAGGAGCTGAAGTGGTAGACGTTCGGACGTATTGTTGATTGTGCGGATATGCGAAGAATATGGTGCCTCCGGTTTCGTTCAAACCCAGAACAAACTTGTAAATGGATTGTGTGTCTGACATTGGATTTTGTTCTGTGCTGATTGATCTCTATTAAATATATATCTGTTTAGCGGCGGAGAATTTATTCTCTTGCTTAACGCCCTTCTCTAATACGTACGAGCCCAGAGGTTATATATCGATAGAAATCAGTCGCATGGAGTGAATTTCCTGTGTGGCGCGCCTAAGTGGCATATGATCAAGGCTTCTGTTGCAAAGAAAAGTCTTGTGGTTGATGATCAAAGCATGGCCTGTGTGGTGTAGCTTTGTGTATAGCATGGATTCGCGAGCCTCACACCTCGGTATGAGTCAAAAACGGGATACAGACCCCTGGGAGAACATGACGTTTCTTTATAGCTCAGTGACTTACCAGCCCTGACATTTATATATACTTTTCACTTATGTGGTTGTTGGAATGCGAGGCGCCTCGATTATAGGTCTGTAAGGACCGGGAAATGTGTGTTCAGGAATAACTAATCCTCAAAAGTAAGAGAGGACCGACCCAACTGATTCCAAGGAACGCTGTGTGCGATCCTAAGGCATTTGCTAGAGTGTCTTGAACGGAGAGGAGCTTGCCCTTTGCCTCGACTCATGATGGAATCCAATTTCCAATACGAAATTGCGGATGTGATTGTATTACTAGTACGGCGACATGATATATGGTACCCATGCCGCCTATGATTGATATTTATGATGGAATTTGCTTTTGAAACATATATGCACTAATAATAATATCAAACACTTTTGTTTTATACGTATCAAGCATTTCTTGGCCATTATAAGGTAAAACTCTATCCTCTGGCTTGCGTTGCATTGTGTGATGGGACCTGAGTCTTATAATGGCTTCATTTTTATAAAAAAGCATTGCGATGATTTAATAACTTACTCTATTTCATGCACTAGCACTCATTGGAGTAAACCCGTTCCGTGAAAGTGGCATAGTCCTTTGATTTGCCTTATTGTTGTGGTATAACTAGTTAAGTAGATTTCTCATACTAGTCCCATGACTGACTCATAGTTTGTTTCACCTTGCAAACTCGGGTGCCCTTATTTTCACACCAACAGCCTAGTATCAGGTAGACGTCGCATTTTGGCTTAGCACCGCAGCAGAGGTGCACTTTTTGTCTCATGGCGAGGCTTGACTACATAGTGATGACTATGATTTCCACCATTATTGTATATGTATTATGATTCCGCCTCAGGCGATGTAGACTGATGTTTCGTTATGTACTCTCTATGTATGTAATTCCGCCTCAGGCGATGTAGATTGATTATGTATTATTATGCACTAAGTTGTATCCTGCGCTGTGCTCTCTGATGTGGTGATATATATGATTCCGTTGTCATATTTGTGTAAATTATTCTGTTTCCTGCTTCTGCTATTATCTGTACTCTGCTAATGATGATTAATGTTTTATATTCCAATGATTATCCTTAACACCGTCGTATGGGGTTTTGGGATCATCACAGGTGGTATCAGAGCTTTGGTTAACCTTAGTTCTGGAATTTAACACATTAAACACCTCGTCAGAATAGAATCAGTAGTATTCTTAGGCGAGTAGCTCATTAGAGATAGGACTAGTAATGTCCTAGAATGAGCTAAGCAGAATAGCAAAAAATAATTTGATCAGTACATCGTTGTCTTTCCTTAAGTTCTTCTGCTTTACCATACAGTAAAATTATCGTTTCTGTAGCTGACTCTTTTCTTGCTTATACAGAACTTGAACTATGGCTACCCGAGCAGCAGCAGGTAGAGGAGGCCGAGCTGGCCGTGGCAGAGGACGAGGAGAAGTCCCAGCTGCAGATGGACCCTTAATACAACCCCCGGCCGCTCAGCCATTCGAGTTCGACCGAGTGGCTAAAAGGTACAAGAATCTAGGAGGCAAAACCTTCTCTGGAATGGGCACTGTGATTGAGGCCTTGGCATGGATGAAAACATGCGAAAAGATATTAGGAGGCCTGAGGCTGGGTGATCAAGACAAAGCATTCATGGGTGCCTGGCTTCTGCAAGAGGAAGCCGAATTATGGTGGGAAGCTCTCACCGTAGGGAACAGAAATGCTGGTAGGACATGGGATGAATTCAAATAATTATTCAAAGAAAAGTACATCCTAGAGCAGGCCCTTGAGCGCATGCACGACGAATTCGCAAACCTCCAGCAGGGAGACCTCTCTGTGCAAGACTACCTGAACAAGTTTACCCAGTTATCCCGCGATGCTTCGGAGCTCATCGCCACTGATAAGTCCAAGAACAAGAGGTTCATCCTTGGGCTAAAGCGTAAGTACCAAGACAGGGCAATGGCCCATATCAAGCTGGAGTTTAATGAATTAGTGGAAATGGCTTGTAATTATGAGGATCTGGATCAAAGGAACCTGGATATGGACCGTGCTAAGAGCCAAACAGGGAATAAACGCGAGCCCGCAACGAACCAGCCAGAATCAAGCAACGCGACATCCACTAATCAGCAGACTAGCAGGCCTCTAAAGGGAAGCTGCTACAATTGTGGCAAGGTGGGGGCACTACTCTAATGTGTGCATGACCCCAAAACGGCAGAAGACCGACTCTCAAGGCTCAAGCCAGAACTCTCAGAACCCTCGTTCATGCTTTAACTGCCGCAGGACAGGACATCTTGTTAGAGATTGTCCCTTGCTTAAGAAGGACGAGGTTGCTCATGTGTATGACGGGGTGAACCCGCCGGCTGCTTCCGATGGAGCAAGTAAACCCGATGTTTTGGGAGGTACCCTTACAATTAAAAATATTCCTATTTCTGTATTATTTGACACGGGTGCATCACGTAGTTTTATTGCAAGTAACACGGTTCACAAATTAAAGTTAAAACAAAAAAAGCTTACAGAATCGGTGAAAGTTCATAATCCGATAGGGGGTTCTATTATTCTCAATTCATATTGTAAAGTACCGACTTCTTTTTCTTGATACCGGTTTCCTTTTAATCTAGTCGTTATGGATTTTCCCGAATTCGATATCATTCTCGGGCTGGATTGGTTAACGAAATACGGAGCCGAAGTAAATTGTGCAGAAAGAATAGTAAAAATTAGAACGAAGCTTGGATAC
Source organism: Allium sativum (assembly GCA_030737875.1). Classification (NCBI taxonomy): domain Eukaryota; kingdom Viridiplantae; phylum Streptophyta; class Magnoliopsida; order Asparagales; family Amaryllidaceae; genus Allium; species Allium sativum. The sequence continues at coordinate 54,666,230 of CM060910.1, forward strand.
ATTACTGTACCATGCCATGGTTCAAATCCAGATAGAAAGGAATTTTGTTCTGCGCTAGAAGTTATCCCCACTTCCTTAAAAAAGATTCCTGTTGTCAGAAACTATGCGGATGTGTTTGAAGAAGTCGAAAACTTACCTCCACAAAGAGAAATTGAATTCAGAATTGATCTAATTCCCAATGCCAAACTAGTAGTACACCCAATTCGAAGAATGACTCCAAAAGAAAAAGAAGAATTAGGCGATCAAACTCGTCAACTACTATGGAAGGGTTTGATCAGACCTAGCTTTTCTAGTTGGGATGCAACTATAGTGTTTGTCCCTAAGTCAGACGATACTCTCCGATTGTGTGTTGATTACCGAGACCTAAACAAATAGACGCTCAAAAAAACAAATACCCGTTACCCCGCATCGATGATATGTTAGACCAATTAAATGGAGCGAGGGTATTTTCTAGAATGGACCTAGCTACAGGTTTCCATTAACTGAGAATTTCCGAAGAGTGTGTTCCTTTGACAGCTTTCAGAGGTTCAGACATATTTTATGAGTGGTTAGTAATGCCATTTGGCTTATGCAACGCTCCAGCATACTTCGTCGATTTAATGAATAGTGTGTTCGGAGAATTTCTGAATAAATTTGTTCTGGTGTTCATCGATGATATTCTAATCTATTCCAAATCAGAAAGAGATCATGAAAAACATTCGGAACAAGTATTGGGGATTCTGAGAAAGAACGTCTTCAAAGCTAAATTTTCTAAATGCATCTTTTGGCAAGATGAAGTGAAGTTCCTTGGCCATGTAGTGTCAAAGGAAGGAATCTCTGTCGATCCAAGCAAAATTACAACAATTCAAGACTGGAAACAGCCCACTACACCCACTGAGGTCCGAAGTTTCATGGGGTTGGCTAGTTATTATCGAAAATTCGTTAAGGATTTCTCGAAGATATCCGGCCCGTTAACAAAGCTTACAAAGAAGCACGAAAAATTTAAGTGGACTTCCGACTGTGAGGAAGCTTTCCAGAAATTGAAATCGAAATTGACAACCGCTCTAGTATTAACCATTATCGATGGCAATCAGGATTTGACGGTTTGGACAGATGCTTCGATTAGGGGTCTTGGTGCAGTATTAATGCAAAAAGGCCAAGTAGTCGCTTATGCAAGCGGCCAGCTGAAACTGAATGAGAAGAATTATGTAACTCATGATCTTGAGTTGCTAGCCATCGTTTTTGCTTTGAAAATCTGGAGACATTACTTGTTGGGTGAGAAATTCGAATTATATATAGATCATCGATCATTGAAATATCTGCACACCTAGAAAGATTTGAACATGAGACAACAGCGTTGGCTAGAATTTCTTGCGGCGTATGATCTAGATATCCTATATACGCCAGGAAAAGCTAATGTAGTGGCGGATGCGCTTAGCAGAAAAACCGCAATCGTTGCCAGTCTAATAATCAAGCCTTCATTGATTGATAAAATATCTTCTCTCCAGAAGGATGATCACTTCATTCAGAGAGTTAGAGAGAAAATACAGAAAGGCAAGCCCTCGAGTTTTCAGGTGGATAATGAAGAAGTTCTCAAATTAAAAGGGAGAATCTGCATTCCCAACATCCTAGAGCTCATAAGGGAGGTGCTAGATGAATGCCATAAATCCAAGCTTTGCATTCATCCTGGGGTAAGTAAGATGTACAACGATCTCAAATGCACCTTCTGGTGGAGGTCCATGAAGAGGGACATTTCTTTGTATGTTAACAGGTGCCCTACTTGCAACCTAGTCAAAAGCGACCAACAAAAGCTGGCTGGATTGTTGCAACCGTTGGAAGTCCTAGGTTGGTAATGGGAGCAGATTTCCATGGATTTCATAGATGGTTTGCCCCGAACCAAGAAAGGTAATGACGGTATTTGGGTGATCGTAGATCGCTTCACGAAGACCGCCCATTTCATACATGTCAGATCCAATAGAACCGCTCAAAGTCTAGCACAGATTTATTTCAAAGAAATTGTTAAGCTGCATGGAGTTCCCATCAGCATAGTCAGCGATAGAGATCCCTTATTTACAAGCAAATTCTAGGAGGCATTCCAGACAGAATTGGGGACAAAACTGAATCTAAGCACCGCATATCATCCTCAGACAGATGGTCAGACTGAGAGGGTGAACAGAATTTTAGAAGATTTACTATAGGCTTGTATTATTGATTTTGGTGGGTCATGGGAAGATCACTTGCATTTGGCAGAATTCGCATATAACAATAGCTATCAAGCAAGCTTGGAAATGTTGTCATTTGAAGCATCATACGGTAGACCGTGCAGATCTCCTGCATGTTGGGTAGAAACGGGAAACAGACTTGTGTTGGGACCCGATATGATTCGAGAAGCATCAGATAAAGTTGATTTCATCAAGAAACGATTACAAACCATCCAAAGCAGGCAGAAAAGTTATGCGGATTCTAGAAGAAGAGATTTGGCATTCGCTGTTGGTGATTATGTCTATTTGAGAGTTTCTCCAATGAGAGGAGTAATCCGATTCGGTAAAACTGGGAAGTTGTCACCTAGATTTATTGGTCCCTTTCCTATACTTGAACGAATTGGAACTCTTGCTTATAGGGTTCAGTTACCTGATTGGTTGCCAGGAGTACATAATGTGTTTCACGTATCTCAACTTAGAAGACATGTGCATGATCCGGATCTTGTTGTAGAAGAAGCAACGCAACAGGACTTGGAAATTACTCCAGAATTAGCAGTCAGAAGAGAGCCATTAAAGATTGTTTGCAAAGAAACTAAAGAGCTAAGGAGCAAGAAGGTTCATTTAGTTAAAGTGCAATGGAGTAGTGATCCTAGAGACTGTACTTGGGAAACTGAGGAAAGCATTAAGCAAGCTTACCCCAAATGCAGAGTGGACCTCTCTGACTAACTCCGGTGCAAGGTACCTTCACGATATTTGCATTTACATTTTTGTTTCCTACTGTACTGTTGTTTCTGTAACACCCCGTATGTTGAATAACTTGTTTTGATATAAAACAGGGCAGAATTAAATTTTAAAATCTGAATCAGGGGAAAAGGGCTATGCCATTGCGTTCGTCTCGGAAAAATACGCGAAATAGAGTCCGAAATTTCGTAAATCGGAGTCAGTATGACCGAGATATGGCCTTTAGAAGTTTCACGAAAAATCAGAAAAACGAAACAGATTTCAAAAATGCAGAAAACGAGCCAGGCGGGAAAATTCCCGCCCAGACCAGGTCGACCTGGGGGTCGACCTGGGGGTCGACCTGGGGGTCGACCTGGGGGTCGACCTGGAGGGGACCAGGTCGACATGGGTATCGACCCTAGGGTCGACCTGGGGGTCGACCTCCCTGGTCGAGCCAGGTCGGCCTGGGTGCATCTGAATGGGTTTTTGGGCTGTTTTGGTGAGCCTGTGACGAATTCTGACGATTCTGATCTGTTTTAGGGTTTATCTAAAGGCCTAAAACAACTAACTACACCTATAAATACATCCTAAGACCTAGCCTCCTCTACACACAATTCTATTCTGCTTTTTCTCTGCCTCTGTTCTAATAAAAATAAAAATGGCGTCGCTACTCTGCTGGAATCAAAACAAGAAGCTAATCAACATTAACCTAAGCAATTCAATTCAAATTTGAGATAAAAGCTTCTGCAACAATTCTGAAACAACTAAAGTTCTTTCTTTAATCCAATCAAGGCAAGTACAGTTATTCTCCGCTATAAACGTTAATTTTGATTGTGACATGAATTCTAAATCTGAATCTGAGATTATATCTGTTCTGTTCTAATTTGATTTATCTTATTCTGTACCTCTTTCCTCTTTCTGTTCTATAGCCAGGCTACCACGAGCCTGAGCCAATCTCATAAGAGATTAACATGCGCTAAAATGTTTGGGACAGTAAAATGAATGATGCATAAATTGGGCATGACCAATAGGTGACTAATTTGAGGAAAGAACATGGACTGTAGCTAGAACATGAATCTGAGACATATGATTGGACATGTTATATTTATAACATAAAAAGGTATTGAACATATGATTTGTGGACATGACATAAAATGGTATATAATTGAACATAAATATATACTGTATTGAACACATGATTTGGGATAAAGAGAATATGGCCTAGGTATAAAAATTTACATGAAAGTAGGATATTTATTAATATAAATAAACACCTAAGTAAGGGATCTTTGGGATTTATGACATGCATAGTAATCTATGGCTATATTTGGTATAAATTAGATGGATCTTCTGTACTATGCAAGTTTAATAAAAATTTGGAACATATGATATATGGAAAATTTATGACCATAATCTATGCTATGTAAATTTAATACAAACGTAGGGTATATGATAATATTGTGAATCAGGACTATTATTTATGCACGTGAACTTAGGCAGGGTTTATAATTAGGCAGGGTATGAAACTTTAAGGAATAAGTAAATTTGTTATATTTGCCTAATTTGCTAGTTGTGTTACATTGCCTAATCTGCTAGTTCTGTTATATTGCTTAATCTGCTAGTTCTGCTCTACTGCCTAGTCTGCTAGATTTGTTCATCTGCCAAATCTGTCATTTGCTAAGTCTGTTGAAAATACTAAATCTGCTAGTCTGATTAATCTGCTAAGTCGCCTAACCTGAGAAATCTGTTATCTGCTATATCTGTTGAGTTGGTATAATTAGTCCGCTATTGACGTAATCTGAATTGGCTGTAGTTATGAATAATTGACATGTATATTAGGCATGGGTATAAATGGTAAATCATTAATTAATTGGCCGCAAAGATAAACATGGCTAACCCGAGGTTAGAATGAGTTTGCGGCGTAATTCTGCCCGGAACCGCCCGGCATATTCCAGTGGTCGCAAAAATAAGTTCTAATGTGAGAAGTTAGTCATAACGTGCTTGAAAACCTGAGGTTAGACTCGGTTTGCGACAGAAACCTGCCCGGAACCAACCGGCCTAACAAGTAGCCGCAAACTGTCAGTCTAATGTGAGAGGTTTGGGCATTAATATTTAATTAATGAAAATCTGAGATAATTATGATGTCTAAAACGTGTTGGGTAAGGTTAAACCAATTGGACCAATGAATCTGATGAACCCGTTTCGTGAACCCGTAGGCCCAATACAAAGTTAGATAATCTGGAACCAGTTAATCTGTAAGCCTGTTAATCCGAACATCTGATCCGTTAGTCTGAAAACCTGTTAACTTGATTGTCTGATCTGTGAACTAGTTAACCTAAATTTTGTATGTCTGAAACTTGTAGACAAGTTAAGCTGAAATCTGTTAATCTGGGGACACAAGGTTAGGAGGGGAATTACTTGTGTCATCTGTTGTTTGGGACCCATATTAGTCAGTAACCCTTTCTGGTATCAAAACTTTGACCCAACAGTAGGTAGGGTCCGGGCACGCTTACTGAACTAATTATAAGTGGTTCATTCTGATAATGGCGAGGGGTGTTGATGGTGCGTTCCAACCGGGTCATGTGCGTGCATGGATCCCGGCCTGCCTTTGAGGATGTAAGACGTCGTGACATCTGTAAATAGGTCTGTGCCAATTGGTTGTCACTTTAGGGAGTGATACACCCTACTGTGGGGCCGACACAGGATATTTATGTATTAGGGAGCCGATCACTTGGGGTAGGGTTTTAGGGTACACTTAGTTCTGTCTGTTTCTGTTGGTACCGTCTGTTTCTGTTGGTACCGTCTGTTTCTGCGTGGTACCGTCTGTTCGGGTGGTAAAGGCCCATTACTAGTGTACACCTAATTCTACATTCTGTTTCCATAGGGATTAATCTGTTTCTTCTTCTGTCTGTTTCTGATCGGGTAGTAAAGGCCCATTATTAGCATTCTGTTTCTGTTAAATTATTCTATACCCGTTCCTATTTCAGTTTAGACATTAGGGTGACACCTAATTCTGTTATACTAGTATTAGTGCAGAGAAGTGTAAAGCAATAGTTTATGTCATTCTGTTCTTCTATTATATCTGCTACACCTGTTACAGTTATCCCTCATCCAGTTTTATGTTCATGTCATATTATTATTATTATTATTATCTGTTCATATGCTGAAAGTCACTGGACTTGCCAGAATTTTTGTCTGACCCTTGTTGTTTCGCCTCCTTTCTTCCGTTCCTCCCCCCCCAGGTTATCCAAGGAGGGAATACTTTAGCTTGATCCGGATTTCTCTTTGCTTGAAGTGCTTAAAGTATGGCTTGGCTCTGTATAGCTTCCGTTCTATGGGGATTATGATTTTAAACCATCCATTTTAAAGGCTTTTATACAAGACTGATATTTTTTACTTGAATTCTGAGATTTGAAAGGATGTAACCATATTGATTTCTGTTTCCGCTGTAATAAAGTTAAACTTTTTCAAGTACTGTTTTATCTGTCTTGTAAGTTTCTGTTCTGTTTACTAAAATGCTCCACCAAAGTTAAGGCATTCCCTTTGTGAGTGACCTTAACGGAGGTGGGGTGTTACAGTTTCCTTTTCGGGGATGAAAAGTTTTAAGTGGGGGAGATTGTAACAACCCGAAAAATACGAGCCAATTTAAAAAAATTTAATTGGATATTTTAAAGGAATTTGAACAATTGAAATAGAATATTTCAATAAAATAATGAATTGGGAATGGTATGGCAGTTTGAAAATTTTGAATTCAAACTTTGACTGACTGTACCGGGTGGAAAATAAAACAGATTTTAGTGAAACCAAAAATATTTAAATCTGTTTATGAATATCTTTCTAAAGAATCTGAAAAATCGAAGTTTCATAGCGGGAATCAAAAGTTATGGCCAAATGAATTTCCAAAAAGGTCGCTATAGAGAATATATAGCCCTTGAAAATAGACATTTTGCAAACGACCTCGGAATTCGATGAAACCACTTTTATTGGATCCGGGATGACAAATTATTTCTAGGTTTCAATTTTCATAATTTTTGAAGCTAGTATCTGAGCATGGCAAAAGAAAACGTGTTTGGTTAATTTCTGTTAAATTGGATCGACCAGAAAATGGCCATTTTTCAAACGATCTCAGAATTCGACGAAACTAGTTTTGATGGGACCGTAGCATCAAAACATAGCTAGATTTATTTTTCTAGAATTTTTCGAATTAGTTTGTGGCCCAGGCAAATTGAAATGTGCGTTCAAATTGAATATTGAATGTTTTGTATTTTAATTTGAAGAATAACTGACTGTAACAATCGAATGGGCCTATGAAACATATCCTATTGTGTTCGGAATGGGGGTATTTAGCTAGGGACGACAGTCGTTGGGTTTAGATTGGTGTTAGTACGTGAAGAGGGGTATTTTTGGATTTTTAAAATAAATAAATAAAATAAAAATCTCTTATTGGCCAACACCCTCCTTCTCTCTCCCCGACATTCTCTCTCCCTCCACGATTAAAGGCAGAAAGGCCTTCAAACCTTCCAGCCTCGATTCCGACCGCCACACGCCGAATTAGCCCTCCACCCAGTTGAAGTTTTTGAAGAGCTCCTCCTCCTCTTCAAATCCATACCTGGAGCACCCACCATCGACGTCCCTATCTCGAGAATCGAGCCCCTGAAGTGTCAGACTTTCGAGCGCCGCCACGCACGCTAGGCCCCACCGAACTGCCTCCAACCGCCACGCGCCTGAAGCCCTCTCGATCCTCTTCCACGCTGTGCCCTCCGATCGTCGTATCGAGCCTCGGTTTTCACGAAAACTGCAAACCTAGTTTTGAACAAACATGAAAGGTATCAGCTTTAGTATATTTAAACTGATTTAAACACTTTTAAGTGTTGCAAACTTTGAAAAATCATATCTTTATGGTGTGTTAATGAAATTCGATGAAACAGGAAGCATCGTGACCGCAAGGAGGCTCTCTACATTCTAGAGGAGACCGCGGATTTTTCTGAGCTCGCTAGGATTTTTAGCAAAGCAACAACTAATGTGAGATTTCTAAACTGAAAAGTGAATAAAAATGTGATGTATAAATTTTATAAGCGAAATATAAATTATATACGTGTTGTATACCACATATGCATGCGTAGTATAAGCTGTATGAGCGAAGTATGAATTATACATGCATTGTATAAATGATATGTGTGTTGGAATGGAAATAAAATATATTTATATACGAATATATATATATATATATACACACACTCCCCTCGTCCACAAACCATGGACGATATTTATTGATTGTGAATTGGTGTGAAAATTTTGGTGAATAATGCGAATGGTTGATAGAATTGTTTATGGTTGAAAAATACCCATTTGTGATTGAAACAAAATTGGAATAAATTGTGGAAAAGAAAAATCATACACGCCTGCATGCAAATTAGATGTATGAAATCCCCATTTTCAAAAACCGCGAGGTTTTAAGGTAGAGCGAGGAGCCGTACTCAGGACGGTGTCGGTTTTAACTACCCTGTCGTTATGCTGCCGAAATTTTGAATAATATTCATGTGTTAGAATTATTTTCATATGTTGAAATTATTTTCATGCGCTGAAACTAAAGTCATGTGTTGAAACTATATCCATGTGAGGAAATGCTCTTGTGTTGAGGAGTTCATGTGTTGAAAATTAAATTCATGTGTTGAATGAATAAAGTGTTTAAACAATAAAAATCACATTTTTAATATATATAAGAAGTATGTAAAATATTCGTGTTTTAGATAAATGGTTTCAACAATAAAAATATCATCTTTCTTATATGTACAACCTATATAAAATATCCATGTGTGGAAATGCTCATGTATTGAAAAGTTCATGTGTTGGAAAAGGTTCATGTGTTGAATAAAAAGATCGAACAATAAAAATTACATTTTTATTGAAAATATGAAGTGTTAAAAACATTCATGTGTTGAATAAATATTTTAGATGATAAAAATACCATTTTTCAAAGATGTGATTTGCTAAAAATATACAAGTGTTGAAATAAATATTTGTGCGCTAAGAATATTATTTTTAACATGTATAGGAACTAAATAAAATAGTCATGTGTTGAAATATATTTTTGTTTGCCAAAAATATCATTTTTAAGTGAATTGTGAAGTGTTAAAAATAACCACTTGTTCAAATAAATATGCATGAGTTGAAATATTCATTAATTAGCTAATAATGTGATTTTCAGCTTATGCATGCAACATTGGAATGAATGGTAGAGAAAAAAAAACCAAATTGAATCAAATATGAAATTGAATGGAAAATGATAAGTGATAAGAGTTGCACATATGTACATGCATATTTATTGGACAGGTTATAGCAAAGAGGCTAGAGAAGAGGAATAAAATTGTGTGCCCGACAAATAGGTACATGTTTACTGTTTTGTTTGGGTGATGATTTTATGAGCCGATTGACTAGCCGCTTGGCTTTTTCTTTTTCTTTTTGAGATGAGGCGCCCGTGTGGCTATTTGGGAATTTTCCCAGCCCTTCCCGTACAAAGGAGGTTATGGCGAAATTTTCAAAAATTTAAAGGCGTTAGTGAAATATTTGAAGTGAAAACGATATTTAAATCGTCAAATGAACTATATATATATATATATATATATATATATGTATGTATTTAAAACGAATCGAGGCCATGCAGTTCATGTTTCGAAATCGTGATTTCAAACGATTAGTGCGGGAGATCCGACCATCGGATTTTCCCAAAACCACAACCGTTGGGTTCGCCTTGGGAATGTCTTTCCAATGGCACCAACTTTGTAAAGATCCAACGGTTGAATGGTTTGGAATGTTTAATTCAAATCTGAAGAAAAACAGCGCCAGAATCGATTATATTTATATATAAATATAAATATAATTAAATTAAATCAAATGACGACACTGCAGTTCGTATTTTGAAATCGTAACTTCAAACGACTAGTGCGGGAGATCCGACCGTCGGATTTTCCCAAAGCTGAAAGCGTTGGATTCGTTTCGAATGGATCTTTCTAATGATATAAAATTTGTGAAGATCCAACGGTTAGATTTTTAGATATATGTAAAACGAATTTAGTGAAAAACAGCGCCAGTGCCTCGGCATGACCTGTAATGTCTTTTAATTAAATATGGCCGTTTTTAAATAAATAGAAATGGCGTTATATCGTTATAAAATATTATAGGCAATATAAAATAGAAATAAACCGATTTTGCTTGGTTTGCTTGATATTTGATGGTTGAATGTGTTTGACATGAAAATAGTACTAAGGAACTGAAATGTGAATGTTGAATAATTTAACCACGTGAAGAATTGATTTGAAAATCTAAATATACGTGGATTATTTGAAAAGGCGGAGTTCATTCTCATTTCAAATAATCGATCGACGGTGAGAAGTCGAAGTGTTGAATATGATTCAAGACCGACGATCTTCACATTGGATGGATGGGCGCTACTGATGCTCATGATTGGAGTAGCTACCTTGAAGGAGCTGAAGTGGAAGCCGTCCGGACGTATTGTTGATTGTGCGGATACGCGAGGAATATGGTGTCTCTAGTTTTGTTCAAACCCAAAACGAACTTGTAAATGGACTGTGTGTCTGACATTGGATTTTGTTCTGTGCTGATTGATCTCTATTAAATATATATCTGTTTGGCGGTGGAGAATTTATTCTCTTGCTTAACGCCCTTCTCTGAGACGTACGAGCCCAGAGGTTATATATCGATAGAAATCAGTTGCATGGAGTGAATTGCCTGTGTGGCGCGCCTAAGTGGCATATGATCAAGGCTTCTGTTGCAAAGCAAAGTCTTGTAGTTGATGATCAAAGCATGGCCTGTGTGGCGTAGCTTTGTGTATAGCGTGGATTCGCGAGCCTCATACCTCGGTATGAGTCAAAAACGGGATACGGACCGTTGGGAGAACACGACGTTTCTTTCTAGCTACGGTGGTGTCGGTGACTTACCAGCCCTGACATTTATATATACTTTTCACCTTTGTGGTTGTTGGAATGCGAGGCGCCTCGATTATAGGTCTGTAAGGACCGGGAAACGTGTGTTCAGGAATAACTAATCCTCAAAAGTAAGAGAGGACCGGCCCAGCCGATTCCAAGGACCGCTGTGTGCGATCCTGAGGCATTTGCTAAATTGTCTCGAACGGAGAGGAGCTTGCCCCTTGCCTCGACTCATGATGGAATCCAATTTCCAATACGAAATTGCGGATGTGATTGTATTACTAGCACAGTGACATGATATATGGTACCCATGCCGCCTATGATTGAAATTTATGATGGAATTTGCTTTTGAAACATATATGCACTAATAATAATATCAAACACTTTTGTTTTATACGTATCAAGCATTTCTTGGCCATTATAAGGTAAAACTCTATCCTCCGGCTTGCGTTGCATTGTGTGATGGGACCTGAGTCTTATAATGGCTTCATTTTTATAAAAAGCATTGCGATGATTTAATAACTTACTCTATTTCATGCACTAGCACTCATGGGAGTAAACTCGTTCCACGAAAGTGGCGCGGTCCTTTGATTTGCCTTATTGTTATGGTATAACTTGTTAAGTAGATTTCTCATACCAGTCCCATGACTAACTCGTAGTTTGTTTCACCTTGCAAACTCGGGTGCCCTTATTTTCACACGGGCAGCCTAGTAACAGGTAGACGGCGCATTTTGGCTTGGCACCGCAGCAGAGGTGCACTTTTTGTCTCATGATGAGGCTTGACTACACAGTGATGACTATGATTTCCGCCATTATTGTATATGTATTATGATTCCGCCTCAGGCGATGTAGACTGATGTTTCGTTATGTACTCTCTATGTATGTAATTCCGCCTCAGGCGATGTAGACTGATTATGTATTATTATGCACTAAGTTGTATCCTGCACTGTGCTCTCTGATGTGGTGATATATATATATATATATGATTCCGCTGTCATATTTGTGTAAATTATTCTGTTTCCTGCTTATGCTATTATCTGTACTCTGCTAATGATGATTAATGTGTTATATTCCAATGATTATCCTTAACACCATTGTACGGGGTTTTGGGATCGTCACAAACTAACAATCAACACACAGCAATCAACCATCATTTATCAACACTAGATTATATTTATAAATTATAAACTGTACAGAGTTAGTGAGATTTACTCACATTGGACAGTTACCGTTGTACGACGTTTTATTTTGCAATAAATCGTAACGAGCTCCAATTCACTCCCAGTCTGTTCCAGTGTGTAGCCGTCGTCCATACAATCCTACCAGATCCAGTTTTTTCCAATTCTGATATCGTATGGAAAAGTTATATATTTTACAAGTTATACGTATTATATAAAATAAAATTAAACTAAATTTATAAACAACTGGGCCTCGCCCCTTTTATAACTTGGCCCATCCACAAATTTTAAAGCCCAAACCTGTTTTCCCTGTCTTCTCCAAATCACCGAATCCCGGTCCTCCTTCAGCACATCCACGCACCATTACCGTACCCTTCATCGCATCAAACCTCCCTCCATACTTCATAAATCCACAACAAACTTCACCATTATCCTCTTCAACGAAATCTCTACTACCTCATACACCATATACCAACTCGACATCCTCCCTGCACCTCACGTTTGAACACCATTTTCACTGTACTAGTGAAAACACCAAACCACATTTCCTCCAAACTCCATAAAAATTCAAATCTGAGATTACCATCGACTTCTTCATCGAAATCTCATCGCAACCATACCTTTTTCTAGCAACTCGCGTCACGCCAGGAAAATCCAACTTCGACAATTCCTGCTTCCCCCGTAAATCGATCGAACAAAAACCCCACGGCAACCTCCAAAATTCTGCTTAAAAACTCGCAATTACTCTACCATTCCAAAAATACTATCCAAACACAAATGGATGCTTCCTATATCGATAAATCATTAACCCTAATTCACACTATAAGGACCGCAGCTACCCAATACTCCATCGAACCCACTGATCTTCATATCATAATGAAGAGCATCTCTAGACGAATCCAAAAATATAAGTTTTAGAATTTTTAGGGTATTATTTTATTTTGTTTGAATTTCCGAAGATCACGATTTTGGTTTCTGGAAAGAAAGACATAGCGGTGGATTTTTATCTTGTGGTTGACCACGAAATGAAATGTATTAGGGTTAAAATGATTTGAATATATTTATAGGTAAATTTTATATTATTTTATTTGATTTTTATATTTGATTTTAACCAACCGCTGTTTGTACTTGTCATTTAAAATCCCTATTATCACATACAATATCCAAAAATCACGGAAATGGACATACACCTTCAGATCAACATTACGGACCCAACGAAACTTGTTTTGTCGAATTCCAAATCCGTTTGCTCACAGTGTATTTTTAAAGTCAAATTATTGATTGTATTTCACATTAAAATTCCGTACGGCCACATACTGACTCCAAAAATTACAGAAATTGAAATCTAACAATAGTTTAATATTTCGGATCCAACAAAATTAGTTTCGTCGAAAACGGAGTTCGTTTGCAAAACTGGCTATCTTTAAAGCTCTTAATAAACCCATTTAAATATAAATATATTTAAAAATAATTAAATTAAATATTTATAAATAAATATTATCGTATATATTCACACAGAATATAATACAACTCCAAAATATTCATATCTGAATTTATAACTCGACATTTCAAATCCAGATTAAATCAGTATTCAATTTATATTGAAAATCCATTTATAATATAAATAAATCGCTATAAATTATAAAGGAATTCCATAGCGACTTTTCTAAAATTTGATTTGATCATAACTCAAAATCTACACGACGAAATCTCGATTTTTCTCTTCCATTAGAAAAATATACTTTACCTGCTCTGGACTTTTCTTGTTTCACAGAAATCCAATTTAAAACGGCTTCTGTATATTCGTTTAAAGTTCGAATCGCCAAATTATGAACTGCCGAGCCATTTAGGCCTCGATTATAATTATAATATAAATTATATGTTCAACTGACATTTATAAATAAATTCGTTCATATAATTAAATTCTAAACTGAATTACGTATTTTAAATTGTCCAATTCACACAACATTGTGAATTATTATTTTTCGATTATTTTGGAAATAAATTTATTATTCTATTATTTAATTTAATTAAATATTCAATATTATTTAATTAAATGACCATTAAATTCCCTGAATCACTATTTAAATAATTAAATAAATTAATTACTATACCATAAAAATACGGGACGTTACAGGTCCTCGCATATCCGGTCGATCTCCAAGTACGTCTGGACGATCACTACTTATTACCTTGTCTTGGGTGTACAGCCCAATCAAGACATCAATACTCATCCAAACGATGTGAAGACCTCCGGTCTTCAATCACTTTCTTCATTGTCGACTCTTCGCCGATTCAGTTATTCAAAATGAGGTAAACCTGGTCTTTCCGAATAACTCGCGTATATTATAAACAAGTGCTACAAAAACACAACACTCGCCTCATTCCAATTCTGAATATTCTTTTATTTAAATATTCATATCCTTTGGGAAAGGATCCCATTAATTTTATCAAAGATAAATTCTTTAAATTTATTCTTTAATCTTCCTTTGGATATCAATTCAAACCAAATTATGGTTTATCCAAACTAGTCGGGATTAGCGAACCTTACCGAAGTAATCATTTGTTTAATTTCCCAATCCCAACATATTCATCCCATGCAGTAAAACTGGTAATACTTCATATCTAACACCACGGTGTTATCTGTAAAATTAATTACCAATTCACGTTCAAATCTAATTAAAGATTTAACTATCGCTTGGAGCAAAACTGGCGATACTCCATTCTCGATCATTTCTTGAATTTGATAATTTTAGTTATCAAATTCACCTTTCAATCTATTTAAAGGTTCATTAAAACTCTAATTTAGTTTTAATTTCCAAAAATCATTACTTAATGATTATTCAAAGTTAAGAAATTAATCTTATCTTTAACTGGGTTAATGAACTAGTGTCTTTCAAAACACAGCTCACGATAAACCCAAAATCACATTCCATTAACAATGGAATCTTCATGGAATACAGATCAATATATATAATCGATATAAACTTCCATATCCAACCGATAATATAAATGAAATAACGGCAAAGCCTTTTAAATTCCATATATATATTAACAGTCTTTTTCTACAGAAGCTCACTTCGATTATTACCAAATCGAATTCCATTCAATTCCAATTTAATATGTTAAATTGGAAAACTTTTCTTTGGAAAATCTCCTTTAAATCTTAACAAAAGATTTATAAATTCCAAATCACATTTCACTGTAAATAGGGTTGAAGAACGAATGTCGTTAACAACACAGTTCACGATAAACCCAATTCACATTCCATTTTATTCCAATTATTAAATATAATTGGAAACTCTAACAATCTTAATTAAAATATTTATTCTCTTCACATGGGGTTCAAGAACAGTGTTACTGAAGACACCGTTCACGACAAACCCAAAATCCCATTTAATATTAAATACAAGGCTCTGAATATAAAATATATCGGCTTATATTCAATATCAAATCCTACAACCAACAAATAACGTATTGGAAATAACGATATAAATATATCTTTCAAATTTCCATAACAATATCTGTATAATCACGAATTCCAACATCAAAATATTCCGAAGACAATTTCGATTCAACTCCATTCCAATTTATATATTAGAAATCCTGGTTATTTTTTAAACCTTTCAAATCCAATTTATTTTATTTAAAAATTATTGGAATTCAAATCTACTTAATAACTAGTTCATTTTGATAAAAATATATTTTTATCTTTTCAAATATGGAATTTTTCATCCCAATTCTTTCCAAATCATTTATTATGATTTTACACAAATTATTGATATTTTTAATAATTTTATCAAGGCCCGTACTGTCGATTTCCATAAACGGCCATCGAACTGCACTTACAGCGACCTTTTCCAAATTTGATTTGGACATAATTCCAAATCCAACTGTTAGATTTTAAATTTCTTGTGTTCGTTAGAAAGCTCTTTTCGATACGAACCAAATGGTTCCTGTTTTAGGAGAATCCGACGGTCGGATCTCCCGTAATGTCCATTCAAAGTCATTGGTCGAAATTCGCGAACTGCCGAGGCGCGGCGCGTTCTATTCAGGCCATTAGATATATATATATTATATTTTTCGTTGATTTCCTTTTAAAACGTATTTTATAAATCGTTTTAAATTCGTTTTCAAAACGATTTCAACTTCATATTCAATTTCAAATCAAAATCGAATATTCCATATCATTAATATATAAATGATAATATTTTCAAAACATTAGATTTTGAAATCACTTCCTTTTCGATATTCATTATAAAAATGAATAAAATCGATATAAATATCGTTCACAAAAAAATGGCGTTAATCTAATCAACACGGCTTCATATTTTTCAATATTTTCGTATCCATACCAAATCGGACATCAAAATCAGATTTTGATCTTTTAGTGAATATTATTTTAAAATATTCGTTATTTTAAAATATTCGCTCATTCTGAACTGGAATCAGACACAAACAATTACCATACAATGTTGATTATATGGATTCCATACAACGCATATAAATAACAGCAATGATAAACAATCAACCATCATCCAGAGTGCATCCTACACTGTATAAGAATTAAATATAAATAATTAACGCTTACAATAGTCTGTCAACCAATCGATCAAATATAACTAAACAATTGGGATTAGTGTACATCAAATATCATCCCAATACCCGTATGGGGTTTCAACCAACAAATACTGAACATTATTTGTGCAGTTGGGCGATGTGTAAAATTTATCATCCCAATCAACATCAGTCAAATGGGTGTATATAAACAAATCGTTCAATTTGTAAATAAATATTTATTTATTCATATACACGTTAAAAATTATATTTTTTTAATGATAAATAATTTATTTCGACACATGAATATTTTATTTTATTCAACACATGAATATCTTTATTTTCCATTCCACATCACAAACCAAATTCACACCAACAAATCAATCCAAACACATAACCAAAAAAGTCGTCCATGGTCTGTGGACGACGGGGAGCAATTCATATATGAAGTTATAAAATAAATAACTGTACAAAGAATTCAGTAAGAAAGTTCTCGCCTTTGGGATCCACTCCTCCATTTCATTTTTGAATTTCTGAACATGTGAGATTTGCCCGAAATTTCCAACGCAATCTTTTTCACGCTGTACACAGTAAAAATCATACTTTTACATCGCTATTATATAAATAAAAATCATATTTTTATTTCTACTTCATATATATAAAAATCGAATTTTTATCGCTACTTCATATATATATAAATCGAATTTTTATCTCAAAACTATATAGATAAAAATCGAATTTTTATTTCAAATCTATATAGATAAAAATCATAACTTCATACGCTATTCATATAAATAAAAATCATATTTTTTATTTCTCTTTCTAGATGATAAAAATCGTATTTTTTACTTCGCTATTCCAATATAAAAATTATATTTTTATTCTATGTGATTATATATTTGAAAATCATATTTTTTTAACAATGATCTTTATAAATAAAAAATCACATTTTATTTCGATGTTTACACTTTAAAAATCTTGTTTTTATTTCAAAACCATATATGTAAAAATCGTATTTTTATTTCACTTTCACATATATAAAAATCGAATTTTATCGCTACTTCATATATATAAAAATCGAATTTTTACATCGTTACTTCATTATAATTATATTTTTATAACGCTAATGTACATATAAAAATCACATTTTTTATATTATTGTCCTTCATATAAAAATCACATTTTTATATTATTCTTATTCATATAAAAATCACATTTTTATGTGATATTCACCTAAATAAAAATTCAACTTATATGTTTAAAAAATATAATCTTTTGCTACATAAAAATGTAATCTTTTCTAAATAAAAATATAACCTTTCCTAAATAAAAATATAATCTTTATAATAAATAAAAATCTAAACTTGATTTCATATAAATAAAATAACTCAGATTTTATATAAATAAAAATTAAAACAAACGTACTGTTAATCGGAGAAGGGGGGGTTGTCTGCGCTCGCCGGAGGAAGGGGTTGTTGATGCCGTCGTAGGTGGTGAGGGAGGCAATGGAGGTGGCGGAGGTTGTCGGCTGGGCTGTGGTGGCGGGTTGGGTTCAATTTGTGGCTCCACGGTTTAAATGGGGGAAAAGAGGAGGAGAGAGGGGGCGATTGGAGGGGGTGGCGGGTTCTCCGACGAGGCGGTGCCGTGGGTGGGGGTCGCGATGGTAGGAAGAGAGGCGGGGAGCGGCTCCGTAGGTTTTCTTTTTTTCCTTTTTTTATTTCTAATCTTTTGTTTGACTGAGAAGTAAAAGGGGCGGGGGAAAGAGAAAGGATTTTATAATTTATTATTTTATTTTATTTTATTCTCCAAAAAGTTGACTTTTCATTCGAACCCCGAACGAGACCCAACGACTATCCTCCCTAGCTAATTACCCCCAATCCGAAAATAATGGGACATGTCTCGTAACCCAATTCGGCTATTACGATCAGTTTTCATCAAATTTCAAATATAAATCGGTATATATTGAATTTGAACGCACATTTCAATTTACTGGGGCCACACACTGACTCCATAAATTACAGAAAAATAAATCTAGCTATGTTTTGATGATATGGTCCTAACAAAATTAATTTCGTCAAATTTGGAGACCGGTTGAAAATTGGCCATTTTCTGGTCGATCCAATTTGACTTAAATTGTTAAAACACGTTTTCTTTTTCCATGCCCACATATTGAGTCCAAAAATTCTGAAAATTGGAATCTAGCAATAATTTGACATCTCGGATCAGAAAAAATTGGTTTCATCGAAAACGGAGGTCATTTGCAAAATCTCTATTTTTAAGGGCTATACTTCTATAGCCACTATTCTGGATTTCCAACTGGACATAACTTTTTATTCCTGCTATGAAATTTCAATTCTTCGGATTCGTTGGAAAGATATTTTCGAAAAGATTCTAATATTTTTGGTTTCACTAAAATTCGGTTAATTTTGAATCATGTACATTCATTTGGAATTTGAAATCGAATTTCCAAACTACCGCGCCATTTTCAATTCCTTTTATAATTAAAATAAATATTTATATTCAAACTTCGATTTAAATAAATATGTATGTTCCAATTCTATTCAAAATAAATTTCTTGCCATTATTATTTATAATAAATAATTTTAATTATTCAAAATTCATGAAAATTGCCAAAATAAAAATTTTAAATTGGTTCTGATTTTCCGAGTTGTTACAATCTCCCCCACTTAAAATCTTTTCGTCCTCGAAAAGGAACGAAGCTAAAAGTTGTTTTACTAATCCACTCAACTTTCATTCTGGTGTTCATTCTTCAACTTTTCAGTTTCTAAGAATTTCTAATTTTTAAAAAATTTGGCTAACACCCTAAATTTTCGAAAAATTCCGCCATAACCTCCTTTGTACGGGGAGCACCGGGAAAATCCCCAAACTGCCACACAGGCCTTCTCATCTTAAAAAAAAAAGAAAAAGCCAAGCGGCTAGCCAATTAGCTGATAAAATCATCCAAACCTAATAAATTAGTAAACATGTACCTATTTGTCGGGCATACAATTTTATTCCTCTTTTGTAGCCTCCTTGCTTTGACCTGTTCACACACATATATATGTACATGCATGTATTTCCAATCAAATTTCAATTCAGTTCAATATTTGGTTCAATTTGGCTAAATTTACCTTTCATTCATGTATTGGTCTAAATGAATAATCATATCACACAAACATCAATCAATTAGTGGATCATCGTTTCAAACACATAACTTTTACATAGTAAAAATCATATTTTTAGTGCCAATCACAACAATAAATCCAATCTAGTTTTGGTTCTCACACCAGTCAATGGAAATATATTGATATCCACTTTCGAAACTCGAACACAAATGCTGATGATGCCGCGACATCATCAGAATCATCCCCGGGCGACTAGATTGTGATTCTATATCTACCCAGTATGTTTGAGGCTTCGAATACACGTTAATTATGCGTATATTCAAAATATCCATATACTCGGTTGTCCGAAATCAATATAAAAATAATATTCAAATACGTATAATAGATTTTAAATTTTCGAAACAAAATTTGTTTTCATTTTAAAATAACACTCTTTCGACTCATTCTAGGACACTACTGATCCCATCTCTAACGAGTAATTCTTAATGCATATTACTAATCCAATCTCTAGTGAATTCTTTTGTTTTGTTCTAATGTGTCTTATTTTCGAGCTATGTAAACCAAAGCTCTGATACCAAATATAAACGAACCGAACTTCCCCGAAAAGCAAAGCATGGATTGAGTTAAGAACACGGCAAATAAGAACACATACAGAAGAACATTTCATTGCTTATTATGACAATTTACATCAGAGTACAAGAATATACAGAGTATGAACAAATAATATACATTTGATAAACATCAGAGATTTACAAATTACAATGCAGCGGAAAATAATACAAAACACAACTGAAAGAGATACACGGATACAGAGCTTTCCAGATATCATTCCAGCTATGAACCAGGATCCTGTGAATATAAATATGCAAAACCAAAACTACTAGCTGCCCGTGTGTAAAATAGGGGAACCTAGAGTTTAGGTTAAAATAATAAACTCCATGTCAGTCATGTGACTGGTGTGAGAACCAAAACAGCTATTTAAATCTTTACTTTAAAATAAAGTAAATCCAGGGACTACGCCGTATAACACGGAACAAGTTTCCTCCCAAGAATACCAGTGCATAAAATAAACATCGCAATGCTTTTTGGAAAAATGAAGCTATTATAAGACCCAGGCCCCATCACATAATGCAACGCAAGCCGGAGGATAGGGTTTTCCCTTATAATAGCCAAACATGCTTGGTACGTTTAAAACAAATCATTTGATACTATTATAAGTGCATAGTGTATAAAACAACTTCAAATATAATTGTATCAATCCTACGCGGCATGGGTACCATATATCATGTCGCCAATACTAGGCTCTACAATCAAAACCGAAATGACTCGTATTGGATTTCCGTCTGTGAACCAAGGCAAGGGATCGTCCTTACCGCTTCGAGACGCTCTAGCCCATGTCTCAGGACCCATACTCAGGTGGGCCCTTGGATCGTCAGGGCCAGTCCACTCGATGTGGATTAAAATGCCTGAACACTACGTTTCCCCACCTTATAGGGCGTCAACCTGGTCTGTATAAAGACCATACCATCCATCGGCCCCGCAGTGCCGATATATCCGAGGCGCCTCGCTATCCATCATCCACATAAGTAAAACGTCTGGGCGTGCAAAACCCAAACACCACTCCTAGCTAGAAGGAAACGCATGTCGTCCCTAATGTCCTCTCCCGTTTCTGGTTCACACCAGGGTGTGAGGCTCGCGAATTAACGCTATACACAAAGCTATGCTATATTAAAGCCGTGCTTTAATCATCAACCGCAAGAGTCTGCTTTTCAACAGAAGCTTGATCATTTGCATCTCAGCATGCCACACAGGCAATTCACGCTATGCAACCGATGTCAATCAATCACACAGAATGAAATCCGATGTCAGGCACACATCCATTTACAAGTTCGTTCTGGGTCTGAACGAAACCGGAGGCACCTTATTCCTTGTCCCATATGTCCAATACAGGAGAGAGGTCCTCGCATATCCGGTCGATCTCCAAGTACGTCTGGACAATCACCACTTATTACCTTGTCTTGGGTGTACAGCCCAATCAAGACATCGGTAATCATCCAAACGATGTGAAGACCTCCGGTCTTCAACCACAGTCTTCATTATCGGCTCTTCGCCGATTTAGTTGTTCAAAATGGGATAAACCTGGTCTTTCCAAAAAACTCGCGTATATTATAAACAAGTGCTACAAAAACACAATATACGCCTCATTCCAATTCAGAATATTCTTTTATTTAAATATTCATATCCTTTAGGAAAGGTTCCCATTAATTTTATCAAAGATAAATTCTTTAAATTTATTCTTTAATCTCCCTTTGGATATCAATTCAAACCAAATTATGGTTTATCCAAACTAGTCGGGATTAACGAACCTTACCGAAGTAATCATTTGTTTAATTTCCCAATCCCAACCTATTCATCCCACGAAGTAAAACTGGTAATACTTCATATCTAACACCATGGTGTTATCGGTAAAATTAATTACAATTTCACGTTCAAATCTAATTAAAGATTTAACTATCGCTTAGAGCAAAACTGGTGATACTCCATTCTCGATCATTTCTTGAATTTGATAATTTTAGTTATCAAATTCACCTTTCAATCTATTTAAAGATTCATTAAAACACTAATTCAGTTTTAATTTCCAAAAATCATTACTTAATGATTATTCAAAGTTAAGAAATTAATCTTATCTTTAACTAGGTTAAAGAACTTGTAACAACCCGGATTCCGACAGACCGATTTTTTTTTCAAAAATCCAATCTATCGAAACCCGAGTTGGGTGCTCTGTATCCTGCAGAAAAAGACAGAGATAAAGAAACATGTCAGAACTCGTAAAGCGTCTCACAGCGGAAGGAAATAAAGTATAATATATTCAAATATAGCCTTACCTTATTAACAATACTGCTAAACCAGTATCCAAAGCTATACCATATCTGTCATGAACCTAACCTGGAAGTATGTAATGAGGAGGGGGTCAGAACTTAAGTTCTGTGTGACTGGACTTAGAATAAACTTCTGTATAATCCTACATATAACGTTCAGTAACATTTTCTTGGTTATTAGGTTGTTAACAATGTTAGATCTTTAAGCTATACTTATCCATCAGCTAGTAGATTAACCTAATACAATGTAATGTAGTTACCCCCTACTCGTGTCCTCTTTTCATGTGTACGCAGTCCCTTATCCAACTTGTGTCATCTTGTCATATGTACGCAGTTCCTTATCCAATGTCGTACGTCGTACGGGCTTTCATGTGTGTGTGTGTGTGTGTGTGTATATATATATATATATATATATATACATTCTCACTACGTCTGCGTAAAACCACCAATCCTGTGTTGCGTAAGCGTTTGGACTGCCAACCTAGGTCTTACAAGGTTCTTTTATCGAACACTACCTAGATCCAACTAGGGTTTACCATTCAGTGTTACCTAGGTCCAACTAGGGTTTACCATCCAGTATTACCTAGGTACAACTAGGGTTTACTTTTTCGAACGCTTCCTAGTTTCAACCAGGGTTTACGCTACCTAGGTCCAACTAGGGTTTATACTACCTATCGAATAATACCCTCTAGTCTAGGACACACTACCCCGAGCGATCTGTGTTCCTAGACTTTACGTCCCAACTGTATCGTTAAACGTGCTAGATATTTAGTTGCACATGTCCTCTATATGTGCGGTCCGAGTCCCGTGGCAGGGAAAATAAAGAAACACGGAACTCGGTCGGGTGCTTTAAGTTATCTGCCGATGTAGATGCTAAGGTCTGTTTTTACTATAGCTATGGTCCCACTTGACCTCTCCCTCAACTAATGAAAGGCACCCAAGAATATCAAGAATGAGAACTGTATGCAGGCCCTCTATGCCCCCACAAACCTACTGGTCAACCTCACCCATAACTAGATAGCAAGTATATGGTCTTTTGGAGTTCTCCGCCTTTCCGCTTTTCGTGCTCGACTGACTCAAGATGGTAGGTAGCCGACGACGTGCTATCACAGGGCCAACTGGTTATCGCTGACTCACGCTGGTCCATCCTAGTCTTTAGGTTGCCTTATTATTGCAACCAAGGCTTACTCTTGGTTCTTCTTACGTTGGCCTTAACCTCTATGAGCCCAGGCAGATCATCTGCATTCTCACAGAGGGATACCAAGAGTATCCTCACGTCCCCTCGAAGCCGCATGCTTCGTAACCCGGTCCGTTGGAGCCTTCTATATGATCAAATGGACGTACGCTCCCCCTCGCGCCCTACGACACCGTGATGATCTGCCGAGTTTGGTTATTCATCCCCTATCCTATGGACTGGTCCAAGCGCCTTATCCTTTCGTACTATTAGACCTTATGTCTAAACTTCTGATTACGTTCTTGCTTTGTCTTATTAACTTGGTTATCCTCGTTTATGTTGTCCTTCAATTCCAATTACCAAGTTTCTCTTTAGCTAAGGTTTATTATTTAGTCCTCTTCAACTAAGGTTTACTTACTTAGTTATCTTTACCGTTGCTTACTTAGTTCTCTAACTAAGGTTCTTTACTTCGGTTGCCATTTTACTTAGTTTTCTAACTAAGGTTCGTTACCCAGTTGCCATCATCATTATTTACTTAGTTCTTTAACTAAGGTTCAACACTTGGTTAACTTCATCTTTATTTTCTTAGTTCTCTAACTGAGGTTCAACACTTGGTTGCCTTTATCGTTATTTACTTAGTTCACTAACTAAGGTTTACCAATGAACTCAAACATGACTTAAGTTCTCTTTATCAAATGATAGCGTACGGGTGCTTTCCCACACTTTCAGCTTAGATTAACTTATTTCATAGTATAAGTCGTCCCACCCTTCAAGTCTTGTATTACATCTTAAGTCATAATCTTCCCTTGTCCCTAGGACAAGTTTACCTATTATTTAATTTTACATTACCGCAACTCTGGTTTATAATAGGTAGTTATCATTCCCCATTACTGTGTTGGTTAAGTTTGTCCATATGTCAAGTTTTACTTAACCCTAACTTCCCGCTCATGCATTACTCATATATTCCAGAAATTTGGTTAAGTGTTGCCTTTCAGTTCATGTTGACATAACCCACCCACGCATCATGTCAAATTGGTTAAGTGTTGTTAACCTAACCTTACCATGCTAGCATATGTCATTAGCATTAATTGATTATTAATGCACCAACCTCTCACATTAGACCTGTTGTTGCGATTGCTGGATGTGTCGGGCGGTTCCGGGCAGTCTTACACCACAACTCAATGTAACCTCGGGTTTAAACGCGTTATGAGTAACTTCTCACATTAGAACCTATTGTTTGTGGCCACTGGATATGCCGAGCGGTTCCGGGCAGAATTACACCGCAACCTCATTCTAACCTCGAGTTAGTCATGTTTCATCTTTAGCCATTTAACAATTTTTATGAGAACTTTAAGCATCAATTTCAGGTTATGAGTTAGGTTTTATAATCACATAAGAGGTCTTATAATTGCATAAGCTAAGTTTTATCGGTTCCTTTATCAACTTAGGATTCTTACCTCTAGATTCGTTTTTCCCAAAACCCAAAATTTAAACTTATAGTTTAAAACCTCAATCCCGCAATATTAGATTTGAAATAAATCACTTCTTCCCAATCCCATTCCATATTCGGTAATTCCAATTAAATTTACACAATTTCAGGTTAACATTATAAATCGGAATTCATAGTTGTGCACTATTCAACATAGATTCATGTTTCCAAAACATACCCAAAGATTCGTTATTGAAATACGCTCCAAAATTCCCAATTCAAACTTTATTTCATTGAATAATCCCAGTATACAATTCGCCAATTGTCCCAATATTTGCAATAATAATTATATTAATTGTTATGCCACAATCCCCAAATTACAGATTATATTCCTCGATTGCATAAAATAAGTTATGCCCTAATATTCCCATATTTCAATCGTACTTATGTATAATAAGATTTCGTCTAGGTTCGAGATAACCTAGATCTAAAACTAAAAAGGGGAAGGAGAATAAGAGGACAATTATTATAACATGAATCTAGAATTGAATTTATAACAGGGGAATGACGAACGATAATAATACTATTATGCAACAAGTTTATTGTAATTCCACTCACCTAGCTTTTCATCTTCAATTCATGGATTTGATTTAACTTTGATTGATTTTATGCCCCAATCCATAGATCTGATCTATCTTTGATTTTTTTGCGCAGCGTAAGTTGTGAATCTGAATTTTTCCTCTTTGCATAGTGTAAATTGCGGATCTGAATCCCTTTTTCTCTTTAATTTGGAGGTTGTCTTGATTCTAAACTTTTAATTTTAAGAATACATGTTTTGAAGAGAAAAGGGGAAGAAAGTGGACCTAGAAATCTCTTGGAGAAGAATAATTTGAATTAGAACAGAGCCATGGCATCGCCCTAGGCTTGGGTGAAGAAAAAGAATGGGTTAAGGGTCATTATATAGCTGTTTAGTAAACGTATTAGGTCAGAAATCGCGTCCAGGTGCATAAAAGGAATTCTGCCCAGATTTGCTGGGGAGGTCGACCCCCAGGTCAACCTGTTTTAGGGGAGGTCGACCTCCAGGTCGACCTGCTTGGGTAGGTCGACCTCCAGGTCGACCTGCCTTAGTATAGATCGACCTCTAGGTCGACCTATCTGGGTTATTTTACTATTTAATTTCTGAATTTCTCTTGAATCTTCTAAAGGCCATAACTCTTTCATACGGGGTCAATTTTCGAAAACTTGGACTCTTTTCCAAGCAGAATTCCGAGACGAACGCAATGGTGATGTCCGTTTTACTTAATTTCTGATATTTAAATTAAGTATCCTTATTTTATTATCTTTTCCGTTACACACACTGTTATTGAATTAATTTTTCCTTCCCTTCGATATATTAATTAATTTTCATTATACATCACCATTATTTATCTATCTATGCATATATACATATTTGTACATTTTTAATTTAAAAATGCGGGGTGTTACATTCTCCCACCCTTAAAGAATTTCGTCCCCGAAATTCGATTGAAATAAAATAGATAATCCCTCGCAATATCCATCCATCAAGTGTGCATCCATTTGTTGCAAACATTGTGCATATGTGCAAAGTGAGATACATCATAGTAAAGTATGTATGCCTAATTTGGATCCACCTATATGTATGCAAATTTTAAAAACTCTTTCAAAACATGATGCTCACATCCTAAATATACTTGCAGTTCTATATGAACGCAATATTCTTAAAAAATCAAAATATTTTTCATTCAAATTTTCCCATACTCTTATAGAATAAGAGTATAGTTCATCCAATTGTCGCATCCAAAACCCTACCATCCATCATTAAATTCGAAATTTAGAAAAATCTAATTTTCCAAATTCGATTTCCTTATGTTACGAAAAGATATAAAACGGAAAAATTCACATCCTCCGTTTTTCTTTTCTAATCATACTTGGATTTTTATATGACTATTCTATGAAGATTTCCTATTTTACTATCCAAGCACAACCACATAAGAAAATTTCTTCTCTTTTTTCAAGTTATCTTGGAAAAATTTCATATTTTTTCGTCTTTTTCTTAAGATTTTCATTTTCTTTTCCCGTCACATTTGTTGTCTTACTGGATTTGTTGTTTTCTTTTTAGTTAGGCTAGTTTCTTTCTTAGCTTATTTGACTTAATCAAATTACTTAAGTTTATTATTTTCAAATAAGCCTTTTTGTTTTCAACTCAAACAACATCCTACATAGCTAGGACTTTGTCATCTTAGACAATTGCTGTAACACCCCACGTCCATTAATGTCACTCACAAAGGGAATGCATTAACTTCCATGGAGGTTTTAAGTGAATATAGAACAGTAAAATTACAACAAGACAGATATAAAATAGTACTTGGAAATTCAAAAACTTTATTTCATTGTAGCAGAAGTCAAAACATGTTTGATTACATCATAACACCATATTCAATGTCAAGTACAATATCTATCTTGATAAAACAAGTACATAATCCCATTACATGAATAGCCATTAAAAAGAAAGATAACAAGCTGGACTTTACTTCAGCAGTCCAAGCTTTCCAGAAGATAAGCGATCCAACTAGACTCCACTAGAACTTGGCCCAACCTGCGGACCTAAAGGGAGAAAAAGGATGGAAAAGAGGGGGTCAGACATAAAGTCTGGTGAATATGATAATTCTACAATACTATTACCAAAATAACTGGACTAAGGCATAAGCTGGAAAACAAGAAAATGTCTATGAAGAGCAGATTAAGGACATAGACAATCGCTAAAGGCAACGTTATAGGCGCTCCTAAATACTAAAGGATAAACACTATACTGCACCACACCAGTCACCCTAAAGATTCATCCCACTTAGCTTCACTTAGAAACTTTCCCAATGGCTTTACGTACCCCTAGCTGACTACATAGGTGCCGCCTGCCCCTATCTCCACTAGGTGTACCCTACTTCCCATTATTCGATCGGCTCCCTAACTCGTAGATACCCGTGCTGGCCCCACAGTGAGGTGTATCACTCCCCTAAAGTGGCAACCTGATACAACGGACATGCACGGCTTATACCTACACGATGCAACAATGTCTTACCTACCAGCCCGGGTCCACACACGCATATGTAACCCGTTGGACTTGCGTTGCCACCGCTCCCTGTTTTGGCCTCTTATAGTCAAACCCAGTATGCGTGTCCCGTCCTCGACTTGGGTCGAGCCCACAAAGATACGTTTTGGGATACTGGTTGAAATGGGCCCCCACTATTTACCACAAGCATTCCACCTAAGCTTGTCCCCATTAGTCCATCCCACTTAACCCACTTAGTCATGTTCATTTACATGTGTGTTTGGTTAAGTCTAATCGTATTTCAAATGCCTCTAAAGGCAACCACCAGATTCCTCATGCCACCCAAGGCACCTACTTAACCCCCATGTCCCACCTTACATGATTATCTGGTTAAGTGTTTCTTAGTTCATTAAGGCCATAACCTCATAAAGACCTCTCACATTAGACTGGCATTTATGGCAGCTGGATTTGCCGGGCGGGTCCGGGCAGTCTTACACCATAAAAGAGTCTAACCTCGTGTCTTTACAACTGTTATGCTTTAGTTTGGGCCTAGGACCTCTCACATTGGGCCGACATTTGTGACTACTGGATTTGCCGGGCGGGTCCGGGCAGGTTTACATCACAAACGGGTCCAACCTCGTGTCCTAAGCATTGATTATTAATAATAATCCACTTTCCCCCAATTTAATAATTCCCTACTTGAATTATTAATTACTTCCAATTTTTAACAATGTCCATAATTGACTCAATTATGGACATTCATTCATGGTATGCAACATCTTACAAAATTGCACCCAATTTATTAATTCCTAATATTACCCCTACCCCACGTTTGAACGTTTATTCGCAAAATATATGTTAGACTCGAATAGCCTAACTCATAGCATAAAAGAGATTATCATAATAACAACATGTATATGTGACCAAATGAATCATAATAAGGGGTGAAACTTGCATATGTCCAACTTGCATAGATTATACATGTCATGGACCTAAAGGTGTCAACTTGTTCAAAATTCACCTAATATAATCTCAATCAATTTTCATAAACTTACATATGAACATGTGTGAATCAACATCATCTAATTTTTTTTAACAACATGGTTTTATATGGGTACACCTAACTCAATAGGCAAATTCCCATAATCAAGTTTTATTTGATTATAGTTTCAAGTTTATGGGTACACCTAACCTAATAGGCAAATTCCCATAAACAAGATCCATTTAAATTAAGAAAAAAAAACATAACTTTAAGCATGATCCAACAACATCATGATTTTTCAACATAATATAGCATGATTTATAACATGGCATAGTATGATAGTATAACATAGCTTGACATGATTCTCAACATAGCACGACATAGCATAAGAGAATTTACAACATAGAATGACATAGCATATATAATTTACATCATACGACAACATAATAACATAATAAGAGATCCACAATATATAGAATTTACAATTACAAATCACATCACTTTCTTGTGATCCATTCATAACTGAGTCAAATTAGTTTGTAATAGTCTTGTGAGAATCATCATACTCACCAACAAAAGAAAAGAATTAGAGAAAGAGAGATCTTTTGATTTGATTTGTGTAGATTTAGTTGTAGATGATTAGGCTTCCTCTTCTTAGTTTGTGATGGCTACGCTGAACTCCATGGCAGCAGCATGACGGTAGCTTCTCTAATTTTACAAGTGATTTAGGTTTAGGGTCTACCCACTTATTTATAGATTTTAGAATGCATTTAGGCCATTAGATTTAACCTAGAAATAACCGCAACCGTTCAGACAAGATGGGGTTTATCTTGTTGACTCAGCAATGAGTCAGAAGTGACTCAGCAAACACTCAGCAATATATATATATATATATATATATATATATATATTCTACAATGTACACATTAGATACATCCCCCCCTTTTACACACTTATTATTGTTTTTATATACATATTAGATACATCCCCTCTCTTACACACTTATTAATATTTTTATATTCATATTAGATACATCCCCTCTCTTACACACTTATTAATATTATTATATTCATATTAGATACATCCTTTCTCTTACACACTTATTAATATTTTTATATTCATATTAGATACATCCCCTCTCTTACACACTTATTAATATTATTATATTCATATTAGATACATCCCCTCTCTTACACACTTTTATATTCATACATCCCCCCTCTTACACACTTATTAATATTTTAGCAACTTTAGTGTTAATAGAAAATTCGGGGTGTTACATTCTCCCCTCCTTTTAGGATTTCGTCCCCGAAATCTTCAAGTCTGGAAGAATGTATATCCTACCATCCAAACGTCCATCTACTCATCCATCATACACAGGCATCCATTGTCCTTACAGACTTCTAATGCTTTCATGTTTAAATGCACAGTGTGTGTATATGTCCGTATCTAATGCAAAATCAGGCGGTCCACTGATTCAGTTGACCTCCTTAATGCAACTATGATCGTGCCATGCATCCATTATGTATGCAAAAGATTCTTAATGCTACATAATACTTCTATATGCGTGCACAACCATCATCTGAATGCAGCATCCACATGATAATACAACCATCGTTCATCCATTTTACTAAATACATCCATATATATGCAATATGCAATATGTAGTGACTGAGCCGATCTAGTGCCTAAAGTGTGTGTATATATGCATCCACGAGCAACCACTAGCAAACACTTGCATCCATTTTGCATCCATCATACATAACATGTCTCAAACACATGTTTCAACCATAGGATTATCCTAACTAAAGGTCAAAGATACTAATGAGAGGACATACTAAAGATAAGATAAGATAAGCTAAGCGATAAAGGAGAAATTAAAAGACATACCCTCAAAAAGAAAAGGGTACAACGAACGCATATTCTCTTCTGTCTCCCAAGTTGCGTTGCTCTCATCATCTCCCCATTGCACTTTTACCAGTCTGACCTCTCGATTCCTCAACTTTTTGATCTCCGACCCAAGAATGCATGTAGGAGCTCGTCTAATTGTTGCATCACGCTCTATTTCCACCTCTTTAAGCAAGCTCGGCTCTACCATCTCCGCGGTCTTGTGCAAACACTTCCTCAAATGTGATACATGGAATACGTCGTGTACTCCACTAAGTTTCTCAGGCAACTCCACCCTATATGCCATCTTCCCAATCCTGTTTTTTACAGGAAACGGCCCTACAAACCTTGGTGCTAATTTCCCCACGGACCCAAAGCGAACAACATTCTATAACGGAGATACTTTGATAAAAACCATGTCCCCAATGTCAAACTCAAGATCTGTCCTCCTCTTATCAGCATACGATTTTTGCCTATCTTGTGCTGCTTTCATCCTCCTTCGAATCAACTCAATCTTCTCCGAGGTTTCCCTAACCATATTGGGCCCAAGTAGGATTTTATCGGTAGATTCCCACCAACATGTAGGCGAACGGCAAGGCCTTCCATAAAGAGCTTTGAAAGGTGCCATGCCAATACTAGACTGGAAGCTATTATTATATGCGAATTCTACTAACGGAAGGTGCTCTTACCATGTACCCCCAAAGTCTAGGATACAAAGCCTTAAAAGATCCTCTAGAATGCGATTCACCCTCTCGGTCTGGCCGTCTGTCTGAGGATGATATGCGGTGCTCAAACATAGCTGAGTCCCTACCGCCTCTTGTAAACTCTTCCAAAATTCGCTAGTAAAGATGGGGTCACAGTCGCTTACTATACTAGAAGGAATACCGTGCAAACGAACTATCTCCTTAATGTATACAGAAGCCAACCACGGAGCAGTCCTCTTACTTTTCACGGGAATAAAATGGGCGCTTTTAGTAAGTCTATCTACTATAACCCAAATCCCCGTGTTACCCTTCCTTGATCTTGGTAATCCATCCACAAAATCCATTGAGATGCTTTCCCATTTCCATAGTGGAACTTCTAATGGGTGAAGCAACCCACCGGGTTTCTTTTGTTCTGCTTTAACTCGTTGGCACACCAAGCATCTAGCGACGTACTCGGCCACATCCTTTTTCATACCGGCCCAAAAGAAAACCCGCTTCATATCTTTGTACATCTTATCCCCGCCGGGATGAATGGTCATTTTTGAGCGATGAGCATCATCAAGAATGGCCTTCCTTAAGTCTTCGTCTTGCGGTACACAAAGTGTATTATCCCTTCGTAACCAACCCTTATCGTCTAGGGTATACCTACGAAGATGGCTTGACGACTCCCCCCCTTTGAGCTTTTCTACTATCTCAACCAACCGTGGGTCGTCTCGCTGTGCCTCACCAACCCGTCCTAGAAGTGTAGGTCTAACCTCCAAGGATGCTAACAGACCGGGTACTAAGTCAACGGAGGGTCTAAAGTCAAACATAGAGATGAATTCTAAGCTTTGTCATTCAACAAACAACGGACTCAAGGACAACCTTTTCCTACTTAAGGCGTCTGCCACCACGTTACCCTTGCCCGGGGTATATGCTATTTCAAAATCGTAGGAGGCTAAGAATTCCATCCACCGTTGCTGCCTTAAATTCAAATCCTTCTGAGAGAATAAGTATTTTAATGATTTGTGGTCAGTGAACAGTTCGAATTTCTCACCAAGAAGATAGTGACGCCAAGACTTAAGCGCGAAAACAATTGCGGCTAGCTCTAAGTCATGCGTGGGGTAATTCTTTTCATGAACCCTCAACTGCCTTCCACCATAGGCTATTACTCTTCCCTCTTGCATGAGGACCGCGCCAAGTCCCGTCCCACAAGCATCAGTATAGATGGTAAACGGTTTATTCCCGTCTGGCAGCACTAAGACTGGGGCTGAAGTTAAGGCTCTCTTTAAACGTTGGAACGCATCATCGCAATCTTTGTCCCACGTAAAAACCAGGTTCTTCTTAGTTAACCGTGTTAATGGAGCTGATATTTTTGCGAAGTCTTTGATAAACTTCCTATAATAGCCAGCCAACCCCAAGAAACTTCTTACTTCGGTTGTATTTTTAGGGACCTTCCAATCTTGGATGGCCACCACCTTTGCGGGATCCACTGCTATCCTTTCTTTGGAAACCACGTGTCCTAAGAACCGTACTTCCTTCCTCCAGAAGTGACACTTGGAAAATTTTGCCTTAAGGTTATGCGCTCGAAGGGTTTCCAACACTTCCCTAAGATGTAGGGAGTGCTCTTCTTTATTCTTAGAAAAGACTAAGATGTCATCCACAAAGACTACCACGAATTTGTTAAGGTATTCCCTAAACACCCTACTCATCAAATCAACAAAATATGCAGGGGCGTTTGTCAAACCAAAGGGCATCACTAGCCATTCATAGAATCCGTCAGGAGTCCTAAAAGCAGTCTTATCTATACTATCCTCAGCCACTCTCAGTTGATGAAAGCCAGTGGCTAAGTCCAACTGCGAAAACACTGAGGCGCCAACTAACTGATCAAAGAGATCGTCAATCCTCGGCAGTGGGTGTCGGTTCTTTTTAGTAAGCTTGTTTAGTTCTCTATAGTCCATACAAAGTCTAAGAGACCCATCCGCCTTTGTGGCAAAAACTACTGGAGCACCCCACTCCGATATACTACGTCTTATGAACCCCTTCTCAAGCAACTCCTTTACTTGCTTATTGAGTTCCCTCCTTTCACGAGGAGCCATGTGGCGCACTGGCAAAGATACGGGTTTAGCATTATCCACAAGATAAATTCGAAAGTCTATCTCCCGCTTTGGAGGTAAGCCCTTCACCTCCTCAAACACATCCGGATATTCCCGGACCACTTCTACCGATCGCAGGTTCTCTACAGACGCGTCAAGCGATTCAAGATAACTTAGCATAACGGAATTTATGGGATTACAAAAGATGTCGAGAGCATTACCAAGGCGAGTCACAAGCCTAACTACTCTCCTTTCACAATCAAGAATGGCCCTATTTCTAGACAACCAATCCATTCCTAAAATTAGCCCATAGCCCGTGAAGCCCAATACATAAGCATCACATCTAAATTCAACGCTAAGTATAGAGATTTTCAAATCCAAACATATCATGGTCAAATGAGCCGAACCCCCAATTGGATTTGAAATGACCAAGGGATCCTCTACTAAAATGGTGTTCAAGTGCAGTGATTCAACTAATGATGCAGAGATAAACGAATGAGATGCGCCAGAATCGAATAAGGTACGGACAGGATGATCAAACAGATAAACTAAGCTTTCAACAGAAATTGTTCTACCTCTTTCTTGCAGCGGTGGGGCCGCAATAGCCTGAACTTGCCCCCTTGCCTGCCCTGGTGCCATAAGAGCCTGCACCTGTCCTCCCGAGGTAGACCCTGCCCTCTGCCCCTTCTTTGGACAGTCCTTCACTAAATGTCCCGCATCTCCACAATGAAAACAACCAGTCTTCTTTTTCTTTCTACAATCTTTGCTGAGATGGCCAGGCGTCCCACAATTGAAGCATTTCTTCTTCCCTTTGCCATTATTGTTTTTACCACCCTTCTTATTTTGCTGTTGGGGTTTCTTCTGATCCCCTTTCTTTTCAACTGCCTTATCCTCATGCATAAGTGCCATTTCTACTAGCTTTTCAAAGGTGGCTCCCATAGGGATGTGGGTCATAGCCAACCCTTGCAACGGTTCATTCAAGCCTCTAACGAACCTCAAAGCTTTCTTCTCTGGCGTGTTCACCAACTCCAAGCCAAACCTTGCTAACTGATTAAATTTATTGACATATTCCTTTACTGATGAGCTCCCTTGCTTTAGTGCCAGGAATTTTTCCATATTTAAGTTCTCCTCTGCCCTTGAAAGAAACTTTGCCTCAAACCTTCGTCTGAAATCCGCCCATGAATCAACTGGACGTTCCCCGTTAGTGACCTCCCACCAAAACGAGGCCTTTCCCTTCATTAACCAAGCAGCTAAACGGACTTTCCTCCCATCTTCCACTTCAAAGATATCCAACAATTCCTCAGTCTCCTTAAGCCAATCTCTGGCCTCCACAAACGTCTCAGTCCCTTGAAAAGTTTTTCCTCCCATAGCCTTGAATTCCTTACACGTCTTTGCAAAAGTGTCAACACGAGGAGGAGGAGGAGGAGGAATGGGTGCAACTAGGGGTGGAGGAGTATCCGCTGGGCCTGCAGTGGTGGCCCTAGCCTCCAAGTATCTCCTAAACCACCCTGGAATCGTCACACCTTCTGGGAGATTAAGATCTTCAGCCATGCTGAAACGAAAAAGGAAAGATTCAAAATGGATAATTCGAAAGATAAAGATAAAGATGTGGCTATTTGGGATTATGTTTTTCATAAAAACTCTCTTTAAATAAAATGTTTTTTTTTTTGAAAGCACTTCTTCCAAAAATACTTTAGAAAAAAATATTTTTCTAAAAAAAATTTTTATCTGTTCTGGTAACCTTATGCTCTGATACCACGTGTAACACCCCACGTCCATTAATGTCACTCACAAAGGGAATGCATTAACTTCCATGGAGGTTTTAAGTGAATATAGAACAGTAAAATTACAACAAGACAGATATAAAATAGTACTTGGAAATTCAAAAACTTTATTTCATTGTAGCAGAAGTCAAAACATGTTTGATTACATCATAACACCATATTCAATGTCAAGTACAATATCTATCTTGATAAAACAAGTACATAATCCCATTACATGAATAGCCATTAAAAAGAAAGATAACAAGCTGGACTTTACTTCAGCAGTCCAAGCTTTCCAGAAGATAAGCGATCCAACTAGACTCCACTAGAACTTGGCCCAACCTACGGACCTAAAGGGAGAAAAAGAATGGAAAAGAGGGGGTCAGACATAAAGTCTGGTGAATATGATAATTCTACAATACTATTACCAAAATAACTGGACTAAGGCATAAGCTGGAAAACAAGAAAATGTTGAAGAGCAGATTAAGGACATAGACAATCGCTAAAGGCAACGTTATAGGCGCTCTTAAATACTAAAGGATAAACACTATACTGCACCACACCAGTCACCCTAAAGATTCATCCCACTTAGCTTCACTTAGAAACTTTCCCAATGGCTTTACGTACCCCTAGCTGACTACATAGGTGCCGCCTGCCCCTATCTCCACTAGGTGTACCCTACTTCCCATTATTCGATCGGCTCCCTAACTCGTAGATACCCGTGCTGGCCCCACAGTGGGGTGTATCACTCCCCTAAAGTGACAACCTGATACAACGGACATGCACGGCTTATACCTACACGATGCAACAACGTCTTACCTACCAGCTCGGGTCCACACACGCATATGTAACCCGTTGGACTTGCGTTGCCACCGCTCCCTGTTTTGGCCTCTTATAGTCAAACCCAGTATGCGTGTCCTGTCCTCGACTTGGGTCGAGCCCACAAAGATACGTTTTGGGATACTGGTTGAAATGGGCCCCCACTATTTACCACAAGCATTCCACCTAAGCTTGTCCCCATTAGTCCATCCCACTTAACCCACTTAGTCATGTTCATTTACATGTGTGTTTGGTTAAGTCTAATCGTATTTCAAATGCCTCTAAAGGCAACCACCAGATTCCTCATGCCACCCAAGGCACCTACTTAACCCCCATGTCCCACCATACATGATTATCTGGTTAAGTATTTCTTAGTTCATTAAGGCCATAACCTCATAAAGACCTCTCACATTAGACTGGCATTTATGGAAGCTGGATTTGCCGGGCGGGTCCGGGCAGTCTTACACCATAAAAGATTCTAACCTCGTCTCTTTACAACTGTTATGCTTTAGTTTGGGCCTAGGACCTCTCACATTGGGCCGACATTTGTGACTACTGGATTTGCCTGGCGGGTCCGGGCAGGTTTACATCACAAACGGGTCCAACCTCGTGTCCTAAGCATTGATTATTAATAATAATCCACTTTCCCCCAATTTTAATAATTCCCTACTTGAATTATTAATTACTTCCAATTTTTAACAATGTCCATAATTGACTCAATTATGGACATTCATTCATGGTATGCAACATCTTACAAAATTGCACCCAATTTATTAATTCCTAATATTACCCCTACCCCACGTTTGAACGTTTATTCGCAAAATATATGTTAGACTCGAATAGCCTAACTCATAGCATAAAAGAGATTATCATAATAACAACATGTATATGTGACCAAATGAATCATAATAAGGGGTGAAACTTGCATATGTCCAACTTGCATAGATTATACATGTCATGGACCTAAAGGTGTCAACTTGTTCAAAATTCACCTAATATAATCTCAATCAATTTTCATAAACTTACATATGAACATGTGTGAATCAACATCATCTAATTTTTTTTTAACAACATGGTTTTATATGGGTACACCTAACTCAATAGGCAAATTCCCATAATCAAGTTTTATTTAATTATAGTTTCAAGTTTATGGGTACACCTAACCTAATAGGCAAATTCCCATAAACAATATCCATTTAAATTAAGAAAAAAAACATAACTTTAAGCATGATCCAACAACATCATGATTTTTCAACATAATATAGCATGATTTATAACATGGCATAGTATGATAGTATAACATAGCTTGACATGATTCTCAACATAGCACGACATAGCATAAGAGAATTTACAACATAGCATGACATAGCATATATAATTTACATTATACGACAACATAATAACATAATAAGAGATCCACAATATATAGAATTTACAATTACAAATCACATCACTTTCTTGTGATCCATTCATAACTGAGTCAAATTAGTTTGTAATAGTCTTGTGAGAATCATCATACTCACCAACAAAAGAAAAGAATTAGAGAAAGAGAGATCTTTTGATTTGATTTGTGTAAATTTAGTTGTAGATGATTAGGCTTCCTCTTCTTAGTTTGTGACGGCTACGCTGAACTCCATGGCAGCAGCATGACGGTAGCTTCTCTAATTTTACAAGTGATTTAGGTTTAGGGTCTACCAACTTATTTATAGATTTTAGAATGCATTTAGGCCATTAGATTTAACCTAGAAATAACCGCAGCCGTTCAGACAAGATGGGGTTTATCTTGTTGACTCAGCAATGAGTCAGAAGTGACTCAGCAAACACTCAGCAATATTTATATATATATATTCAACAATGTACACATTAGATACATCCCCCCCCCCTTTACACACTTATTATTGTTTTTATATACATATTAGATACATCCCCTCTCTTACACACTTATTAATATTTTTATATTCATATTAGATACATCCCCTCTCTTACACACTTATTAATATTATTATATTCATATTAGATACATCCCCTCTCTTACACACTTATTAATATTTTTATATTCATATTAGATACATCCCCTCTCTTACACACTTATTAATATTATTATATTCATATTAGATACATCCCCTCTCTTACACACTTTTATATTCATATTAGATACATCCCCCCTCTTACACACTTATTAATATTTTAGCAACTTTAGTGTTAATAGAAAATTCGGGGTGTTACAATTGCGAGTCCACACAATAGGATCTACCCACTTACTTGCCTTTTACTACTTAGTAGTCACTACTAGTCCTTGCTATGTATTACTAGCCTATCCTTTTTATTTTTCTCAAGCAACAAACCTAGGTTTCTCAATGCTTATGCATTCTATAGGAAATTTTCCATTAGTTCAATATTAGCTAATCCCTGACTGTAAATTGGCAAGAGAGTAACTCCCTAAATATCAACCCCGAAGACCGAAATCAACATCAGATTGACACTCAGAAAATCACTCAAATCAACCATTCTCCAATTGGTTCTAATTGTTTAATTCATAGCTTTAACTTTCTCTCGTTCTTTTCTAGGCACTAATCCTTACCTACTCCATTCTTTTTAAAACATGGTTTGGCCTCCTTTCTTTTCCTTACATTTTTCTTTCAAAAATTAAAAGTGTTAAAACTTTATTTTCTTCTCCAAAACTTGTTTTCGCCAAACCATAAAAACATGTTACAAAATAAAATGCAGAACATTTTTTTTTCAAATCACAAAACTGGAGTAGACAAGGACGACTATCAGGTTTACATTGTTTCTAATTACAATGTTAATTTAACTACTCGCTATTAGGTGAAGACATCTATTCTATTCTTACAATTTATTTTGTCCACCCAACAAAATTTCTTCGTAAATCAATAATCAAAATTTATTGTTAACAGAAAAGAATTTCTTTTACAAAACGCAACACTTTCTTTTCAATCCTTTCATATATTATAATATGAAAACTAGCGAGCTATATATGCTCTATATTATGCACCTTTTGATGAGAGTTTTTTTTTACAAATAATCATTGTTTTACAAAATATACCCCACTTTACTTTTAAAACCCAACATGCACTAAATAATTTCTCAAACATCCAAAATTACCTTTTAAGATCAAAACATTAAAATACTACAATATCTTTCTACCAAAACTATTACAAATTCAAGTTCTTAAAAGTTAATCATTGGGCTAGACTCAAAGTGGGTCTTTCAACTCAACTAGGCTTTCCTAGGCACTTTCCAAACCGATTCTCACAACTA
Organism: Allium sativum; assembly: GCA_030737875.1. Taxonomy (NCBI): domain Eukaryota; kingdom Viridiplantae; phylum Streptophyta; class Magnoliopsida; order Asparagales; family Amaryllidaceae; genus Allium; species Allium sativum. Next base: position 54,705,994 of record CM060910.1, read on the forward strand.
TATATATTCCTAATCCATTTTCCACATTTTAACCTTTTTCTAATTTGTAAGGTTTCACTTCTAAACCCACTACTCTGAAATAATAACATTTCATTTTTAATTCTTATGGGATACTTCCTTTCTCCAATACCAAATCATATTGTACGCTTTCTAACCAAACCACCTAAGGGTCTTAAAATTTCTAGGTTCATTCCTTTAGTGTACAAAATAGCTATCCGAACTCTTTCCATACCTAGTGGGCTACTTTATGGATTTAGGTTTATATATATAATTTATTTATATTTTAGAAAATACAAATACGTTCACTCATTATCTCCCTAGGAACACTAAACCGAAGCTCTGATACCAGATGTAACAACCCGGATTCCGACAGACCGATTTTTTTTCAAAAATCCAATCTATCGAAACCCAAGTTAGGTGCTCTGGTATCCTGCAGAAAAAGACAGAGATAAAGAAACATGTCAGAACTCGTAAAGCATCTCACAGCGGAAGGAAATAAAGTATAATATATTCAAATATAGCCTTACCTTATTAACAATACTGCTAAACCAGTATCCAAAGCTATACCATCTCTGTCATGAACCTAACCTGGAAGTATGTAATGAGGAGGGGGTCAAACATAATTTCTGTGTGACTGGACTTAGAATAAACTTCTATATAATCCTACATATACTGTTCAGTTACATTTTCTTGGTTATTAGGTTGTTAACAATGTTAGCCCTTTAAGCTATACTAGTCCATCTGCTAGTAGATTAACCTAATACAATGTATATGTAGTTACCACCTACTCGTGTCCTCGTTTCAGGTGTACGCAGTCCCTTATAAAACTCGTGTCATCTTGTCATATGTATGCAGTTCCTTATCCAATGTCGTACGTCGTGCGGGCTTTCATGTATATATATATATATATATATATATATATATATATATTCTCACTACGTCTGCATAAAACCACCATTCCTGTGTTGCGTAAGCGTTTGGACTGCCAACCTAGGTCTTACTAGGTTCCGTTATCGAATACTACCTAGATCCAACTAGGGTTTACCATCGAGTGTTACCTAGGTCCAACTAGGGTTTACTTTATCAAACGCTTCCTAGGTTCAACCAGGATTTACGCAACCTAAGTCCAACTAGGGTTTATGCTACCTATCGAACAATGCCCTATAGTCTATGACACACTACCTCGAGCGATATGCATTCCTAGACTTTACATCCCAACCGTATTGTAAACGTGCTAGATATATAGTTGCACATGTCCTCTATATGTGCGATCCGAGTCCCGTGGCAGGGAAAATCAAGAAATACGGAACTCGGTCGGGAGCTTTACGTTATCTGCCGATGCAGATGCTAAGGTCTATTTTTACTGTGGCTATGGTCCCACTTGATCCCTCCCTCAACTAATGAAAGGCACCCAAGAATGAGAACTGTACGCAGTCCCTCTATGCCGCAACAAACCTACTGGCTAACCTCACCTATAACTAGATAGCAAGTATATGGTCTTTTGGAGTTCTCCACCTTTCCGCTTTTCGTGCTCGACTGACTCAAGATGGTAGGTTGCCGACGACGTGCTATCACAGGGCCAACTGGTTATCGCCGACTCATCTGGTCCATCCTAGTCTTTAGGTTGCCTTATTATTACAAACAAGGCACACTCTTGGTTCTTCTTACGCAGACCTTAACCTCTGTGAGCCTAGGCGGATCATATGCATTCTCACAGAGGGATACCAAGAGTATCCTCACGTCCCCTCGAAGCCGCATGCTTCGTAACCCGGTCCGTTGGAGCCTTCTATATGATCAGATGGACGTACACTCCCCCTCGCGCCCTACGACACCGTGATGATCTACCGAGTTTGGTTATTCGTCCCCTTTCGTATGGACTGGTCCAAGCGCCTTATCCTTTCGTACTATTAGAACTTATGTCTAAACTTCTGATTACGCGCTTGCTTTGTCTTATTAACTTGGTTATCCTCGTTTATGTTGTCCCTCAATTATAATTACCAAGTTTCTCTTTAACTAAGGTTTATTACTTAGTCCTCTTCAACTAAGGTTTACTTACTTAGTTATCATTACCGTTGCTTACTTAGTTCTCTAACTAAGGTTCGTTACTTCGGTTGCCATTTTACTTAGTTTTCTAACTAAGGTTCATTACCCAGTTGCCATCGTCATTATTTACTTAGTTCTCTAACTAAGGTTCAACACTTGATTAACTTCATCTTTATTTACTTAGTTCTCTAACTAAGTTTCAACACTTGGTTGCCTTTATCGTTATTTACTTCGTTCACTAACTAAGGTTTACCAATGAACTCAAACATGACTTAAGTTTTCTTTATCAAACGATAGCGTATGGGTGCTTTCCCACATTCAGCTTAGATTAACTTATTTCATAGTATAAGTCGTCCCACCCTTCAAGTCTTGTATTACATCTTAAGTCATAATCTTCCCTTGTCCCTAGGACAAGTTTACCTATTATTTGATTTTATATTACCGCAACTCTGTTTTATAATAGGTAGTTATCATTCCCCATTACTGTGTTGGTTAAGTTTGTCCATATGTCAAGTTTTACATAACCCTACCTTCCCGCTCATGCATTACTCGGATATTCCACAAATTTGGTTAATTGTTGTCTTTCAGTTCATATTGACTTAACCCACCCACGCATCATGTCAAATTGGTTAAGTGTTGTTAATCTAACCTTACCATGCTAGCATGTGTCATTAGCATTAATTGATTATTAATGCACCAACCTCTCACATTATACCTATTGTTGCGGTTGCTAGATGTGTCGGGCGGTTCCGGGCAGTCTTACACCACAACTCAATCTAACCTTGGGTTTAAGCGGGTTATGACTAACTTTTCACATTAGACCCTATTGTTTGCCGCCACTGGATATGCCGGGTGGTTCCGGGCAGCATTACACCGCAACCGCATTCTAACCTCGAGTTAGTCATGTTTCATCTTTAGCCAATTAACAATTTTTATGAGAACGTTAAGCTTCAATTTCAGGTTATGAGTTAGGTTTTATAATCACATAAGAGGTCTCATAATCGCATAAGCTAAGTTTTATTCGTTCCTTTATCAACTTAGGATTCTTACCTTTAGATTCGTTTTTCCCAAAACCCAAAATTTAAACTTATAGCTTAAAACCTCAATCCCGCAATATTAGATTTGAAATAAATCACTTCTTCCCAATCCCATTCCATATTCAATAATTCCAATTAAATTTACACAATTTCAGGATAACATTATAAATTGGAATTCATAGTTGCACAATATTCAGCGTAGATTCATGTTTCCAAAACATACCCAAAGATTCATTATTGAAATATGCTCCAAAATTCCCAATTCAAACTTTATTTCATAGAATAATCCCAATATAAAATTCGCCAATTGTCCCAATATTTGCAATAATAATTATAATAATTGTTATGCCACAATCCCCAAATTACAGATTATATTCCTCGATTGTATAAAATAAATTATGCCCTAATATTCCCATATTTCAATCGTACGTATGTATAATAAGATTTCGTCTAGGTTCGAGATAACCTAGATCCAAAAATAAAAAGGGGAAGGAGAATAAAAGGACAATTATTATAACATGAATCTTGAATTGAATTTATAACAGGGGAATGACGAACGATAATAATACTATTATGCAACAAGTTTATTGTAATTCCACTCACCTTGCTTTTCATCTTCAATTCATGGATTCGATTTAACTTTGATTGATTTTATGCCCCAATCCATAGATCTAATCTATCTTTGATTTCTTTGCGCATCGTAAGTTGTGAATCTGAATTTCTCCTCCTTGCGTAGTGTACATTGCGGATTTGAATCCCTTTTTCTCTTTAATTTGGAGGTTTTCTTGATTCTAAACTTTTAATTTTAAGAATAGATGTTTTGAAGAGAAAAGTGGAAGAAAGTGGACGTAGAAATCTCTTGGAGAAGAAGAATTTGAGTTAGAACAGAACCATGGCGTCGCCATAGGCCTGGGTAAAGAAAAAAATGGGTTAAGGGTCATTATATAGTTGTTTAGTCAACGTATCAGGTCAGAAATCGCGTCCAGGTGCATAAAAGGAATTCTGCCCAGATTTGCTGGGGAGGTCGACCCCCAGGTCGACCTGATTTAGGGGAGGTCGACCTGCCTGTGGTAAGTCGACCTCCAGGTCGACCTGTCTGAGTTATTTTACTATTTAATTTCTGAATTTCTCTTGAATCTTCCGAAGGCCATAACTCTATCGTACGAAGTCCGATTTTCGAAATTATGGACTCTATTCCAAGAGGAATTCCGAGACGAACGCAATGGTGATGTCCGTTTTACTATATTTCTGATATTTAAATTAAGTATCCATATTTTATTATCTTTTCCGTTATGCACACTTCTATCGAATTAATTTTTCCTTCTCTTCTATATATTAATTAATTTTCATTATACATCACCATTATTTATCTATCTATGCATATATACATATTTGTACATTTTTAATTTAAAAATGCGGGGTGTTACAGAACTAATGTCTTTCAAAACACAGCTCACGATAATCCCAAAATCACATTCCATTAACAATGGAATCTTCATGAAATACAGATCAATATATATAATTGATATAAACTTACATATCCAACCGATAATATAAATGAAATAACAGCAAAACCTTTTAAATTCCATAAATATTAACAGCCTTCCTCTACAGAAGCTCACTTCGATTATTACCAAATCAAATTCCATTCAATTCCAATTTAATATGTTGAACTGGAAAACTTTTCTTTGGAAAATCTCCTTTAAATCTTAACAAAAGATTTATAAATTCCAAATCACATTTCACTGCGAATCGGGTTAAAGAACGAATGTCGTTAAAAACACGGTTCACGATAAACCCAATTCACATTCCATTTTATTCCAATTATTAAATATAATTGGAAACTCTAGCAATCTTAATTAAAAGATTTATTCTCTTCACATCGGGTTCAAGAACAGTGTTACTGAAGACACCGTTCACGACAAACCCAAAATCCCATTTGATATTAAATACAAGGCTCTGAATAGAAAATATATCGGCTTATATTCATTATCAAATTCTACAACCAACAAATAACATATTGGAAATAACGATATAAATATATCTTTCAAATTTCCGTAACAATATCTGTATAATCACGAAATCCAACATCGAAATATTCCGAAGACAATTTCGATTCAAATCCATTCCAATTTATATATTGGAAATCCTGGTTATTTTTAAAGCCATTTCAAATCCAATTTATTTTATTTAAAAATTATTGGATTTCAAATCTACTTAATAACTAGTTCATTTTGATAAAAATTTATTTTTATTTTTTCAAATATGGAATTTTTCATTGCAATTCTTTCCAAATCATTTATTATGATTTTACACAAATTATTGATATTTTTAATAATTTTATCAAGGCCCGTACAGTCGATTTCTATAAACGGCCATTGAACTGCACTTACAACGACCTTTTCCAAATTTTATTTGGACATAATTCCAAATCCAACCATTAGATTTCAAATTTCTTGTATTCATTAGAAATCTCTTTTCGATACAAACCCAATGGTTCTGGTTTTAGGAGAATCCGACGGTCGGATCTCCCGTAATGTCCATTCGAAGTTAATGGTTGAAATTCGCAAACTGCCGCGGTGCGACGCATTCTATTCAGGCCATTAAATATATATATTATATATATTTCGTCGATTTCCTTTTAAAACGTATTTTATAAATAATTTTAAATTCGTTTTCAAAACGATTCCAACTTCATATTCAATTTTAAATCAAAATTGAATATTCCATATCATTAATATATAAATGATAATATTTTCAAAACATTAGATTTTGAAATCACTTCCTTTTCGCTATTCATTATAAAAACGCATAAAATCGATATAAATATCATTCACAACAAAATGGCGTTAATCTAATCAACATGACTTCATATTTTTCAATATTTTCATGTCCATCCCAAATCAGACATCAAAATCATATTTTTATCTTTTACTGAATATTATTTTAAAATATTTGTTATTTTAAAATATTCGCTCATTCTGAATTGGAATCAGACACAAACAATTATCATACAATGTTGATTATATGGATTCCATACTACGCATGTACATAACAGCAATGATAAACAATCAACCATCATCCAGAGTGCATCCTATACTGTATAAGAATTAAATATAAATAATTAACGCTTACAACAGTCTGTCAACCAATCGATCGACATACAACTAAACATTTGGGATTAGTGTACATCAAATATCGTCCCAATACCCGTGTGGGGTTTCAACCAAAAAATACTGAACAATATTTGTGTAGTTGGGCGATGTATAAAATTTATCATCCCAATCAACATCAGTCAAATGGGTGTATATAAACAAATCGTCCGATTTGTAAATAAATAAATATTTATTCATATACACGTTAAAAATTATATTTTTTTAATGATAAATAATTTATTTCTACACATGAATATTTTATTTTATTCAACACATGAATATCTTTATTTTCCATTCCACATCACAAACCAAATTCACACCAACAAATCAATCCAAACACATAAACAAAAAAGTCGTCCATGGTCTATCGACGACGGGGAGCAATTCATATATGCAGTTATAAAATAAATAACTGTACAAAGAATTCAGTAAGAGAGTTCTCGCCTTTGGGATCCACTCCTCCATTTCATTTTTGAATTTCTGAATAGGTGAGATTTCCCCGAAATTTCCAACGCAATCTTTTTCACGCTGTACACAGTAAAAATCACACTTTTACTTCGCTATTATATAAATTAAAATCAAATTTTTATTTCTACTTCATATATATAAAAATCGAATTTTTATCGCCACTTCATATACATAAAAATCGAATTTTTATCTCAAATCTATATACATAAAAATCGAATTTTTATTTCAAATCCATATAGATAAAAATCGTAACTTTATACGCTATTCATATAGATAAAAATCATATTTTTTATTTCTCTTTCTAGATGATAAAAATCCTATTTTTTACTTCGCTATTCCAATATAAAAATTATATTTTTATTCTATGTGATTATATATTTGAAAATCATATTTTTTTAACAATGATCTTTATAAATAAAAAATCATATTTTATTTCGACGTTTACACTATAAAAATCTTGTTTTTATTTCAAAACCATATATGTAAAAATCGTATTTTTATTTCACTTTCACATATATAAAAATTGAATTTTTATCACTACTTCATATATATAAAAATCGAATTTTTACATCGTTACTTCATTATAATTATATTTTGTAACACTAATGTACATATAAAAATCACATTTTTTATATTATTATCCTTCATATAAAAATCAGATTTTTATATTATTCTTATTCATATAAAAATCACATTTTTATGTGATATTCACCTAAATAAAAATCTCAAATTTATATGTTTTAGAAATCTAATCTTTTGCTACATAAAAATATAATCTTTTCTAAATAAAAATATAACCTTTCCTAAATAAAAATATAATCTTTATAGTAAATAAAAATCTAAACCTGATTTCATATAAATAAAATAACTTAGATTGTATATAAATAAAAATTAAAACAAACTTACTGTTAATCGGAGACGGGGGAGGTTGTCTGCGCTCGCCGGAGGAAGGGGGTTGCTGATGCCGTCGCAGGTGGTGGGGGAGGCAATGGAGGTGGCGGCAGTCGTCAGCTGGGCTGTGGTGGCGGGTTGGGTTCAATTTGGGGCTTCATGGTTGGAATGGGGGAAAGGAGGAGAGAGGGGGTGGCGAGTTCTCCAGCGAGGCGGCACCGTGGGTGGGGGTCACGACGGCAGGAAGAGCGGCGGGGAGCGGCTCCGTAGGTTTTTTATTTATGATCTCGTGTTTGACTGAGAAGTAAAAGGGGTGGGGAGAAATAGAAAGGATTTTATAATTTATTATTTTATTTTATTCGCCAAAAAGTTGACTTTTCATTCGAACCCCGAACGAGACCCAACGACTGTTGTCCCCAGCTAATTACCCTTATTCCGAACACAATGAGAAATGTTTCATAACCCAGTTCGGCTGTTACGATCAGTTTTCATCAAATTTAAAATATAAATCAGTATATATTGAATTTGAACGCACATTTCAATTTACCGGGGCCACACACTGACTCCATAAATTCCATAAAAATAAATCTAGCTATGTTTACGGTCCTAACAAAACTAATTTCGTCGAATTTGGAGACCATTTGAAAAATGTCCATTTTCTGGTCGATCCAATTTGACTGAAATGGTCAAAACACGTTTTCTTTTGCCACGCCCACATATTGATGCCAAAAATTCTGAAAATTGGAATCTAGCAATAATTTGACATCCCGGATCCGACAAAAGTGGTTTCATCGAAAACAGATTTCATTTGCAAAATCTCTATTTTTAAGGGCTATATTTCCATAGCGACTATTCTGAATTTTCAACTGGACATAACTTTTTATTCCTGCTATGAAATTTCAATTTTTCGAATTCACTACAAATGGAACTAGAAATGTAACTTTTACTATAATTTTCGGTATCACCTAAAATGTAACTATAAATACTGATTTCAAAACGAAGATAACTATCAATACAACTATTAATTTGGAAAGATATTTTCGAACAGATTCTAATATTTTTGGTTTCACTAAAATCCGGTTAATTTTGAATCCTGTACATTCATTTGGAATTTGAAATCGAATTTCGAAACTACCGCGCCATTTTCAATTCCTTTTATAATTAAAATAAATATTAATATTCGAACTTCGATTAAATAAATATGCACTTTCCAATTCTATTCAAAATAAATTTCTTGTTGCTATTATTTAAAATAAATCATTTTAAATATTCAGAATTCACTAAAATTGCCAAAATAAAATTTTTAAATTGGTTCTGATTTTCTGGGCTGTTACACATTAGTTCGAAGAGACCGGGATGGGAACTGGACCCAAAACCACTTCAAACTATCTTTACAATTTTTAAACCAACTTGCGGGTACGATTATACGATTTAAAGAATTTGAAGACCGTAGATCTTCATGACCGGAATAATTACTTGTTTAAAATTTCTCTGGTTTGGCCACTGGAGTTATTATAACTTGTGATTCTATGGTGATTGAAATCAATGGACTTGCAAGGACTATTCACTACTGATCCATAGGGTAATTCCTGTATTGGATGCATTAGGAGAGTGCCTTCAGTTCATCCTGTTCTTGGATGACTTGCATGGACGAATGTCTGACAAAGTATTTCCTAAAAACCACGAACGTTGATTTTTACAAATATACCGAGTCGATGGAAAAGAAGGATACTACTTTTACATCCAGAGTATATTTGTGGACGTCAATTAGTGATTTGACGGATTTGACAATGTGGCATTCAAAGTGAATGATAGCCAAATGTTCCAAAGGTAAATTTTGACCTCATGCCTCACTAACCGGAAAATATCAAAAATTGGGCAGGCAGCATGGCTGTGTGGGTCGCTCCCATTAGGGTGTATAATCACCTATCTAGAGAAATTTCAATTCCTTCTTTGATCTATTATATGCTGTCCCTTTCGAAAAACGGTTGCTGATCCCAACCGTTGGTGATATACATTCGATACACTCAAGCAAAATGAATGGTCGGTCATGTGTGAGCCGGGTTGCAAGACGTTCTTGTTGAACCCAATGTATTCCCCTCTAGAGATACACTATCGGCAGGTGGTTCCATACCTTGTCATAGTCGGAATCCAATCTCGAATAAGCGCCCGTGGTTTTGATTGTATACTATATATGTAGAGCGTGAGATGCAAGCGTTATGCTAGATTGATGTTTATTTGTATTTAGACATTATTATAATATCAGATAAGATATGATTTCAAAATGTTTTGGGTTATCGTAAGGTAAAAACCGTCCGTATTTATGTGTGGATTGGTCTTATGATTATCATTTATTTCAAAAGGATTTTTGAACATTAAACCAAACTATTTAAAATCGTTTACTCACACCAGTCCCATGACTGACCCAGAGTTTATTTTTCTATGTTTCCCTAAACTCTTAGGTACCCAAATTTGTACGCGCAGTCAAGTGTTTTCAGGATTTTACAGATTTATTTGGAAAAGCTTGGAGCAGGACGTTTCAAATGCTAGATATATAGAGTTTATTTCCGCTGTATCATATATCTATTGTACTCTGATGTTGTATGTATGTATAAATACAATTTTGTGTTTCAAGATGTTATATAATATGTTTTATTCAGTTCCGTTGTGAGATTCGTGGTTACTCTGATTCTATTGTGTTCAGTTCTTCTTTTTCTTCTATTCTAACTTTCTTTCTTTCTATTTCTCACCCTATAACTTCTTTCTATTAATGATCTGTTGATTTCTAATGGTTGATTAGTCGATATGTGATACAGGATATGTATTAGTGTCAACAATCAGGATCGGAACTTTTTCGGGTCGTTACATATATATTGAAAATTGGTTCACTATTATTATCGAATAAAAAACTGTACAAAGGAAGGTTTTCTAACCTTTACAAACTAAAACAAAAGGGAAAAAGAAAATAGGAAATACAAGGAAAATTAATGCAAAACTTAAATCAGGCCTATGATGAGGCCAATCCCACTTAGTGCAACTCGCTGCACCACTCCACTCCCGCTGCACTTCACCTCAAACATAAAATTGGTTTCCATTCTTTGTGTTAAATTCAAAATTCCAGTAGTCTTGAAAGCTATGACATTCATATATATGTAGAAATAACTAAATTATCAAAAAACTTATCCATGATCTCCATTTCAGGCCTTAGCTACTTTCCATCAATCTCCAGTCCATGATCGTTTCATTGACTAAGTGGTTCATAATCATCATTAAGTAGATCTTCAGTTCAGAGGAAATCACTTTGTCAAACCAATTCTCACAAGTGCTAGAGTAAATCACTAGGCCATGATCTCAAGTCGCATCCTATGAACATATGTTATCTTTTTATAGAAATCCCAGAAATATCCTCTATTCCAAGCACAATCCTGGTACAAGTTTGAGACCCAGTACTATAAACTATCATCTGTATGCACAAGGGCATGATGTAGAAAACAATTAATAGCATAAGCCCATTCATATAAGTGATTCAATCTTATTATCGAAATCAACCATATAATCTGAAGATATCATATAAAAGTGTAACAACGAAGATGCTACCTTATCAATTATATACCAAAGAATGCAAGTGCCAAATTCTAAATAACCTTTATATTCTCGAGATTGAAGAACAGGAATAGGCCATGGGTGCAAAACTATACTATTGGAATCCATGAACATGAAAACCAGATCACACATACACGCATAAATCAGTTCCTAAATCTTATTAAACCAAGACTAAAAACATAAATGAACAACTAAAATCATTAGAAACTAGATCTCTACAAAACCTTAAACCGCAATCAAAATGATGAAGGTCACGAATAAACCAATTAACACTACTGTTCTCCACCAACAAAAAAATGAAACCCAAATCGCACTTCAAAACACGCATATATGACCTACCAAATAACAAACTGGACAAGCTTCCCAGTAAACTACTATTTGATGATCTAGTATAAACAGATCGAAATCTATAAACCCCAAATCACACGCAACTTTTCTAACTGAACCACGAAATCAACCCATATTTCTTACAAAGGCATGAAAATGATGAAAAACTGGTAGATCGGTTATGAGGAGTCGGAAGTGAACATACACTTACGCCAGTGATTCTAGATCCCAACTCCCCATGTGGCTTGATAACATGTTTTCAAACAAATTCGCCTCTAAAACCTATGGTAGGATAGATCTGTAGTTAAGTATAGTCGGCGATGCAAAGATCTGGGGCGGTTTAATCTGGGAGTAGTGCGTAGATCTGGGAGATGCATAGATCAGGAAAACTCTGTTAAAGTTCTAGTGTTGAAAACCACATCCGCGTTTGGCGATAAAGAATTATATATGACTTTAACTTATGGAAATAAAATGAAAAAAAGGATGGCTTATCAATGAAATGGAATTCATTGAAGGTTGAATACAAATTCATGCGATTTGTAATCATCGTAGGAAATCGATTATAAGTAAAACATGAAATTAGGGTAGGGGAAAGCTCACGCACGACGAAAACAGGAAAAGAGAAAATCGCATGTCGCCATTAACAAGCATTCACCCCTTTGCGTATATACATATATATATATATATATATATCTTTAGGAATTATCGATCTAATCGGGTTCCAAGTTTAACAATTTTAAGAGTTTAAAATTCTAGGATCTATCCAAAAATTAATAAACTGAACATTTACAGAAATTTGGGTTTATACCTATCATTCATGATTCCATGGATGAACATACCTAATTCGAGCTTCCAGTTTCCAGATCCATGAATACCTATGAGAAACGAAAGGGTTGAATCGATATGAACTCGCCAAATGTTGAGCCTCTACAAAGATCCACACGAACGTGTTATCTTCAATCGAATTGAAGATAAAAGAGGAACAATCGGTGCTAGTCGCCATGATTAGGGTTTTAATTAAATGGGTAATTTATGGTTGTTTTTTATTTTATCTGATATCCTTCTTTTAATGGATAGCCACTGTTTTTATATAAGAACATATATTCCCTTTAAAACATACGTGCACCATAAACCGAGGAACCAACCGGTATACCTTTTCAAAGCTAAATAAAATCTCAATGGATTGATATTTTATTTACCCAAATAATGGTTTCCACTTTTAACGTCCTAAGTGTGTGATCGTATAGGTTATTACAACGTTGGTAATGATTTCAAATCGTATTTAAAATCATAAACAATTATTGGCATCTAGCAATACGTTGCTGCTACCCAAGTTATATAAGATCAATGATTCGATACAACCTTTTTGTGATCAGTGTTTCAATGTAATATAATCCTTTTAACCAATATATCCAGGATTAAACCCGATGCATGGATCGTATCACCCTCTTTATAATTTAATCCTTTTATCTTGATCGATGAGTAGACTATATAAAACAAATCAATATTTGAGCACAGCCATGCATTTTATAGTCTCAATCAATTAAGAGGCCCATGGATATCACTACAAATATATCGTAGGGTAAAATTCCATCTAGATCATTCATAATTTTCATTCGATTCAAGATGATCCTATAATAACCCTTATCGTCTACTCTATCACAAGTAACTTTAGATGATATCAAAGCACAAATATCATGAATAAAATTATAATAATATCAGGTCTGAGGACCATTACATCGCTATCAATGTGAGAATAACTTATGATATGTTTAATTATATTTCATGTAGTTTTCTCATGGTGGGTCAACCCAATACGCTATTCTCCAATACGTATTTATGTTTTGACATTAATATCAAGTATATTAATGATCAATGAGATGTGATCATCAGTCATTTAACATACTAATCTCAGTGTCTTATTGTTGTCCTATATAAACAATAAAACTTAACTAGGGGCATTCAAGAATTATAATACTTAATATATTATATAATCTCAAGTTCAAATCTTACTCAAACTATATAATTCCGTATTATTATTCTAAGGACTTCTATAATGTTAATATTAATATTACGCAGTAAATATTACATAACCGAATATTTTTATTCCAAATAAAACAATAACATCAACAATGTTGTTAATCACATCAAATGTATTGCCTCTTTGGCATAAACTCTAACAATCTCCCACTTGCACTAGAGTCAATCATTCACGTATCGTATACTCATGAAACTAGTGTGACTGTTGATCTACTACTGTGACTTAGGTCTGCAACATTACAAATTTTGCAACTTTGCAGATATGTTTATTTCCTCTGTGAACAAGTTTACATAAGAATTATATTTCTTAAATATATGTTTGGATCAACAGTGAGTTTAAGGTTTTAGGCCTGAGCAATAACCACATTGTAATCGCAATGTAAATCATTGGATCAACAGTGAATTAAGTTTAATTATGAACTTCTTAATCCAAACATTTTCTTTCTCAGAATCAATATCTATTTCTTGTTTTAACAACTAACATTATTCATAATTTAATGTGTTATCAATATATAACAATAGAATTATTGTGTCACTCCGACTCAATTTCTTATCTATACAAGATTCAATGATATTTTGTGGTTTTCGAGACATCTCGAATTCTATTTCATTCCCATTGGTATCTTAGAGACTGGCTCTCCTTTAAAAGGATACCAATTCGAGCAATAAATTTTTTATCCTCAGAAGATTTATAGAAATAATATCCATTCGTTTTTTTCGGATATTCCACAAAATAGTTATCTGATTTGGGTCCGATCTTATCAGAAGAAGGACATTTGATAATTTCCTTACATCTCAAATCTTTGTATTAGATATACTAGGACATTTCCTAGTCCATATCTTATATGGCATGTAACAACCCGGAATTTTGACAATAAATAGTTATTTAATTAGAGGCTCAAAAAATAGAAATTTCTGCAAATGATGGAATTTGACCACGAAACTTTAACTGTTGCATTCGTCTTGGAATTCTGGTCAACTTTCATGTTTGGAGTTTCACGAACGGAGTCCGTATGAAAAAGTTACGGACGAAATACGAAAAAACAGATGGAAATAAATAAACAGTATAATTAATGTATAAAATAGCTTATATAACCGGCCCTCACTAAGCTAATTTTCCAGAGGGCAGTCAATTGCTCTAAATGAGGGTGTCGACCGCTCTGCGCTTGCACAGCCCAGTGACGGTTAGGTTTTGAGGGTTATTCTCGTTATATTTTATAAAACGAATGGACGGATGTTATTTAAAATAGAGCTAACGGCCCAAGGACATTTACACCACTATAAATTAAGGGGTAGAGCCTCACTATTTTCCATTCAAAATTATTATAGCAGCGAAGCTCTACCATTTCTCTCTCTCCCTCTTCTAACCTAATTTCTTTAATTAAAATATATATACATACAAACAAATCAAATCAAATGTATATATAATTGAGAGAATAAATAGATTTAATGGAAGAGAATGCAAATCGAAGCTCAACGATAGGTTCTTCACACTCTTCCCTTTTTCTTACATTTCTTCAGATCTAGAATTCCCCCCTTTCTAGATAGATTGTATATTTATAAGAATTTGGGGATTGTAAGCCTATAGGGTTCAAAACTTATAATTGGGAGGCTATAAGGTGAGTGGGAAATTTACTAGTACAGATATAATGATTTATCTATTTCGTTTGAATCCAATCTATGTTTTATGTCTATCAGATCTGTTATTTAAATGATTCTAAATTGTGATAACCATTAGGTTTGATTATGAATATGTTTGAAATTGGTAAATGAGAAAGTTGTGATTATGTATAAATATGAATTGTAGGATTTTTGCATATATTCTGACATATTCCTACAAGTTATGTCATGAATTATGAAATATGTTATCTATCCTGCATAGCACCGTGGATCTGGAAATCAGTCCCATTAAACATAAATTTGTTGTAATGTTCCAGATCTTTAGTTTAATGTTGAAATATGAAATATGTGAATTTGGGTAAAAAGACTAAAATTGTGTATTATGTGATGTTAAGAATAAAAAGAAATATTCCTTGTTTACATTCAATTTGTTGGGTTTTTGGCTTAACCATTGTAAATTATGCCGTTTTACTCATTTTTAAATAAAGAGACATTATTTTAGAATCACAAGAAGTATGACAAAAAAAATAAGAAGGGGAAAACTGGTGCAAAGGTACATATAAAAATAAATACATATTTTTGTATTTAATTTGTTTTGATTGTTCCAAAATAAAAATACATTACATATATTTTTTGTGATTTGGAGATATGTCAATTCCACAAAATAGGCATGATTTACAATGATTTTGGCTAACGGTCCTTGTGAAACTTGAAACCTTTTTAGCAAGATTGAATATAAAAAGGGAATGATTGGTTAATTAATTACACCAAATCATTAATTTAAATTTAAGAATAAAAAAAAATAACTACGTTGATTGCACGCAAACATAGAAATAAATATATACATATTATCCGTCCAAATCAGCGTGAAACGGTAAAAATATGCATTGTATTAAATGTTGAACGGTATTCTTTTATGGAATTATACATGTAAATTATATTCATACTTAATGAACATATTTATGGTGACTGTTATAGCAATTAGTGTAATTGATTGCTATAAACGAGGTCATAAATAAATAGTTAACGATTATGAAAAATGTTGAATGTTGGATAAGGCTCAATAGTGGAATCATATGTAAATATAATCCATATTGAATTAATATATTTGTGGTGACCATTTATAGCAATCAATATAATTAACTACTATAAATAAGCTCCTAAAATTAATTGTGATCAATATTGATTGGGGAAAATAAATGTGATAAGAAAATGGTTACAATTCCTAAAATCAATTAGGATAATTATTGTGGACCCCAATTAGGAAATTTAAATCTATAATCGCATTTAGACACGAGGTTAAACTCAACTTGTGGTGTAAACCTGCCCGGAACCGACCGGAAAATCCAGCAACCACAGGTAGTCAGTATAATGTGAGGGGTTTAATGCATAAATATAGTTGTACTAAGGCACGAGGTTAAGTTCACTTGTAATAGAAGTATGCCCGGAACCGACCGACATATTAAACATCCATAGGTAGTCAACTTAATGTGAGAGGCCTGGTAAGTGTGTATATATATAACAGTTAACCAATAAATAAATAAATGAATAAAAATATAAATTGTCCGTTGGGGTACAGCAATAGATAACTTGGGACTGACAAATGGTTGCTTTAGGAAAATATGACTGTTATGGTCATAATGGGCGATAAATAAAGAAATAAAAAAATGGGTGTCAAAAAGGGGATTAATAGATATGGATTGTCGTTTGAATACTAAGTCCAAATTAGGGAAGAAATTAAGTAAATATCCTACAGAATAGGGAATATAACCTTCCTTATTTATGTCAATAAAACTTATAACTAAAAATAGAATTGGACTTAGTAGGTAAATAATATTAACCATATGAACCAGTGACGATAATGAATCGTGTACATATAGTATTTTCGTAAAGAGGATCTAGACGGACATGACTAGATGATGTATCCCACTTTATCCCAATAGGGAAATGTATTAAAGGTTAATGAGGGCACGAACTTAATAATCTTCGCGTATAGTCCGCTTCGTTGGGTCTTAAGTGACTTGGGTCGAGGAGTCCTCTTGGGAGTAGGTCTTTCAGTTTAGGGGTCTTAAATGGCAGGTGTGTGTGGGACTACCCAAAATTGGAAACTAAAAATGCTAGATACGGTTACCTACCGTACGGGAAGTATTAAGTGACTAAGAAGGTTATCTAATAAGGTCAGCTAGAAGGTATAACGAACGATAAAATACCCACTCTCACCTTATGCGGGGTAAGGGTATATGCGTGAATGGCAGAAGCCTTAACTAGTAGGGCTCGTAGCTAGTGTCCTCTAGTTTTATGTTAACATTTAACATATTATCGAGGGTTAATAAGTGACCAATAGGTCCGCCTAGGATCTTAAGTGATCAGGGAGAATCCACCCTATCTACCATTTGATAGTGAGGCTTTAAATAATAAAGAATAGAGAATGAGGATAAAGATAGAAATCCCAAAATTAAGGACCCACCCTTGATATAATTAACCAGTTAAACTCTGGTATAAAGGCTTCACAAAAATGTATGTAAATGTCCTATCTCGGTAATATAATTTGGGGATACTGCTTGGGCTGAATAGTAAAGTCGTGCGTAAACATTTACTAGGTTGGGCTAGAATCACTAACCTGGTTAGGCATATAGCTTGGGTTGAACCAAACGGAATATATCTGGGTTATAGACTGGGTTGTACAATTCTTAGTCACCAGAACTTGTTGTTCTGACCCCCCCTCCTCATTACAACCTCCAGGTTTCATAGAGAAGATCGGGTTCTCAACTATGTTTATGTTTGGCTTTCGGTTCTCATTCTCTCTCATGCTCGGTATTGGCAAAGTGACTTACTTTGAAAAAGGTAGTTGCTTGAGTTAATACTAATTTATCCTAGTTTTTTTCCGTTGTAAGTTATTTTTATGGTACTTTGATTATGCTCATGCTCATTTATTGCAGGTACCAGATATACGCTTTATGCTTCAATGTGTTCAAGTTTTGATTTTTGTCAAAATTTAGGTGTAGAAAATGTGGGGTGTTACATGGCGTCTTTAAAATCATTTCAATAGGATTAAATGAAATTGTTTTAAATTTAATTTATTTGAAGATTTATAAGACTTATCATTAATCATACTATATCTTATAAGGTGTGATTTCTCCTTTCAGACACATCATTCCAGTGTGGTGTTCTAGATGGAGCGAGTTGTGAAGAAATTTCAAACTCATCTGGATAGTCATTAAATAATTGGCTTAAATATTCTCTCAACCTGTTCGAAGAGTATTTATTTTTCAATCAAAATTGGTTTTGAACTTCATTTTTGAATTCTTTGAACTTTTCAAAGGATTGTGATTTGTGTTTCATAAGATACACATATCTATATCTACTAACATCATCAGTAAATATAATGAAGTAATAAAACCTACCTCTAGCTTATGTATTCATTGCTCCATATACATCATTATGTATGAGACCCAATAGTTACTAGCCCTTCACTGTGTCAAATGAAAGGTGATTCAGTTATTTTTCCTAATAAACAAGATTTGCATTCTTCATATGATTCGAAATCAAATGACCTCAAAATTCCATCATTATGGAGTTTTGATATGCGTTTCTTATTTATATGGTTTAACCGACAATGACAAGGTACGTTGGATTATATTATTTAATTCATTTAGTATTTATGTTATAACTTTCACATTGAAGTTAATGTCTTAACTAATTGTGCAATTCCATAAGATATTTCATTTAAATAAAATGAACAACAATTGTTCTTTTATTACAAATGAAATTCAAACTTATCTGAACAAGATATAGAATAACATTTGCTTTAAATGGAATTGCATAATAACAATTATTTTATTTATTTAATTAAGCCAGTACATAGAACAAGAAGCAGCTTCCTATGAACAATCCAACAACATTTGCTTCATTTCCAGTCGTAAGTCTACTTGTCCTTTGTTAGATTTATACTTTTTTTGCAATTTCGGTTAATTCACATACATTTATGTAATTTATATCTAGTATCTAATATTAGAGATGTATAAGTAGATTGTTATAACATTTATATCTTATTCGGTTGAAGTCACACTTCAACCTTCATTTTTTTTATGCAAACTTCAACTTTCATTTTAGATCTTCTATGTTTGTAAAACAATAACATTTAATTTGTTTGAGGACAATCCTCAAATTTTAATGTTAGTCAAGAAATTTGATTTAATTCAATTTATCCTTCTCAAGAATTAATTTAAATTATCTGAGTTATTTATTATTTAATATCTACAGTAGATAATAAATAATAGTTGATTCTATAATATTTATTTAATATAAATACAAAAAATTTGACAATCAAAATTTATATTTACATAAATGTATAATTTTAAACTAAAATACGCTCCCACTCAAAATAACATCCCTCTATATATATATATATACATATATATATCAGTATATATATATATAATGGTGTTCCAAGATCCATATCTACTCATGCCTTGACCTAGCTTTGTGAGACGACCCGAAATCCCCCTTACGGGAAATCGCGGATTGAATTGAGGACAAGACAAATCAGAACACAAACAGGAGAACAATTCATTGTTTATTACAACAATTCCATCAGAACAAGAATATACAGAGTATAAATAAATATTATACATTCGATAAATATCAAAGATTACAATAAATTACATAGCAGCGGAAAAACAATACAAAACACAACTGAAAGTAATATACGGATACAGAGATTTCCGAGCATCGTTCCAGCTGTAAATCAGGATCCTGTGAATATAAATCTTCAAAACCAAAACTACAAGCTGCCCGTGTCGAAAATAGGGGCACTGTAACGACCCAGCGGTTTTCGGCCTCGAAAATCGATATAAATACTTTTACCAGATTTTATACCGATCCTCCAAATACCGAAAACACTGGAGCGTCTAGAAAGAAGTTAGAGGGTGAGATAAGAAAGAAAGAAATATTAGAATAGAAGAAGAAGAAGAACCAACACAATACAGAGTCTCACATCGCAGCGGAACAAAATATAATACAGAAATAAATCTTTACTGAAAACTTTAAAATACTTACAATTTTCAGAGTACAACATACAGCTGGATAGTTTTGATGATCTATCCGCATATACACAGCGGAATAAATACTAGATTCCGTATGTCTGAACATCTTCAGCTCGTCTCTGGACTTCACAGTACCTGATAACCTGAACCTGTACACTCCGGGCTATCCCGAGCATTTACAAAACACCGGGTCAGTCTGGTGAACCAGAGTGAGATAAACTCGCACAGCATTAAGGTATCACACAACTTGATTTTAAAGTTAAAATCATTTCGAAAGAAAAAGGGTAATCGTAAGACCAAATCCACACACAAATACGGACGGTTTTTACCTTACGATAACCCAAAACAGTTTTGAAATCAATATCTTGTCTGATATTATAATAGTGTCTAAATACAAGTATATATCAATCTAGTGGAACGCTTGCATCTTACGCTCCACGTATATATATACAAAAAAAACTGCGGGCACTTAGTGGAGATTTGGATTCCAACTATGCCAAGGTATGGGACCACCTGCCGATCGTGTATCTCTAGAGGCGAATACACTGGGTTCAACAAGAACGTTTTGCAACCCGGCCCTCACATGACCGACCACTCATTTCGCTTGAGTGTATCGAATGTATATCACCGACGGTTGGACTCAAACCACCGTCTCCCGATAAGGTACAACATCGAACATAGATAAAGAAGCAATAGGAATTTCTCTAGATAGGTGATCATACATCCTAATGGGAGCGACCCACATAGTCATGCTGCCTGCCTGATTTTTGTCATTTCCCGGTTGATGAGGCTTGAGGTCAGAACACACCTGGTCATCATATACTTTGAATGCCACATCGTCAGATCCGCCAGATCACACTTGATTGACGTCCACAAACATACTCTAGCTATCTGGCTAGAGAATAAACTTTTCTCCGCCATCAACTATAGTACGTTTGGAGAAATCAACGCGTATAAACCCTTTTGGAAATACTCTATTAGACATCCGTCCATACAAGTTATCCAGGAACAGGATAAACCGAAGGAACTCTCCTACTGCATTCAATATAGGAATCACCCCATGGATCAGTAGCGAGAAGTCCTTGCAACCTGCAAATTCCAATCACGACAGAACCACAGCTTATCTCTGACCGCGATCCAGAGATTATTGGCGGTCCTTCCGTTTATGAAAATCCACAGTCTTCACTGCTCCATCTCGATCATCTTCGATCTCTTCACGTATTTGTTGGTCAGAATGGTTTTCGAATATAATTCTATCCCGGTCTTTCCATACCAAAAATCGTATTGGCCAATTTCGATAGTCGGTGATTTAACTATCGAATAACAATAGTGTGAACACAACACTTGGCACAACTCGACCACTTTTAAAATATACTTAACGATATAAAACAATTTTTCTCTGATTAACTCTGCTTGATTTACTTTGATTGGTTAACTTTACTTAACTAACTCGACTTATTTAACTCGATTAACTTGATGTGATTACTCTTATTCGATTCATCTATATTTGACTTATCTCCATTTGCTCGACTCTAGATCGCAGCGATCACAATGGTTACGCCTGATTCCCTCAGGAAACATCTGACCGCCGTAGGCTATCTACAGTCCTGCGAATTACGCTAGCAGTCGTACGCAATGGAAACTTCCCTAGATAACTTTGTTTGGCTATTTCTAACTATATTTGATCAGTTCTAATTGACTAACCGATGTTACTATAATTTGAAAACAATATGCTTATTTCCTTTGAACCCATATCGTACTATTATTTAATTTTCAAACCCTTGCATCAGAGTTTGATATTCTAGTATAGGATAAAACCAATCTCAACACTTCACTCGTTCCAAACTAATACTATTCCTTGATAATAGTGAAGCCAACCAAGTTGGGATATTTTAGTTACCTCTCAGACCTTGATCAACCCGTTCTTACCTCAGAATAATACCAGTTCGACCTATTAACATCAAAATACCATTTCCCCTTTGGGTTTCAAATCTGGGTTTTTAAAACCATTCCTTATATTTGAAACTTCGTTCAAGATCTTTTACTTAATTCTTTATTTAAGTAAACATCCCTTTAAAACACCACTTAATCTTCGGGTATTCTTTCACTTATAAACCCTTTTTGATTTATAATGGAAATTCTTCGTCGAATGATTTGATTCCATTTGCTTGGACATTCTATAACAAACCCTTATCGTCTCTTTGGCTAAACCTCATCGTCAGTTAATCACTTGATAATTTGATTCCCATTTATCAAATCTTGTTTGAAACTTGGATTTACATATCCCCTTATTAAAATTCTTACTTGGCATTAAATTGACTTCACTACTTCAAATCATTTTAAATTAAAGAATAAATTTGCTTTGACATCTACTACATAAAAATATAGTTAACTTTAATCTTAACCAAATATAGCATTATTATCATGTTTACACGATTACTCAATAATAATCCAGGTTATTCACAATAACCAATTCAATTATTCCTTTAGATTATAGTTAATCAAAGATTAACTAATATCCAACACTATTCGTTAAACTTTAACGAATATCTAAACCGATATTTATTTCCTTCGTCCATATTACTGGTAATGGTGAATTTTACCAACCATACACATCAGTTAACTATTAACTGAATTCCAATTGTCATTTCCCCTTTCTTAAATTAATTAAAGTCACTTTTTAATTGTTTGAAAACAATTATTTCCTTTTTACCAATCCATGGAAAATTCTTGATTTCTGCTTCCTAACTGATCTACCTCATTTAATTAAATTCTCTTACTAACTCGATTAAAAATATTTATTTGTGAATTCCCAATTTAAAATCCCATACAAAATAATTTGAAAACTTTAATTCAGTTATAAATGAATTTATAACTTTTAAAAATACATCAATTCACCTGACGGGTCGAATGACGTTAAAATCTCACATTTGGCCTTTTACTGCCAATTATCAAATCAGCTAACATCTAATTCAAACAATTCCAATAATTTCCAAACACGTTTATAAACGTGATCAATCCAAGGAGTTACTTTGTTATGGGTCATCCCCAACAGTAGGTATTTTCTAAATTTAAACAATCGATGATCAACAGTATATATACCTAACAGTCAACCATTAACAATCAGAACACGCAAAATAAAATACCCAGTTTATATAAAATATAAATGAGGAGGCTGAGTGAGTTTAACTCACCTCGGTTGGAATCTGTCGATAACTAGTCTGTTCTGATCAAATTAACTGACGTTTAATTCAACTAAAAATCCCAGTCACTTCGGATCCAAACCAGGCCTGCTCCATCTCGAAGTACGCGTCTCCACGGTCCCAACGCAACTGACGGTGCCAAAATCTGACATCGTATAATCAAGAAATCACAAAAACAAATTTATAAAAGAATTTAAATTTTAAAAATCAAGGACTCCCTTTAATTAAACATTGGGCTTACCCTAAATATTCAGCCTACAAACCCGACCCGTCTCCCCCTTAAAATCCTTAACCACCCATCCTCTTCCATTCTACCGGCCGCCACAAACTTGATCCCAAACCCGAAAACCCTAAGTTGAAGAAAACCCTAAATCCCCTTTTGGCCACTTCGAGCCATACGGCGTCGCCCTCCTCCCACTCTCCGACCTTCCCTCCTCCTTCCTACAACCCACCGAAACCCTAAGCAGCCGTCGATCAACTCTTGGTCCTCGCAGACGAACCACGAGCCTTCCAGAATCATACGAGCGAGTCAAACCATAATAAGCTAAGTTTTCCCACTCGATTTTTAATTGCAGTATTTTTCCTTCTTACTGTAATTTTTCTTGCAGTTTTGAAATGTTCTGATTTACTGTGTTGCGAATGGTTTGACGAACACTTGTGCTTGGATACATATTTATAGTTGTGTATGTTAGGATAAAATCAATGTCGAAATCGTATTGTTACTTCAATCAATATTCAGATCAGTACTTAGATTTTGCGTTCGGATCTTTCGTATTGTTGATGGAATTGATCACTGCGAAATAGTTCAGCTGAGATTTTGTTGAATTAAGTACTGTATATCTCATTACACTGGTCTGCTCGAAAAACAGTGGTTGATTTTGTAGGTTAAGTTAGATTGCGGCTATCACTTGTTAAGTCAAGTTTCAGAGATTCTGAATTTTACAATAGATTTTTATTTTTTTATTTATATATATATAAGAACAGTCCTATATGAATGGTAGGTGAGCTACTGCATATATAAAAATCCACGTTGGCTGTGTAGACTTGATGGTATAATATATACACACATCGGATTTCCTTCTAGCTGCACTGTCTTGTCTTTTTAGCTGTTAGCAAACTATTTTCCTTATCATTCTTGAATTTTATGTCTAAATGTATATGTAAATTCGGCTGTTCATATATTGGTTTCCCATCAGCTATGTACTGCCTGATCTTTCATAGCTGTTCTAGCCATTAGGTTTCACTGTTTTCTTGAATAAAATAGTTCATGTTGGATTTGGTGTTCACAATGTATTATATGGTCTATCCTGTTTGGCATGGTAAAATCAATTCATTAATGTTCATCTGTTGTTTTATTGTGTTGTCTTGTTTTCCACTGTCATTTTTCTTGGATTTCTTTCTGTCCATTGGTCATATGAATTGTACTGCATATATATATATATATATATATATATATATATATATGTAGATATACACATACATATGCAATTAGCTTGTTTTGATTTGATAAGTAGATGTACCCATGGCTTCTACTGTTTCCTGAAAGAACCATACATGCTGACTTTACATTTTAAAAAATGAATTTTACATATTTTATTTTCTTTTTAACCTTGATCTTTCATTTCCTTTTTCTGCTCAACTAATGTCATGAAATCACCCTTTTTTAATGGGTTTTCCCCTCTTTTCTTTTCGTAGATCATCTGGACCGAGATGGATTCGCTAAAGCTGGAAAGCCGAGGCATTGCAGAAGTGAATTGATTTTTCTTCCCGTTGTGTTTTGTTATCTTGAACCTGTATATTTGTATATATATATTTTTTCTCTTCTTGAACTTGTACTATAATGTAAAATCTTATGTATTGGTTCTGGTTCATATTGAGTTGGTTCTTATGTTCATGTGGCACTTGTTTATTTTATTATTTCCTTATTCATACAATGCACATTTTTGTCTTTTCATTTTAATGAAGCAACCCATTTCATATTTGTTGGAATTTAGTTCTTTAGTTGCTACTACATTGTCGGAACTTTTAAAAATGTCGATAAAATATACGTTAAATTCGAACAGCTAAATAAATTAATTACACTTTATCTACTACAACAACAGTTTCGACTCTAATTAGAAAATTTTCAAAATAAATCCTTTAATATGAATAAATAAATCGTTATAATTTAAAACTATTTTGCAGTGACTATTTCAAAATTACCGCGACATTTCCAACCCGTTTAAAATAATATATAAACATATACTTGAACTCAAATTTAAATAAAATTCAAATTAAAAATCCATTATAATTCAAATATAATATATAAACATATTTAAATATTCGAATCTAAATAGCCGTAAAATCTGGGACGTTACATTCTTCCACCCTTAAAATAATTTCGTCCTCGAAATTGCAAAGTAAGAAGAATGTTTCGAATCATATTATTTTTTAAATTATTACTGTTTGAATTAAATTCAAACAAATTTGGAACTCTAATTTTTTTTTTTGATAATTTCGCCAGCGCATCTCCTGCATGGCTTGATCGGTACGAGTACCACCGATACTCTAGGCCTCTATTTCTTTGAAAAGAAATTCAAATTTCGAATGGTAATTCACTTTATTTGAATTCCAATCTATTTATCCACTAGATTTTTAAACCCCAATTCGATTTAATTCATTTTCAAATTAATTTTACTTAACCATGCTCAATTTCACTTCCATACCTGAATTGATTTCAAATCAGTTCATCTTTATTTAAAAATTCAAATTTGATTTCAAATCAAATCAATCAAAACAAATAAACACCCAACATCACTATAATATAGAAAATTAATCCTTTTTTCCCTATATAAAAATATATATCTTGGGTGAAATTATTTCATTTACCCTCTTTCAAAACATACTGCGTCGGTTTATCGTACTTGAGTGTTTAGAAATCCCTATCGATACAGTGGATCAAACTGATCGACCAGAACCCATAAACAACCTAACCAACAAATCTCCACAATATAAAACAAATTTTTTTAAAAAAAAATCTACAAATACGTTTACTCATATATATATACTCACACTCAATCTAGGGTATTGCTAACCCCATCTCTATTGAGTCACACCACAGAGCCAAGGTTATCTCTAAACCAATAGCTCTGATACCACTGAAACGACCCAGCGGTTTTCGGCCCCAAAAATCGATATAAATACTTTTACCGTATTTTATACCGATCCTCCAAATACCGAAAACACTGGAGCATCTAGAAAGAAGTTAGAGGGTGAGATAAGAAAGAAAGAAATATTAGAATAGAAGAAGAAGAAGAACCAACACAATACAGAGTCTCACATCGCAGCGGAACAAAATATAATACAGAAATAAATCTTTACTGAAAACTTTAAAATACTTACAATTTTCAGAGTACAACACACAGATGGATAGTTTTGATAATCTATCCACATATACACAGCGGAATAAATACTAGATTCCATATGTCTGAACATCTTCAGCTCGTCTCTGGACTTCACAGTACCTGATAACCTGAACCTGTACACTCCGGGCTAACCCGAGCATTTACAAAACACCGGGTCAGTCTGGTGAACCAGAGTGAGATAAACTCGCACAGCATTAAGGTATCACACAACTTGATTTTAAAGTTAAAATCATTTCGAAAGAAAAAGGGTAATCGTAAGACCAAATCCACACACAAATACAGACGGTTTTTACCTTACGATAACCCAAAACAGTTTTGAAATCAATATCTTGTCTGATATTATAATAGTGTCTAAATACAAGTTAATATCAATCTAGTGGAACGCTTGCATCTTACGCTCCACGTATATATATACAAACAAAACCGCGGGCACTTAGTGGAGATTTGGATTCCAACTATGCCAAGGTATGGGACCACGTGCCGATCGTGTATCTCTAGAGGCGAATACACTAGGTTCAACAAGAACGTCTTCCAACCCGGCCCTCACATGACCGACCACTCATTTCGCTTGAGTGTATCGAATGTATATCACCGACGGTTGGACTCAAACCACCGTCTCCCGATAAGGTACAACATCGAACATAGATAAAGAAGCAATAGGAATTTCTCTAGATAGGTGTCATACATCCTAATGGGAGCGACCCACATAGTCATGCTGCCTGCCTGATTTTTGTCATTTCTCGGTTGATGAGGCTTGAGGTCAGAACACACCTGGTCATCATATACTTTGAATGCCACATCGTCAGATCCGCCAGATCACACTTGATTGACGTCCATAAACATACTCTAGCTATCTGGCTAGAGAATAACCTTTTCTCCGCCATCAACTATAGTACGTTTGGAGAAATCAACGCATATAAACCCTTTTGGAAATGCTCTGTCAGACATTCGTCCATACAAGTTATCCAGGAACAGGATAAACCGAGGGAACTCTCCTACTGCATTCAATATAGGAATCACCCCATGGATCAGTAGCGAGAAGTCCTTGCAACCTGCAAATTCCAATCACGACAGAACCACAGCTTATCTCTGACCGCGATCCAGAGATTATTGGCGGTCCTTCCGTTTATGAAAATCCACAGTCTTCACTGCTCCATCTCGATCATCTTCGATCTCTTCACGTATTTGTTGGTCGGAATGGTTTTCGAATATAATTCGATCCCGGTCTTTCCATACCAAAAATCATATTGGCCAATTTCGATAGTCAGTGATTTAACTATCGAATAACAATAGTGTGAACACAACACTTGGCACAACTCGACCACTTTTAAAATATACTTAACGATATAAAACAGTTTTTCTCTGATTAACTCTGCTTGAATTACTTTGATTGGTTAACTTTACTTAACTCACTCGACTTATTTAACTCGATTAACTTGACGTGATTACTCTTATTCGATTCATCTATATTTGACTTATCTCCATTTGCTCAACTCTAGATCGCAGTGATCACAATGGTTACGCCTGATTCCCTCAGGAAACATCCGACCGCCGTAGGCTATCTACAGTCCTGCGAATTACGCTAGCAGTCGTACGCAATGGAAAGTTCCCTAGATAACTTTGTTTCGCTATTTCTAACTATATTTGATCAGTTCTAATTGACTAACCGATGATACTATAATTTGAAAACAACATGCTTATTTCCTTTGAACCCATATCGTACTATTATTTAATTTTCAAACCCTTGCATCAGAGTTTGATATTCTAGTATAGGATAAAACCAATCTCAACACTTCACTCGTTCCAAACTAATACTATTCCTTGATAATAGTGAAGCCAACCAAGTTGGGATTTTTTAGTTACCTCTCAGACCTTGATCAACCCTTTCTTACCTCAGAATAATACCAGTTCGACCTATTAACATCAAAATACCATTTTCCCTTTGGGTTTCAAATCTGGGTTTTTAAAACCATTCCTTATATTTGAAACTTCGTTCAAGATCTTTTACTTAATTCTTTATTTAAGTAAACATCCCTTTAAAACACCACTTAATCTTCGGGTATTCTTTCACTTATAAACCCTTTTTGATTTATAATGGAAATTCTTCGTCGAATGATTTGATTCCATTTGCTTGGACATTCTATAACAAACCCTTATCGTCTCTTTGGCTAAACCTCATCGTCAGTTAATCACTTGATAATTTGATTCCCATTTATCAAATCTTGTTTGAAACTTGGATTTACAAATCCCCTTATTAAAATTCTTACTTGGCATTAAATTGACTTCACTACTTCAAATCATTTTAAATTAAAGAATAAATTTACTTTGACATCTACTACATAAAAATATAGTTAACTTTAATCTTAACCAAATATAGCGTTATTATCATGTTTACACGATTACTCAATAATAATCCAGGTTATTCACAATAACCAATTCAATTATTCCTTTAGATTATAGTTAATCAAAGATTAACTAATATCCAACACTATTCGTTAAACTTTAACGAATATCTAAACCGATATTTATTTCCTTCGTCCATATTACTGGTAATGGTGAATTTTACCAACCATACACATCAGTTAACTATTAACTGAATTCCAATTGTCATTTCCCCTTTCTTAAATTAATTAATTAACTTAATTAATTAGAGTCACTTTTTAATTGTTTGAAAACAATTATTTCCTTTTTACCAATCCATGGAAAATTCTTGATTTCTGCTTCCCAACTAATCTAAATCATTTAATTAAATTCTCTTACTAACTCGATTAAAAATATTTATTTGTGAATTCCCAATTTAAAATCCCATACAAAATAATTTGAAAACTTTAATTCAGTTATAAATGAATTTATTACTTTTAAAAATACATCAATTTACCTGACGGGTCGAATGACGTTAAAATCTCACATTTGGCCTTTTACTACCAATTATCAAATCAACTAACATCCAATTCAAACAATTCCAATAATTTCCAAACACGTTTATAAACGTGATCAATCCAAGGAGTTACTTTGTTATGGGTCATCCCCAACAGTAGGTATTTTCTAAATTTAAACAATCGATGATCAACAGTATATATACCTAACAGTCAACCATTAACAATCAGAACACGCAAAATAAAATACCCAGTTTATATAAAATATAAACGAGGAGGCTGAGTGAGTTTAACTCACCTCGGTTGGAATCTGTCGATAACTAGTCTGTTCTGATCAAATTAACTGACGTTTAATTCAACTAAAAATCCCAGTCACTTCAGATCCAGACCAGGCCTGCTCCATCTCGAAGTACGCGTCTCCACGGTCCTAATGCAACTGACGGTGCCAAAATCTGACATCGTATGATCAAGAAATCATGAAAACAAATTTATAAAAGAATTTAAATTTTAAAAATCAAGGACTCCCTTTAATTAAACATTGGGCTTACCCTAAATATTCAGCCCACAAACCCGACCCGTCTCCTCCTTAAAATCCTTAACCACCCATCCTCTTCCATTCTATCGGCCGCCACAAACTTGATCCCAAACCCGAAAACCCTAAGTTGAAGAAAACCCTAAATCCCCTTTTGGCCACTTCGAGCCATACGGCGTCGCCCTCCTCCCACTCTCCGACCTTCCCTCCTCCTTCCTACAACCCACCGAAACCCTAAGCAGTCGTCGATCAACTCTTGGTCCTCGCAGACGAACCACGAGCCTTCCAGAATCATACGAGCGAGTCAAACCATATTAAGCTAAGTTTTCCCACTCGATTTTTAATTGTAGTATTTTTCCTTCTTACTGTAATTTTTCTTGCGGTTTTGAAATGTTCTGATTTACTATGTTGCGAATGGTTTGACGAACACTTGTGCTTGGATACATATTTATAGTTGTGTATGTTAGGATAAAATCAATGTCGAAATCGTATTGTTACTTCAATCAATATTCAGATCAGTACTTAGATTTTGCGTTCGGATCTTTCGTATTGTTGATGGAATTAATCACTGCGAAATAGTTCAGCTGAGATTTTGTTGAATTAAGTACTGTATATCTCATTACACTGGTCTGCTCGAAAAACAGTGGTTGATCTTGTAGGTTAAGTTAGATTGCGGCTATCACTTGTTAAGTCAAGTTTCAGAGATTCTGAATTTTACAATAGATTTTTATTTTTTTATTTATATATATATAAGAACAATCCTATATGAATGGTAGGTGAGCTACTGCATATATAAAAATCCACATTGGCTGTGTAGACTTGATGGTATAATATATACACACATCGGATTTCCTTCTAGCTGCACTGTCTTGTCTTTTTAGCTGTTGGCAAACTATTTTCCTTATCATTCTTGAATTTGATGTCTAAATGTATATGTAAATTCGGCTGTTCATATAATGGTTTCCCATCAGCTGTGTACTGCCTGATCTTTCATAGCTGTTCTAGCCATTAGGTTTCACTGTTTTCTTGAATAAAATAGTTCATGTTGGAATTGGTGTTCACAGTGCATTATATGGTCTATCCTGTTTGGCATGGTAAAATCAATTCATTAATGTTCATCTGCTGTTTTATTGTGTTGTCTTGTTTTCCACTATCATTTTTCTTGGATTTCTTTCTGTGCATTGGTCATATGAATTGTACTGCATATATATATGTAGATATACACATACATATGCAATTAGCTTGTTTTGATTTGATAAGTAGATGTACCCATGGCTTCTACTGTTTCCTGAAAGAACCATACATGCTGACTTTACATTTTAAAAAATGAATTTTACATATTTTATTTTCTTTTTAACCTTGATCTTTCATTTCCTTTTTCTGCTCAACTAATGTCATGAAATCACCCTTTTTTAATGGGTTTTCCCCTCTTTTCTTTTCGTAGATCATCTGGACCGAGATGGATTCGCTAAAGCTGGAAAGCCGAGGCATTGCAGAAGTGAATTGATTTTTCTTCCCGTTGTGTTTTGTTTTCTTGAACCTGTTTATTTGTGTATATATATATATTTTCTCTTCTTGAACTTGTACTATAATGTAAAATCTTATGTATTGGTTCTGGTTCATATTGAGTTGGTTCTTATGTTCATGTGGCAATTGTTTATTTTATTATTTCCTTGTTCATATAATGCACATTTTTGTCTTTTCATTTTAATGAAGCAACCCATTTCATATTTGTTGGAATTTAGTTCTTTAGCTGCTACTACATTGTCGGAACTTTTAAAAATGTCGATAAAATATACATTAAATTCGAACAGCTAAATAAATTAATTACATTGTATCTACTACAACGATAGTTTCGACTCTAATTAGAAAATTTTCAAAATAAATCCTTTAATATGAATAAATAAATCGTTATAATTTAAAACTATTTCGCAGTGACTATTTCAAAATTACCGCGACATTTCCAACCCGTTTAAAATAATATATAAACATATACTTGGACTCAAATTTAAATAAAATTCAAATTAAAAATCAATTATAATTCAAATATAATATATAAACATATTTAAATATTCGAATCTAAATAGCCGTAAAATCTGGGACGTTACGGGCACCCAGAGTTTAGGTTAAAACAATAAACTCCAGGTGACCGGTGTGAGAACTAAAACAGTTATTAATTCAATTTTAAAAGAGAGTAATTCAAGGGACCATGCCGTATAACACGGAACGGGTTTCCTCCCAAGAACACCAGTGCATATCAATAAACAATGCAATGCTTTTTCGAAAAATGAAGCTATTATAAGACCCAGGTCCCATCACACAATGCAACGCAAGCCGGAGGATAGGGTTTTCCCTTATAATAGCCAAACATGCTTGGTACGTTAAAAACAAATCATTTGATACTATTATAAGTATATAGTGTCAAAACAATTTCAATCATAAATATCAATCATAGACAACAAGAGTACCATATATCATGTCGCCATACTAGGCTCTACAAATAAAACCGAAATATCTCGTATTGGAAATTGGATTTCCGTCATGAGTCGAGGCAAGGGGCAAGCTCCTCAACGCTTCGAGACACTATAGCAAATGCCTCAGGACTACACACTCTGGGTAACCCTTGGATGCTTCAGGGTCGGTCCTCCCTTACGTTTGAGGATTAATTATTCCTGAACACATGTTTCCTGGTGCTAACAGACCTAAAATCGAGGCGCCTCGCATTCCAACAACCACATAGGTAAAAATAATATAAATGTCAGCCAGTTTAAGCATTGACACTACCTCTAGCTAGAAAGAAACGTCGTGTTCTCCCTGCAGTCCTTATCGTGTTTTTGACTCATACCGAGGTGTGTGGCTCACGAATTCACACTATACACAAAGCTATGTCACACTGGCCGTGCTTTGATCATCAACCACAAGACTTTGCTTTTCAACAGAAGCCTTGATCATCTGCCACTTAGGCACGCCACATAGGCAATTCACTCCATGCGACTGATGTCCATCGATATACAACCTCTGAGCTCGTACATCTCAGAGAAGGGCGTTAAGCAAGATAATAAATTCTCCTCTGCCAAACAGATGTATATTTAATAGAGATCAATCAGCACAGAATAAAATCCAATGTCAGACACACAGTCCATTTACAAGTTCATTCTGGGTCTGAACGAAACCGGAGGCACTTTCCTCGCATATCCATCGATCTCCAAGTACGTCTGGACGATCACCAACCGATTCCCTCATCTTGGGTTCACAGCCCAATCAAGATCATCAGTAATCACCCAAACGATGTGAAGACTTCCGGTCTTCAACCACCGTCTTCATCTTCGACTTATCGTCGAATCGGTTATTCGGAATGGGTATAAACCCGGCCTTTCCGAATAACCCGCGTATATAATAAACAAATGTCATACAAAAAAAAAATACGCCTCATTCCAATTCATTAGTTACTAACCGTAAATTAGCAAGAGAACAATTCCCCAAATATTAACCCCGAAGGCCGAAACCAACATCAGATCAATAACCAGGAAACCATCCTTCTTAGCTAACCTACAGTTAGTTTCTAAATTTCACATTATTAGGGAAAGGTTCCCATTAATTTTATCAAAGATAAATTCTGTTAAATTTTTTCTTTAATCTTCCTTTTGATGTCATTTCAAACCAAATTATGGTTTTCCAAACTAGTCGGGATTAGCGAACCACACCGAAGTAATTATTTATTTTATTTCCCAATCCCAACCTATTCATCCCATGGAGCAAGACTGTTATTACCCCATAACTAACACCACGGTGTTATTGGTAAAATTAATTACCATTTCACGTTCAAATCTAATTAAAGATTTAACTATCGCTTGGAGCAAAACTGGTGATACTCCATTCTCGATCATTTCAATCTAATTAAAGATTCATTAAAACTCCACTTAGTTCTAATCTTTAACTGGGTTAAAGAACCAATGTCATTTAAAACACGGTTCACGATAAACCCACATCACATTCCATTCTATTAGTCTCTAACTGTAAATTAGTAAGAGAACAGTTCCCTAAATATTAACCCCGAAGGCCGAAACCAACATCAAATCAATATCCAAGAAACCTTTCAACTTAACTGATCCCCAGTTAGTTCCTAATTTTCTTAACTCCATTTGGGTTTAAGAACAGTATTATTAAAGATACCATTCACGACAAACCAAAATCCCATTTGATATTAAATACAAGGCTCTAAATAGAAAATATATCGGCTTATATTCAATATCAAATTCTGGAATCAACAAATATCGTATTGGAAATAGCGATATAAAATATATCATCCAAATTTCCATAATAATATTCGGAAAATCCCGAATCTAATCATCAAAATATTCCGAAGATAATTTCGATTCAAATCCATTCCAATTCATATATTGGAAATTTCTGGTTATTTTAAAATCATTTCAAATCCAGTTTATTTATTTTAAAAATGTTGAATTTATAATTCTAGTTCAAAACTAGTTCATTTTGATAAAAATACATTTTTATCTTCTCAAAAATGGGATTTTTCATCCCTAGTTCTTTTCAATTCATATATTATGATTTTACACAAATTATAGATATTTTTAATAATTTTATCAAGGCCCGTACAGTCGATTTCCACAAACGGTCGTCGAACTGCACTTACAACGACATTTTCTAAAATTGATTTGGACGTATCTCCAAATCCAACCGTTAGATTTTGAATTTCTAATATTCATTGGAAAGCTCTTTTCGATACGAACCCAACGGTTCCGGTTGGAGGAGAATCCGACGGTCGGATCTCCCGAAATGTCCGTTCGAAGTCAATGATCGAAATTCACGAACTCCCGCGGCGCGTCGCGTTCT
Organism: Allium sativum; assembly: GCA_030737875.1. Classification (NCBI taxonomy): domain Eukaryota; kingdom Viridiplantae; phylum Streptophyta; class Magnoliopsida; order Asparagales; family Amaryllidaceae; genus Allium; species Allium sativum. The sequence continues at coordinate 54,741,092 of CM060910.1, forward strand.
ATTCAGGCCATTATATATAATATATATATATATATATATTATATATTTCGTCGATTTCTATTTAAAATGAATTTTATAAATAGTTTTAAATTCGGTTTCAAAACGATTTCAAATTTCATTTCAAATTCAAATCAAAATTGAAAAAAAATTCCTTATAAATTCATTTTAAATTCATTTCAATTTCAATTTGATTTCATTTTATTTCGAATTCATTTTCTATTCAATTCAATTCGAATTTAATTCCAATTCGATTTCATTTCAATTCAAATTCATTTTCTATTCAATTCAATTCGAATTCATTTTCTATTCAATTCAATTCGAATTTAATTCCAATTCGATTTCATTTCAATTCGAATTCATTTCAATTCGATTTCATTTTATATTCAATTTAAATCGAATTCATTTTATTTTCAATTCAATTCTAATTCTAATTCGTTTCAATTCAATTTCGATTTCAATTTGAATTTCAGTTCAATTTAATTCGATTTTCATTTTAAAATATTTGACTTTGAAATCACTTTTCAATATTCATTATGAAAACGAATATAATCGATATAAATATCATTCGCGTCAAAATAGCACATATCTAATCAACACGGCTTTATATATTTCTATTTCAAACGTTCTATTCAACAAATGAATATTTATTCTATTCAACACATGAATCTATATTTCTTTCAACACATGACTAATCTCAACACATGAGTACTGTCAACATATGACTATTTTTGTTATTTAATATATTTTATAAAATTTTGATTTCTATCGTTTAATTTTTAATCAAACTCCAACCGTAAATTAGTAAGAGAACGATTCCCTAAGCATTAACCCCGAACGCCGAAACCAACATCAGATCAATACCCAGGAGACCACTCATCTTATCTATTTTCCAGTTAGTTTCTAATTTTATATATGATAAAGATGTAAATTTTATGGTTTAAATATTTCGTTTAACACATGACTAATCTCAACACATGAGTACTGTCAACACATGACTATTTATTCTATTCAACACATGAATCTTATTTTATAATATTCTTTATTTTCCCAATTGGAATGAGACCCAATCAATTACCATATATTTTATTTCTATGGATTCCATACAACACATGTATATAATAGCAACGATAAATAATCAACCATCATCCAAAGTGCACCATACAACTGCATTAGCATTAAATATAAATAATTAACGCTTACACAGTCTGTCGACCAATCGATCGACATACTATTAAATAATTGGGATTAGTGTACGCCAAATATCATCCCAACACCCATGTGGGGTTTCAAACAACCAAACACAGATTTTATTTGTGCAATTGGGCGATGTGTAAAATTTATCATCCCAATCAATATCAGTCAAATGTGTGTGTATAAACAAATCGTTCGATTTGATTGTAATATTCATTTCATTTTATATACACGTTAAAAATTCCATTTTTAACTATACAATAATTTTAATTATATAAATATTTTATTTTACATCACACAATCAACTACACATCAAAATCAAACAAACAAGCATACAAGCCGTCCATGGTCTGTGGACGACGGGTGTCGGGTGCTACTAAACACCGTCTGCATCCTAGTATATATTTTAACTAGAAAATTAAATTAAAAGTGAGAAGTTCTCACAGAGGGTTCCACTCCGCCGTGCTTTACTGTTGAATTGCTGAACCATCTGGATTTGTTTGAAATTCCAATGCAGTCCTTTTTACGCTGTTCAAATATAAAAATTATATTTTTATTGCTCCATTCCAATAAATAAAAATTATATTTTTATTATGCTACATATATAAAGATAATATTTTTATATTCTCTAATATAAAAACCATATTTTTAATACTTCTACTTTATAAAAATTATATTTTTATTCTTCCTATAGTATAAAAATCATATTTTTATCCTTTCTATGATATAAAAATCATATTTTTATTATCTAAATTATATAAAAATCATATCTTTATATCTTCTATAAATTAAAAATCGAATTTTTATTCTTTCTAAAATAAAAAAAATCATATTCTTATCCTCTACATCATATGAAAATTATATTTTTAACTTCTACATTATATAAAAATTATATTTTTAATCTTCCTACCATATAAAAATTATATTTTTAACCTTCCTATCATATAAAAATTATATTTTTAACCTCTAGTATATGTATAAAAATTACTTCTTTCTAGTTTCGAAAACCTCGTCTTTTACATAAAAAAATTCTCGTCTTTTACATATTACTCATATAACAAAAAAAATCTAAAAATAAAAGAAATTAAATTCGGATTTATAATAAAACTTAAATAGAAATAAATTAAAACTCACATTCATTGAGGAGATTGGGTCTTCAAATCGCGTCGGGGTACGAGCAGCAACTCGGTAGGGTGGTTGAGCGTCGTCGGAGGGTAGGCGCAGGCGAGGGGGACGGCGGTCATGGCCAGCGGCGGTGGGAGGGCGCGGAAATCGAAGGGGAAAAGGGGGGTGACTGGCCGTCGTTGAGAGGAGGAGGGAGGAGAAGGAGACGGCTTGGGGAGGAGGGCGCGCCACCTGATGGGCCGCGATGGGGGTTTGGGGTTCATCATGGTGTCGCGGTTGGATTGGGGCTGTGGGGGGCGTGGTCTAATCGGAGGGGAGGAAAAGGGGGTCGGCGGTGGGGCCTGGCGCCAGTAGCGGCGACGCGGTGGACGAGGGTGCGGCGGCGGTTCATCGTCAAGCTCCTTTCCCCTTTTTTTTCTAAAGAATAACGGGGGGGGGGGGGGGGGGCTGAGGGTATAGGAGAGAGGAGAGAGTTATTATTTTATTTATTTAATTAATTAATTTCAAAAAGCAACTTTTTATTTTGACCTCGGAATCAAACCCATCAACTGTCGTCCATAGCTAATTACCCCCATTCCGAACACAATGGGATATGTATCACAGGCTGATTCGACTGTTTCGACCAGTTTTCGTCAAAATCAAAATATAACTCTATATACTGAATTTGAACGCATATTTCAATTTACCGGGGCCACGTACTAACTCGAAAAATTCCAGAAAAATATTTTCTAGCTTCGTATTAATGATACGGTCCTAACAAAACTAGTTTCGTCAAATTCTGAGACCGTTTGAAAAATGGCCATTTTCCAGTCGATTAAAATCAACTGAAACTGGTCAAACGCGTTTTCCTTTGCCACGCTCACATATTGATTCAGAAAATTACGAAAATTGGAATCTAGCAATAACTTGACATCATGGATCCAACAAAAATGGTTTCGTCGAAAACCGAGGTCGTTTGCAAAATTTCCATTTTTAAGGGCCAGAATTCCATAGCGACTATTCTGAATTTTCAACTGGACGTAACTTTTGATTCCCGCTATGAAATTTTGATTTTTCGGATTCTTTGGAAAGATATTCTCAATTAGTTTCTAATATTTTTGGTTTCGCTAAAATCCGGTTTATTTTGAATCCTGTACATTCATTTGAAGTTTGAAATTGAATTATCGAACTACCGCGCCATTTTCAATTCCTTTTATAATTAAAAATAAATATTTATATTCTAACATCGATCCATATAAATATATACGTTCGAATTCTATTCAAAATAAATTTATGTCGTTATTATTTAAAATAAACCATTTTAAATATTCAAAATTCATCAAAATTGCCAAAATAAAAGTTTTAAATTGGCTCAGAATTTCTGGGTTGTTACACTTTGGCTACCACCCTAAAACACAACCTTTTAGGTAGATATCTTCTGTCAATTATATTGCATATATATAACTCTTGGATTGCATGATGAACATTTTGTTCAGTATTATTCATTTGCCCAAAATATTGAATAATTCATGCTATTGTCTCTAAGGTCATAATCCTATTATGCAGCCTTAGTTAAGTCGGACCAAATAATACAGTTGAAGAATCACAATTACCCCTACCGCATATAATCAAAATAAAAGGATGCACAACGATTTAGCATTACCTACATCCAATGAGATTGGACATTAATGGGTGTATTATTGGAAGACTTTACCACAACTTAATATAATAAATTTGCTTTAAAGGGAATTTTATAATTCGTAGTAGCGAGCGATATCAGTGTTTATTTACACATATCAAAATATGTATATTTTTCATTAATATATATACACGTTATATATATATATTTATTTAATATATGTGAAAAATATATTAAATGTTGTATGATAAAAAAATTATTTTCTATGTTTTGAACATTTCGATATTTTGGGTAATCTAAATTACCACATATTTTCAGATACTGCCTAGAAGTTTCAAAAGCAACAACATGTAATTTGCACTCACATAATTATAGAACCAACTTCTACATGTATAAACGTGACCCTTATCATGTGTAATCATGTAAATTAAGGTCCATTGATACTATGGCCCAATTATCATTATTACCTATATTCAAGAACCAGGCATATTATATATATACGTCATTACTATTTCCAGAAAATAACAACGCAGGTAAAACATGTATATTCAGTTCAAATTTCATATACATTTGCGATGAATTCTTATATACATAAACAAACATGGGCAATAACACATAACCATCAAATGGTCTGCATCAGGCTATAGAAAACACTGCATATTATTAAACATTACAGCATGCAGCTTTTGCACTTCCTTATACAAATAATTTGTGTTAACATGGTATACATTTACACATATATTTAACACGTTACATATTAAATTATATATACATCAAAAATGTTTACAAATCCGAATCACATATATATATATATATATATATATATATATATATATATATATAAACACTGACTGAGGCAGTGATATACATAATTATGTGCATAAAACCCATATTTGTAGTAACTCCTTCTGTTAATCCAAGCAATTGTTTTGCCCTTCTAAAACAATTTCAGAAATCATCAATTTTTGCCCTATTAAAAACAATTTTAACTTACTGGGTCAAGTTTACAAATATACATCAAATGTATGATATATGAGTACATGCATTAATAAATGTATATATGATATAATTATAATATGCTGTAATAACATATATTTACATCAAATGTATGATATATGTATATAATACGCATGCTGTAAGTTATATCAAATGCATATGCATTACTTATGGAGCAGCTTTTATACATATTCAGCAATTATATATATACATCAATTGGTATAGTTATATATTTATATGAAAAGTTTCTAAAGAATATATATCCATTCATGTGTAAACAGTATGAGAGGTATTTTAACCAATGTCAGGTTATTTCAATAATCAATAGAAACAACATTTTTTCACTGGATTGTGGTTCCAAACATAATGTTTTCTGTGCGCATTATATGTTTCACATCACCCTACAATGTCATCTAAATGAATTATACCGAATGTAGCTTTACTGACATGCATGTATATATATACACACACACATATTAAGATAAGTAGTATGTGCATCATTTTAGTAGAACAACATCAGTATTGTTTAGCATTGGCTATTAATCATGCAAAATTCCCAATTCAGTTTAAAACCAGTGATTAGGAAATAGTTTATCATAATGCAGGCATCAAGATGTTTTGAGTATCAAATATCAAAACATGTTTTAATTTATACTGATCTATGCAATGTATCATTTTGGTGAATCATATTCGTCAACAGATCACAATTATCTTGACATAAGCATTAATGTCAATATATATATATATATCCATGAAGAAGTGTGTGTATATATATATATCAGAATAAACTTAATGCTGAAGATTTAAAATTGTTCTTGAAGCCAATTGTTTGTGTAATACATACATACATACATACATATATCATAACCTTAACTTCAAATTAAATTCTACAAAACAAATTTGTATAAAACAATCATCACTGTGTATATATGTATATGGCTCAGATTTAAACATTTAAATCATAAATTAGTAGGGTATCATATACTGCATAATTCCTAGGAGGTCCACTACTTTCATACACATTGCAATGAAACATTTAGATTTCCAGATTTAAAATTGAAGCATACAGGGGTCAATATCTTATAATATTAATCTGGTGTAATATCTAAATCTAGGTTTCAAGAGTGGTTTAAAACTCATATATTAAAACCCCATTAAATGTATATGACATATATATAAGACTACCTTCTGTACTTCATGTTAACCATGTAGCAATCTAATGAAATCATTACATGTAAATAGTTCCTATTGTTTAGAAACATGCACATATCCAGATTTTAAAAAAATCTAATGAACCAAAAAAATAATATATGTGCAGATCAGAATATAAGCTTCTGATATCTTATATCAGATTTATAGGATGGGTATATTTTGGATGAACAGGGGATGACTGTCATAGCTTATTTAATAACATATATGTGAAAATTGCTTAAGGTGTTTGATCATATCAAGGCATAGATCAATTACTAATGAAACTGTAAGTTATAAACACATCAATATGCATCTAAGCATTAAAAAAAATTGTCATCAACACAATGATGTACAAACAAGTTACATAATCCAAAAAATGATCGGTCGTTAAAGGGCAATGTTCCTTTTCTTTGTATTCAAACATTTTGAACCATTTTTCTTCTAGGAAACAATTTAAATCTAAATACTTAAATTTATTCATTCAGAGATGAATATTATTCTAGATTTCCAGAGCTTAGATTATGAATTATAACCAGTAATACTAGAAATATGATAGAATTAATATCATATATTAATTCATTATTCTATTCAGATTTTATAACAAAAACAAAATTTTGTTTATGCTGAAACCATTTCATATCTAAACTTGATTACAATAAAACATAGTGGAAGAAAAATATAATCCAAAATACTAGGGCTCAACAGTGTTTTTGGATGATTGATCTATGTAACCACTTCATTATTTTTATTAATTAAAACCAGATCCAAAATATCCTAACATTTTCGATCAATCAAAACTAGCAGGTAATTTAATAGCAAGATATAACTGAATCATTGTTCAAAATTAAGCCTGAAACCCCTTTATGAAATCTTGTATCATAAATCAAAATTTGTTTTCTATAAATAATTTTAATTTTGTATCGAACACAGATTTTAATTTTAGTGAAACAATTACATTATAATAAATGAATTTACTCTAAATTCTTATATTAGTGCGTACAAAGATTAAAATCAGGATTAAAATATAGATTATAATATATGCATTGTGACCTAAAATTCGTTATTTATTCATGATCAATATCATGATGATGCAAAATCAAAATTGGACTTAACTGTGAATCTATTATTCAATCATTTGATCAACAATCAATATTGTTTCTTTTGATCAAAATAATAATGGGTTCAAAATAAAGATTGTGACTCATATAATTAAATCATTAGAAGTTAAAATCATAACTAACCAAATCAAATTTGTAGTAATGATTCATTCCTAAACAAATTTTATTTCAGTGTGGCAAATCAAACCAGATCAAAATGAATTAACATTTTGATCCATTAATAAAAGTTGATCAATCAAAATTATAAGACAGTCAAACATTTTGATACAGACAATCCAAATTACTATGTAATATGAGCAAGATCTGGCTATTTATAATCATATCCTTGACATAATGAAATAAATATTAAATCAGGTTCATATCTTATATGAATCTGAACAACATGCCTAAATTAATTAATTTAAAATCAAATTTTGGAATCAATCTATTGAATACCTAAATTAATTTAAGGAATCAAGCACGTATAGACCCAAAATGTAATTCAATATACTAATTTTGCAAAACCTAGGCTCTGATACAACTAGTAGAAATTATCAATCTAATCGGGTTCCAATTTAGACAATTTAAAATTCTAGGATCTATGCAAAAATTAATAAATTGAACATTTGTAGAAATTTGGGTTTATACCTGTCATTCATGATTCCATGGATGAACATACCTAATTCAAGCTTCCGGTTTCCAGGTCCATGGATACCTATGAGAATCGAAATGGTTGAAGCGATATGAGCTCCCCAAATGTTGAGCCTCTACAGAGATCCACACAAACGTGTTATCTTCAATCGAATTGAAGATAAAAGAGGAACAATCAGTTCTAGCCGCCATGATTAGGGTTTTAATTAAAAGGGTAATTTACGATTGTTTTTTATTTTATCTGATATCCTTCATTTTATGGATAGCCGCTATTTTTATAAAGGAACGTATATCCCCTTCAAAACAGATGTGCACCATAAACTGAGGAACCAACCGGTATACCTTTTGAATGCTAAATAAAATCTTAACAAATTGATATTTTATTTACCCAAATAATGGTTCCACTTTAACGTCCTAAGTGTGTGACCCTTTAGGTTATTACAACGTTGATAATGATTTCAAATCGTATTTAAAATCATAAACAGTGATTGACATCTAGCAATACGTCACTACTACTGTGACGGCCGGGAATTTCGCTCGATCCGAATCAGTCGTTAAACCGATCTAGACCGTTCGAAACCCTTGATCGTTTGAGAACAGGACAAATCAGAACGCAGACGGAAGAACATTTCATTGTTATTACAACAATTGCATCAGATACAAGAATATACAGAGTATAAATGAATAAATTACATTCGATAAATATTAGAGATTACAATAAATTACATAGCAGCGGAAAATAATACAAAGCACAACTGAAGGTGATATACGGATACAGAGCTTTCCGGATATCATTCCAGCTGTAAACCAGGATCCTGTGAATATAAATCTGCAAAACCAAAACTACTAGCTGCCCGTGCGGAAAATAGGGGCACCCAGAGTTTAGGTTAAAACAATAAACTCCAGGTCAGTCATGTGACTGGTGTGAGAACTAAAATAGTTATTAATCTTTATTTTCAAAGTTAGGTAGATCAAGGGACCACGCCGTATAACACAGAACGGGTTTCCTCCCAAGAATACCAGTGCATAAAACAACAGCGCAATGCTAAATAAAGAAAAATGAAGCTGTTATAAGACCCAGGTCCTATCACACAATTCAACGCAAACCGGGGGATAGGGTTTTCCCTTATAACAGCCAAAGCATGCTTGATACGTTTAAAACAAATCATTTGATACTATAATAAGTGTATAGTGTCAAAACATTTCAATCATAAATATCAATCATAGGTGGCATAGCCACCATCTACTATGTCGCTATACTAGTTCTACAATTAAAACCGAATTACACGTATTGGAAATTGGATTTCCGTCATGAGTCGAGGCAAGGGGCAAGCTCCTCTCCGCTTCGAGACACTCTAGCAAATGCTCAGGACTACACACTCTGGGCAGCCACTTGGATCGGTTGGGCCGATCCTCACTTACGTTAGAGGATTGGCAATTCCCGAACACACGTTTCCCGGTCCTTACAGACCTATAATCGAGGCGCCTCATTCCAACAACCACAAAGGTGAAAAGTATATAAATGTCAGGGCTGGTAAGTCATTGACACCACCAAAGCTAGAAAGAAACGTCGTGTTCTCCCAACGGCCCGTATCCCGTTTTTAACTCATACCAAGGTGTGAGGCTCGCGAATCCATGCTATACACAAAGCTGCCACGTAGGCTGTGCTTTGATCATCAACCACAAGACTTTGCTTTTCAACAGAAGCCTTGATCATTGCATCTTAGCGTGCCACACAGGCAATTCATGCCGTGCGATTGATATCTATCGATATATAACCTCTAAGCTCGTACGTCTTAGAGAAGGGCGTTAAGCAAGAGAATAAATTCTATGCCGCAAAACAGATGTATATTTAATAGAAATCAATCAACACAGAATAAAATCCAATGTCAGACACACAATCCATTTACAAGTTCGTTCTGGATCTGAACGAAACCGGAGGCACTTTCCTCGCATATCCATCCATCTCCAAGTACGTCTGGACGACCACCAACTATTTCCATTCTCTTGGGTGTACATCCCAATCAGGATCGTCAGTAATCACCCAAACGATGTGAAGACTTCCGGTCTTCGACCACCGTCTTCATCTTCGACATATCGTCGAATCGGTTATTCAAAATGGGTATAAACCCGGCCTTTCCGAACAACCCGCGTATATTAAAAACAAATGTTACACAAACTCAACATACGCCTCATTCCAATTCAGAATATTCTTTTATTCGCCAAATCACATTCTTAGGGAAAGGTTCCCATTAATTTTATCCAAGATAAATTCTTTGAAATTTATCCTTTAATCTTCCTTTGGATGACATTTCAAACCAAATTATGGTTTTCTAAACTAGTCGAAATTAGCGAACCACAACAAAGTAATTATTTATTTTATTTCCCAATCCCAACCTATTCATCCCATGAAGCAAAACTGGTAATACTCCATATCTAACACCACAGTGTTGCCGATAAAATTAATTATCATTTCATGCTCAAATCTTATTAAAGATTTGACTATCTTTTTGGAGCAAAATTGGTGATACTCCATTCTCGCTCATTTTCTAAATTTGATAATTTAGATTATAGATTTACATTTCAATCTAATTGCAGATTCGTTAAAACTCCTTTTACTGGGTTAAAGAACTAGTGTTATTTAAAACACAGTTCATGACAAACCCAAATCACATTCTATTTATTATCGGGTTAAAGAACTAGTGTTATTTAAAACACCGTTCACGATAAACCCATTTCAATTCTAGTTCAATTTAAATCAAATATATTAGGAATTCCGATTGTTTAAAACCCCTTTTTAAAATCTAATTTATTTATTTAAAAACAAATCGGGTTTTAAATTTAGTTCAAACTAGTTCATTTCAATAAAAATCTATTTTTATCTTCTCAAATATGGAGTTTTTCATCCCAAATTTTCTCAAATCATTTCTTATGATTTTACACAAATTATTACTATTTTTAATAATTTTATCAATGCCCGTACAGTCGATTTCCAACAATGGCCATCGAACTGCACTTACATCGACCTTTTTCAAATTTGATTTGGACGTAACTCCAAATCCAACCGTTAGATTTCAAATTTCTAATATTCGTTAGAAATCTCTTTTCGATACGAACCCAACGGTTCCGGTTTTAGGAGAATCCGACAGTCGGATCTCCCGTAATGTCCGTTTGAAATAAATGGTCGAAATTCGCGAACTGCCGCGGCGCGGTGCGTTCTATTCAGGCCATTATATTATATATTTAATATATATAATATATATTTCGTCGATTCTATTTAAAACGAATTATATAAATAGTTTTGAATTCGTTTCAAAAACAATTTCAACTTCCATCTCAATTCAAATCAAAATTGAATCTTTCCTTATAAATTCGTTTTAAAATTCATTTCTATTCAATTCAAATTTCAATTCAATTTGAATTCATTTTTATTTGTTTTCAATTCAGTCTGAATTCGTTTACAATTCAATTTCAAAGTCGTTTTCTATTCGATTCAATTCAAATCGGTTTTCTATTCAAATCAAATTCGTTTTGTTTTCTATTTGAATCAAATTCATTTTGTTTTCTATTTGAATCCCATTCATTTTGTTTTCTATTTGAATCAAATTCATTATATGTTCAATTCGAATTCAATTCGTTATATATTCAATTCGAATTCAATTCTTTATATATTCAATTGAAATCAAACTGGTCTTCTATTCCATTCAATTCGAAATTGTTTTATATTCAATTCATTTCGAAATCGTTTTATATTCAATTCATTTCGAAATCACTTTATAATCAATTGAAATCAAATTCGTTTTCCATTCGAATGAAATTCAATTCGTATTGGTTTTCAATTCAATTTAATTCAAACTTCATTTCAAAATATTCGATTTCGAAATCACTTTTCAATATTCATTTTAAAATGAATAAAATCGATATAAATATCGTTCACGTCAAAATGGCGTCAATCTAATCAATACGGCTCCATATATTTCTATTTTCAAATATTCTATTTCAAATATTTCTTTTTCAAATATTCTATTCAACAAATGTGTATTTATTTTTGTCAACACACGACTAATCTCAACGAATGAGTACTGTCCACGTGTGACTATTTTTGCTAAATTATTTCGTTCAACACATGACTAATCTCAACGGATGAGTACAGTCAACACATGAACCTTTATTTTATATTGATAAAGATGTAAATTTTATTATTAAAATATTCGTTCAACACATGACTAATCTCAACGGATGAGTACAGTCAACACATGAACCTTTATTTTATAAAATATAGATGTAAATTTTATTATTAAAATATTCGTTCAACACATGACTAATCTCAACGAATGAGTACTGTCCACGTGTGACTATTTTTGCTAAATTATTTCGTTCAACACATGACTAATCTCAACGGATGAGTACAGTCAGCACATGAACCTTTATTTTATAATGATAAAGATGTAAATTTTATTATTAAAATATTCGTTCAACACATGAATTATCTCAACGGATGAGTACAGTCAACACATGAACCTTTATTTTATAATATAAAGATGTAAATTTTATTATTAAAATATTCGTTCAACACATGACTAATCTCAACGGATGAGTACAGTCAACACATGAACTTTTATTTTATAATATAAAGATGTAAATTTTATTATTAAAATATTCATTCAACACAACTAATCTCAACGGATGAGTACAGTCAACACATGAACCTTTATTTTATAATATAAAGATGTGAATTTTATTATTAAAATATTCGTTCAACACAAGACTAATCTCAACGGATGAGTACAGTCAACACATGAACCTTTATTTTATAATATAAAGATGTAAATTTTCTTACTAAAATATTCGTTCAACATATGACTAATCTCAACGGATGAGTACAGTCAACACATGAACCTTTATATTATAATATTCTTTATTTTCTAAATTGGAATAAGGCCCAATCAATCACCATATAATGTTAATTATATGTATTTTCATACATCACACGTATATAATAGCATTGAAAAATAATCAACCATCAACCAAAGTGCACTACACTGTATAAGCATCAAATATAGATATCTAACGCTTATAACAGCCTGACAATCAATCGATCGACATATTTAATCAATCAGGATGAGTGAACTTCAAATTTCATCCCAACACCCGTGTGGGGTTTCAAACAATCAAACACAGATTTTATTCGTGTAGTTGGGCGATGTGTAAAATTTATCGACCCAATCAATGTCCTTCAAATAGGTGTACATAAACAAACCGTCCGGTTTGTAAATGAATATTTATTTATTCACATTCACGTTAAAAATTATATTTTAACGATAAAACATTTTATTTCAACATATGAATTTCTATTCAGTTCATTCTTTAAATAAAATGATATTTTTATTTTTCTAACTTATTTTAGAAAATTTCGGCGGCATAACGGCACGATACTAGAAACGGGACAAGGCCTAGCCTTATCCCCGGTCTAGTGAAGGCCCACGCCTATCACACATCAATCAAATCAATTCATTTCACCAAACAATTCAATCCAAACCAAATAATCTAATCAACTACACAACCAAACAATTAAACAAACAAGCCATCCATGGTCTGTGGATGACGGGTGTCGGGTGCTACTAAACACCGTCTGCATCCTAGTATATATATATAACTAGAAAAAGAAATTGAAGAGTGAGAAATTCTCACCAAAAGCTATCCAATCATCTTGACTCTTCTTTTGCAGAAGTCTTCGTCGTTATCGCATCTTTGTCATCTTCGTTGCCCGTAGCCACTACATATGTAAAAATCGAATTTTTACTTCGTTATTCAATATATAAAAATCGAATTTTTACTATGCTATTCAATATATAAAAATCGAATTTTTACTATGCTATTCAATATATAAAAATCGAATTTTTTACTTCGCTATCATATAGATAAAAATCCCATTTCTATCCCGCTATTCTTCATATTAAGATTTCGCCTTTTCAAAAATATAGATTTCATCTTTTCAAATATATCATTACAAAAATTATATTTTTATTTTTCTACACATATAAAGATGCTATTTTTAATATTTCTATCATGTAAAAATTATATTTGAAATTCTCTACCTAAACAAAATCATATTTTTATATCATCTAGATAGTAAAGACTATATTTTTAATACTTTAAAAATATAAAAATCATATTTCTACCACTTCTATATAGTAAAGATTATATTTTTAATACTTTAAAAATATAAAAAACATATTTTTAACCTTCCTATATTATAAAAATTATATTTTTAATCGATTAAAAATCACATCTTTTATCATATTAAATATATATATAAAAACTGAATTAAATATATAAGAAAATCACCTTCGTGGGGGGCTCTGCTGCACCATCGTTGGAGGAGGTCGGAGAGGAGGCCGTGGGTGCGGAGGTGAAAGAAGCGAGGCTACGGCGGTGGGTTGGGTGTTGCGCACGTGGAGGAGGGCGCGCCTTGCACTGGTGGCGGCGCGTGGGCTGAATCGGCGGGCGGGGTTAAAGAGGGCGACGGGGTTTTGGGACTGCGGTTGGAGGGGGAAGCGAAGGGGAGGAGGAGGGGGCTCGATGAAGGGGGCGGCGGCTGCTCCGTCCCGTCCTTCTTCTTCTTCCCTTTTTTTTTTTTTTTGAAGACTGAATTGAAATTATGGGGGGGGGGCAGAGTATAAGGAAAGGAGAGGGAGGGGAGTTTTTAATTTAATTATTTAATTTTCCACCAAAAAGCAACTTTTATTTTTGACTTCAAAACGAGGCCCACCGCCTGTCGTCTATAGCGTATTACCCCCATTCCGAACACAATGGGATATGTATCGCAAGCTGATTTGATCGTTTCGATCAGTTTCCGTTGAATTTACATTTAAAGCTATATATATTCTATTTTAAACATACATTTCAATTTACCAGGGTCACATACGAACTCTATATATTGCATAAAAATATTTTCTAGCTTCGTATTGACGATACGGTCCTAACAAAACTAGTTTCGTCGAAATCCGAGGTTGTTTGCAAAATTCCCATTTTTAAGGGCCTGAATTCCATAACGACTATTCAGAATTTTCAACTGGACATATCTTTTGATTCCCGCTACGAAATTTCGATTTTTCGGATTCGCTGGAAAGATATCATCAATTAGATCCTAATGTTTTTGGCTTCACTAAAATTCGGATTGTTTTGCACCCGGTACATTCAATTGAAGTTTGAAATTGAATTATCGAACTACCGCGCCATTTTCAATTTCCTTTTATAATTATATATATTATAACGACGACGTATATAATATATACGTTCTAATTATATTCAAAATAAATTTTCTCGTCGATTCTATTTAAAATAATTCATTTTAAATGTTCAAAATTCATTAAAATTGCCAAAAAAAAAAATTAAACTGGTTCAGAATTTTCTGGGTTATTACAATCTCCCCCACTTAAAACTTTTCGTCCCCGAAAAGGAACAAAGTCGAAAGTGGTTTGATTAATCAGCTCTACGTTCGATCTGGCTTCCATTCTCCATCTTTTCAGTTTCTGAGAATTTTCAAATTTTCAAAAATTTGGCTAACACCCTAAATTTTCGAAATTTTTTGCAATAACCTCCCCTGCACCGGGAGCCACGGGAAAATCCCGAAATTGCCATATAGGCCTTCTGATCTCAAAAAGAAAAAGAAAAAGCCAAGCGGCTAGCCAATAGGCTCATAAAATCATCATCACCCAAATAAAATAGTAAATTATGTAATAAACATGTACCTATTTGTCGGGCAAACAAATTTTATTCTTCGGCTCTATCCTCCTTGCTATGACATGTTCAATGTAAGTACTTGTATATGCAAGCAAATGCGACCAATTTTCAATATAATTCAATATTTGATTCAATTAGGCATAAACGGTTCAAAATTATCAAACAATTAAACAACCAACAGAAACATCAATCAATTAGTGGATTAGAGTTTCAAATTCATAATTTTGATATATATACCGAAAATCATGTTTTTGATGCCAATTCACAACTATGTGTTCTAACTATATATAAGTTTTGGTTCTCACACCAGTCTAATGGAAATATTTAGTTATCACACCTTCGAAACAAGAAAATAAATACTGGTGATGGCGCGCCATCATCAGAATCATGTCTGGGCGACTAGAGTATGATTCTATATCTATCTAATATATTAAAACTTCAAATATACGTTCATGACGCGTATATGCAAAATCCTTATATATTGGATTGTCCATATTCATAATAAATAAATATGCAAATACGTATAAAATGGTTTAAATTTTCAAAACAAAACTGTTTTCTTTTGAAAAATATACTCTTCACACTCGTTCTAGGATACTACTGATCCTATCTCTAACGAGTCATTCTAATGGGATATTACTAATCCAATATCTGATGAATTCTTTCGTATGGTTCTAATGTGTCTTGTTCTCGAGCTTTGTAAACCAAAGCTCTGATACCAAATGTGACGGCCAGGAATTTCGCTCGATCCGAATCAGTCGTTAAACCGATCTAGACCGTTCGAAACCCCTGATCGTTTGAGAATAGGACAAATCAGAACGCAGACGGAAGAACATTTCATTGTTATTACAACAATTGCATCAGATACAAGAATATACAGAGTATAAATGAATAAATTACATTCGATAAATATCAGAGATTACAATAAATTACATAGCAGCGGAAAATAATACAAAGCACAACTGAAGGTGATATACGGATACAGAGCATTCCGGATATCATTCCAGCTGTAAACCAGGATCCTGTGAATATAAATCTGCAAAACCAAAACTACTAGCTGCCCGTGCGGAAAATAGGGGCACCTAGAGTTTAGGTTAAAACAATAAACTCCAGGTCAGTCATGTGACTGGTGTGAGAACTAAAACAGTTATTAATCTTTATTTTCAAAGTTAGGTAGATCAAGGGACCACGCCGTATAACACGGAACGGGTTTCCTCCCAAGAATACCAGTGCATAAAACAACAGCGCAATGCTAAATAAAGAAAAATGAAGCTGTTATAAGACCCAGGTCCTATCACACAATGCAACGCAAGCCGGGGGATAGGGTTTTCCCTTATAACAGCCAAAGCATTCTTGATACGTTTAAAACAAATCATTTGATACTATAATAAGTGTATAGTGTCAAAACATTTCAATCATAAATATCAATCATAGGCGGCATAGCCACCATCTACTATGTCGCCATACTAGTTCTACAATCAAAACCGAATTACACGTATTGGAAATTGGATTTCCGTCATGAGTCGAGGCAAGGGGCAAGCTCCTCTCCGCTTCGAGACACTCTAGCAAATGCTCAGGACTACACACTCTGGGCAGCCACTTGGATCGGTTGGGCCGGTCCTCACTTACGTTAGAGGATTGGCAATTCCTGAACACACGTTTCCCGGTCCTTACAGACCTATAATCGAGACGCCTCATTCCAACAACCACAAAGGTGAAAAGTATATAAATGTCAGGGCTGGTAAGTCACTGACACCACCAAAGCTAGAAAGAAACGTCGTGTTCTGCCAACGGCCCGTATCCCGTTTTTAACTCATACTGAGGTGTGAGGCTCGCGAATCCACGCTATACACAAAGCTGCCACGTAGGCTGTGCTTTGATCATCAACCACAAGACTTTGCTTTTCAACAGAAGCCTTGATCATCGCATTTTAGCATGCCACACAGGCAATTCATGCCGTGCGATTGATATCTATCGATATATAACCCCTAAGCTCGTACGTCTCAGAGAAGGGCGTTAAGCAAGAGAATAAATTCTCCGCCGCCAAACAGATGTATATTTAATAAAAATCAATCAACACAGAATAAAATCCAATGTCAGACACACAATCCATTTACAAGTTCGTTCTGGGTCTGAACGAAACCGGAGGCACTTTCCTCGCATATCCATCCATCTCCAAGTACGTCTGGACGACCGCCAACTATTTCCATCCTCTTGGGTGTACAGCCCAATCAGGATCGTCAGTAATCACCCAAACGATGTGAAGACTTCCGGTCTTCGACCACCGTCTTCATCTTCGACATATCGTCTAATCGGTTATTCAGAATGGGTATAAACCCGGCCTTTCCGAACAACCCGCGTATATTAAAAACAAATGTTACACAAACTCAACATACGCCTCATTCCAATTCAGAATATTCTTTTATTCACCAAATCACATTCTTAGGGAAAGGTTCCCATAATTTTATCCAAGATAAATTCTTTGAAATTTATCCATTAATCTTCCTTTGGATGACATTTCAAACCAAATTATGGTTTTCTAAACTAGTCGAGATTAGCGAACCACAATGAAGTAATTATTTATTTTATTTCCCAATCCCAACCTATTCATCCCATGAAGCAAAACTGGTAATACACCATATCTAACACCACAGTGTTGTCGATAAAATTAATTATCATTTCACGCTCAAATCTAATTAAAGATTTGACTATCGTTTTGGAGCAAAACTGGTGATACTCCATTCTCGCTCATTTTCTAAATTTGATAATTTTGATTATAGATTTACATTTCAATCTAATTGCAGATTCGTTAAAACTCCTTTTACTAGGTTAAAGAACTAGTGTTATTTAAAACACAGTTCACGACAAACCCAAATCACATTCTATTTATTATCGGGTTAAAGAACTAGTGTTATTTAAAACACCGTTCACGATAAACCCATTTCAATTCTAGTTCAATTTAAATCAAATATATTAGGAATTCCGATTGTTTAAAACCCCTTTTTAAAATCTAATTTATTTATTTTAAAAACAAATCGGGTTTTAAATTTAGTTCAAACTAGTTCATTTTGATAAAAATCTATTTTTATCTTCTCAAATATGGAGTTTTTCATCCCAAATTTTCTCAAATCATTTCTTATGATTCTACACAAATTATTACTATTTTTAATAATTTTATCAAGGCCCGTACAGTCGATTTCCAACAATGGCCATCGAACTGCACTTACAGCAACCTTTTTCAAATTTGATTTGGACGTAACTCCAAATCCAACCGTTAGATTTCAAATTTCTAATATTCGTTAGAAATCTCTTTACGATACGAACCCAACGGTTCCGGTTTTAGGAGAATCCGACGGTCGGATCTCCCGTAATGTCCGTTTGAAATAAATGGTCGAAATTCGCGAACTACCGCGGCGCGGCACGTTCTATTCAGGCCATTATATTATATATTTAATATATATAATATATATTTCGTCGATTCTATTTAAAACGAATTATATAAATAGTTTTGAATTCGTTTCAAAAACAATTTCAACTTCCATCTCAATTCAAATCAAAATTGAATCTTTCCTTATAAATTCGTTTTAAAATTCATTTCTATTCAATTCAAATTTCAATTCAATTTGAATTCATTTCTATTTGTTTTCAATTCAGTTTGAATTCGTTTTCAATTCAATTTCAAAGTCGTTTTCTATTCGATTCAATTCAAATCGGTTTTCTATTCAAATCAAATTCGTTTTGTTTTCTGTTTGAATCAAATTCATTTTGTTTTCTATTTGAATCCCATTCATTTTGTTTTCTATTTGAATCAAATTCATTATATGTTCAATTCTAATTCAATTCGTTATATATTCAATTCGAATTCAATTCTTTATATATTCAATTGAAATCAAACTGGTCTTCTATTCCATTCAATTCGAAATCGTTTTATAGTCAATTCATTTCGAAATCGTTTTATATTCAGTTCATTTTGAAATCACTTTATAATCAATTGAAATCAAATTCTTTTGCCATTCGAATCAAATTCAATTCGTATTGGTTTTCAATTCAATTTAATTCAAACTTCATTTCAAAATATTCGATTTCGAAATCACTTTTCAATATTCATTTTAAAATGAATAAAATCGATATAAATATCGTTCACGTCAAAATGGCGTCAATCTAATCAATACGGCTCCATATATTTCTATTTTCAAATATTCTATTTCAAATATTTCTTTTTCAAATATTCTATTCAACTAATGAGTATTTATTTTTGTCAACACACGACTAATCTCAACGAATGAGTACTGTCCACATGTGACTATTTTTGCTAAATTATTTCGTTCAACACATGACTAATCTCAACGGATGAGTACAGTCAACACATGAACCTTTATTTTATATTGATAAAGATGTAAATTTTATTATTAAAATATTCGTTCAACACATGACTAATCTCAACGGATGAGTACAGTCAACACATGAACCTTTATTTTATAATATAAAGATGTAAATTTTATTATTAAAATATTCGTTCAACACATGACTAATCTCAACGAATGAGTATTGTCCACGTGTGACTATTTTTGCTAAATTATTTCGTTCAACACATGACTAATCTCAACGGATGAGTACAGTCAACACATGAACCTTTATTTTATATTGATAAAGATGTAAATTTTATTATTAAAATATTCGTTCAACACATGACTAATCTCAACGGATGAGTACAGTCAACACATGAACCTTTATTTTATAATATAAAGATGTAAATTTTATTATTAAAATATTCATTCAACACATGACTAATCTCAACGGATGAGTACAGTCAACACATGAACTTTTATTTTATAATATAAAGATGTAAATTTTATTATTAAAATATTCGTTCAACACATGACTAATCTCAACGGATGAGTACAGTCAACACATGAAACTTTATTTTATAATATAAAGATGTAAATTTTATTATTAAAATATTCGTTCAACACATGACTAATCTCAACGGATGAGTACAGTCAACACATGAACCTTTATTTTATAATATAAAGATGTAAATTTTATTACTAAAATATTCTTTCAACACATGACTAATCTAAACGGATGAGTACAGTCAACACATGAAACTTTATATTATAATATTCTTTATTTTCTAAATTGGAATAAGGCCCAATCAATCACCATATAATGTTAATTATATAGACTTTTCATACATCACACATATATAATAACATTGAAAAATAATCAACCATCAACCAAAGTGCACTACACTGTATAAGCATCAAATATAGATATCTAACGCTTATAACAGCCTGTCAATCAATCGATCGACATATTTAATCAATCAGGATGAGTGAACTTGAAATTTCATCCCAACACCCGTGTGGGGTTTCAAACAATCAAACACAGATTTTATTCGTGCAGTTGGGCGATGTGTAAAATTTATCGACCCAATCAATGTCCTTCAAATAGGTGTACATAAACAAACCGTCCGGTTTGTAAATGAATATTTATTTATTCACATTCACGTTAAAAATTATATTTTAACGATAAAACATTTTATTTTAACATATGAATTTCTATTCAGTTCATTCTTTAAATAAAATGATATTTTTATTTTTCTAACTTATTTTAGAAAATTTCGGCGGCATAACGGCACGATACTAGAAACGGGACAAGGCCTAGCCTTATCCCCGGTCTAGTGAAGGCCCACGCCATTCACACATCAATCAAATCAATTCATTTCACCAAACAATTCAATCCAAACCAAATAATCTAATCAACTACACAACCAAACAATTAAACAAACAAGTCATCCATGGTCTGTGGATGACGGGTGTCGGGTGCTACTAAACACCGTCTGCATCCTAGTATATATATATAACTAGAAAAAGAAATTGAAGAGTGAGAAATTCTCACCAAAAGCTATCCAATCATCTTGACTCTTCTTTTGCAGAAGTCTTCGTCGTTATCGCATCTTTGTCATCTTCGTTGCCCGTAGCCACTACATATGTAAAATTCGAATTTTTACTTCGTTATTCAATATATAAAAATCGAATTTTTACTATGCTATTCAGTATATAAAAATCGAATTTTTACTATGCTATTCAATATATAAAAATCGAATTTTTACTTCGCTATCATATAGATAAAAATCCCATTTCTATCCCGCTATTCTTCATATAAAGATTTCGCCTTTTCAAAAATATAGATTTCATCTTTTCAAATATATCATTATAAAAATTATATTTTTATTTTTCTACACATATAAAGATGTTATTTTTAATATTTCTATCATGTAAAAATTATATTTTTAATTCTCTACCTGAACAAAAATCATATTTTTATATCATCTAGATAGTAAAGAATATATTTTTAATACTTTAAAAATATAAAAATCATATTTCTACCACTTCTATATAGTAAAGATTATATTTTTAATACTTTAAAAATATAAAAATCATATTTTTAACCTTCCTATATTATAAAAATTATATTTTTAATCGATTAAAAATCAGATCTTTTATCATATTAAATATATATATATATATATAAACTGAATTAAATATATAAGAAAATCACCTTCGTTTGGGGGGGGCTCTGCTGCACCATCGTTGGAGGAGGTCGGAGAGGAGGCCGTGGGTGCGGAGGTGAAAGAAGCGAGGCTGCGGCGGTGGGTTGGGTGCTGCGCGCGTGGAGGAGGGCGCGCCTTGCTCCGGTGGCGGCGCGTGGGCTGAATCGGCGGGCGGGGTTAAAGAGGGCGACGGGGTTTTTGGACTGCGGTTGGAGGGGGAAGCGAAGGGGAGGAGGAGGGGACTCGATGAAGGGGGCCGCGGCTGCTCCGCCCCGTCCTTCTTCTTCTCTTTTTTTTTTATATATAATTTTTTTTGAAGACTGAATTGAAATTATCGGGGGGGGGGGGGGGCAGAGTATAAGGAAAGGAGAGGGAGGGGAGTTTTTAATTTAATTATTTAATTTTCCACCAAAAAGCAACTTTTATTTTTGACTTCAAAACGAGGCCCACCGCCTGTCGTCTATAGCATATTACCCCCATTCCGAACACAATGGGATATGTATCGCAAGCTGATTTGATCGTTTCGATCA
This sequence comes from Allium sativum, assembly GCA_030737875.1. Lineage (NCBI taxonomy): Eukaryota > Viridiplantae > Streptophyta > Magnoliopsida > Asparagales > Amaryllidaceae > Allium > Allium sativum. Next base: position 54,763,793 of record CM060910.1, read on the forward strand.
GTTTCTGTTGAATTTACATTTAAATCTATATATTCTATTTTAAACATACATTTCAATTTACCAGGGTCACATACGAACTCTATAAATTGCATAAAAATATTTTCTAGCTTCGTATTGACGATACGGTCCTAACAAAACTAGTTTCGTCGAAATCCGAGGTCGTTTGCAAAATTCCCATTTTTAAGGGCCTGAATTCCATAGCGACTATTCAGAATTTTCAACTGGACATATCTTTTGATTCCCGCTATGAAATTTCGATTTTTCGGATTTGCTGGAAAGATATCATCAATTAGATCCTAATGTTTTTGGCTTCACTAAAATCCGGATTGTTTTGCACCTGGTACATTCAATTGAAGTTTGAAATCGAATTATCGAACTACCGCGCCATTTTCAATTTCCTTTTATAATTATATATATTCTAACGACGACGTATATAATATATACGTTCTAATTATATTCAAAATAAAATTTCTCGTCGATTCTATTTAAAATAATTCATTTTAATGTTCAAAATTCATTAAAATTGCCAAAGTAAAAATTTTAAACTGGTTCAGAATTTCCGGGTTATTACAACTACCTAAGTTATAATAAGATCATTGATTCGATACAACCTTTTTGTGATTAATGTATCAATGTAATATAATCCTTTTAACCAATATATTCAGGATTAAACTCGAGGCATGATCGTATCAACCTCTTTATAATTTAATCTTTTTATCTTGATCGATGAGCAGACTATATAAAATAAATCAATATTTGAGCAAGACCATGCATTTCATAGTCTCACTCAATTAAGAGGCCCATGGATATCACTAAAAACATATCGTAGGGTTAAATTCCATATAGATCATTTATAATTTTCATTCGATTCAAGATGTATCAAATAATCACCGTTATCGTATACCCTGTCACAAGTAACTTTATATGATATCAAAACACAAATATCCTTGAACAAAATTATAATGGTTTCAGGTCTGAGGACTATTGCATCACTATCACTGTAAGAATAACTTATGATATATTTAATTGTGTTCCATGTAGTTTTCTCATAGTGGGTCAGCCCTGTAACAACCCGAATTTTAATAACATATTAAAATCATAAATCAAGGCAGAATTAAATTTTAAAATAAGAATCAAGGGAAATGGGTTGCGCCATTGCGTTCGTCTCGAAATTTTACATGAAATAGAGTCCGAGTTTTCGAAAATCGAAGTCCGTATGACCAAGTTATGGCCTGTACAAGTTTCAGCAGACTTTCAGGCAGACTGACCCCAGGTCGACTGTATTGTCGACTACACAGTCGACTTCCCCCCCAGGTCGACTGTAGTGTCGACCTCCCCCATGTACAGGTCGACCTGGTCGGCCCGGTGTGGCCCAAAACCCATTTTTGAGGCCCGGGATGAGTTTTGATGGTCCGGATTGACTCTAGGGATGATCTAAGGGCCTAAATGAGTTCCTACATCTATAAATACAACCTAAGGCCTAACCCTAATTCACTACAACATGTCTAGCCACCATTATACAACTAAAATCCCTCTTGGTCATAGGCGCCGTCTCTAATCTTCTTCTTAAGCTTTCATATGCAATCCAATGCAAAGATGAAGACTTCTACAACAATTCAAGGAGATGAATTAACAACTCTACAACGTTTCAACATTGATTTCAGTTCTTAAATTCGCTAGCCATGCTAAGTAAGTTCTAGTTACTTTTTAGATTAAAATACTTAATTTTAATATGGCTATGAAATAAAATGTAATTGGATATAAGCATGTTCATCAATTCAGATCTATTCCTATTTATCTTTGAACCTTGGGTTTTGAGACTTGTTCATCTCCATTCTTATGTCTAGTTCATGCCCTATTCAGTCGTTGTAAATCAGTTTCTTGGATTTATGTTGGTATTATTATCAAGATCTAATCTTTATGCCTATCATGATGATTTATGCTGTTTTCTCTCTGATCTTGTTCTATTGCAAAATTCTACCTTTCCCCTATTTATTTTCTTTTGACGAACCTAAATCAATTTCAGATCTAGGCCTAAACAACGATTTTGCGTACGATTGAATACGGGGAAAAGTATGGGAATATTACCTATTTGGATATATGCGATTGGTGGAATTGATGGCATAACATGAAAAATTAATATATGGGTATTATTGCCATTAATATGAAATTTGATAATTGGGGTATCGCCATTAAAATGGTAATTGCAAGAATTGGGATTGGCATATGTAATTTGGCTAGAACTTGATAGGTGTAAATTGGCATAAATTAGGCATACATATAAAATGGCATGAACTGAACATGTGTAAATTTGGTATGAATTAGGCATATGTAAAATGGACATTTAATCTAGAACTTGGGCATATGTTGATTAGGTGAGATTTGTAGTTGAAACACATATGATAATTTATGTCTTGAAAAGGGGCTAATATGAACACACCTAAGTGGGTTTTGGGTAGTTGGAATGTAATATCCTTAAAGGAGGGATAAATATAAACTGGGGTAAGTTGCCTTTAATGGCATAAGATAAATTGTGGTAAAATTGGTATGATTTTTGCATACCATTAATTGTTAACATAATTGAGTCAGTTATGGACATCGTTAAATTAGGAATTAATTAATAATTTGAATAGGGAAATTATTAAGACTGGTTTAAATGAATATAAGTGATAATCAATGCTTAGGACACGAGGTTGGACTCATTTGTGACGTAAAACTGCCCGGACCCGCCCGGCAAATCCAGTAGTCACAAATGGTAGCCCAATGTGAGAGGTCCTAGGCCCAAATTAAAAGCGTAACAGTTGTAAAGACACGAGGTTAGACTCTTTTATGGTGTAAGACTGCCCGGACCCGCCCGGCAAATCCAGCAGCCATAAACGTCAGTCTAAGGTGAGAGGTCTTTATAGGGTTACGGCCTTAATGAATTAAGAAATACTTAACCAGATAAACATGTGGTGGGACATGGGGGTTAAGTGGGTGACATGTGGGTGACATGTTGTAACACCCCGTATATTCTATAATAGTGAAATTCACAAATTAAAGTATAATTAATTTCAAATCAAAGAATTATGGGAAACGGGATACTCCATTTCGTTCGTCTCGGAATTCTGCTTGAGATAGAGTCTGAGTTTGCGTAAAACGGACTCCGTATGAGAGAGATATGACCTCCAGAAGTTTTAGAATTCAGTTTAAAATTCAAACAGGCCGAAACAGTTCAGAAAAGCAAATTCAAATTTCAAAAAATCGGACCCAGATTGGGCTGGGCGGGAATTTTCCCGCCCAAGACCCAGGTCGACTGGGTAGTCGACCTGGGTACCCAGGTCGAATGGGCAGTCGACCTGGGTGTCGACTGGGTAGTCGACCTGGCCCCTGAGCCAGGTCGAACCCAGCCCCTCCTGGCTGGCCTGGTCTGTGCTTGGCCGAATTTCCGGGCTTTGTCTTGTCCCTAGGGCTTATGTGGAAACTCTTGATTGGTTTCTCTTTAAATGAACGGCTTATATTAATCTTGGCTCCATCGATGGCTCGAATCAATTCACAAACTCTATAAAAAGGACCTAAGACTCCACTTAATTCACACAAATAAAAATGAGTATGGAGCCGTCATGCTGCTGAAGAAAGACTAGAAGTAGCCGTCAAATCAAAGAGACAATTAGGAGTTGAGTCAAAAGCTTAAAGCCATGACAATTAAATCAAAACAACGCCTACAACAAAGGATAAGCATCACCAAATTCAGAATTCAGAGTCCTGAATACAAGACTCGTCATACGTTGTAAGTAGAGTACTATTCCGATGTGAATGAATAATTGAGACTTGATTGTGTATAATAAGAAATGGGATTGTACTTTAATTATAATGATGTTAATTCATAATTGTATGTTGCTATGATTTGCTATGAATGGATTTTGGGATGTGGTAGTGTAATTAACATGATATTGGACCTATGGAATAGTTGCGATACAAGTATATAACTCATGTTGGAAATTTGATACGTTGTGGTTAATGAGAAGTTATACATACTTCATTGCAACCAAGTTAAGACTCATGCAAGTATATGATTCACTAATATGCCAACATGATTGATGATCCTTCTATGTATATTTTTATGATCATTTTTAGTGTAGTTGGATCCAATTGGGTATTATGATTCATATGGATTTATGTTGGAATAGGCATCATGATTCAAGTGAAAACAATACTTTTGTATTAGTGACAAAAGTAAGCACCTTTATGGACTTGTGTTGACTTTATGAACATGGCTAGTTTATGTTTAACTTTACGCCCAAACAAAATATGTTTTAGGCTTAGGTTGTTGTTAGAAAACATATGATAATATATGTGGCACATAATTAAGTTAGATTCATATTTTAAATAAAAGTTTACATGATTATATTAAAACCATGATTCATGTTTAGGTATGTTTTATGTCAAGATTTTATGCTATTACAATTCAAGTTCACAAGTGCCTAATTTATGTTAATTAGACCGCTATGTTGCAAGTTCATGCGTTCACACACCCCTTTTTGATGTTAGTTAGAATATATATACATCATGTTCTAAGCCTCCCCTTTTTATGTGGCTAAGTTGGGCTAAAATGTTGAAGCCCAACATATGTTATATTATTACGTACAAACGGGGGAATACGTTGGGGTTAATTAAAATATATGTGTTGGCATGTTTGGCACATGCCAGCGATTCATGACATTTAAAATGGTATAAATTACTATACCCAAGAATAATGGATTTGATTAATGGGCCGCAAATATTTACATATAAAAGAAAAAGAGACAAAATATGTAAACTTAGAAAATACGACATGCTTAACTCGAGGTTGGATTGCGTTGTGACATAAACCTTCCCAGACCCGCCCGGCTGTCCAGTAGTCACAACAATACCTATCCAATGTGGGTGGTTAAGCATTGAGCCTAATAAAGACCCGAGGTTAGACTGAGTTGTGACGTAAGATTGCCCGGACCCAATCGGCAACAGGCAGTCACAACAATACATGTCTAATGTGAGTGGTTGTGGCTTTAATAAGACAATTAAGGCTAAGTCAGGATTGATAGGATTAAGTAAATTGAATTAATACTTAATCAAATATAACATGCTAAACTATACGGACTGATTGGGGGTTAGGTTTATACAGAACACTTAACCAACTTAGCATGTTGGCTAGAAAATAGAAAACCTAGCAGCGGGGGACCCTTTTCAGCAGTAACCCTACAAGGTGTATCAGGATACCCTGAACTAGGAAGGGTGGGGCACGATTACTGGGCTGACTGTAAGAGGTCAAATCGACGACGGTGGTGCAGCAGTGTAGGTTCTAACGGGGTGCGGGCGTGCACACACTCCGGCGTAGAAAAATTAGGCTCTGGGCACCAGTAGTATACCTGTGTATTCTAGAACTGTGTCGGGCCACCACCATGGGACTTGATACACCCCATGGTGGGAGCAGCATAGGTAGCTACAACATCGGGGGCCGTAAGACACATGTAACTTTGCGAGTAGGAGCCGATCATTAAAAAGGATCACTTCACCCTGGTTGTGGGGTGCCAGTTGGGAACTAGTTTATAGGGGGTGCAGAGATTAATATGGGGTACGATAGTGTACTCGACTCTAGACAACTTAACTTAGTTTATGGTGCTTTCCCATTTCCAGTTTATACTTATCATGCTCTTTTTCTTATTCATAGACTGAATAGTCCTAGACTTACTCAGGCTTTATGTCTGACTCTACTTTTTTTTCGTCTTCTTTTCTTTCGTTTCTCCCCCCAGGTCCACAGGGAGGGAATACCGCAGCTTGACCAGTTTCACATCCAGCTTGAAGAGAGAGAATGTATTGCTTGGATCTCTTTCGTTTTGGACTATGGCTTTGGATAGCAATTATGGGGACTTATGCAGTTTACTTATGTTTTTATGCTTCTTTAAGTTATGAAATCAAGACAGTTATGGAAATGTAATGTTTTTGGAAGTATTGTAAGACTATTATGGTATGGTTTGTGTAACACGTATTTTGATGAAATAAAAGTTGTTGTTATTTCCGCTATTTAAAAATATGTGTATTTATATCTGTCTTGTGTATCTGTGACTTATACTTATAAACCTCCACCAAAATTAGGGCATTCCCTTTGTGAGTGACCCTAACGGAGGTGGGGTGTTTCACTTGGTATCAGAGCATGGGTTAACCAGATCAGATAAAAAGTTTTGAAAATTTATTTTCAAAAGAAAATTTAAAGAAGCATTTTTAAAGATAAAATGTTATTTTATTTTAAAAAGGCATAGTCCCCCAAAGCCATAGGTATTATCTTTTATCCTTCGTTTTGAATCTGTCCTTTTTGTTTCAGCATGTCCAAAGAACTTAACTTGCCAGAGGGTGTCCCAATACCTGGTTGGTTCAGACGATTCTTAGAAGCAAGGGCCAACCAGCCAGGTCCCGCTATTCCTCCTCCCGCAGCTGCAGAAAATCATCCTCCTCCCCTAGCTGCAGCAGCACCTCCTCATCCACCTCCTCTGCGTGGTAATGTTTTGCTAAGACATGTAAAGATTTCAAAGCTATGGGAGGGAAGGACTTTCATGGAACCGAGTCCTTCGTGGCAGCCAGGAACTGGCTGAAGGAAACCGAGGACTTATTCGTCATCTTTGAGGTAGAAGATAGGCAGAAGGTACAACTGGCAGTATGGCTACTTAAAGGCGAGGCTTCCTACTGGTGGGAAGTTACCAATGCAGAAAGACTAGTGGAAACATGAGAGGACTTTAGGGCGAGGTTTGAGGCTAAATTTCTCTCAGAAGCTGAAAGGAGTCTTCAATTGGAAAAATTCTTATTTCTTAAGCAAGGGAATATGACAGTCAAAGAGTACGTTAATCAGTTCGATCAGCTGGCTAGGTTCGGACTGGACCTAGTCAACACTCCGCACAAGAAGGCTCTCCGCTTTGTCAAAGGATTGAATGGGTCATTACACAGCTTGGCCATGACCCATATACCTATGGGAGCTACGTATGAAAGGTTGGTGCAGATGGCATTGCTGAACGAAGAGGATAAGGGAAAGAAGGAGACAAAGGCAGAAGGGTCTCAAGGGAAGAAAGAAGGTTTACAGCCTAAGAAGACAGACTTTAAGAAGGGCGGGAAAGACAACAAGTCCCAAGAGAAGAGGAAGTGTAATTTCTATGGCAAAGTGGGGCACTTAGTGAAAGACTGCCGGAAAAAGAAGGCCAAGTTGAATGGTGGGTGCTTTTCTTGTGGTGAGACAGGCCACATGGCTAAGGATTGCCCAAAGAAGCGAGGGAAGGGGCAGAAGGCTGGATCCACCTCAGGGGCACAGGTTCATGCGCTAGAAGCACCACCTCTGCAACAGCGAGGTATAAATACTTCTGTAGAAAGTGTAGTTTATCTTTATGATCACCCAGTTCGCACTTTATTCAATTCTGGCGCATCACACTCCTTTATTTCATCTACTTTAGTAGAATCTCTGCATCTAGAAACTAGTATGGTAGAGGACCCCTTAATTGTTTCAAATCCAATCGGGGGCCCAACTCATTTGTCTATGATCTGTGTGGGATTGAAAATTTCTATTCTAAGCATAGAATTTAGATGTAGTGCCTTTGTTTTGGGCTTCTCGGGATATGGTTTGATTTTGGGCATGGATTGGCTATCCAGTAATGGTGCCATCCTTGATTGTGAGAAAAGGGTGGTTAGGCTTCTGACCCAACTCGGTAACACTCTGGAAATTACTTGTAATCCCTCGTATGTGGTTATGCTTAGTTATCTTGAATCGCTAGATGCTTCTGTTGAGAGTTTGCAATCGGTTAAGGTGGTCCGTGAATATCCGGACGTCTTCGAAGAGGTGAAGGGCTTACCTCCGAAGCGAGAGATAGACTTCCGCGTATATCTTGTAGATAATGCAAAGCCCGTTGCGTTGCCCGTTAGACACATGGCTCCACGGGAGAGGAAAGCTCAGTAAACATGTTAAAGAGCTTCTAGAGAAGGGGTCCATTAGAAGGAGCAATTCAGAATGGGGCACTCCATTGGTGTTCGCTACAAAGGCGGATGGTTCACTCCGTCTATGTGTTGACTATAGGGAGCTCAACAAGCTAACGAAAAAGAATAGGCACCCTCTCCCCAGAATTGACGATCTATTTGATCAGCTTGTAGGAGCGTCAGTTTTCTCCCAACTCGATCTGGCGACCGGATTTCATCAGCTAAGGGTGGCTGAAGATAGCATAGATAAGACAGCATTTAGAACCCCAGACGGCTTCTTTGAATGGCTTGTCATGCCTTTCGGCTTGACAAACGCACCTTCTTACTTTGTGGACCTGATGAGTAGGGTGTTCAGAGAATTCCTCAACAAGTTCGTGGTAGTCTTCGTAGACGATATCTTGATCTTCTCAAAGAGTGAAGAAGAACATTCTTAGCACCTAAGGGCAATCATGGAAACTCTGCGAGTCCATCAGCTAAAAGCCAAATTCTCCAAGTGCCACTTTTGGAGAGAGGAAGTAAGGTTTCTTGGGCATGTAGTATCCAAAGAAGGGTTAGTTGTGGACCCTGCTAAGGTAGTAGTGGTACAGGATTGGAAGACACCAAGGAATGCAACTGAGGTCCAAAGTTTTCAAGGACTAGCAGGTTTCTACCGAAAATTCATAAGGGATTTTGCGAAAATCTCAGCTCCACTCACAAGGCTAACAAAGAAGAATCTAGTGTTCAATTGGGACTTGGATTGCGAGTTTGCTTTCCAACGACTAAAAAGGGCTCTTACAACAGCCCCAGTTCTGACGTTGCCAGATGGAAGCAAGATGTTCACAGTTTATACAGATGCATGTGGGACAGGGCTAGGCGCTGTCTTGATGCAGGAAGGGAGGGTAGTAGCTTATGGGGGAAGGCAATTGAAAGTTCATGAAAAGAACTACCCGACCCACGATCTTGAGTTAGCCGCCATCGTCTTTGCACTTAAGTCTTGGCGACATTATCTCCTTGGTGAGAAGTTCGAACTTTACACTGACCATAAATCATTGAAATATCTTTTCTCGCAGAAGGACCTTAACTTGAGGCAACAAAGGTGGATGGAGTTTCTTGCCTCGTACGATTATGAGATCTCCTACACTCCTGGCAAAGGCAACGTAGTCGCAGATGCTTTGACCAGAAAGAAGCTAACATTAAGCCCGCTGTTTGTTGAAAGGCAAAGCCTAGAGTATATAGCCAGTTTTAACTTTAGGCCCTCCTCGAATTTCATACTGGGTTTATTAGCATCTCTTGAGGTGTGCCCTACTCTTTTGGACTCAATAGGGACAGCACAACGCGAAGACCCTCAGCTTGTGGAGACGATTGATAGGCTAATTAGAGGTGAGACTTCAAGTCACCTCAACAGATACTCCATCGACGATAAGGGTTGGCTAAGGCGAGACGGAAGACTATGCATCCCACGGACAAGAGATTTAGTAAAGACGGTTCTCGAGGAAGCACATCACTCCAAGATGACGATACATCCAGGCAGAGACAAAATGTACAAGGACATGAAAAGAGTTTTCTTTTGGAACGGCATGAAGAAGGACGTAGCAGATTTCGTTTCTAAATGTATGGTATGCCAACAAGTTAAAGCGGAACAGAAAAAGCCTGGAGGACTGCTTCATCCCCTAGAGGTCCCATAGTGGAAGTGGGATAGCATTTCAATGGACTTCGTTGATGTGCTGCCTAGGTCGAGAAGGGGCAATACTAGCATTTGGGTAATAGTGGATAGGCTTACTAAGAGCGCCCACTTTTTACCTGTCAAGAGTAGAAGGACCGCCTCATCTTTAGCATCTCTTTACATCAAGGAGATAGTTTGGCTCCATGGGATACCCTCCAGCATTGTTAGTGACCGAGACCCTATCTTCACAAGCGAGTTTTGGCGAAGTTTGCAAGAAGCTGCAGGCACACAGTTATGTTTGAGCACGACCTATCACCCCCAGACCGATGGACAGACGGAAAGGGTGAATAGAGTTTTAGAGGATCTTTTGAGACTTTGCGTTCTAGACTTTGGAGGGACATGGGAGGATCACCTTCCCTTAGTGGAGTTTGCTTACAACAATAGCTTCCAAGCTACCATAGGCATGGCACCCTTCGAAGCATTGTATGGAAGACCGTGCAAGTCACCAACTTGTTGGTGGGAGTCTACAGATAAGGTTATTCTTGGTCCAGACATGATCAGAGAAACTTCAGAAAAAGTGGACTTGATACGAAGAAGGATGAAGACGGCCCAAGATAGACATTAATCCTATGCCGACAAAAGAAGGACCGACCTTGAGTTTGAGGTTGGGGACAGAGTTTTTCTTAAGGTATCCCCTCTAAGGAACGTTGTTCGTTTTGGATCCACTGGAAAGCTAGCACCGAGATTTGTAGGACCATTTCCTATCATCGAGAAGGTTGGGAAAATGGCCTATAGATTAGAGCTACCCGAAAAATTGGCCGGAGTTCACAACGTCTTTCATGTTTCTCACCTCCGGAAGTGTTTACACGAATCTGCTGAAATAGTAGAGCCTAGCATTCTAGAAGAAGCCGAAGTAGAACGCGAAGCAACTGTGAGAAGAGTTCCAACACGCATCTTAGGAACTGAAGTGAAAAAGCTATGCAACCGCGAGGTCAAGCTCGTCAAAGTTCAGTGGAGCGACGCCGAGGAAGACGCGACTTGGGAAACTGAGGCTAGAATACGCGCAGCCTACCCTTTTCTTTTTTAGGGTACATCTTTGATCTTTCTTTTTCCTTAAGTTGTGCTTTTATCTATCTTTTAGGGTATATCTCCTCGATCTTATCTTTTAGGTAGAAACCCTTTGGATGAAAACATGTAATTGAAACATGTTATGGATGACGGTTGCATGTGGTTGCAAGTGATTGCTAGTGGTTGCTCGTGGTTGCATATACACACACAATCTAGGTTTTAGATCGGCTCAATCACTTCATATTGCATATGCATATATGTATTTACATTCTTATGTGGTTGAAGTTTAAGGTGTTGTCATATGGATGTTGCATTTATATGAATGATTGTGCACTCATGTAGAATCATAAATAGGAAGGTTTGCATACATAATGGATTCATGACACTTACATAATTTGCATTAAGGAGGTCAACTGAATCAGTAGACCGACTGATTTTGCATTAGATAAGTACATATGCACACACTTCGCATATGATCATGAAGCATTAGAAGTCTTTTAAGGACAATGGACGCTCGTGTTTGATGGATGAGTAGATGGACGTTTGGATGTTAGGATATACATTCTTCCAAAACTTGAAGATTTCGGGGACGAAATCCTTTTAAGTGGGGGAGAATGTAACACCCCGTATATTCTATAACAGTGAAATTCATAAATTAAAGTATAATTAATTTCAAATCAAAGAATTAAGGGAAACGGGATATGCCATTTCGTTCGTCTCGAATTCTGCTTGAGAAAGAGATCGAGTTTGCACAAAACGGACTCCGTATGAGAGAGATATGACCTCCGGAAGTTTTAGAATTCAGTTTAAAATTCAAACAGGTAGAAACAGTTCAGAAAAGCAAATTCAAATTTCAAAAAATTGGACCCATATTGAGCTTGGCGGGAATTTTCCCGCCCAAGACCCAGGTCAACTGGGTAGTCGACCTGGGTACCCAGGTCGACTGGGCAGTCGACCTGGGTGTCGACTGGGTAGTCGACCTGGCCCCTGAGCCAGGTCAAACCCAGCCCCTCCTGGCTGGCCTGGTCTGTGCTTGGCCGAATTTCTGTGCTTTGTCTTGTCACTAGGGCTTATGTGGCAAATATTGATTGGTTTCTCTTTAAAGCGAACGGCTTATATTAATCTTGGCTCCATCGACGGCTCGAATCAATTCACAAACTCTATAAAAAGGACCTAAGACTCCACCTAATTCACACAAATAAAAATGAGTATGGAGCCATCATGCTGCTGAAGAAAGACTAGAAATAGCCGTCAAATCAAAGAGACAATTAGGAGTTGATTCAAAAGCTTAAAGCCACAACAATTAAATCAAAACAACGCCTACAACAAAGGATAAGCATCGCCAAATTCAGAATTCAGAGTCCTGAATACAAGACTCGTCATACGTTGTAAGTAGAGTACTATTCCGATGTGAATGAATAATTGAGACTTGATTCTGTATAATAAGAAATGGGATTGTACTTTAATTATAATGATGTTAATTCATAATTGTATGTTGCTATGATTTGCTATGAATGGATTTTGGGATGTGGTAGTGTAATTAACATGATATTGGACCTATGGAATAGTTGCGATACAAATATATAACTCATGTTGGAAATTTGATACGTTGTGGTTAATGAGAAGTTATACATATTTCATTGCAACCAAGTTAAGACTCATGCAAGTATATGATTCACTATTATGCCAACATGATTTATGATCCTTCTATGTATATTTTTATGATCATTTTTAGTGTAGTTGGATCCAATTGGGTATTATGATTCATATGAATTTATGTTGGAATAGGCATCATGATTTAAGTGAAAACCATACTTTTGTATTAGTGACAAAAGTAAGCACCTTTGTGGACTTGCGTTGACTTTATGAACATGGCTAGTTTATGTTTAACTTTATGCCCAAACAAAATATGTTTTAGGCTTAGGTTGTTGTTAGAAAACATATGATAATATATGTGGCACATAATTAAGTTAGATTCATATTTTAAATAAAAGTTTACATGATTAGATTAAAACCATGATTCATGTTTAGGTATGTTTTATGTCAAGATTTTATGCTATTACAATGCAAGTTCACAAGTGCCTAATTTATGTTAATTAGACCGCTATGTTGCAAGTTCATGCGTTCATACACCCCTTTTTGATTTTACTTAGAATATATATACATCATGTTCTAAGCCTCCCCTTTTTATGTGGCTAAGTTGGGCTAAAATGTTAAAGCCCAACATATGTTATATTATTACGTACAAACGGCGGAATACGTTGGGGTTAATTAAAATATATGTGTTGGCATGTTTGGCACATGCCAACGATTCATGACATTTAAAATGGTATAAATTACTATACCCAAGAATAATGGATTTGAATAATGGGCCGCAAATATTTACATATAAAATAAAAAGAGAGAAAATATGTAAACTTAGAAAATACGACATGCTTAACCCGAGGTTGGATTGCGTTGTGACATAAACCTGTCCGGACCCGCCCGGCTGTCCAGTAGTCACAACAATACCTATCCAATGTGGGTGGTTAAGCATTGAGCCCAATAAAGAGCCGAGGTTAGACTGAGTTGTGACGTAAGACTGCCCGGACCCAACCGGCAACAGGCAGTCACAACACTACCTTCTAGTGTGAGTGGTTGTCGCTTTAATAAGACAATTAAGGCTAAGTCAGGATTGATAGGATTAAGTAAATTGAATTAATACTTAATCAAATATAACATGCTAAACTATACAGACTGATTGGGGGTTAGGTTTATACAGAACACTTAACCAACTTAGCATGTTGGCTAGAAAATAGAAAACCTAGTAGCGGGGGACCCTTTTCAGCAGTAACCCTACAAGGTGTATCAGGATACCCTGAACTAGGCAGGGTGGGGCACGATTACTGGGCTGACTGTAAGAGGGAAAATCGACGGCGGTGGTGCAGCAGTGTAGGTTCTAACGGGGTGCGGGCGTGCACACACTCCGGCGTAGAAAAATTAGGCACTGGGCACCAGTAGTATACCTGTGCATTCTAGAACTGTGTCGGGCCACCACCATGGGACTTGATACACCCCATGGTGGGACCAGCATAGGTAGCTACAACAGCGGGGGCCGTAAGACACATGTAACTATGCGAGTAAGAGCCGATCATTAAAAAGGATCACTTCACCCTAGTTGTGGGGTGCCAGTTGGGAACTAGTTTATAGGGGGTGCAGAGATTAATATGGGGTATGATAGTGTACTCGACTCTAGACAACTTAACTTAGTTTATGGTGCTTTCCCATTTCCAGTTTATACTTATCATGCTCTTTTTCTTATTCATAGACTGAATAGTCCTAGACTTACTCAGGCTTTATGTCTGACTCTACTTTTCTTTCGTCTTCTTTTCTTTCGTTTCTCCCCCCAGGTCCACAGGGAGGGAATACCGCAGCTTGACCAGTTTCACATCTAGCTTGAAGAGAGAGAATGTATTGATTGGATCTCTTTCGTTTTGGACTATGGCTTTGGATAGCAATTATGGGGACTTATGCAGTTTACTTATGTTTTTATGCTTCTTTAAGTTATGAAATCAAGACAGTTATGGAAATGTAATGTTTTTGGAAGTATTGTAAGACAATTATGGTATTGTTTGTGTAACACGTATTTTGATGAAATAAAAGTTGCTGTTATTTCCACTGTTTAAAAATATGTGTATTTATATCTGTCTTGTTTATCTGTGACTTATACTTATAAACCTCCACCAAAATTAGGGCATTCCCTTTGTGAGTGACCCTAACGGAGGTGGGGTGTTTCACATGTGGAAATACGAATAGTAATACTTAACCAACATAACATGGTAATTAGACCAGTGGGTAGGGTTAAGTAAACTAAGAACACTTAACCAATATGGTATGAATGTGTGGGTTAAGTAATATGACCATGCTAATGACACTTAACTATTATGACATGAATGGTTGAGTTAAGTAAATCTTAATTAATGCCCAAGTGGGATTGATAACTTATGGAATAAAGTAAGTTAGGCGGAACAATAGATAAGATGAGATAACTTATGTAATAAGGAAAGATGTGCTTCATTGTAGATTAAGAAATATGTAAAGACAAGAATGAATTTACAATTGAAGGCGACATAAGTTATATTATAAAAAGGAACAAAACATTGGTTAGGTTGGATAATCCTCTGAGTATCAATCTGATGTTGATTCCGGTCTTCGGGGTTGGTATTTAGGGAATTATTCTCTCTCTCCAGTGTGTTTGTAAGTTAAGGGGTACTTGGTTGTAAAAGATTGAACAAGAACATGTTATTGTACCATAACGGGGGTTAATGTATGAATCATAGGAATAACATGTTGTGGGCTTATTAATCGAATTAATATAGTGCAAGTTAAGAATTGAATTAATAAGAAAAGTTGAAGGTTGGTATGAATGGAAATAACAAAGTTAAATGATAAGACTGATGAGGTAGCACAAGCGCATAATTAATGGATAGACATAGGGTCTAATGGCAGATAAAGCCAAGGCGCTTGGTTAAACCCAGACGTTGGGGATAATATGAATGACATGTAAAATATAACCTATAAGCACTTAACCAAGATAAAGCATGTATTAAGACATGAGGATGATGTAGGGGTTAAGTGGGGGATATGGGTAACATGTAAGACATAACTAGTGAATACTTAACCAAAATTTGAGCATGTAAGTGGACATGAATAAGAAGGGGTTAAGTAAGAATTAATAGAGGGGACCAAGCATAGGTAGGAAGCTTGCGTCGAGAAAAGGGGACCCTTTTCAGACCAGTAGCCCATTACGTATCTTTGTGAGCTCGACCCATGTCGAGGACGGGACACGCATACTGGGTTTGATTGTAAGAGGTCAAAACGGGTTAGCGGTGGCAACGCAAGTCCAACGGGTTTCATATGCGTGTGCGGACCCGGGCTGGTAGGTAAGACGTTGTTGCATCGTGTAGGTATAAGTCGTGCATCTCTGTTGTATCGGGTTGCCACTTTGGGGAGTGATACACCCCACTATGGGGCCAGCACGGGTATCTACGAGTTAGGGAGTCGATCGAATGGGGAGGGTAGTGGGTACGACTAGTGGAGATAGGAGCAGGCGGCACCTATGACAACAGCTAGGAGTGCAACTACCATATTATGAATATTGTAATTAGAATGGGGAGGGTAGTGGGTACCACTAGTGGAGATAGGAGCAGGCGGCACCTATGACAGCAGCAAGGGGTACACGAAACGACCATTATTATTATCACTTATGTTCAGTAGGCAGGATCACCTTATTATATAACACGGGCTACTAGTTGGGACACTAGTAGGGGTAAGGATCCTTGTTACATAGGACACTAGTTGGAGTACTAGTAAGAATACAGATCATTCCTTGTAAGACACTTGTAAGGATGCTGGTTTTGTGGTGCAGAGCAAATAGATATCACAGAAATCTTTTAATGGCGAAGCAGAGGAATCGTGATATGTTTGATAGGAATCTTACGAAATTATACTTAGTTTATCTTGAATGCGAACCTTGCGATGTTACTTGACAAAAATCACATCATAGTTATCTTGCCTGTTGCTTATCTTGTCATCATGCTTATGTTTACTTTCAGTTTACTCATGCCATATTATCCTTAACTATTTTTGTGATGAAAGTCACTAGGACTTACTCAGTCTTTATGACTGACCCGTTTTGTTTCGCCTCTTTTTCTTCCGTTCCCCCCCCCCCCCCAGGTTCGTAGGGTGGGAATACAGCTTAGTTCGGATCTTACCAAGCTCCAAGGCTCTTTCATGTATGGCTTGGATTTCTCTTGGCTATGGCTTGCTTTGATTTATTGGGGAATACTACAATTTGTTTTTATGCTTCTTTGTTTTTGAGCAAGACAGATATTTTAACTATGATATTGGGTATTGGAAGTTGATGGGCTTTTATTGTAAACAATCATATTCAATAAATGATTTTAAGTACTTCCACTTTACTTTCCGCTGTTTTATATATGTCTGTCTTGTAATATTTCTGTTCCAGCACCCATAATGCTCCATTGAAGTTAAGGCATTTCTTTTGTGAGTGGCCTTAATGGATGTGGGGTGTTACATTTGGTATCAGAGCAGAAGGTTACTAGATTGGGCAAAAGTTTTCAGAAATCTTCTGAACTAGTTTTCAAAACGTTTACAAAGAAGCAAATTTTCAAGAAAATTTTGTTTTGATTAAAAGGCATATTCCCCAAAGCCATATGCACTATCTTTTGATTCCCTCTTGAAATCTCTCCACTCCCTCTTTTCACCATAATTTCATAGGCATCCGACATATGTCGGAGGGCAAAGAAGTGCCCAACCTTCATCTGTAGCCGCAGTAGTTCCATCTGCGTCTAATCTTATTTCAAGTTGTGTAGAGTTGCCGTGCGTTGGAGGTAGCTTCGAAGGACTTGTCAACAAACTATACAAGAACAAGAGACTAGTTTCTTAATCCACGAAGGAGGAAAAAGGTGAAAGGAAAGAGGCCAAAGTGAAAGAATAGTGGAACCCATGACAAGAGAAAGTATCTTTAGTATGGTAAGGAGGGAGTGTAGTTAAGTATTATAGTACAAGAGCAAGGGCAAAAGGCAAGGTCGTCGAGAGGGCAATTGTATACCTAAGAGAGGCGGTAACGTTTCTGTTAAAAGTTTAGCTTTCTTTTCTATCATCCCACTAGAACTTTGTTTTGTACATCGCATACTTTTAATTCTGCTTCGATAGTTGAGTCTCTACACCTTGGTACTAGCGTATTGGAGGATCCCAATTTTTGTCGCAAATCCTGTTGGGGAATTGGCTCATTTATTCATGATTTGTTTGGATGTCTAGGTATCGAGCTTAGAAGGAATGCTTATGATTTTTGGGCTAGGAGTGGATTCTAGGGATGGAGTGGTTATCCAATAAGGATGCCATTCTCGGTTTTGAAAAGAGGGTAGTTAGACTCTTGACTTGCCTCGGTAATGCCCTCGAAGTCTAGTATAACCCTTAGCGTTTTTGCCATGCTTAGTTACCTAGAATCTCTAGATACATTTATTGATCCGCTCGAGTAGTGTCTGCCACTAAGGCGGATGGTTCATTTCACTTATGCATGTAATGTAGAAAATCGCCTTAGTAAGAACATTTAGCAACATGGTTGACATTTGTTTATTTTCAAGAGATAATTCATCTATGTGGAATACCTTCTAGTAAGTGAACGAGATCCAAGATTCACTAGTGAATTTTGGAGAGCTTATATGGAACCCTCAGTAGACAGTTATGTTTGAGACCGAGTATACTAGAGGGAGAATAAGTGAAAGTGGAACGAGAGGCAACAGTGAAATGAGTTCCAACTCGTATTTTGGAAATAAGAATCAAGGAGCTATGAAATTGTGAAGTTAAAGACGGTCAAAGCACAATAGAGTTAAGCTCAAGGAAATGCGACTTAGAAGAATGAAGACTAGATTCGAGCATCACATCTCTTTTTAAGAATATATTCTTGATTCCTTTTTTCCTGTAGAGCTTACTTGCATGCTATCTTTTGTGTATATCCTCTCGGTCCTATTCTCAATCCAATTTCTGTTGCAAACCCCATAAGGAGTATGACTCATCTGTTAGTTTTACATGCTGGGGCTTGAGGGTGTCCGTTGGGTTGATTAAACCTTTTGGGTTTTATAGGATATGGGTTGGTTTTAGGAAGGGATTTCTTGTGACCTAAAAGGAGTCCATCATGCTTAGTTTCCTAGAATCACATATATATTGGTTGGGTTGAAAATTTCTTTGGATGTCAGTCTGATGTTGATTTCGGTCTTCGGGGCTGGTGCTTAGGGAATTCTTCTCCTAATCAGTATATATGTGACGTAGATTTCCAGCTTTGATGGGCGTAGAGTTTTTACTTTCTTCTATCATTCGAATATATCTTTAGGTAGGAACAGTTGGGTATAAACATGTGTTTGACATTTGTTATGATTGATGGTTGCAAGTGGTTGCAAGTGGTTGCTAGTGGTTGCTCGTGGATGCATATACACGCACATTAGGCACTTGATCGGCTTAGTCACCTTTCATATTGCATATGCATGAGTGTTTACACTTGTTTATGGATGGAATTGAATGTGTTATCATGTGGATGTTGCATATGGATGGATGTTTGTGCACACATATAGTGTTTATGTGACAAGGACTATTTGCATACATGTTGGACTCATGGCACTAAACATATTTTGCATCTAGAAGATCAGTCAGGCCTGATCATTTGCATTAGACAAGGAACATATACACACACTTCTTGCATATGTTCATATAGTATTAGAAATTTCTTAAGGACAATGAATGCTTGTGATTGATGATTGATTAGATGGATGATTGGATGGTAGGACACATTCTTCTTAACTTGAAGATTTCGGGGACGAAATCCTTTAAGGAGGGGAGAATGTAATAACCCGAATTTTAATAACATATTAAAATCATAAATCAAGGCAGAATTAAATTTTAAGATAAGAATCAAGGGAAATGGGTTGCGCCATTGCGTTCATCTCGAAATTTTACATGAAATAGAGTCCAAGTTTTCGAAAATCGGAGGCCGTATGACCAAGTTATGGCCTGTACAAGTTTCAGCAGACTTTCAGGCAGACTGACCCCAGGTCGACTGTAGTGTCGACTGCACAGTCGACTCCCCCCCCCCCCCACCCCAGGTCGACTGTAGTGTCGACCTCCCCCTGTACAGGTCGACCTGGTCGGCCTGGTGTGGCCCAGAACCCATTTTTGAGGCCCGAGATGAGTTTTGATGGTTCGGATTGACTCTAGGGATGATCTAAGGACCTAAATGAGTTCCTACATCTATAAATACAACCTAAGGCCTAACCCTAATTCACTACAACATGTCTAGCCACCATTATACAACTAAAATCCCTCTTGGTCATGGCCACCGTCTCTAATCTTCTTCTTAAGCTTTCATATGCAATCCAATGCAAAGATGAAGACTTCTACAACAATTCAAGGAGATGAATTAACAACTCTACAACGTTTCAACATTGATTTCAGTTCTTAAATTCGCTAGCCATGCTAAGCAAGTTCTAGTTACTTTTTAGATTAAAATACTTAATTTTAATATGGCTATGAAATAAAATGTAATTGGATATAAGCATGTTTATCAATTCAGATCTATTCCTGTTTATCTTTGAACCTTGGGTTTTGAGACTTGTTCATCTCCATTCTTATGTCTAGTTCATGCCCTATTCAGTCGTTGTAAATTAGTTTCTTGGATTCATGTTGGTATTATTATCAAGATCTAATCTTTATGCCTATCATGATGATTTATGTTGTTTTCTCTCGGATCTTGTTCTATTGCAAAATTCTACCTTTCCCCTATTTATTTTCTTTTATGAACCTAGATCAATTTCGGATCTAGGCCTAAACCACGATTTTGCGTACGATTGAATACGGGGAATAGTATGGGAATATTACCTATTTGGATATATGCGATTGGTGGAATTGATGGCATAACATGAAAATTTGATATATGGGTATTATTGCCATTAATATGAAATTTGATAATTGGGGTATCGCCATTAAAATGGTAATTGCAAGAATTGGGATTGGCATATGTAATTTAGCTAGAACTTGATAGGTGTAAATTGGCATAAATTGGGCATACATATAAATTGGCATGAACTGAACATGTGTAAATTTGGTATGAATTAGGCATATGTAAAACAGACATGTAATCTAGAACTTGGGCATATATTGATTAGGTGAGATTTGTAGTTGAAACACATATGATAATTTATGTCTTGAAAAGGGGCTAATATGAACACGCCTGAGTGGGTTTTGGGTAGTTGGAATGTAATAGCCTTAAAGGAGGGATAAATTTAAATTGGGGTAAGTTTCCTTTAATGGCATAAGATAAATTATGGTAAAATTGGTATGATTTTTGCATACCATTAATTGATGAACATAATTGAGTCAATTATGGACATCGTTAAATTAGGAATTAATTAATAATTTGAATAGGGAAATTATTAAGACTGGGGTAAATGATTATAAGTGATAATCAATGCTTAGGACACGAGATTGGACT
Source organism: Allium sativum (assembly GCA_030737875.1). Lineage (NCBI taxonomy): Eukaryota > Viridiplantae > Streptophyta > Magnoliopsida > Asparagales > Amaryllidaceae > Allium > Allium sativum. The sequence goes on from CM060910.1 coordinate 54,784,519, forward strand.
CATTTGTGACGTAAAACTGCCCGGACCCGCCTGGAAAATCCAGTAGTCACAAATGGTAGCCCAATGTGAGAGGTCCTAGGCCCAAATTAAAAGCATAATAGTTGTAAAGACATGAGGTTGACTCTTTTATGGTGTAAGACTGCCCGGACCCGCCCGGCAAATCCAGCTGCCATAAATGTCAGTCAAATGTTAGAGGTCTTTATAGGGTTACGACCTTAATGAATTAAGAAATACTTAACCAGACAAACATGTGGTGGGACATGGGGGTTAAGTGGGTGACATGTGGAAATACAAATAGTAATACTTAACCACCATAACATGGTAAATAGACCAGTGGGTAGGGTTAAGTAAACTAAGAACACTTAACCAATATGGTATGAGTGGGTGGGTTAAGTAATATGACCAGGCTAATGACACTTAACTGTTATGACATGAATGGTTGAGTTAAGTAAAACTTAATTAATGCCTAAGTGGGAATGATAACTTATGGAATAAAGTAAGTTAGGCAGAACAATAGATAAGATGAGATAACTTATGCAATAAGGAAAGATGTGCTTCATTGTAGATTAAGCAATATGTGAAGACAAGAATGAATTTACAATTGAAGGCGACATAAGTTACATTATAAAAAGGAACAAAACATTGGATAGGTTGGATAATCCTCTGAGTATCAATCTGATGTTGATTCCGGTCTTCGCGGTTGGTATTTAGGGAATTATTCTCTCTCTCCAGTGTGTTTGTAAGTTAAGGGGTACTTGGTTGTAAAAGATTGAACAAGAACATGTTATTGTACCATAACGGGGGTTAATGTATGAATCATAGGAATAACATGTTGTGGGCTTATTAATGGACTTAATATAGTGCAAGTTAAGAATTGAATTAATAAGCAAAGTTGAAGGTTGGTATGAATGGAAATAACCAAGTTAAATGATAAGACTGATGAGGTAGCACAAGCGCATAATTAATGGATAGACATAGGGTCTAATGGCAGATAAAGCCAAGGCGCTTGGTTAAACCCAGACGTTGGGGATAATATGAATGACATGTAAAATATAACCTATAAGCACTTAACCAAGATAAAGCATGTATTAAGACATGAGGATGATGTAGGGGTTAAGTGGGGGATATGGGTGACATGTAAGACATAACTGGTGAATACTTAACCATAATTTGAGCATGTAAGTGGACATGAATAAGAAGGGGTTAAGTAAGAATTACTAGAGGGGACCAAGCATAGGTGGGAAGCTTGCATCGAGAAAAGGGGACCCTTTTCAGACCAGTAGCCCATTACGTATCTTTGTGAGCTCGACCCATGTCGAGGACGGGACACGCATACTGGGTTTGATTGTTAGAGGTCAAAACGGGTTAGCGGTGGCAATGCAAGTCCAATGGGTTTCATATGCGTGTGTGGACCCGGGCTGGTAGGTAAGACGTTGTTGCATCGTGTAGGTATAAGCCGTGCATCTCTGTTGTATCGGGTTGCCACTTTGGGGAGTGATACACCCCACTGTGGGGCCAGCACGGGTATCTACGAGTTAGGTAGCCAATCGAATGGGGAGGGTAGTGGGTACAACTAGTGGAGATAGGAGCAGGCAGCACCTATGACAGCAGCTAGGAATATAGCTACCATATAATGTCTATTGTAATTAGAATGGGGAGGGTAGTGGGTACCACTAGTGGAGATAGGAGAAGGCGGCACCTATGACAGCAGCTAGGGGTACACGAAACTACCATTATTATTATCACTTATGTTCAGTAGGCAGGATCACCTTATTATATAACACGGGCTACTAGTTGGGACACTAGTAGGGGGTAAGGATCCTTGTTACATAGGACACTAGTTGGAGTACTAGTAAGAATACGGATCATTCCTTGTAAGACACTTGTGAGGATGCTAGTTAGGTGGTGCAGAGCAAATAGATATCACATAAATCTTTTAATGGCAAAGCAGAGGAATCGTGATATGTTTGATAGGAATCTTACGAAATTATACTTAGTTTATCTTGAATGTGAACCTTGCGATGTTACTTGACAAAAATCGCATCATAGTTATCTTGCCTGTTGCTTATCTTGTCATCATGCTTATGTTTACTTTCAGTTTACTCATGCCATATTATCCTTAACTATTTTTGTGCTGAAAGTCACTAGGACTTACTCAGTCTTTATGACTGACCCGTTTTGTTTCGCCTCTTTTTCTTCCGTTCCCACCCCCCTAGGTTCGCAGGGTGGGAATACAGCTTAGTTCGGATCTTACCAAGCTCCAAGGCTCTTTCATGTATGGCTTGGATTTCTCTTGGCTATGGGTTGCTTTGCTTTATTGGGGAATACTACAATTTGTTTTTATGCTTCTTTGTTTTTGAGCAAGACAGATATTTTAACTAGTTAATTGGGTATTGGAAGTTGATGGGCTTTTATTATAAACAATCATATTCAATAAATGATTTTAAGTACTTCCACTTTACTTTCCGTTGTTTTATATATGTCTGTCTTGTAATATTTCTGTTCCAGTACCCATAATGCTCCATTGAAGTTAAGCCATTCCCTTTGTGAGTGACCTTAATGGATGTGGGGTGTTACAAATACGCTATTCTCTAATATGTATTTATGTTTTGACATTAATATCACCTATATTAATGATCAAGGAGATGTGATATTAGTCAATCAACATACTAGGTCTTATTATTTTCCTATATAAACAATAAAACTTGACTAAGGACATTCAAGAATTATAATACTTAATATATTATATAATCACAAGTTCAAGTCTTACTCGAACTATATAATTCCGTATTATTATTCTAAGGACTTATATAATGTTAATATTTATATTACGCAGTAAATATAACATGACAAAATATTTTTATTCCAAATAAAACAATAACATCAACAATGTTGTTAATCACATCAAATGGTTTGCCTCTAGGGCATAAACTCTAACATGCACACGCGCGCCGCGCGCACACACACACACACACACACATATATATATATTTATATATATAGAGAGAGAGATTAAATTCAATTTTATTAACGAATGACCTAGCTTGGATCTGTCAAATTTGATATAAATGAAATTTATAATAGCTTTAGAGTTATTTTTTGTGCACTAGTTGCACTTTTTCCTACTTTTTTAATGTAAAATTGGTATATTTATTACTTTCTGATTTATAGAAAATTTTGTAGATTGAACCCTATGTGTATTAGTTGTTAACGATGTATATATGTAGTGAAATTCGAATTCAAACACCAAAGTTAAATCAAAACCTACAAACTCGACGGAAGATGATATTTCGATAAGCTTGTAAAAAGAATCAATCATAATATATCAATCACTAAAACTAAAAATGACTAAAAAAATAGGACTATCTCAATCTTAAGAAATCAAGAATAGCATCGAAAATAAAGCCCAAACAAGATTATAGCGGTTCCACTTATGATTTGTTAGTGTACATCCACTTTGAAGAGAGAATTTGTATACTATGATGAAAAGAATACAAGAGATTCATACAGTGATTACCAAAAATCAATTTGAAATCAAGTTTGTGTAGAATAGAATTTAAGAATTAAGTCTTAGGTTGAAAACCGAATTTCCCTTGATATTAACCCTTGATCAAGTCAGAAGCCCCTTCATTTGAAACTGAAAATAACTTATATATGGAAGATTTTCATCATGGCAAATTATCCTTTTAACCTTTGGAACCCTCAACAAATATCTCCAACAAAATAGGCAAAACAATCTATTTTTCATGTCCCAAACGTTCGGCTCAGATTCCATACACCTGTCACATGAATCGGATCTTATGCCCCAAGCAACTAGTTGTTTAGATTTGGAATTAGATGTATGGTTCAGGTCTTAGGAAACTATAGACTTGAGAACTAGGCGTTTGATTCTAAGGACCATACATCTGGTTTAGAACTTAGGCTCTAGTTCATAGTGAACCAAACGCTTAGCTCAAATGTTAAACATCTGGATGAGCTCACTGCTTCTTCCAGCCAGCTTCCTGCTCCTTCCAACTTCATGATGTGATCATTCAAGCTTCCAAGCTCTGATATACACGTTGTTTTCACCTACTGCAAGCTATTCTCGGCCACTTCAATTTACCAAACATCACCAACTCTATTTTTAATGATCAATACAAATACTTATCCAACGTGCTCTCGCAAAGCCACCGCCCAATGCCCTCCGTCATCGAGCTCCGACAAAGACACCGCCTAATGCACTCCATCATCAAGCTCCGGCAAAGATAGCACCCGCTAACGAAATGTTGAAAGTATCCAAATCCAAAATCCATCTCACCAAAAGACAAAGTATTCAACAATTTAATAGAGCACTTACCGAGAAGATAGATCCCTAATCTCACATCGATACTCCTCATCGTCATCAAACTAATTACTCTCTTCATTTATGGCCCCGTGGCACCTAACACATCAATAGGTAAATTAAGTTTGAGAAATGCTTGAACTTACCAATCGATACTGCTTTGTGAACATATCCATCATGTTTTCTATCATGTAAACTTTCCAAATATATACTAGCTTGCATTCATCCTTGGGTACCAGAAAGGACTCTCTCACCTCAATGTGCTTTGTACATGAGCTAAATACCAAATTTTATGCCAAAAGAATAACATTTTGACTATCACATAGAACACTGATTTTATCATGCTCCAAACCCAAGTTACACAATAATCGCCTTAAATAAAGTGCTTCCTTTACCGCCTCCACCTCTACTATCAACTCTGCATCTGTATTGGATACAATGACAACGGTTTGCAATATTGATCACCAACTAATAGGAGTACCTCCAAGCATGAAGTCATACATGGAAGCTGGTTTTTTTATCTCTATCACCAATGTAGTCCGAGTCACAATACCCAACCAGCTTGTAACTCATCACTTCACTTTCGCCAAAAACAAGACTATGGGAAGATGTACCACTGAGATATCTCAAAATAGACAACACAACATCCCAATGCGATTTTCATGAATTAGCCATATAACGGCCGACCATCCTGGCAACATTTGCAATATCGGACCATGTACACACTAATAAATTTTCGAACCACACTTGCATATGGAACCTTTTCTATATAAGCATTGTCTTTCTCCAATATGGGTGATCACATACTCGAAAGTTTCATATGCAAAGATAAAGGTGTATTTGATGTATGTGCATTCTTCATATTAATGCAGCAAAGCACTTTCTTAGTGCACTCCTTTTGTGTCAGTTTCTACTTAAAACGCTATCAGTTCCTCTCAGTTTCTGTACCCAACTTTTTCTCTCTTAGATCTTTCATCTCAAGTTCTGATTTCAAAACATCTTTAACTGGTTTATTTCCTTCTTGCCTTCAGAAGCAATGAGAATATTGTACAAAAGAAAGTACATCCAACAATCATTTTCCAACCTCTTGAAACACAAGCATCCTTGATGCTTCTATCAAGACTTTCACAAGCATAAAATGATCAAATCCCTTGTCTTTGCCTAGGTGATTTCATTTGACCATATAGTGTTTTCTTTAACTTGCAAACAAAAAATGATTTATTCACTACTACAAAAGTGGGCATATTCGACACTAATTTGTGTGCGTTGCATGAAAAGTGTGGCGAAAGCTATGCATCCCTTGATCTTTTGCAACAACATTCATTTGTTGTTGCATTAGATGTGAACACAGTGTTGCGGTTGGAATTCTTGTGTTGTGACGTGCAACACCAGTTCAAAGTGTTGCATTATATAAATACATGCCAGGTCAACGATCCGCGTTATTAGTTTTAACAAATAAATAACCGTAGATGTTGATTAATCCAACGGTTCGAGCCGATCCTTGCAACACCAGTTCAAAGTGTTGCATTACATAAATACATGCCAGGTCAGCGATCCGCGTTATCAGTTTAAACAAATAAATAACCGTAGATGTTGATTAATCCAATGGTTCAAGCCGAACCTCTCTACAGCTTAGTGAAAATTTGGCGCGATAGTTTCCCCATTCATGAAATATTTCCCCCCAAAACAAATTTCTCCCATAATCCTCCTTCTGTCCGTTTCTCTCTCCACGAAATCTGTCCAAGAACACCTCCGATTGGTACTCTTCCTCAGGTTACAAACTGTAAACCTTCGATTGCTCCTATTTTACAAACATTACACCTCCAATTTGGACCATTTAGGACAATTACAGGTAGTTAGGGCTTCATCATTTCGGTTTTATTTAATTGATTTCATCTCTACTTATTTTGGTCTACGTTCAAAGTCTCTGGGTGATTTGGGTATACCGATTGCCTTAAATTAGGGTTTTTATAATTGAAGTGCTATATTTATATGTTTGCATGTGTTGTAATTGTGCAAGTTGTGTATTTTTATGTTTACCAAACAATTGATGTATTGGTAAATAATGCTTATTTCGAAAGGTGGAAACAAAATTTAGAGGACAAAAGAAATTCAATTTAAATGTTTAAACGTCTATTTTGTTTGTAGTTAAATAATGCCTATTTCTCTTCCTACATCGTATGACTACGAAGATACCCTGGGCATGGGTGATCTACGACTGTCAAACCCATCATCACCAGAAACTTCTATTGACTTTTATATAGAGATGCAAGAAAGGCACTACGATGATTTGCGTGAGTATGAAATGGAGCAAGAAGAACTCCGAAGACAATGGCGAGAAGAAGAACGACGTGAAGAAAGGGCGATGCGATGGCATAGTCATGCTGCCTTGCGTCGTCAGCATCAAAACAACCAAGTGATTAACGAACAGCAAGTTGACGTACCAATCATAATGTGTGATTGTGGGTATGCCGTTGTAGAAGATGTTATTTCGATTGGATTCAACATTGGTCGTCGTTATTTTAGATGTCGTGTTTATCCCACAGGGTGTACCTTTTGGCAGTGGATTGACCAACAGTTTCCAAGTTGAGCCGCTGAGTACGCAAATGAATTACAACATCAACTTACAACGCTGCAAAATCGAGTTATTGGTTTTCGAACTGACGTTAGTAGACTTAACGACCAGCTTCAAGGGCTAAACATTAGAAGACAAAATTAAATTATTGCATCGTTCTTTGTATTTGGTACAACTGTATCATCTTTGTATCACCTGTATAGTATTTGTATCTGTACTATTTTGGTGCAGTCATGTAATGTTATGAATTTGTGTTCAGTATCCTTAATTGTTTGTTTTTTGTATTCTCCTGATAACTCAGTTCCAAAAATTAGTGATAATTCATATCAAAACAATCGTCTTTGTATCATCACACTGATTACGTATATTTGTATATTATTAACTTGTTTTGTTTTTATTTCTAATTTAGTCAAACATTACAGGGTAGCCCTTGTTCGTGTCTTGAAACTCTTAGTGGTATCAAATTTAGTCTTGCTAGGCCGTGGTTAGATTGTGGCAATGGATAATGAGTACTACATATGGATAGGACTTCCGAGATTGAGTGCAGAATATGTAAGAGGGGTAAAAACTTTTCTAAGAAATGCATTTCCCATTTATAAAGTAGGTGATGAGATGAAGTGACCCTGCAAAAAATGTGCAGAACGTAATTGGTATTGTGAAAATGTCATATACGATCATCTTATTTTTAATGGCCCTTCTCCATTACATACCGGGTGGATTAGTGAAGTTTCACAGACAAAATTAATAGGTGTTGATGACCATATGGATTGTGCAACGAAGATGGATTTTGAGGATAATTTAGGCGTGATATTCAAATGTGTGGGTTACAAATTTGGTCAAAATTCCAAGGACTTTGTAGTATAACCAAATCCAGAGGCCGAGAAATTTATCGGCATGTTAAAGAAGGAAAAAAGCCGTTATATCTTGGCTGCACTAAATTTTCTCGACTAATTTTCTTGATCAGGCTTTATCATTTAAAGTGTGCTTATGGAATTAACGAGTCTGCGTTTGGGGAATTACTAAAGCTTATAAAAGAAGCCTTTCCTGATGCCCAGCTGCCTTTGTCTTCCTACGCTGCAAAGAATGTCATTAAGGATTTAGGTCTTAATTACCATAAAATACATGCCTGCCCAAACCATTGCATGTTATATTGGGCAAAGAATAAAGATAAAGAGGCTTGTGACATTTGTGGTTTTTCGAGGTGGGCTGTAAAAGAAAAAGAAGACATCGTTGATAATAATGATCCACCAAAGTCGATTCCCAAAGTGTCGGCAAATGTTATGAGGTACTTTCCTCTAAGACCAAGGTTACAAAGGATGTTTATGTGCAAAGAATTTTCTAAACTTAAGAGATGGCACCAAGTGGAATGAAAAGAAGACGGAAAACTAAGACATCCAGCTGATGGTGTGGCATGGAAGATGATGGATGCTCGCTATCCTGATTTTTCATCAGAAAATTGTAATGTTAGATTGGGTTTACAATCTAATGGATTTAATCCATATCGTTCAATGAATTCAAGTTATAATACATGGCCAATTGTGTTGATAAACTACAATCTTCCGCCTTGGTTATGTATGAAACAAGAGAATTTGATTCTTTCAACATTAATATATGGTCCAGATTCTCCAAAGAAAAGTATTGACGTATATATGCAGCCCTTAATTGCGGAATTGAAAGCATTATGGAATGTTGGCGTCGAAACATATGATTCCTTGACTGATGGGAATTTTAATTTACGTGCAAGTGTCTTATGGACCATTAGTGATTTTCTGGGATATCCCATGTTGTCAGGTTGGAGCATGAAAGGGAGACTAGCGTGTCCAGTATGACATTATGAAACTTCTTCAAATTATTTGAAGCATAGGAAAAAAATGTGTTATATGCACCATAGAAAGTTTCTTGATCCGACACATAAGTGGAGGCTGGATAAGAGGAGATTTAATGGCGAAACTGAAATGGGGAGCATTCCAGAAATATTATCAGGAACTGGTATCGAAGAGTTATTGAGGGGTTCAAAAATTAGTTTGGGGATAAGACGAAGAAACCTGGTAAAAGTGACGGCCCTTTTAAAAAAAGGTCAATACTGTTTGACTTACCATATTGGTGTCATAATCCCCTTCAACATAACCTGGATGCCATGCACATAGAGAAGAACATATGCGACAAAATATTAGGTACTTTACTTAATATAGGTCGCATGTCGAAGGATCACCTAAACGCTCATTTGGATTTACAGGAATTGGGCATAAGGAAGGCCCTTCATCCTGTTGAATGTGGTGACGGAAAGCATTTTGGAATTAGAGCTGCAATATTTGATATGACAAATAAGGAAAAAGAAATTTTTGCTCTGTATTGAAGAACAACAAACTGCCTTATGGTTGTGCCTCGAATGTTAGTCGGTACGTGCACATAAAAGAGAGAACGGTCGTGGGATATAAGAGCCATGATGCTCATTTCATACTCCACTATTTGTTACAATTTGCCGTGAAGAAAGCGTCAAAACCCGAGGTTACGTTATCAATGATCAGATTTAGTGCATTCCTTAGAGGACTATGGAGCAAGGTTATCGAAGTGGATGACAAGAGGCTGCAAGAAGAAATTGTTGAGATACTTTGTCATTTTGAAATGATTTTTCCACAGGCTTTTTTCGATATAATGGTACACTTGCCTATTCATTTATGTAGAGAAATCGAATACGGCGGGCCTGAACATCTAAGATGCATGTATCCAATTGAGCGATATCTAGGAAAGTTGAAATCTTATGTGCGAAATAGAAACAGGCCGGAAGGTTCAATTGCAGAAGGTTACTTGGAAGAAGAGTGTGTGACCTTCTGTTCAAGATTTTTAAGCGTTGATGGAGGAACATAAAACACGTCGATTGATATTGGAAGATGTCCAACTGATTTGGAATATCATATTGGAACAAAGAAGAATATAGATGGAAAGATGTTCAATTTGAAAGATGCGGATTGGAAGGAAACGCATCGCTATATTCTTTTCAATTCCGGTAATAAAGAAATTGAGAGTTTGATCGAGTAAGTTCTTAAGTTCCTATATCATTTTCCTTAACTATAAATTAACATCTGCATTTCGTAGTTTTTTGACCTTAATTATTATTTAGGGTTCATCGAGCTTCTGTGGATGGTCTTGCAAATCCAAGAAGATTCAAGAGGGAACAAGAACATTTCAAAGAGTTTTGGAATGGGCTTAAAGAAAAGGTTCTGAAAAAGGAGAATATTTCAACAGATTTAGAGGTTTTTGCATTAGATCCTAATCGAGTAGCTAGGAAGTTTACCTGTTATATAGTAAATGGATATAGATTCCACACAAAATTTAGAGATTCTCCATGTACCACACAAAATAGTGGTGTATTTTTGAATGCCAAAACCACCAGCTTTGCAAGTTCCAAAGACCAAAACCCAATAGTGGGTGATGTCAATTACTACGGATCAATCAAAGAAATTTTTGAGCTTGATTATTGGGGAGCTTTCATAGTGGTCCTTTTTAAATGTTGCTGGTACCAAGAGGAAAAGGATACATATGGTCTTACTTGAGTAAATTTTAGCAAGTTTCATAAATTGATCCTTATGTCCTGTCTTCGCAAGTGCAGCAAGTATTTTATGTGGAAGATGCAGTTGAAAAGAACAGTCATTACGTTATTAACAAATTGCTGAGAGATTGGTGTGATACTGAAAATCAGAATGCAACGGAAGATGACATAAGCAATACACATTCACATGATATGGGCATAGGTGGTGAACTAGAACCAGAAGTTGTTGATGGGGGTTGGATTAGGGATGATGTCCCCGTAATACAACTAGAAACAGAACTAGAAGCAGATGTTCCTGATCCCGTTCCACCTCGTTAGGACAAAAAGTACCTCTTTCTTATTGCTTTAATTTGGTCTGATTTATGATTTATTTGGCACTATTTGTTTTAGCTGGAAATTATTATCTTTGATGAATGTATTTGGCACTCTTTTCTCATATTGCAATGTACACTTTTCACATGTTTTATGATTTAATGTCTTTCTTTACTGTCATCTAAATTGGTTATAGACCAAAATGTTATAGTTGTTGTTTTTTGTCCACTTTAACATGCATGTACCTTGTTCTAATGTATTCGATTTGTACAGGATGGATGAACTTATTAATATCCGACTGCACAATGGCGGACAGTTTCGAAGGACATGTTACGTCGATGGAGAATCCTTCGTAGTAACAAAATATGATGTAGACCACTTTTCTTACAGTGTGCTTATAGACTTCGTTAAACATTGTCTCCATTACACTGAAATAGGAGGAGTATATATCAGAAAAGGAACGAGGGGTGACTGGCAGCTAATATTGAATGTCAAGGACGTAAACGAGTATGTACAGGGTTGCAATAAGCAAGAAGAAGTGGTTTTTTACATCGACAACACCATTGACAAAGACAGTGAGCCGTTGATTCAACTACAGCCGCATGTAATCATACGGCCAAGGAAAAACCTAATTCAAGGTGTATATGTATGTGTAATATATATAGATCCATTCTTATATATATCTCTGTGTGTGTGTGTAAAGAACTATGAAGGAGGCCATCATTATTATTTTTATTGTTCCAGGTTCTGCTCAGAAGCCGCTTGCAAAGCGCAAGTATATTACTGCACATAGACTTCAACAGCAACACAAAATGATGAAAAAAAACCCAACTCAAGTGGGTCAGAAGAAACTATCACCGGAGCCTGATATGAATAATGATGAAGAAGATGTCACTGTGACGGACAAAGGAACCAGGAGGAAATTAAATGTAGAAAATGAAACAGGTAATGATGATGATACCCGAGGGAATGAAGCTAATGTTCAGGTATTTTTCAGTTTTCATTTCAGTTTTATTAATTCGGATGAAATCTTATTCCGACCATGAAGGCTGCAGCTAATTCAAGTAACTAATTGTTCTTTGTGCATGCATTTTGTCAAAATAGCAAGAACTATTTATACATTGACTCTATTTGGTTAACTAGCTTAAATTTATCATCGATGGTGAGTAATAATGCTAATCTGCTTGCAGTTCTCACAACCACCAGTTTTGACGAAGTATGAACAAGAGTAAATCGTGCGAATGCAAGAAAATGATGCAGCTAGTAGATCACTTGGGGTGCCTTCATTAGTTAGTTGTATGCAAGAGGCTGCCGCATGAAATAAGAAAGATAAAGGTAAAGATGTTGCTGGACTTGATGAATACATCCCAGAAAATGCTGGTGAAGACGTCCCTGATGATTCAACGGATTCAGAGGAATAAAGAAGTTATTTGTTTATTACTTATTGTCTTTGCCTTTGTGAACGTAAAAAATCTTCAACTTCGACTTAATTGTAGAGAATCAAAATTGTTAAGTCAAAGGATCCTTTACCTGGACCAAGAACTCGTGCGCGAACCAATGCAGCCATTGAAATTGAGAAGGAAGCGATGAAGCACACCCCCTCCAAAGAAAGCTGGCTCCAACAAGGATTTGATCATGACACACACTCCCACTCCAAATAAACTCAGTAACCAGGAGAAATTCATAGAAACATTAAAGAAATTGAAGAACCCTGCACCGTCTTTTTTAGGAGTTTTAAAACCTACAACGTCTCGTCCATCCGTTTTAAAACCTACATGTAGCAAATTGTTCAAACAAACAACCAATTCATGTGAAGCTGCTGGTTCAGTTGCTGCTTATTTAGCGATGCGGAAACGTCAAAAGCATAATGTTGAAGCGCCTCTAACAATGGAAAATCTTACTGATCGATTAGAGCATGAATGGATTGCACAGGAAGATGAAGCAGGTACAATATAATGTTTCTTTATCTGTGCACTGCACTGCACTGTTGAGTGTGTCTTTTTTCTATTCACATTTTTAAACCTGGTAGGTAAAGTACAAGGTCCAAAAAAACCTAGAGGGAAGTCAAAAATGACCAAGGTGCTTGCTAGAACCCCAGATGATAAAGTAGTCATTGAGTTGAATGAGGATGGTCAGCCAGTATCTGATAATATTACAGAGTTAAGCAATTTTCTTGGTACACTAGCAAAGGATAATGTGTCTCTTACATACATAAATTGGCATGTTGTTCCTGATCAATTAAAGCGACAAATGTTGGATTATGCTCTGGTACAATCTAATTTCCTTAACCATATACAGTTCAACTGACTTCCTAAATGTTTGGTTTTAATTAATTAGTTTGTCTCCTGAATTTTGTGATTGATATATTGTAGGCTAGGTATGTCATACTGGAAGAAGGACACAAGTGGGTCTTGAACACGCTTAACGACTCTTAGAGGCAGTACAAGTCTCGCATCAAAGCAAGATATTATAAAAAATATTCAACTGATGAGGAAAGGCTTGTAAATAGGCCCAATACAATTCCGTTGGAGGATTTTAAAATGCTCTTGGAATACTGGGGGGATGAAGCAGTTCAGGTACGACTTTAATGATGTTCACATTTGTATAATGTTTAGTAGTTCACAATATCTTGGTTAATGCTAATCTTTTCTTTAGTAGTTCACATTATCCTTGTTTAGTGCTACTTTTTGGATTTCCAGGCCCTAGCTGATACTAATTCCATGAATCGTAATTCGTTAAGTGAGACACATACCATGGGTCCCAAAACTCATGTAGTAGCCAAAGAAAAGATAATATGTGTTTTTTTGAACTTAAGTTATTTTTTATTGTGATTGAGTTGAATTGACCACATGATAATTCTAATTTTTTATATCATTGAATTATTGGTAATCCTAATACTTGACAGAGAAAGAAGGACCCAGAAAAAGCCTCCCCATCCGCTGCCTTGGTTTATTTGGAAACATGTAAACGAGAACCGGGTAGAAGTTACAAGACTAACACGGATGAACTAACGGCCAAATACGTGAGTACATATATAATTAGATACTGAAATAGCAATACTTGTGTCAGTATAATTGGCACATTGTACGTTTGTTGGAGCTGCTTATTAAATCGAACACATAGTTAGTTTGAAAGAGAACCAGTTCTGTTAATAAATTCATTCCTGCCAGCTGCCTATTTATCTATATGCTTTCCTGGTTTTCATTTTGTAGGCGAAGGTTCAAGCAATGGTGGATGCAGGAAACATTGCTGAGGCAGATGCACTTGTTTCTGGTAGGAAGACCCACACGCGGAACTGGCTTGTAGGAAGGTGAGGTAAATTGGCTGAAAAGTCTCCAACAACTCCTGGTTCTTCTGACAGTTATGTGCAAGAGCTGACAAAAAAATAATAAGGCAAGAGCTTGTGCAGATTTGGAAGAAAAGGCGAATAGAAAAGTGAAAGAGAATGTGTCATGGGTGTAAAAAAAGCTAGGTGAAGCCAATCCATATCTTAATTTAGATGTCGGAGACTTTTGTGTCACCAACAAAAGTGATGACGATGCTGACATTTGTACTCCTTCAACCCCGGCAACTGACTGAAGTATTTGGATGGTATGTGTTAGCACTTGTGATATATTCGGATTGTTCTTTTAAATGATGGCACTTGTGATATGTGTTCGTGATGACACTTGTGGTATGTTTTGGTGATGACACTTGTGGAATGTGTTGGTGATGACACTTGTGAGTTGGTATATATAATTGGTTGGTCTGACTGTGGTAATGAATGTTTAAGGAGGATTTGTTGTATGAATATTTTGGTATATATGTATGAATGTGGTACAATGTTTTGGATTGAATATATGTACTGCAGAATCTGTAATTACAGGGTTGTATTACAGCTACAGTTGATTTTTTTCTGGTGTCGCGTTTGATTTTTTACCATTGCAGTTGATGTTTTCTGATGTTGCGTTAGACTGTGCTATGGTGTTGCGTTAGACTGTGCTGTGGTGTTGCGTTAGACTATGCTGGAGTGTTGCGTTAGACTATGCTGAGGTGTTGCGTTAGACAGTGCTGAGGTGTTGCATCAGACTGTGCTGTGGTGTTGCATTAAGTGTAATATTATTAATTCCACAATGGTACGGCACGTGGGGCCCACAACTTACGTGGAGCCACGTGCCGAGCTGACGTGGCATGTGACACATGTGCAGCTGACGTGGCGAGATGACGTGACATGCACCACGTTGGCAGCTGACGTGGAAAGTCCATGTGGACCCCGCTATCATGACTGGAAGCCAGGCTCTGGCTTCTACTTAAGGCAACGCTATATGTTGTTGCGTTACATGTGTATACTGTTGCAATAGGGCAAAAGCTCTACTTAAGGCAACGCTTTCTGTCTGTGGCCGTAGATGGGCAAAAGCATTGCCTTAGATGGCTAATGCAACGGTCGCGGATGCCACGCCCCCTGGTGTTGCCTATTTGAAAAAAGGGCCTACGGCAATGCTTTTTGGATCTATGGCCACAACAAAATAGCGTCGAATATGCCCACTTTTGTAGTAGTGATTGTCTACGATGAACCCTTTCAATTGTTTCATTTAAATGTCTTCATCCAAGTCATTTTGTAAGAAATCGGTTTTCACATCAAGTTGCTCCAAGTCATAAATGGAAATAATAACTAATAAAATCTATATCAAAGTATGACGCCCAACTGGTGCAAAAATATCACCATGATCTTATTCCTTCTTTTGTGGAAACCCCTTTTCCACTAGTCTTGCTTTATATCTCTCATTGTCCTTCATCTTGTAAATCCATTTGCACCTTATAGCACCACTTCCTTATGAAAGCGGAACCAACTTCCAAGTTTGGTTCTTCATCAACGATTGCATCTCGTCCTCTATGGCACAAATCCACTTTGAGCTATCGCTTGTATCAATGACATCATTAATGACCATTAGTTCATCCTAAAATACATGAGGAGCATATCCAAATTACACAAAAGCAAAGATAGTTCCAACCACTATATCTTTTAGGTGCCATTATTGCACATCGACCAACCCGAGTAGCAATACTATCACCCAAACCACTTTCAGCTTCACCTTGAACCATATTCTCTCTAGAATCATTTATATCACCAACATTATTAGAGGAACCATGTAGACTACGTAATGTTTCATCAATCTATTCCTCCTTAAATGCTTCTTCAACCGCTCTACTACTTGGATGGAATGTGGAAATAACCTCCTTCTCGTTCGATTCTCTAAGAACCAAATCTGGAACATCCGGTGAGCTTTCATTCTCCTTCAAAAAAGATGACTCATCGAAAGTGACATGATGAGAATTCACAACCTTATTCATTATTGGATTACAAATTCGATAGTCTTTTACATCGGCCTATAACTAAGAAAATCTTCCTTGAAATCCCTAGGCTTAATCTTATCATTTCCTGCCTCATGCACATAAACTGGAAAATCAAACACATGAAGATAACTCAAGTCAATGCTCATATCCTTCATGCGCTTTCTTCAAAATTTTGTAATTAATAGTCAAGCATGGAATTCGATTCGCAATATGAACCGCGATTGACAAAGCTTTGGCCCAAAATCCGTTAGACAAGCCCGATGTCAACATCAAGCATTGAGCTTTCTCAAGTATGTTTCGGTTCATTCTACCATTACTCCATTAGTTTTTGGATCTCCAGATGTAGTAAAAATGCCTTCAAATACCATGATACTTGCAATACTTTAAAAATTCTTCGGAAACATATTCTCCGCCATTGTTCGTCCGTAGATCTTCCAAAAACTTTCCATTCTCAACAAGAGCTTTCCAAACTTTGAACTTTTCTAATGCCTTCGATTTTGCATTTATTACATACACTCATACCTTCCGGGCAAAATCATCAATGAAAGAAATATAATCTCGAGCTCCATCTAATGAAGCAACAGGTGCCAGTCCTCAAACATCTGAATGAACATTATCAAGAATACCTCTCGAATCATGTTTTCCTTCACTGAATAATACCTTAGTTTGCTTCCCCATAACACATATCTCATAAAACTCTAGCTTGTTTAAACACATACCCTTGATTATCCTCTTCTTTTGGAGAATCTCAGAATTCCTCTCCGAGAAATGGCCTGATCTTAAATGCCATAACCTTTTTTGCATACAAGCCATAAGAACTACTAATACCCACACAAGTTTCACCTTTTATGGTCTGTGACATCCCACATCCGTTAATGTCACTCTTTATCAGAATGCATTAAGTTCTGTGAAGCATTATAGGTAAACAAAAACAAAATCCCACAGGATAGATATATAAAATAGCAACGAAAATTTAAAACATTATTTTTCAACAGAAAACATCGTGGTCTCAAAATCCAGTTACAACATCAGACTAAAATACTGGAACAAAATACATCAAATAAAAACAGCTGTCTTGTGTTAAACACCGTCAGAGTACAAAAATGAAAATTCATAATCCCCAGTAATAGCCATAATAAAGTAGATAAGTAGTTAAGGCGATGCATCAGAGCAGATCTAGATCCAAGTAGAAATAGAAGAGAGAGAATCCTAATCAAGCCTGGGCGTTCCCACCCTTAGAAACTAGGAGGGAAAGGAAGAGAAAGAAGAGGAAACAAAACGGGTTAGACATAAAGTCTGGCGAGTCCATTGATTTTTAGCATATAAAGAAGTAAACAGTAACCCTGACATGTTTATAAATTTTCCCATGCCTGTTAAGAATCTGATTCATATCTAACTAGTTTTTCTATACACCTGATCTGTTGTTTAGTTCTTATATGCCTATTTCTGCTGTCATATGCACATCTTTTTGACCATATGCTTATTTTGTTTTATATACCTATTATGTTCTTCTCCCTCTCATTCCCTTTTTATTTTTATAGCCTATGCTACCCTCGAGCCTAGGCCAATATCACTAAAACGTGCGTACAAACGAAATAGAGATAATTTGGGAATGATAATTTGGGGGCATAAGTTGTACTATGAATCACGACTTGAATTTGGGGGCATAACCTATACCGAGAAGTATGACTAAAATTTGGGGCATTTCTTATACCGTAAATTATAACTAAGGGTTTGGGGCATATAAATCGATAGGTTTAATTAAGATTAAGCAGAACATGTTAATGGAACTATGAATAAACATGTTTAATCTGTTGGGGTTAAGTAAACTTATTTAATATGTTAGGGTTGTATAAACGCTGTTAACCCATGTAAAACTTAACCTGTTGAATTAGGGGGGGTAGGTTGTAAGACTTAACTTATGGAAATCCTAGTTGATTGGGGACACAAGTTTAGGGGTTTTACTTGTGTCATCTATTGTGTGGGACCCATATTAGTCAGTAACCCATTCTGTTATTAAAGGGGACCCAGCACCAGGTAAGGGTAAGGGCATGCTTACTGAACTGATTGTAAGAGGTTCATTTGGGGTGGAGGTGTTCTGATAATGCGTTTCAACGGAGTCATGTGCGTGCATGGGTCCGGCTTGCTCGGGAAAATAAGCCGCTATAACACTAGTAAATAGGTCTGTGTCCTTCCGTAGGTTTCCACTTTAGGAAGTAATACACCCTATTGTGGGGTCGACACAGGGTATTTACGTGTTAGGGAGCTGATCGCTTTTGGGTAATAATTAGGGAACATCTAGTCCTGTTTAGGTGCCTGTATTTCTGTTTGGGGTAACACCCGTCATTTCTGTTTAGTTATCTGTTATTCCTGTTTGGGGGTAAAGCTCATTACTAAAAGTGCACCTAAGTCTACCATTATGTTTCTGTTGGGATCATTCTATTTTTGTTAAGTAATTGGAAAATACTTAATGTTGTATACTAGTATTGGTGCAGAGAAAGTAATTGAGAAGCATAGTTTATTCTGTTTATCCTGTCCATCTTGTTTTACTCTTTTTATACTATAGTTATCTCTCATCCAGTTTATTTACTATCTTGATACTTTTACTTCTTTATATGCTAAAAGTCACTAGACTCGCCAGATTTTATGTCTGACCTTTTTTTTCTCTTCTCCCTCTTCCTTCCCCCAAGGTTCTCAGGGTGGGAATGCTCAGGCTTGATTAGGATTCTCTCTCTACTATTTCTACTTGGATCTGGATCTTCTCCGATGTATCGCTTTAACTACTTGTCTACTTTATTATGGTTATTACTAGGGATTATGACTTTTCATTTCTGTACTCTGGTGGTTTTTAGCGCAAGACATATGTTTTTATTTGATGTATTTTGTTCTAGTATTTTAGTCCGATGTTGAACTGATTTCGAGACCATGATGTTTTCTGTTGGAAAATAAAGTTTTAAATTTCCTCTGATATTTTATATATCTATCATATGGGATTCTGTTTATGTTTACCTATAAGGCCTTACTGAACTTAATGCATTCTGATAAAGAGTGACATTAACGGATGTGAGGTGTTACATTTGGTATCAGAGTTGAAGGTTACAAGATCAGATAAAAAGGTTTTGAAAATTGTTTTCAAAGGTTTCAAAAAGAAAGTATTTTCAAAGAAAAGTCTGTTTTTGAAAAACATATTCCCTAAAGCCATATAAAATATCTTTCGATTCTATGTTTGAATCCCATTTCCTTTCTTTTCAGCTTGTCTGGGGAACCGAATCTTCTCGAGGGCATTCAGATACCGGCTTGGTTCCGTAGGTATCTTGAGGCTACAACACCTACTGGAGGCCAAGCAGACGCCCCTCCCGCAGCTGCATCCACTGTTCCTCCTCCTTTGTGAGCGGATAGTTTATCTATGATATGCAAAGATTTTTGTGATGCGAGAGGAAAGCCATTCCGAGGGATTGAGAACTTTGTGGAAGCACAGAATTAGCTAAAAGAGACGGAGAATTTATTTGGGCTTTTTGAGATTGATGACTGCAGAAAGATACAGTTGGCTGCATGGCAACTTAAGGATGAGGCTTCGTTCTGATGGAAAGTGACTTAGGCAGGGCATCCAATTGATACTTGGGATGATTTCCAACAGAGATTTGAGATGAAGTTTCTTTCTCAGGCAGAAGAGAGTATACACATGGAGAGGTTTTTGGCACTTAAGCAAGGAAGCATGTCTGTCAAAGAGTATGTCAATAAGTTCAATCAGTTGGCGAGGTTTGGTCAAGAGCTGGTGAATACCCCGCATAAGAAAGCTTTAAGGTTTGCAAAGGGATTGAATCAACCTCTTCAAGCATTGGCATTATCTCACATTCCGATGGGGGTTACTTTTCAGAGACTGGTTAATATGGCATTGATGCACGAAGATGGTAAAGAGGAGAAAAAGGAGGCTAAGACCAATGAGAAACAAAACAAAAAGTGTGGCCCAAGAAAGAACAAAAAACGAAGGGCGGAAAGAAAAACAAAGCTCAAGATAAGAAAAAATGTCATGGTTGTGTAAGCTTGGGTCATTTGGTCAAAGATTGCAAAAAAGGAAGAATGCTTGTTACAGCTATGGTGAAACTAGACACTACAGTAAGGAGTGCCCGAAGAAGCAAGGACAGGGCCAAAGGGCAGGACCGTCTGGAGGGAAGTTACATGCTCTCGAGGCCAGTGTACCAGACAGAGGTAGGAAAGTTTCTGTTGAAGGTTTGATTCTCTTTTCGATCATCCAGTTAGGACTGTTTTTTATTCTGGCGCTTCTCATTCTTTTATATCTAATTCTATGGTCGAGTCTCTGCACCTTAGTCCTATTATTGAGTTTGATCCCATTATTGTCTCAAACCCCATTGAGGGAACGTCTCATCTGTCTATAATATGTAGGGGTTTGAGGATATCTGTGTTGGGGGTCGAGTTTGAGTGCAACGCATATATGCTTGGTTTTATGGGTTATGGTCTGTTTCTAGGGATGGATTGGCTAGCCATGTATGGTGCCTTTCTGGACTGTGATAGGAGGGCCATTAGAGTTCTGACTTGCCAAGGAAGGACTTTTGAGATTTCTTGTGACCCACAGGGGTTCATCATGCTTAGTTTCCTAGAATCACTTGATGCTTCTGTAGATGATTTGCGATCTGTACCTGTAGTTTATGAGTATCCAGATGTTTTTGATGAGGTTAGGGGTTTACCCCCGAGGCGCGAGATTGATTTCCGGATATACTTGGTGGATAATGCGAAGCCAATGACATTGCTTATGCGACACATGGCTCCTAGGGAAAGGAGGGAGCTTAGAAAGCAAGTAGGGGAGTTACTTGAGAAGGGGTTTATAATGCGAAGCATATCAGAATGGGGTGCTCCGGTCGTCTTTGCAACAAAGGCGGATGGTTCGCTTCGTTTATGTGTGGATTACAGGGAGTTGAATAAACTTACTAAGAAGAATAGGCACCCACTCCCGAGTATTGATAATCTGTTTGACCAACTTGGCGGTGCATCTGTTTTTTCTCAGTTAGACTTAGCCACAGGGTTTCATCAGTTGAGGGTGACCGAGGACAGTATAGACAAGACCGCTTTCAGAACTCCAGACGGTTTCTTTGAATGACTAGTCATGCCTTTTGGGTTGACGAATGCACCCGTGTATTTTGTGGATCTGATGAGTAGGGTGCTCCAGGAGTTTCTGAATAAGTTCGTTGTGGTCTTTGTGGATGACATTCTGATCTTCTCGAAGAGCGAGGAAGAGCATGCCCTACATTCAGGGGAGGTTTTGAGGACTCTCCCAGCGCACCAACTTAAGGCGAAATTTTCCAAATGTCACTTTTGGAAAGAGGAAATAAGATTTCTAGGGCATGTGGTCTTTAAGGAAGGGATAGTGGTGGATCCCGCGAATGTAGATGCAGTTCAGGATTGGGAGGTCCCAAAGAATGTAATAGAGGAGAGGAGTTTTCTCGGTTTAGCAGGCTATTATAGGAAGTTTATCAAGGACTTCGCAAGGATATCACCTCCACTCACCAGACTGATGAAGAAGAAACTGGCACTTCCTTGGAACATTGATTGTGAGCATGCTCTTCAGCGGTTGAGGAGGGCTCTAACAACAGCCCCAGTTTTGACATTGCCTTATGGGAGCAAGGTGTTCACGGTGTGCATTTATGCATGTAGTACAAGGCTTGGTGTCGTCTTGATGCAAGAGGGAAGGGTAGTGTGCTATGGTAGTAGAAAACTGAGAGTTCATGAGAATAACTACCCTACCCATGATTTGGAATTGGATGATATAGTATTTGCGCTTAAGACTTGGTGATATTATCTACTTGGAGAGAGAGGTTCGAGTTGTACATGGATCATAAATCTCTTAAGTATCTGTTCTCGCAAAGGGTTCTCAGCTTGAGACAACAGAGATGGATGGAGTTCCTAGCATCCTATAATTTTGAGATTGATTATACCCCTGGCAAGGGAAATGTGGTGGCGGACTCATTGAGTAGGCAAAGGATGACTTTGAGTCCTCTATTCGTAGAAAGGCAGAGTTTGGAGTACATATCGACCTTCGATTTTAGGCCATCTATGGATCTTACACCTGGTTTGTTGGCATCCTTAGAGATGCGACCTACTCTTGTGGACCAGATAGGATCTTCACAGCAAAAGGATCCACGGATACCAGACATCTTGGATAGCCTCAGTAGAGGGGAGACTTCTAGTCACCTTAGTAGATATTCCACGGATGATAGAGGGTGGTTGCGACGGGATAGAAGGCTTTGTGTTCCCCGAGTTGGAAGTTTGCCGAAGATAGTCCTTGAGGAAGCCCATCATTTAGGGATAACTATCCATCTTGATGGTGATAAGATGTATAGACGAAGAGGGTTTTATTTTTGGCTGGGATGAAGAAACATGTAGCGAAGTTTGTCTCTCGATGTTTAGTTTGCCAGCAAGTTAAAGCTGAACATAAAAAGCCTGGCGGTCCCACAGTGGAAGTGGGAGAGCATCTTTATGGATTTCATCGATGGTTTGCCTAGGTCGAGGAAGGGCAACACCAGTATTTAGGTTATTGTATACAAACATACTAAGAGCGCCCATTTTATTCCTGTTAAGAGTAAAAGAACGGTAACATGGTTGGCATTAGTTTATCTTTGTGAGATAGTCCGTCTACATGGAGTACCTTCTAGCATAGTGAGTGACCGTGGCCCCATCTTCACTAGTGAGTTCTGGAAGAGCCTGCAAGAGGCATTAGGTTCATAGTTATGTTTGAGCACCGCATATCACCCACAGACCGATAGACAGGCTGAGAGGGTGAATAGAGTTCTTGAGGATCTTTTGAGGCTGTGTATCCTAGACTTCGGAGGGACTTGGGAGGAGCATATTCTATTGGTTGAGTTCGCTACAACAACAGTTATCAGGTTAGTATAGGCATGACACCCTTCGAGGCATTGTATGGATGACCTTGCAGGTCACCGACTTGTTGGTAGGAGTCTACATATAGGCTTCTACTTGGACCTGAGATGTTTAGAGAAACTTCAGAAAAGATTGATCTTATCCGCAGATGCATGAAGATAGCTTAGGAAAGGCAGAAGTCCTACACAGTTAATAGAAGGATTGATATTGAGTTTGAGGCAGGAGACATGGTTTTCATCACAGTATCACCTTTGGGGAATGTAGTTCGCTTTGGATCTGGTGGGAAATTGGCGCCAAGGTTTTAAGGCCATTCCTATGGTGGAAAGGATAGGACAAATGGCCTATAGGGTGAAACTACCAGAGAGATTTGCAGGCGTTCATGATATTTTCCACGTTTATCATTTGCGGAGGTGTCTTCATGATACAACATAAGTAGTTGAGCCGAGCATGCTTGAGGAAGTGAGGTAGAACGGCAGGCGGCGACGGTTAGACAAGTTCCTACCCGTTTACTTGGATTAGAGGTTAAGAAGCTTTGCAACCAAGAAGTAAAGTTGATGAAATTTCAATGGGGAGAAAACCATGAGGATGCAACTTGGGAGACTGAAAACAAGATTCGTGCTTCGTACCCTTTTCTTTTCAAGGGTATGTTCTTAACTTCTTTTTCCAAGCTTTTATTAGTACTTGTTTCTATCATTCGTATGTATTCTATCGATCGTATCTTCGACCTTTAGGTAGAAAACCAATGGGTGCAAACATGTGTTTGAGACATGTTATGTTTGATGGATGCAAGTGGGTGCAAGTGTTTGCTAGTGGTTGTTCGTGGATGCATACACACACATTTACCATTAGATCGGCTCAATCACTTACATATTGCATATGGATGTGTGTGCATTAGGATTTTATATGGATGAAAATGGATGTATCATCATATGGATTTTGCATTTGGATGAATGATTATGCACACATATAGAGCCTATATGTTATACTAGGACTATTTGCATACATATTGGATTCATGGCACAAACGTACATTGCATAAAAGAGGTCGACTGAATTAGTAGACTGCCTGATTTTTCACATTAGCATAGGGACATATACGCACACCTTTGCATATGTTCATACAAGCATTAGAAATCTTTTATGGACAATGGATGCCTGTGATTGATGAATGAGTACATGGTTGATGGATGTTAGGATAAACATTCTTCTTGACTTAGAGATTTCGGCGACGAAACCCTTTAAGTAGGGGGGAATGTAGCACCCCGTCATTTAAAAGGACATTAAAATGATAAACTATAAAATACTTAATTAAATATTGGGAATTAAGTAAAATGGAACATACCATTGCGTTCGTCTCATAATTCTGCTTAAGATAGACTCTTAATTTGCATAAAACGGACATCGTATGAGAAAGTTATTAAGCTTAGAAGTTTGTATACGCACAAGAGAATTATATATATACATATCAACTCAGAAAATTCAAATCAGTTCAAAATCGCGGAGCGACAAAACCAGAGGGAAAATAACCTGTTGGGTATGGCCTACATCTGGGCTGGGTCGACCCAAGACCACGTAGGTCGACCTAAGGGTCGACCCAGGTGAGGATGGGTTGACCCAACCTGGATCTAGCCAGGTGCAAAATTCTGAACGTGGACGTTTTTCTTGACTGTGTTCATTGGTAGTAGGCTATATATAGGACAACATTTCTATTGTTTTTATACATAAAAACAATGGAGAAAATGAGATGCTGCCTCTGCTTGGATTGAATAAGCCTATCTTCTTCAACATCAACCTATATACGCATACAAGGATTCCTTCTGCAACTTCAGCATATTTTTCTCTGTTCTTTAGATCCAATCTCTGTCAATTAATGTTGCTTTTAGATATAAAAATTTAACAGTAACCCAGACATGTTTATAAATCTAGATCTAAACCCATGCCTGTTAAGAATTTGATTCATATTTAAATAGTTATGTTATCGTATGTATTCTTCTATACACCAGATCTGTTTTTTAGTTCTTATATGCATATTTCTGCTGTCATATGCCAATCTCTGTTACTATATGCTTATTTTGTTTTATATACCTATTCTATTCTTCTCTCTCTCATTCCCTTTTTATATTTATAGCCTAGGTTATCTTTAAGCCTAGGCCAATATCGCTGAAACGTGCGTACGAAATAAGGATAATTTGGGAATTTGGGGGCATAGCTTGTACTATGAATCATGACTTGAATTTGGGGGCATAATCTATACTGAGAAGTATGACTAAAATTTGGGGAATATCTTATACCGTGAATTATAACTAAGGGTTTGGGGCATATAAATTGGTAGGCTTAAATAAGATTAAGCGGAATATGTAAATGGAACTATGAATAAACCTGTTTAATCTGTTGGGGTTAATTAAACTTATTTAATCTGTTATGGTTGTATGAACGTTGTTAACCCACGTAAAACTTAACCTGTTGAATTTGTGAGGGGGTTAGGTTGTAAGACTTAACTTGTGGATGTCCTAGCTGATTGGGGACACAAGTTTAGGGGTTTAACTTGTGTCATCTGTTGTGTGGGATCCATATTAGTCAGTTTTAATATAAAACTCGATCATAAACTCATTTCACAATTTAACTATAATCCACTGTCAGCTCGATCACTAACTTAAATGATTTCCATTTAAAAAAGTAATCTCTAAAATTTAAATAATAATTTATTTCAACATTATCTATTGTAAAATTAGTTAATTGCTTTATTAACTAAAATAAACAATAAATTTCCCTTAAATGACTTAATTAAATAACTCTTCGTTACTATCCAATTTGATTAATTTAAAGTGAATTAATCAAATAACCTATTCCAAATCAAATATTTGAATTAGTCAAACTCAACTCATAATTATCTCGTTAATCAATTCCAATTAATACTTTCTTCAAATTAATTAACAATATAATTAATTATCCCCATTTATTGCTCCTTGAAACAATTAATTCCACACTTTAATCGTTACCTTAATTTCTGCTTATTTGTGTATAATTCTTATTAACATAAGAAGTTATTTTATAAAATCACTTAACAATTACTTATAAATTTAAATAATAAATAATAAATATTTATTTCCTGTTTAATAAACTTCCATTTTAAAAATGTTAGATTTGAAAATCTATCTTCAGTTAAAATAAATTTTATAACTTCACTCTAGTCGATTTACCAGATGGTAAATTCATATCTATAAAATAATTGATTTTTCTAGCCATCTGATGCTATTTACTCAACCAATATAACCCATTGGTTAAAACCACACAAATGTTGAATTTCCAATCAACAATCAACAATCAACAACCAAATCAGTTGTGCAATCTATATTGGTGAAACAGTTCATATAATTATATTATGAAAATAATAGTAAATTTTAGGAATCCAGTTGGATCCCTCCAACCAGTTTTCCCTGCATCCAAATATGTTATCTTAAATAATATTATTCAACAGATGTAATATTCAATAATAAATAAATAACAGTAAACCAAACATCTATATTTTAATTTAATACGTTTATGTTATTACAAACGTAACCAAGAAGGCAAGTAACCTAGTTTGGAAATGATCGTTAAAAATAACGATTAGATTTCATTTAAATTAAACTAACGATTTAAATCAACCAATTTGTCCAATATATAAAAAAATATTCAACACACAGCAAACAATTATCAACCATAGCACACACATTAAAACCCGACTTATATAAAATAAAAGTGGGACAAAAACTGAGTGAGTTATACTCACATTGAATTGATTTGTTTATGGTTCGATTACAGTTAAATTAAACACTCATTTAGTTTAACGGTAAATCCTAGTTGTCTCATGCACTGTCCAGAGCAGTTCCATAACGTTCCTCCCGTTGCCATGGTTCCGGCGTCACTTGTTTCATTCCATTCTGTAAACCATGTATAAATTATTCAAGTTTTAATAACATGATTTTAATTAACTATATTAACTTTAATTATAATAAAATTATTAACTCTATATTAATTACATAGAATTAGATCCTGATCCGTGTTCACGTTTTAAACCAAAAGGTCCAGTCATTCTTGTACTGCCCTTGTTCAACATACCTATTATGCATGCAACAATTTTACAGTTTGGTTTAGATAATAGGTTACTTAATTTACCAATTATATGTTAACTGTATTTAAAACAAAAAATATGGATTGACCATTTACTTTGTTCCTAATTAATTTGCACAATGTCCACGTATGTACCGCAACACCCCTCTTCTCTATCCAACCATACACGTCTGCTTGGTTTTGCCTTTTATCCCATTAGAGTGATCCCACATAAGCTTCTAGCATTTCTCCTCTTGTTACTCGACTAAACCTTCTCACTGTTCAGCCAGTCAGCCCCATCCCTACTTTTCGTTGGAACCCTGCTTCTTCTAAAAAACGAGAAGTCGCCTGTTCCCTTTTTACAAAATGACACAGCTCATACCCCGTTATACTCCTTTCGTACATAACAATTTGCACGACCCCCATTTGTTTTCCCCAGGAACCATCACTTCGTTCTCACGTTATTGACCAACATTTTTCTATGCACCATCAACTTCTTACTGTTTACATTCCAATTTGAATTTCGTACTCTACTACTTCAAACAACTCTACCCATCTTCAAAAAAATTCTCATTTGTTGATAATACTTCTTCGAACTCCAGGAGACAAACGAGAAAAATTTTGTTTCACGTTTGTAACACCTCGTATTTTCTGAGAATATTAAAGTAACAAATTAAAGAATAATTTATTTGAAAAAGAGGAATGAGAAAAGAATGATGTTTAGCATTGTTATAAGTTTTGTAAGAAAAAGACTTAGTAGCTGATTTGGTTAGAACATGTGACTTGCATACAAAAGGTACAGAGTTCGATCCCCGCCAGTGCCATATTTTTTTGTTTTAGGGGAATGTCTAAAAAGTGGCTCAGTGTGAACGCAGTTCAAAAAGTGGTTTAGTGTGAAAATGGTTAATTATGTAGAAGTTATTAAGCCATGAAGTTTGTAAGCATATGAGAGAAATATATATATATAAATTAAATAAATAAATATTCAAAAAAGTTCAAAATAGCGAATCGGGAGGGGGATTAGCCGAACCGCACCACTTTGGAGTCGACCTGAGCTCCACTGGGTCGACTAGAGGTCAATCCAGGGTGTTTGGCTGCCAACCCGTGGCCCGATTCACCCTAAGGGCTGATATGACATCTGAGTGGTCCAGATCAGTTCTAGGGTTAATCCTAAGGCCTAAATAACTTCCTACACCTATATATACACCCTAAGACCTAACCCTAATTCATAAATATTATCTATGACACCATTATGTTGTCAAATTCTCTCTTAACCCTAACCGCCGCCACTAAATCAAATCTCAAGTGTTCAACTTCAACTCAAATTAAAGATTAGAGCTTCTACAACAATTCAAGAAGATAAATCAGCAATACTGCAACGTTTCTACACCAATTTCAGTGCATAATTCTATTCTTTAACCAGGGAAGGTGAGTACGGTGATTTTCACAATATAATGGGATTAAAAGTAACATGATGAAGTTGTAAATAGGATTCATATGTATGTATGCAGTTTAAATCTCATCCAAGTCTTCACCTTTTTTATTCATGTCATCATATGCCTATGTTTCTATGTAAAGTTCATACCTTTATCAGTTTATTCATGTTGAGACTGTCATTATGCCTCTATGCCAGTTTACATGCCCCTTTATTTCATGATGTTGTGTTAATTCCAATTTTCTGTGATTTGATTCTCTCTTCTTATCCCTATTCCTTTTATTTTTGGATCTGGGCTACCTTCGAGCCTATGTTAAAAATACGCATGAATGCAAATACGTGGGAACGATGGGAATATGTGAAATATGGAAAATTGGATATTATTGGATATTTTGGATAATTGGATAATATGTGAAATTGGCATATTTGGGTATGAATTACATGGAATTGATGAAATTGCCTATAATTGTAAATTTGTAATTGAGGCTAATTAATATGTAATTAGTGACAATTTGGAATAGGCAATATTATAAACATGATTATATGTTTAATTGGATATACATGACATGAAAATTGGGTATGGGTGAAATACGATTATTAACAAACCTTTGACACGAGGTTAGGCGCAATTGTGGCGTAAGACTGCCCGGAACCACCCGGCAAATCCAACTGCCATAATTAGACGTCTAATTTGAGAGTTCAAAGGAATGAATTGTAGGCGCAATGGTTTATGACACGAGGTTAGACCCGGTTTGTGGCATAAGACTGCCCGGGGTCTCCCGGCAAATCCAGCAGCCACAAAGTGTTCGGTCTAATATGGGAGGTCATGCACCGTTCGTCATAAAGAATGAATCAAGGAATACTAACCATAATAAGACATGGGTATGGTTAGAGGGTTAAGTGGGGTGACATGTAAATATGGACTTAACCAGAATAAGATAAGACATGTAAATTATGACATGTAAGTATGGACTTAACCATAGCATGTGTAAGACATGGAAATTAAAATTAAAATTAAAATGGTTAAGTGGGAGAAAAACCTAGTGGGGACCAAGCATAGGTGGGAGGCTTGTGTTGGATGGGGGACCCGTTTGAGTATCTAATTGAGCCCGGTACTAGGCCGGGGTTGGGGCACGCTTACTAGACTTGAATGTAAGAGGTCAAAACGTGAATAGCGGTGGCAACGCGAGTCCAACGGGTTCATGTGCCTGCATGGGTCCAGGCTGGTAGGTAAGACGTTGTTGCATCGTGTAGGTATGGTCGTGCATTTTATGTTAGTATCGGGGTTGCCACTTTGGGGAGTGATACACCCCACTATGGGGCCAACACGAGTGCCTACGGGTTTAGGGAGCCGATCGAATGGGTAGGGTAAGGGTACCTTAGCGGTGGTAGGAGCAAGCCAGCACCTACGATAGCAGCTAGGTATAAGTAACTACCAAGTTTGTCATGTGCGTACAGTTAGTGGGAAGGGATCAACCTTTAGTAAATAGAGACTAGTAGATGTGTGGTGTAATTAAGTAATGTGGTGTAACTTAGCAAAAGTGCGGTGTAACGAAATACATGTTGGTGGAGTTGGATAGTCCTTTGGGTGCTAGTCTGATGTTGACTTCGGTCTTCGGGGTTAGTACTTGGAGGGTTGTTCGCTTAGCCAAGGTGTAGGATTGTCTTAGTACTTAGGAACGGAATCATCTTGTCCATCATTTTTATCTACCTTATCTATGTTACAGCCATACCATGATGCCTATTTATGTCTTGATCATTTACCTTACCTATTATTTGTTAAAATTACTGGACTCGCCAGACTTTATGTCTGACCCTTTTGTTTCCACCTCTTTTCTTTCCTTCCCACTCCCCCTCAGGTTTGCAAGGAGGGTATACTACAGCTTAGTGCTGATTTCTTTCAGTTGCTTGAAGAGAGTTGATGTATCGCTTTGGACTCTCTCATCTTTATGGCTTTGCTTATGCTTAGTGGGGATTTATGCATTTATGTATTTGCTTCTTTATGTACTTTGAAGTTTTTGGAGAAGACAATTGATCCTATTGTAATGGTTTTTGGAGACTATTTATGTAAGCTTCTTTTGAAGTTATGATGCTATGAAATAAGTTTTATCTTCCGCTGCGTTTTATTTATTTATTCTTGTAATTTATCTGTTCTATACTACTATAACGCTTCATGACATTAATGCATTCCCTTTGTAAGTGACATTAATGGCCATGGGGTGTTACACGTGGTATCATAGCTATGGTTACAAGAACAGATAAAAAGTTTTGAAAAGTGTTTTCAAAAGTATTATTTTCATAGAAAGTATTTTCAAAATCTTGTTTTAAAGAAGCTATTTTCAAGGAAAGTTTACTTTAAAAAGCATAATCTCCGCAAGCCATACATCTCTCTTTTGCTTCCCCTGTTTTGAAACTCTTTCTTTTTCTTTTTAGCATGTCTGGAGCATCTGAGATACCTGAGGGTGTTCATGTACCCAGTTGGTTTCGTCAATATCTCGAGGCTAGGGCCGCTGCCGCGGGTCCGGCCGAAGTTCCTCCTCCTCCTTCCCCAGCTCCAGTCATTCCTCCGCGTGGAAATGCTTTCTCCAAGAAATGTAAATACTTTCGTTTGAAGGGTGGAAAACCTTTTAGTGGGTCTGAAACGTTCGTTGAAGCTGGAAATTGGTTGAAAGAAGTGGAGGATCTGTTTGGCATTTTCAATTTGGATAATTGTAAGAAGGTCCAATTGGCTGCATGGTTGATGAAGGATGAAGCTTCATTTTGGTGGGAGGTTACTAATGGAGAGCGTGCTGTAGAGACGTGGGCAGATTTTAGGGGAAGGTTTGAGTTGAAATTCCTTTCTCAAGATGAGGAGAGTATGTACATGGAGAGGTTCTTGACATTGAAGCAGAAAAACTTGACTGTGAAGGAGTATGTGACCGAATTTAATAAGTTGGCGAGATTTGGGCTAGAGTTGGTGAATATGCCTCACAAGAAGGCCTTGAGGTTTGCAAAGGGACTAAATGAACCGCTTCGTAGTTTGGTTATGTCCCACATTCCAATGGGGGCTACGTATGAAAAGCTTGTTGATATGGCATACATGCATGAAGAAGAGAAGGGTGTAAGTACTTTTAGGCTGCAATATAAGGAGGATCCAAAGAAAGCCCAACAACAAAAGAAAGGTGGTAAAGAAAAGAGGAAGTGTCACAACTGTGGGATACCCGACCATTTGAAAAAAGACCGTAGGAAGAAGAAGAAGTTCGCTTGTTATCATTGTGGTGATCCAGGTCATGCTGTCAAGGACTGTCCTGAGAAGCAAGGGCAGAGGGCAGGTTCTACTTCGGGAGGGCAGGTTCATGCTCTCATGGCTCCGAGGCAGGAAGAAGGTAGAAAAATTTCTGTCGAAAGTTTGATTTTCTTGTTTGATCATCCTGTCCGTACTTTATTTGATTCTGGCGCATCACATTCGTTTGTCTCTACATCATTAGTTGAAACACTAAATTTAAATACTAGTCTCGTTGTGGATCCCATTATAGTCTCAGATCCTATTGGTGGGTCGGCTCATTTATCCATGGTTTGTAGGGATTTGAGATTGTCTATCTTAGGCATTGGTTTTGAATGTAATGCTTTTGTGCTTGGTTTCATGGGCTATGAGTTGATTCTAGGGATGGATTGGATAGCCAGACATGGTTCCATCCTAGAATGTGAACGAAGGGTAGTAAAATTGTTGACTCGTAGTGGAAAGACCCTTGATATTTCTTGTGACCCTAGAGGATCGGTGATGCTTAGTTATCTTGAGTCACTTGACGCATCCAATGATGATTTACATTCTGTTCGTATAGTCCGTGAATATGTTGAAGTCTTCGATGAGGTGAGAGGTCTACCCCCAAAACATGAGATAGACTTTCGTATTTATCTTGTAGACAATGCAAAACCCGTATCTCTTCCAGTACGCCACATGGCTCCTCGTGAGAGGAGGGAACTCAATAAGCAAGTAGGGGAGTTGCTTGAGAAGGGGTTCATAAGACGTAGTATATCGGAGTGGGGTGCTCCAGTAGTATTTGCCACGAAGGCGGATGGGTCCCTTAGACTTTGTGTGGACTATAGAGAACTTAATAAGCTTACTAAGAAGAATAGGCAACCACTGCCGAGGATTGACGATCTCTTCGATCAGTTAGTTGGCGTCTCAGTGTTTTCGCTGTTGGACTTAGCCACTGGTTTCCATCAATTGAGAGTGGCTGAGGATAGCATAGACAAGACTGCCTTTAGGACTCCGGACGGTTTCTATGAGTGGCTTGTGATGCCCTTCGGTTTGACAAACGCCCCTGCATACTTTATTGACTTGATGAGTAGGGTGTTTAGGGAGTAACTTAATAAATTCGTGGTGGTCTTTGTGGATGACATCTTGATCTTTTCTAAGAGCGAGGAAGAGCATGCCCTACATCTTAGGGAAGTGTTGGAGACCCTTCGAGCGCATAACCTTAAAGCTAAATTTTCTGAATGTCACTTTTGGAGGAAGGAAGTGCGATTCTTAGGGCACGTGGTTTCCAAAGAAGGGACAGCTGTGGATCCGGCGAAGGTGGTGGCCATCCAAGATTGGAAGGTCCCTAAAAATGCTACCGAGGTGAGGAGTTTCTTGGGGTTGGCTGGCTACTATAAGAAGTTTATCAAGGACTTCGCAAAGATATTAGCCCCATTGACACACTTAACGAAGAAGAACCTAGTTTTCACGTGGGACGTAGATTGTGATGATGCGTTCCAACGTTTAAAGAGAGCTTTGACCACAACCCCAGTCTTAGTGTTGCCATATGGGAGTAAGCCATTTACCGTTTATACCGATGCTTGTGGGACAGGACTAGGCGCAGTCTTAATGGAAGAGGGGAGGGTAATAGCCTATGGAGGAAGGCAGTTGAGAGTGCATGAGAGAAATTACCCTAGACATGACCTAGAGTTGGCCGCTATTGTTTTCGCGCTTAAGTCTTGGCGCTATTATCTTCTTGGCGAGAAATTCGAATTGTTCACAAACCACAAATCGCTAAAATACTTGTTCTCTCAGAAGGGCTTGAACTTAAAGCAGCAAAGGTGGATGGAATTCTTAGCGTCCTATGATTTCGAGATAGCATATACCCCTGGAAAGGGTAACGTTGTGGCAGACGCCTTAAGAAGGAAAATGTTGTCCTTGAGTCCGTTGTTTGTTGAGCGGTGAAGCTTTGAGTTCATCTCTACGTTTGACTTTAGACCTTCCATTGACTTTGTACCCGGTTTGCTAGCATCCTTAGAGGTCAGACCTACGCTTTTGGGATGGATTGGTGAGGTACAGCGAGATGACCCACAGTTGGTTGAGTTAGTAGAGAAGCTCATAAGGGGGGGTCATCGAGCCATCTCAGTAGGTATACCCTAGATGATAAGGGTTGATTACGTAGGGACAGTAGACTTTGTGTACCATGAGACGAGTTTACTTTTAGGCTGGTATGAAGAGGGATGTGGCCGAGTTTGTCGCTAGATGCTTGGTGTGCCAACAAGTAAAAGCAGAGCAAAAGAAGCCCGTTGGGTTGCGTCACCCATTGGAGGTCCCACAATGGAAGCGGGAGAGTGTCTCGATGGACTTTGTTGATGGGTTACCAAGATCAAGGAAAGGTAATTTGGGGATTTGGGTCGTGGTAGACAGACTTACTAAGAGCCCCCATTTCATTCCCGTGAAGAGTAAGAGAACTGCTCCATGGTTAGCCTCCGTATACATTTGAGAGATAGTTCGTTTGCACAGTGTTCCTTCTAGCATAGTGAGCGATCGCGATCCTATCTTTATTAGTGAGTTTTGGAAGAGCTTGCTTAGAGAGGTGGAAATAGAGCGTGATGCGACGATTCGACGTGCTCCTACTTGCATTCTTGGGTCGGAGATTAAGAAGTTGAGGAATCAAGAGGTCAAGCTAGTCAAAGTGCAATGGGGAGATGATGAGAGCGACGCTACTTGGGAGACGGAAGAGAAGATGCGTTCATTGTAACCTTTTCTTTTCGAGGGTATGTCTTTTAATTTCTCCTTTATTGCTTAGCTTGTACTTGTTCTATCTTTAGTATGTCCTCTCACTAGTATCTTTGAACTTTAGATAGGGTAGTCCTATGGTTGAAACATGTGTTTGAGACATGTTATGTATGGTTGATGCATGTGGATGCACGTGTTTGCTAGTGGTTGCTCGTGGATGCATATACGCACACTTTAGGCACTAGATTGGCTCAGTCACTTTCATATTGCATATTGCATATAAATGGATGTATTTAGTAAAATAAATGTACGTTGAATGTGTGTATCATATGGATGTTGCATTTAAATGAATGGTTGTGCACACATGTAGTAATGATATGTATATGGTTCTTTGCATACATGATGGATACATGGCACTATCATTATTTGCATTAAGGAGGTTGACTGAATTAGTGGACCGCCTGATTTTGCATTAGTATGCGGACATATACACACACACACTATGCATATGTACATGAAAAGCATTAGAAATCTTTTAAGGACCATGGTTGCTAGTGGTTGATGGTTGAGTAGATGGTAGGATACGTTCTTCTTGACTTAGAGATTTGGAGGACGAAATCCTTTAAGTAGGGGAGAATGTAACACCCCGTATTTTCTGAGAATATTAAAATAACAAATTAAAGAATAATTTATTTGAAAAAGAGGAATGAGAAAAGAATGATGTTTAGCATTGTTCTAAGGTTTGTAAGCAAAAGACTTAGTAGCTCATTTGGTTAGAACATGTGACTTGCATACAAGAGGTACAGAGTTCGATCCCCGCCAGCGCCATATTTTTGTTTTAGGGGAATGGCTAAAAAGTGGCTTAGTGTGAACGCAGTTCAAAAAGTGGTTTAGTGTGAAAATGGTTAATTATGTAGAAGTTATTAAGCCATGAAGTTTGTATGCATATGAGAGAAATATATATATATATATATATAGATATATATAAAAATTAAATAAATAAATATTCAAAAAAAAGTTCAAAACAGCGAATCGGGAGGGGGAATAGCCGAACCGCACCATTTTTGGAGTCGACCCGAGCTCCGCTGGGTCGAGTAGAGGTCAATCCAGGGTGTTTGGCTGCCAACTCATGGCCCGATTCGCCCTAAGGGCTGATATGGCATCTGAGTGGTCCAGATCAGTTCTAGGATTAATCCTAAGGCCTAAATAACTTCCTACACATATATATACACCCTAAGACCTAACCCTAATTCATAAATATTATCTATGACAACATTATGCTGTCAAAATCTCTCTTAAATCCTAGCCGCCGCATCTAAATCAAATCTCAAGTGTTCAACTTCAACTCAAATTAAAGATTAGCGCTTCTACAACAATTCAAGAAGATAAATCAGCAACACCGCAATGTTTCTACATCAATTTCAGTGCATAATTCTATTCTTTAGCCACGGAAGGTGAGTACGGTGATTTTCACAATATAATGGGATTAAAAGTAACATGATGAAGTTGTAAAGAGGATTCATATGTATGTATGTAATTTAAATCTCATCCAAGTCTTCACCTTTTTGATTCATGTCATCATATGCCTATGTTTCTATGTAAAGTTCATACCTTTATCAGTTTATTCATATTGAATCTGTCATTATGCCTCTATGCCAGTTTACATGCCCCTTTATTTCATGATGTTGTGTTAATTCCAATTTTCTGTGATTTGATTCTCTCGTCTTATCCCTATTCCTTTTATTTTTGGATCTAGGCTACCTTCGATCCTATGTTAAAAATACACGCGAATGCAAATACGGGGGAACGATGGGAATATGTGAAATATGGAAAATTGGATATTATTGGATATTTTGGATAATTGGATAATATGTGAAATTGACATATTTGGGTATGAATTACATGGCATCGATGAAATTGCCTATAATTGTAAATTTGTAATTGAGGCTAATTAATATGTAATTAGTGACAATTTGGAATAGGCAATATTATAAATATGATTATATGTTTAATTGGATATACATGACATGAAAATTGGGCATGGGTGAAATACGATTATTAATAAACCTTTGACACGAGGTTAGGCGCAATTGTGCCTTAAGACTGCCCGGAACCGCTCGGCAAAATCCAGCTGCCACAATTGGACGTCTAATGTAAGAGGTCAAAGGAATGAATTGTAGGTGCAACGGTTATTGACACGAGGTTAGACCCGGTTTGTGGCGTAAGACTGCCCAGAACCGCCCGGCAAATCCAGCGGCCACAAAGCATTCGGTCTAATGTGGGAGTTCATGCACCGTTCGTCATAAGGAATGAATTAAGGAATACTAACCATAATAAGACATGGGTATGGTTAGAGGTTTAAGTGGGGTGACATGTAAATTATGACATGTAAATATGGAATTAACCGGAATAAGATAAGACATGTAAATTATGACATGTAAGTATGGACTTAACCATAGCATGTGTAAGACATGGAAATTTAAATTAAAATGGTTAAGTGGGAGAAAACCCTAGTGGGGACCAAGCATAGGTGGGAGGCTTGTGTCGGATGGGGGACCCGTTTCAACCAGTAACCCGTTTGAGTATCTAATTGGGCCCGGTACTAGGCCAGGGTTGGGGCACGCTTACTGGACTTGAATGTAAGAGGTCAAAATGTGAATAACGGTGGCAACGCGAGTCCAACGGGTTCATGTGCGTGCATGGGTCCAGGCTGGTAGGTAAGACGTTATTACATCGTGTAGGTATGGCCGTGCATTTTATGTTTGTATCAGGGTTGCCACTTTGGGTAGTGATACACCCCACTGTGGGGCCAGCACGGGTGCCTACGGGGTTTAGGGAGCCGATCGAATGGGTAGGGTAAGGGTACCTTAGCGGTGGTAGGAACAAGCCGGCACCTATGATAGCAGCTAGGTACAAGTAACTACCAAGTTTGTCATGTGGGTACAGTTAGTGGGAAGGGATCAACCTTTAGTAAACAGAGACTAGTAGATGTGCAGTGTAATTAAGTAATGTGGTGTAACTTAGCAAAAGTGCGGTGTAACGAAATACATGTTGGTGGAGTTGGATAGTCCTTTGGGTGCTAGTCTGATGTTGACTTCGGTCTTCGAGGTTAGTACTTGGAGGGTTGTTCGCTTAGCCAAGGTGTAGGATTGTCTTAGCACTTAGGAACGGAATCATCTTGTCCATCCTTTTTATCTACCTTATCTACATTACAGCCGTATCATGATGCCTATTTATGTCTTGATCAATTACCTTACCTATTATTCGTTTAAATTACTGGACTCGCCAGACTTTATGTCTGACCCGTTTTGTTTCCACCTCTTTTCTTTCCTTCCCCCTAGGTTTGCGAGGAGGGAGTACTATAGCTTAGTGTCAATTTCTTTCATTTGCTTGAAGAGAGTAGATGTATTGCTTTGGACTCTCTCATCTTTATGGCTTTGCTTATGCTTAGTGGGGATTTATGCATTTATGTTATTTAAGTATTTGCTTCTTTATGTACTTTGAAGTTTTTGGAAAAGACAATTGATCCTTTTGTAATGGTTTTGGGAGACTACTTATGTAAGCTTGTTTTGAAGTTATGATGCTATGAAATAAGTTTTACCTTCCGCTGTGTTTTATTTATTTATTCTTGTAATTTATCTATTCTATACTACTATAACGCTTCATGACATTAATGCATTCCCTTTGTGAGTGACATTAATGGCCATGGGGTGTTACAACGTTCCTAAAACAAAATGCCCAAACTTTAATGTCAACGTGAACAGAAACCTTGCCCCAAATTTTCTACACGCCACGATGTTTTCTTGGTTCCAAAATTTTCACCCAGTTCACCTTTAACCAAACGTTTCTGCACCCAACCTACCCCACCAGAGGATCATCAGACACTACTTAGATGTGAGCCAAGACTCTCTCACCCTCCGACATCAGTCCCTCTAGTCTCCACCGGACGCCACCAAAAGCCCACGACTCATGACATGACACAAACTTCCTCATAAAGGAAAGCCCGGATTGAGTTGAGAACAAGACTAATCAAAACACAAATAGAAGAACATTTCATTTCTTATTACAACAATTTACATTAGAGTACAAGAATATATAGAGTATGAATAATTTACACATTGCAAAATATCAGAGATTAAAATACATCACATAGTAGTGGAAAATAATACAAAACACAACTGAATGAGATAAACGGATACAGAGCTTTCCGAATATTGTTCCAGCTGTGGACCAGGATCCTATGAATATAAATCTGCAAAACCAAAACTACTAGCTTCCTGATTGGAAAATAGGGGTACCCAGAGTTTAGGCTAAAAAAATAAACTCCAGGTCAGTCATGTGACTGGTGTGAGAACTAAAACAGTTATTTAAAACTTTACTTTAAAATATAGTATACCAAGGGACCACGTCGTATAACACGGAATGGGTTTCCTCCCAAGAATACCAGTGCAAGGAATAAACAATGCAATGCTTTTTAAAAAAATGAAGATATTATAAGACCCAGGTCCCATTACACAATGCAACACAAGCCGGAGGATAGAGTTTTACCTTATAATAGCCAAACATGCTTGGTACGTTTAAAACAAATCATTTTGATACTATTATAGTGTAAAGCGTATGAAAACAACTTCAAATATAAATGTATCAATCATAGATGGCATGGGTACCATATATCATGTTGCCAATACTAGGCTCTACAATCAAAACCGCAATGTCACGTATTGGAAATTGGATTTCCGTTATGAGTCGAGGTAAGGGATGTACTCCTAATCGCTTCTAGACACTCTAGCAAATGCCTCGGGACTACACACTCTGGGTAACCCCTGGATCATGCAGGGCCGGTCCTCTCTTACGTTTGAGGATTGGCAATTCATGAACACACGTTTCCCAGTCCTATAGGACCTATCCATCGGCTTCGTAGAGACCGATATAACCGAGGCGCTTCGCATTCCAACAACCACATAGGTAAATATATAAAAATGTCAGGGCTTGCAAAACCCCGACACCACCCATAGCTAGAAAGAAATGTCTTGCACTCCCTGCTGTCCCTTATCCCGTTTTTTACTCATAACGAGGTGTGAGGCCCGCGAATTAATGATATACACAAAGCTATACTATATTAAAGCCGTGCTTTGATCATCAACCACAAGACTCTGCTTTTCAACATAAGCCTTGATCCTTTGCATCTCAACATGCCACACTGGCAATTCACGCCATACAACTGATGTCTATCGATATATAACCTCTGAGCTCGTACGTCTCAGAGAAGGGCGTTAAGCAAGAGAATAAATGCTCCGCCGCCAAACAGATATATATTTAATAGAAATCAATCAACACAGAATAAAATCCAATGTCAGACACGCATCCATTTACAAGTTCGTTCTGGGTCTAAACGAAACCGGAGGCACCTTATTCCTTGTCCCATATGTCCAATACAGGAGAGAGGTCCTCGCATATCCGGTCGGTCTCCAAGTACGTCTGGATGATCACCACTTATTACCTCGTCTTGGGTGTATAGCCCAATCAAGACATCAGTAATCATCCAAACGATGTGAAGACCTCTGGTCTTCAACCACCGTCTTCATCTTTGACTTATCGTCGAATCAGTTATTCAGAATGGGTATAAACCCGGCCTTTCCGAATAACTCGCGTATATAATAAACGAGTGCTATAAAAACACAACATACACCTCATTCCAATTTTGAATATTCCTTTATTTAAATATTCACACCCTTAGGGATTTGTTCCCATTAATTTTATCAAAGATAAATTCTTTAAAATTTATTCTTTAATCTTCCTTTGGATATCATTCAAACCATATTAAGGTTTTCCAAACTAGTCGGGATTAACGCACCTTACCGAAGTAATCATTTATTTAATTTCCCAATCCCAACCTATCCATCCCATGGAGCAAAACTGGTATTACTCCATAACTAACACCACAACGTTATTGGTAAATTTAATTACCATTTCACGTTCAAATCTAATTAAAGATTTAACTACCGCAAAGCGAGAACCCCCCATCATGCTGCACCCTATAGAAATAGGCATGCCAAACAAAGACTGGTGATACTCCATTCTCGATTATTTCCCAAATTTGATAATTTAAATTATTAATTCACATTTCAGTCTAATTAAAGATTCATTAAAACTCCACTTAGTTTTAATCTTCCCAAAATCAATATTAATGATATTTAACTTTGGAAACACAAACATGCCGCATCGACAATCTACACCGTACTATTGATTTCTACAGATATATAACCTCTGAGCTCGTATGTCTCAGAGAAGGGTGTTAAGAAAGAGAATAAATTCTCCACCACCAAATAGATATATATTTAGCAGAGATCAACCATACGGTTCGAAATACAATGAAAGACATGTAATCCTGCCTTTAACTGGGTTAAAGAACTAATGTCTTCTAAAACACAGTTCATGATAAACCCAAATCACATTCCATTAATGATGGAATCTTCACGGAAAAACAAATCAATACATAATCGATATCAATTTCCGTATCCGACTAATAATATAAATGGAATAACGGCAAAGCCTTTTAAATTCCATATGTTTTAACAGTCTTCCTCCACAGAAGTTAACTTCGATTATTATCAATCGAATTCCATTCAATTACAATTTAATATATTAAATTGGAAAACTTTACTTTGGAGAATTCCCGTTAAATCTAAATAAAAAGATATATAAATTCCAAATCCCATTTCACTGTAAATCGGGTTAAAGAATGAATGTCCTTGAAAACACAGCTCACGATAAACCCAGTTCACATTCCATTTTATTCTAATTAAATGTTAATTAACTGGAAACACCAATAATCTTAATTAAAAGATTTATTCTTTTCACATGGGGTTTGAGAACAGTGTTATTTAAGACACCATTCACGACAAACCTAAAATCCAATTTGATATCAAATATAAGGCTCTAAATAGAAATTATACCAGCTTATATTCAATATCAAATTCTAAAACCAACAAATATTGTTTTGGAAATAACGATATAAAAATATATCTTCCAAATTTCCATAACAATACTCGTATAATCCCGAATCCAACATCGAAATATTCCAGTGATAATTTTGATTCAAATCCATTCCTATTTCATATATTGGAAATTCTGGTTATTTTTTAAACCATTTCAAATCCAATTTATTTATTTAAAAATATTGGATTTCATAATTCTAGTTCATAACTAGTTCATTTCGATAAAAATATATTTTTATCTTTTCAAATATGGAATTTTTCATCCCAATTCTTTCCAAATCATTTATTATGATTTTACACAAATTATTGATATTTTTAGTAATTTTATTAAGGCAGGTACAGTCGATTTCCATAAACGGTCATCGAACTGCACTTACAGCGACCTTTTCCAAATTTGATTTGGACATGATTCCAAATCATACCGTCAGATTTCAAATTTCTTGTATTCGTTGGAAAGCTCTTTTCGAAACGAACCCAACGGTTCCGGTTTTAGGAGAATCCGATGGTTGGATCTCCCGTAATGTTCGTTCGAAGTCAATGATCGAAATTCGCGAACTACCGCAGCGCGGTGCGTTCTATCCGGGCCATCAAAGATATATAATATATAGATTATATATATTTCATCGATTTCCATTTAAAAAGTATTTTATAAATCGTTTTAACTTCCTTTTAAAAACGATTCTAACTTCATATTCAATTTCAAATCAAAATTGAATATTCCATATCATTAATATATAAATGATAATATTTTTAAAATATTATATTTTGAAATCATTTCCTTTTCGATATTCATTATAAAAATGAATAAAATCGATATAAATATCGTTCACGTCAAAATGGCATTAATCTAATCAGCACGACTTTATATATTTAAATATATTCGTGTCCATCCCAAATCGGACATCAAAATCAGATTTTGATCTTTTACTGAATGTTATTTTAAAATATTCATTATTTTAAAATAATCGTTATTTTAAAATATTCGTTATTTTAAAGTATTCATTCTTTCTAAACTGGAATCAGACACAGTCAATTACCATATAATGTTATTTATATGGATTTCATACAACACATGTATTGAACAACAATGATAAACAATCAACCATCATCCAGAGTGCACTACACAACTGCATAAGCATTAAATATAAATAATTAACGCTTACAACAGCATGTCAACCATTCGATTGACATACAACTAAATATTGGGATTAGTGTATGTCAAATATCATACCAATACCCGTGTGGGGTTTTCAACCAACAAATATTGAATATTATTTGTGCAGTTGGGCGATGTGTAAAATTATCGTCCCAATCCATATCAGTCAAATGTGTGTACAAATACAAATCGTATGATTTGTAAATGAATATTTATTTTATTCATATACACATTAAAAATTATATTTTTAACGGTAAACAATTTATTTCAACACATGAATATTTTATTTATTCTGTTCCACATCACAATCAACTTTCACAACACAATAAAATCAAACAAGTCATCCATGGTCTGTGGACGACGGGGAACAATTCATATATGCAGTTATGAAATAAATAACTATATAAAAATAACTTTGGTGAGAAGTTCTCACCTTTGGGATCCACTCCTCCATTCTTTATTTCTAAACGGTCTGAATTTGTTTCTCGTCCATTCTATTGCAATCTGTTACACGTGACATATGTAAAAATCATACTTTTCTTCTTATGCTACATAGATAAAAATCACATTTTTATAATGTTATGTATATAAAAATCATATTTTGATTTTGATACATATATAAAAATCATATTTTTATATCGATTCTTATAT
Source organism: Allium sativum (assembly GCA_030737875.1). NCBI lineage: Eukaryota > Viridiplantae > Streptophyta > Magnoliopsida > Asparagales > Amaryllidaceae > Allium > Allium sativum. The sequence continues at coordinate 54,827,795 of CM060910.1, forward strand.
TTCTAAAATCACATTTTTATATCGATATTTATAAAATAAAAATCATATTTTTATAAATCCGTTTTCTATATAAAAATCATATATTTATTTCAAATATATATATATATAACCCACATTTTTATATGCGTTTCGTATAAATAAAAATCGCATTTTTATACACATTTCATATACATAAAAATCTAATTTTTATAATGCAATACATTTTTAAAACTGATTTTTTTTCTTTTTACAATGTATTTAAATTAAATTAATTAACTAAAAATTAAAATAAAAACTCACTTCATCTTTCGTTGGAGACCAGGGGAGGAAGCGCCGGAGGTTGCTGGTGGTCGGGGGTTGGTGTTGCGATGAGGTGGCAGCGAAATGAGGTCAACGGTGGCGGTTTTGTGTTGCTTAGGGGCTCGGGGTCGGAGTGGGTGACGGGGTAAGTGGCGCAGGGCTTTTGGGTGGTGCCGCGGCGGTGGTTGGTCAGAGGGGTGGTGCACTAGGCGGCGGTGGTGAAATCAGGTGTTTGGGGGCGGGGACTTGCGATTTGAGGGAGGGAGGAGAGGAGGAGGCGCGGGGGAGGAAGGGGATGGCCGTAGTGGGTGGCGCGGCGGTGCGGTGTGGTGGTGGTGCGCCTGGAGCGGCGGTGGAGCAACAACGACGGGATCGGTTTTGATTTTTGGGGGTGGGCGTGATATACTGAGGGGCTAGGGTTTAGGAGTTAAATATATATATATATATTATTTTATATTATTTTATCTTCCCAACAAAGTGCGTTTTAAATTTGAACTCCAAACGAGACCCAACGACTGTCCCCCCTAGCTAAATACCCCTATTCCGAACACAATGGGATATGTATCGTAAGCCAATTCAACTATTATGATCACTTTCTGCTAAATTTAAAATATAAATCAATATATTGAATTTGAACGTACATTTTAATTTACCAAGGCCACATAGTGACTCCAAAAATTCCCGAAAAAATAAATCTAGCTATGTTTTGATGATACGGTCCTAACAAAACTAATTTCGTCGAATTTGGAGACCGTTTGTAAAATGTTCTTTTTCTCGTTGATTAAATTCAAACTGAAATAACCAAACACGTTTAAATCCGCCACGCTCACATATTGATTCCAAAAATTATGAAAATTGGAATCAAGCAATAATTTGACATTCCGGATCCAACCAAAGTGGTTTCATTGAAAACGGAGGTCGTTTGCAAAATCGCTATTTTTAAGGGCAATATTTCCATAGCGACTATTCTGAATTTTCAACTGGGCATAACTTTTTATTCCCGCTATGAAATTTGGATTTTTCAGATTCGTTGGAAAGATATTTTCAAACAGATTCTAATATTTTTGGTTTCACTAAAATCCAGTTTATTTTGAATCCTGTACTTTCATTTGAATTTTGAAATCGAATTTTCCAACTACCGCGCCATTTCCAATTCCTTTTATAATTAAAATAAATATTTATATTCTCACTTCAATTCAAATAAATATATACGTTCTAATCCTATTCAAAATAAATTTCTTGGCGTTTTTATTTGAAATAAATCATTTTAAATATTCAAAATTCATTAAAATTGCCAAAATAAAAATTTTAAATTGGTTCTGATCTTCCGGGTTGTTACAACTCGCCAGGGACTTCGAGTAGGTTCTTGTGCACTACAGTGAAGTAATTCCAATCGCCACCGTTGATCGGATATAACTCGTAGAGTAGAAGAACTTTGTAGTTAGGAGATTTAAATATAGATGAACGGATTGGAAGGTCTTGGGAGAAGGAATCGGGAAGTTTAGGTCCGTTAAATGAATAGGGTGGCGGCATGTTTTTGAGTAGACCACGAGGTTTATCTGTTGACGTAAATTTAGGGTTAAGGGGTATAAGATGTTACATATAAGGGAAGAATTTATGTTATAATATTATATATGAAACTTAAGGACTAACTAATGTGTTAAAACACATACGTATGATCTCCAATCGAAACAAAAATCCTAATCCTAATATAGAAAAATATTCCAGACATGATGGGACAGGTTTCGTCGGATTCCGATATTGTTTGTGAAAATTCCTTTATAAATCATAGGCGAAAAACACAAGTTTAAATTTCCTATGATTCCCAAAATGAATTCAAATAACTTGAAACTTGAAACACTACAACACCTCATCATTACAGATTCAATAAAATTAGTTTCGTTGAAAACAAAGTTCGTTTGATAATTCGTTATTCAAATTTACGTGTAAAACAATGCTATTTTGGACACCCGAAATATCCGATCTCCAAAAATAACAAACAATATATCTATCCTGACTCTAAATGTCAATACAAATTCAACGAAATTCGTTTCGTAGCTAAATTCGATCAGTATCTCAAGTTACATATAAAACCCCTTTTAAATCGAATTATATAATTAAATTAATCGCTATAATTTATAAATAATTCCATAATGACTATTTGAAAATTTTAATTGGATATAACTAACAGTCTATCAAATGAAATCTCCCATTTTCTCTTTTGCTAAAAAATTATAATCATATCGATCCGAATATTTCTTGTTTCATAGAATTCCGACTTAAAATGGATTCTGTATATATTCACATGAAGTTCAAATCATAAATTATGAACTACCGTGATGTTTCAAGTTCGTTTTATAATTATATGTAAATTTAACGTCTAAACTTTGTTATATAAACGCATTATGTATTTTAAAACCATTTAAAATTCCAAATCAATATTTAAAATAATAAAATATATTAAATATCTGACTACCGAAAATACGGGACATTACATGGTTGAAGTTATTGAATTATCTTCTACAACACAACTGTCTTCTCTAAGATTTTTAGAGTCGCTGATTTCAGTGATATAGAGTCTGTTCCTAAGCATCTCGAATCTTTGTCTAGATAAAGGTTTGGCAAGGATATCAGCGACTTGGTAAGTAGAAGGTACGTGATTCACTAAAATCTTTCCTTTTGCTACCATCTCTCTGACAAATCATATTTCCAATTCCTTATGTTTTGTTTTTGAATGTCGGACTGGATTTTCTTTAGAGCAATAACACTAAGATTGTCGTTCCATATTATGGCTTTGTTGTTTGTATGAACCTTTAGTTCACTTAGTAATGATTGTACCCATATTATTTCGGCTGTTGTACTTGCTATAGTTCTGTATTCAGCTTCTGTGCTAGATTTGGAAACAATATTTTGTTTTTATGCACACCATGATATGGGATTTCATCCAATGAATATATAGTACCCTATAGTTGACTTTCTATCATCATAGTCACTTGCCCAATCAACATCATCATATCTATGAGTGTTTAATTTGTTGCTAAGCTTCATGTCTAATTTTTAATTTATTGCACCTAAGATATCTGAGAATCCTTTTTTATGCTTTCCAATGTTTACTTAGAGGTTTTTACATGAAATAACTAGCTTTAGTTACACTGTATGAGATATTAGGTCTTGTAATAGTGACATATTGAAGTGCACCTACGATGCTTCTTTATTGTCTTTCATTTTGTAGTGTTTCCGTTTTCTCTTTGCTGAGATGTAGGTTTGTTTCCATTGGTGTAGGGAGATGATTGGCTTTATCGATTTTTGACTTGATAAGAATTTCTGAAATGTTCTTTCTTTGACATAAGTGTAGTTCACCATTGTCAATCTTTGCCACTTCAATTCCTAGGAAGTAGGATAAGTTTCCAAGATCCTTTATAGAGAATTCTTTGTTGAGGCATTCAGTGATGCATTTGATTTCACTCTGACTACTTGTTGTAATTAAAAAATCATCAACATAAATTAATATGTAGGTGACAGAGTCAGGTGTAAATTTGACAAATAGGGAGTTGTCTGATTTTGTAGAGTTGTTGACCAACTTTGACGGTGTTAGTATGAGTTTATCAAACCACACACAAAAGGCTTGCTTCAGTCTATAGATGACCTTGTCGAGTTAGCATACAAATTCTTCTTTTCCTTTTTCTTTAAAGCCTTGAGGTTGCTCCATGTAAACTTCCTCTTGTAGAACATTATTTAGTAAGGCATTATTCACATCTAGTTATTTGATGGTCTAGTTCTTGTGTAAGGCAATGATTAAAATAATTTTATTAGATATTGGTTTCACAATAGGTGAGAATGTTTGATTGAAATTAATTCCATACAGTTGTGTATACCCTTTTGCAAACAATCTTGCCTTATACTTAGAAAATGTAACATCTGAATTTCGTTTTACTTTATATGTCCATTTGCAAACAATAATATTTTTGTCCTTGGGTTGTGGGAAATGACACCAGGTTTGGTTTTGGAGTTAATAATTAATCTCATCTCTCATTGCAGATCTCCATCTATCATCAAGCACAACTTGATAATAGGTGGATGGTTCTTCACATTTCAAGTCAACTTGATAAATATTTGGTTTAAAAATACCACTTTTGGCCCTAGTCACCATATGGTGCACATTTTGAGCTTGTGTGTTATTATCCCCTGTATCATGCACCTGCATGTATGGTGTTGTAACATCTAGATTGAGTGAGTGAGTAGATTGAGCAGATGTTGAGCCAGTCCCCTCAGTTATCACATCACATACTTGACTTGGCATACTAGTATGCACTATGTGTTTAGGTGTGAGAGTGACACTTGGTGCTTTTGTTTGTGTGTGTGTGTGTGTTATGTTATTGTTAGAATGTGGCAGACTCATAACATCATCTATGTCTGTTGGAACCGGTCGAATAGAAAATTCTCGGTTGAAAACCTTTTTGGTTGTTTTGTACTCAGGATCGGAGAAAGGAAATGTTTTTTCATTGAAGGTAACATGCTTAGATATATATATATATATATATATATATATATATATATATATATACACTCTCCCTCTTTTGTCTAAGCATTTGTATCCCTTGTGGTAACTAGAGTACCCAAGAAAAGTGCACGGTGAGGATCTGTAGTCTAGTTTGTAGGATGATCTTAGGAGAGGAGAAGATAAACACCCAAATACTTTTAGTTCACTACAGTCAGGTTTAACATTAGTTATAACCTCTATAGGACTTTTGTATTTCAGTACTTTTGTTGGTAATTTGTTTATTAAGTAGACCGTTGTGTCAAAAGAAACATGCCAGAATTTTAGTGGTAATGATGCTTATGCCAACAGTGTTATCCCAGTTTCCACTATGTGTCTATGCTTTCTTTATATGAGTCCATTTTATTCATTAGTATATGGAAAAGTTAATTTGTGCACTATACCCTTCTTACTAAAGTAGTGTTTCAGTGGTACAATTTCCTTTCTACCATTTGTTTGCAGTGCTTTCATGCTATGATTAAACTGCTTTTCAGCACCAGTTATAAACTGCATAACAATATTGGTAGCTTCAGATTTGGATTTTAATAAATAAATCCACACATATCTAGAATGAGCATCAATGAAGGAAATGCAGTATTTATACCCATAATCGGTGTTTATGTGTGCAGGTCCCTATAGATCAGTGGCTACAAGTTCTAATGGGTTATTATACACAATTTCAGAATTATGAAATGGTAACTTATGACATTTTCCCATTTTACAGTATGAGCATATGTATGATTTGGAAACAGTAATTGAAATAATATTATCATTTAAAACTTGTCTTACAGTTTTCATGCTAGGATGTACAAGTTAACAGTCTCACATATCAAATGTCATACAATCTTCACTTTTGTTTAGTTCACACAGATTACAACAATTTTTCTTAAATCTTGGGTTTCCAGAAATTGCAATGTAAAATTTGTACAGTCCCTTATTTTTCTTACCCTACAGTAAAATTTCCATGGTTAGAATGTCTTTAACTGCACAATATTTGGGATAAAATTTGCAAAACACATTGGTACCCCTTGCACACCATGGCATACTTATCAAGTTTTTTCTAATATGTGGTGCTCTTAAAAGATAATTGAGATAAAGTTGTTTATCACCCTTGATACTAGAATGACCAGTGTGTGTGATAAATATTGAGTTACCATTACCAATAAGTAAAGATTGTTTGCCTTAATATTCTCTGTTTCCAAGATTGAGATTGCTGAGATTGCTTAAGTTGCTTGTATCATGATGTGTGGCCCTTGATCTGGGTAGCATGCCTCATCTTGTATGTCCTCCAATTTTGCAAGATCATAAATGCTTTCCTGGTTGCTCTTGTTGTCACAATGACCGCTGACAAGATAGGAATTTGGTTGATTGTTCTTGGCATTGTTGGTTTGCTGATTAGCATTGACGGTATTGTCGAATCTGAAGTAGCACCTATTGGCTGTATGCCCAATTTTATCGCGGATCTGGCACTTGGGCCTATTTCCAAAGTTTCATCAGTTAGATCTTCCTCTACCCCTGCTGAGTAGACCACTCCTCTAGTAAGTATTATTGCCTTGGTTTCTTGAGTTGTTTCCTTTTCCTTGATTCTTGGGTCCACTGTTGATAGTGTAATTAACAGAGAATTCTGAGTTTGTTTCTTGTTTTTGAAGTAACCTACCTTCACGGATAAGTACCATGAAGTATACACTCTAAAGTGTGGGTGTGAATTCGATGGATGTATGAATGCTACCACAAAGTCATATTCATCCTTAAGACCTCCAACAATGTATAACACTTTCTCATTGTCATCGATCTTACGACCAACACATACGAGTTGATCATATAAGTTCTTGACTTTCATCAGGTATTCATTCATACATTGATTACCATTCTTGATACTTCACAATTGTTTCTTGTGATGCAGTACTTTAGTTGTAGATTGAGAGGTAAACACCCTCTCCATAGCTACCCAGACTTCGTGAGAGCTCTTGCAGCCTATTAACTGAGGAATCAACGATGGTCCAATTGATGACATTAGCCAAGAATTCATCAAGCTGTCCTGCGTCTGATGAAATAAGCATTCTTGATTTGGGATTAATTTGTTTCATTATCTCTGACAAACTTTGGCGGAACAATCTTTGTTTCATATATATAATTTTCAAGACCGTATCCTCTTACCGCGGTTTCTATTAGAAGTTTCCACCGTAAATAGTTTGACTCATCAAGTTGTGTCGATACAAGTTGGCTTTGTGATTTAATTATGACTTTGATGAGTTCTTGAGTGTTGTCGGATTTTAACCGGTTCGTTGATCTTGCAAATGATAAGGCCGGGGATGCGAAAGCATCACCTTCCACTATCTTGAATGGATTTGCAGTAGTGGGAAAAACTGAGGGAAAAATGATGAACAAACTACTAAAGCAACCTGGGACTTGTGGAGAAAACTTCAACGGTACCTAGGATGGCTTCAATGGTGACTGAACTGATGATCTTGAATAGCAATCGAGGGGTGAGAAATGACGGGAACTGATCAAACTCCTCAGGACGGCTTCACAATCAAATGATGATTTGATTCTTTGACTGATAAAACTACTACAAAAGTGGGCATATTCGACACTATTTTTCTGTGGTCGTAGATCAAAAAAGTGTTGTCGTAGGCCTTTTTTCAAATAGGCAACACCGGGGGGCATGGCATCCGCGGCCATTGCATTAGCCATCTAAGGCAAAGCTTTTGCCCATCTATGGTCATGGAAAGAAAGTGTTGCATTATAACCTTATTACAATAGTATATGCATGTAAAGCAACAACATACAGCGTTGCCTTAAGCAGAAGCCAGTGCCTGGCTTCCATGTCATGGTAGCGGGGTCCACATAGACTTTCCACGTCAGCTGCCAATGTGTCACATGCTACGCCATCTCTCCACGTCAACTGCACATGTGTCACATGTCACGTCAACTATCCACGTGGCTCCACGTAAACTATGGGCCCACGTGCCGTACCATGTGGAATTAATAATATTACAGTTAATGCAACACCATAGCACAATCTAATGCAACACCACAACAATCTACTGTGATACCACATCATCGTCTAATGCAACACCACAAAGCTGTAATGCAACACCACAAAACATCAACTGCAATGGTAAATTAATCAAATGCAACCCCAGAACAAAATCAACTACAGCTGTAATACAACCCTGTAATTACAAATTCTGCAGTACATATATTCAATCCAAAACTTTGTACCACATTCATACGTATGTACCAAAATATTCATACAATAAATCCTCCTAAAACATTCATCACCACAGTTAGACCAACCAATTATATATACCAACTCACAAGTGTCATCACCAACACATACCACAAGTGCCATCACCAAAACATACCATAAGTGCCATCACGAACACATACCATAAGTGCCATAATTTAAAAGAAGAATTCGAATATATCACAAGTGCTAACACATACCATCCAAATACTTCATTCAGTTGCCGGGGCTACAGGAGTACCAATGTCATCTTCATTACTTGGGGTGACACAAAAGTCTCCGACATGTAAATTAAGATCTGGATTGGCTTCACCTAGCTTTTTTAACACCCATGACACGTTCTCTTTCACTTTTCTGTTCACATTTTCTTCCAAATCCGCCTCAAGCTCTTTCCTTATTTTTTTGGTCAGCTCTTGCACATAACTCTCCGAAGAACCAGGAGTTGTTGGACTCTTTTCAACCATTTTACCTCGCCTTCCTACAAGCCAGTTCTGTGTGTGGCTCTTCCCACCAGAAACAAGTGCATCTACCTCGGCAGTGTTTCCTGTATCCACCATTGCTTGAATCTTCGCTTATAAAATGAAAACCACGCAAGCATATATATATATATATATATATATATATATATATATATATAAACAGGCAGCTGGCAGGAATGAATTTATAAATATAACTGGTTTTCTTTCAAACTAACTATGTGTTCGATTTAATAAGCAGCTCAAACAAACGTATAATGTGACAATTATACTGACACAAGTATTGCTATTTCATTACCTAATGCACTCGCGTATTTGGCCTTTAGTTCATCCGTGTTTGTAACACCCCGCATTTTCTGAGAATATTAAAGTAACAAATTAAAGAATAGTTTATTTGAAAAAGAGGAATGAGAAAAGAATGATGTTTAGCATTGTTCTAAGGTTTATAAGCAAAATACTTAGTAGCTCATTTGGTTAGAACATGTGACTTGCATACAAGAGGTACAGAGTTCGATCCCTGCCAGCGCCATATTTTTGTTTTAGGGGAATTGCTAAAAAGTGGCTTAGTGTGAACGTAGTTAAAAAGTGGTTTAGCGTGAAAATGATTAATTATGAAGAAGTTATTAAGCTATGAAGTTTGTATGCATATGAGAGAAATATATATATATATAGATATATATAAAAAGTAAATAAATAAATATTCAAAAAAAGTTCAAAACAGCGAATCGGGAGGGGGAATAACTGAACTGCACCATTTTTGGAGCCGACCCGAACTCTGCTGGGCCGACTAGAGGTCAATCCAGGGTGTTTGGCTGCCAACCCGTGGCCCGATTTGCCCTAAGGGCTGATATGGCATCTGAGTGGTCCAGATCAGTTCTAGGGTTAATCCTAAGGCCTAAATAACTTCCTACACCTATATATACACCCTAAGACCTAACCCTAATTCATAAATATTATCTATGACAACATTTTGTTGTCAAATTCTCTCTTAAACCCTAGCCGCCGCCTCTAAATCAAATTTCAAGTGTTCAATTTCAACTCAAATTAAAGATTAGAGCTTCTACAACAATTCAAGAAGATAAATCAACAACACCGCAATGTTTCTACACCAATTTCAGTGCATAATTCTATTCTTTAACCACGAACGGTGAGTACGGTGATTTTCATAATATAATGGGATTAAAAGTAACATGATGAAGTTGTAAAGAGGATTCATATGTATGTATGTAATTTAAATCTCATCCAAGTCTTCACCTTTTTGATTCATGTCATCATATGCCTATGTTTCTATGTAAAGTTCATACCTTTTATCAATTTATTCATGTTGAATCTGTCATTATGCTTCTATGCCAGTTTACATGCCCCTTTATTTCATGATGTTGTGTTAATTCCAATTTTCTGTGATTTGATTCTCTCTTCTTATCCCTATTCCTTTTATTTTTGGATCTAGGCTACCTTCGAGCCTATGTTAAAAATACGTGCGAATGTGAATACGTGGGAACGATGAGAATATGTGAAATATGGAAAATTGGATATTTTGGATAATTGGATAATATGTGAAATTGGCATATTTGGGTACGAATTACATGGAATTGATGAAATTGCCTATAATTGTAAATTTATAATTGAGGCTAATTAATATGTAATTATTGACAATTTGGAATAGGCAATATGATAAACATGATTACATGTTTAATTGGATATACATGACATGAAAATTGGGTATGGGTGAAATACGATTATTAATAAACGTTTGACACGAGGTTAGGCGCAATTGTGGCATAAGACTGCCCGGAACCGCTTGGCAAATCCAGCTGCCACAATTGGACATCTAATGTGAGAGGTCAAAGGAATGAATTGTAGGCGTAACGGTTAATGACACGAGGTTAGACCCGGTTTGTGGCGTAAGACTGCCCGGAACCACCCGGCAATTCCAACGGCTACAAAGTGTTCAGTCTAATGTGGGAGGTCATGCACCGTTCGTCATAAGGAATGAATTAAGGAATACTAACCGTAATAAGACATGGGTATGGTTAGAGGGTTAAGTGGGGTGACACTTAAATTATGATATGTAAATATGGACTTAACCGGAATAAGATAAGACATGTAAATTATGACATGTAAGTATGGACTTAACCGTAGCATGTGTAAGACATGGACATTTAAATTAAAATGGTTAAGTGGGAGAAAAACCAAGTGAGGACCAAGCATAGGTGGGAGGCTTGTGTCGGATTGGGACCCGTTTCAACCAATAACCCGTTTGAGTATCTAATTGGGCCCGGTACTAGGCCGGGGTTAGGGCACGCTTACTGGACTTGAATGTAAGAGGTCAAAATGTGAATAGCGGTAGCAACGCAAGTCCAACGGGTTCATGTGCGTGCATGGGTCCGGGCTGGTAGGTAAGACTTTGTTGCATCGTGTAGGTATGACCATGCATTTTATGTTGGTATTAGGTTTGCCACTTTGGGGAGTGATACACCCCACTGTGGGGCCAGCACGGGTGCCTACAGGGTTTAGGGAGTCGATCGAATAGGTAGGGTAAGGGTACCTTAGCGGTGGTTGGAGCAAGCCGGCACCTACGATAGCAGCTAGGTACAAGTAACTACCAAGTTTGTCATGTGGGTACAATTTGTGGGAAGGAATCAACCTTTAGTAAATAGAGACTAGTAGATGTGCAGTGTAATTAAGTAATGTGGTGTAACTTAGCAAAAGTGCAGTGTAACGAAATACATGTTGGTTGAGTTGGATAGTCCTTTAGTTGCTAGTCTAATGTTGACTTTGGTCTTCGGGGTTAGTACTTGGAGGGTTGCTCGCTTAGCCAAGGTGTAGGATTGTCTTAGTACTTAGGAATGGAATCATCTTGTCCATCCTTTTTATCTACCTTATCTATGCTACAGCTATATCATGATACCTATTTATGTCTTGGTCATTTACCTTACCTATTATTTGTTAAAATTATTGGACTCGCCAGACTATATGTCTGACCCGTTTTGTTTCCACCTCTTTTCTTTCCTCCCCCCCCCCCCCCCCCTTAGGTTTGCAAGGAGGGAATACTACAGCTTAGTGCCGATTTCTTTCAGTTGCTTGAAGAGAGTAGATGTATCGCTTTGGACTCTCTCATCTTCATGGCTTTGCTTATACTCGGTGGGGATTTATGCATTTATGTTATTTAAGTATTTGCTTCTTTATGTACTTTGAAGTTTTTGGAAAAGACAATTGATCCTGTTGTAATGGTTTTTGGAGACTACTTATGTAAGCTTGTTTTGATGTTATGATGCTATGAAATAAGTTTTATCTTCCGCTGTGTTTTATTTATTTATTCTTGTAATTTATCTATTCTATACTACTATAACGCTTCATGACATTAATGTATTCCCTTTGTGAGTGACGTTAATGGCCATGGGGTGTTACACGTGGTATCAGAGCTATGGTTACAAGAACAGATAAAAAGTTTTGAAAAGTGTTTTCAAAAGTATTATTTTCATAGAAAGTATTTTCAAAAACTTGTTTTAAAGAAGTTATTTTCAAGGAAAGTTTACTTTAAAGAGCATAATCCCTGCAAGCCATACATCTCTCTTTCGCTTCCCTTATTTTGTAACTCTTTCCTTTTCTTTTCAGCATGTCTAGAGCATCTAAGATACCCGAGGGTGTTCATGTACCCGGTTGGTTTCGTCAATATCTCGAGGCTAGGGCCGTTGCCACGGGTCCGGTCGACGTTCCTCCTCCTCCTCCCCCAGCTCCAGTCATTCCTCCGCGTGGAGATGCTTTCTCCAAGATATGTAAAGACTTTTGTTCGATGGGTGGAAAACCTTTTAGTGGGTCTTAAACGTTCGTTGAAGCTAGAAATTGGTTGAAAGAAGTGGAGGATCTGTTTGGCATTTTCGATCTGGACGATTGTAAGAAGGTCCAATTGGCTGCTTGGTTGATGAAGGACGAAGCTTCATTTTGGTGGGAGGTTATTAATGGAGAACGTGCTGTAGAGACATGGGCATATTTTAGGGGAAGGTTTGAGTTGAAATTCCTTTCTCAAGCTGAGGAGAGTGTGTACGTGGAGAGGTTCTTGACATTGAAGCAGAAAAACTTGACCGTGAAGGAGTATGTGACCGAATTTAATAAGTTGGTGAGATTTGGGCTAGAGTTGGTGAATATGCCTCACAAGAAGGCCTTGAGGTTTGCAAAGGGTCTAAATGAACCACTTCACAGTTTGGCTATGTCCCACATTCCAATGGGGGCTACGTATGAAAAGCTTGTTGATATGGCATACATGCATGAAGAAGAGAAGGGTGTAAGTACTTTTAGGCTGCAATATAAGAAGGAGGATCCAAAGAAAGCCCAACAAAAAAAGAAAGGTGGTAAAGATAAGAGGAAGTGTCACAACTGTGGGATACCCGACCATTTGAAAAAAGACCGTAGGAAGAAGAAGAAGTTCGCTTGTTATCATTGTGGTGATCCAGGTCATGATGTCAAGGACTGTCCTAAGAAGCAAGGGCAGAGGGCAGGTTCTACTTCGGGAGGGCAGGTTCATGCTCTCATGGCTCCAGGGCAGGAAGAAGGTAGAAAAAATTCTGTCGAAAGTTTGATTTTCTTGTTTGATCATCCTGTCCGTCCTTTATTCGATTCTGGCACATCACATTTGTTTATCTCTACATCATTAGTTGAAAAACTGCACTTAAATACTAGTCTCGTTGTGGATCCCATTATAGTCTCAAATCCTATTGGTGGGTCGGCTCATTTATCCATGGTTTGTAGGGATTTGAGATTGTCTACCTTAGGCGTTGGTTTTGAATGTAATGCTTTTGTGCTTGGTTTCATGGGCTATGGGTTGATTCTAGGGATGGATTGGCTAGCCAGACATGGTGCCATCCTAGATTGTGAACGAAGGGTAGTAAAATTGTTGACTCGTAGTGGAAAGACCCTTGATATTTCTTGTGACCCTAGAGGATCGGTGATGCTTGGTTATCTTGAGTCACTTGACGCATCCAATGATGATTTACATTCTGTTCGTATAGTCCGTGAATATGTTGATGTCTTCGATGAGGTGAGGGGTCTACCCCCAAAAACGTGAGATAGACTTTCGTATTTATCTTGTAGACAATGCAAAACCCGTATATCTGCCAGTACGCCACATGGCTCCTCGTGAGAGGAGGGAACTCAATAAGCAAGTAAGGGAGTTGCTTGAGAAGGGGTTCATAAGACGTAGTATATCGGAGTGGGGTGCTCCAGTAGTATTTGCCACGAAGGCGGATGGGTCCCTTAGATTTTGTGTGGAATATAGAGAACTTAATAAGCTCACTAAGAAGAATAGGCACCCAATGCCGAGGATTGATGATCTCTTCGATCAGTTAGTTGGCGCCTCAGTGTTTTCGCAGTTGGACTTAGCCACTAGTTTCCATCAGTTGAGAGTGGCTGAGGATATCATAGACAAGACTGCCTTTAGGATTCTGGGCGGTTTCTATGAGTGGCTTGTGATGCCCTTCGGTTTGACAAACACCCCCGCATACTTTGTTGACTTGATGAGTAGGGTGTTTAGGGAGTACCTTAATAAATTCGGGGTGGTCTTGGTGGATGACATCTTGATCTTTTCTAAGAACGAGGAAGAGCATGTCCTACATCTTAGGGAAGTGTTGGAGATCCTTCGAGCGCATAACCTTAAAGCTAAATTTTCTAAATGTCACTTTTGGAGAAAGGAAGTGCAATTCTTAGGGCACGTGGTTTCCAAAGAAGGGATAGCTGTGGATCCCACGAAGGTGGTGGCCATCCAAGATTGGAAGGTCCCTAAAAATGCTATCGAGGAGAGGAGTTTCTTGGGGTTGGCTGGCTACTATAGGAAGTTTATCAAGGACTTCGCAAAGATATCAACCCCATTGACACGCTTGACGAAGAAGAACCTAGTTTTCACGTGGGACGTAGAATATGATGATGCGTTCCAACGTTTAAAGAGAGCTTTGACCACAGCCCCAGTCTTAGTCTTGCCAGATGGGAGTAAGCCATTTACCGTTTATAACGATGCTTGTGGGATAGGACTAGGCGCAGTCTTAAAGCAAGAGGGGAGGGTAATAGACTATGGAGGAAGGCAATTGAGAGTGCATGAAAGAAATTACCCTACACATGACCTAGAGTTGGCTGCTATTGTCCTTGAGTCCGTTGTTTATTGAGCGGCGAAGCTTAGAGTTTATCTCTACATTTGACTTTAGACCTTCCATTGACTTTGTACCCAGTTTGCTAGCATCCTTAGAGGTCAGACCTACGCTTTTGGGACGGATTGGTGAGGCACAGCGAGATGACCCACAATTGGTTGAGTTAGTAGAGAAGCTCATAAGGGGGAGCCATCGACCCATCTCAGTAGGTACACCCTAGATGATAAGGGTTGGTTACGTAGGGACTGTAGACTTTGTGTACCACAAGACGAGAACTTGAGGAAGACCATTCTTGATGATGCACATCGTTCGAAGATGACCATTCATCCCGGCGGGGACATGATGTACATGGACATGAGACGAGTTTACTTTTGGGCCGATATGAAGAGGGATGTGGTCGAGTTTGTCACTAGACGCTTGGTGTGCCAACAAGTAAAAGGAGAGCAAAAGAAGCCCAGTGGGTTGCTTCACCCATTGTAGGTCCCACAATGGAAGTGGGAGTGTTACACCCCGTAATTTTATAACATTAAAATTCACAAATTAAAGTATACATAATTTTTAGAAAAGAATTAAGTGAAATGGGTTGCGCAGAGAAATATATATATATATATATTGATATATATATATATATATATATATATATATATATATATTTAAATTAAAAATTAAATAAATAAATATGCGAAAAAGTTCAAAACAGCGAATTGGGAGGGGAAATAACCGAACCGGCCCATTTTTGAGGTCGACACAAGCATCGCTGGGTCGACTAGGGGTTAATCCAGGGTGTTTGGCTGTCAACCCGTGGGCCGATTCGCTCAAATGCAGATTTTGCATTTAATTGGTTCTCATGGTTTAGGGTTAATCTAATGGTCCTAAATAACTTCCTACACCTATAAATACATCCTAATGCTAACCCTAAACCTAATTAAAATAGAATAGTTACCGTCATACCGTCACCATGGAAATCAATGGAGCCGCCGTCAACTAAGAAAGAAGAAAAGCAAATTCAATTCTAATTCTCTCAACCCTAAAGCAAAGCAAAACTCTCTCTTTTCTTCTCTAAATTGTGAGTATGATGATCTTAACAAGATTATTATCATTTTAATTAGGTTGAGTTATGAATGGATTATGAGTAGATGATGTGAATTATCATATATGTTGTTGTAAACCCCTTTTGCTATCATGTATATTGTAAATCCAATGTTATGTGATGATGATATCTTATATGTTGTAAATCATGCTATGATGATGTTATGTATGTTGCAAGTTTCTATGCTAAGTTGTGATGAATCATACATGTTAAAAAGGCCATGATGTTACCATCTATGCTAGTTAGTTCATATTAATTAAATCATCATGTTTGGGTTATGTTGATCTATATGACAAGTCACATATGCAAGTTAGATTGATTAGAAAAGTTATGAACATATGCCAAGACATATATTATGACATCTAGAATTATGCTATGGCATATGTGATATCTTATGCTAGTTCACACCATCATTATGTTGCCTAAAAACCCCATATGCAAGTTTATGTATAGATTTGGGCTATGATCATATCATGTAAATTGAGACATTTAACAAGTTGACACCTTTTGATCCTTAACATGTGTAGTTTATGCAAGTTTCACCCCTATTATGATTAGATTTATTTTAATTGTCTATATGTTGTGATAATTTATCTTTATGCTAGGTGTTAGACTATACAAGTCTAGCCTATATTATGCGTTGAATAAGCGAACGTATAAACGTGGGGTAGGGGTAATATTAAGGATTTAATATTAAAAAGTTGGGGTGCAATTGATATGATTTTGCATGCCATAAGTGGATGGCCATAATTGAGTCAATTATGGACATCATTAAAAGTTGACTTAATTAATAATTTGAATAGAGAATTATTAAAACTGGGGTAAAAGATTTTAAGTGTTAATCAATGCTTAGGACACGAGGTTGGACTCGTTTGTGACGTAAACCTACCCGGACCCGCCCGACAAATCCAGTGGTCACAAATGTCAACCCAATGTGAGAGGTCCTAGGCCTAAACTAAAGCATAACGGTTGTAAAGACACGAGGTTAGACTCTTTTATGGTGTAAGACTGTCCGGGCCCGCCCGGCAAATCCAGCTGCCATAAATGCCAGTCTAATGTGAGAGGTCTTTATGAGGTTATGGCTTGAATGAGTTAAGAAATACTTAACCAGATAAACATGTAAGGTGGGACATGGGGGTTAAGTAGGTGCCTTGGGTGGCATGAGGAATCTAGGGGGTGCCCTTAGTGGCATGTGAAATACGATTAGTAAGACTTAACCAAACACACATGTAAATGAACATGACTAAGAGGGTTAAGTGGGATATACTAGTGACAAGCTTAGGTGGGTAGCTTGTGGGGGCCCATTTCGACCAGTATCCCAAACGTATCTTTGTGGGCTCGACCCAAGTCGAGGACAGGACACGCATGCTGGGTTCGACTGTAAGAGGCCAAAACGGGGAGCGGTGGCAACACAAGTCCAACGGGTTTTGTATGCATGTGTGGACCCGGGCTGGTAGGTAAGACGTTGTTGCATCGTGTAGGTATAAGCCGTGCATTCTCAAGTTGTATCGGGTTGCCACTTTAGGGGAGTGATACACCCCACTGTGGGACCAACACGGGTATCTACGAGTAGGGAGCCAATCGAAAGTGGGTAGTGGGGTACACCTAGTGGAGATAGGGGCAGACGGCACCTATGTAGTCAGCTAGGGGTACGTAAGGCTATTTATAAAGTTTCTGTGTGAAGCAAGTGAGATCAAACAATAGTGTGACTGGTGTGGTGCAGTGTAGTAATGTGCGGTGCAGTGTAGTAATCATTCATTAGTAATTAGGTGTGCCTTTACCGTTATCTTTAACGTTATCTTAAACGCTATCTTTATCATCCTAAGAGTTCATAGACATTTACTTGTCTTCCAGCTTATGCCTTAGTCTAGTTATTTTGATAATAGTATTGTTAGAATTATCATACTCGCCAGACTTTATGTCCGACCCTCTCTATTTCTATCCTTTTTCCCCCTCCAGGTCCTCAGGTTGGGCCCAGCTCTAGTGGAGTTTGATTGAATTGCTTCATCTCTCTTTGGAAAGCTTGGACCGTTGAAGTAAAGTCCAGCTTGTTATCTTTTTAATGGCTATTTATGTAATGGGATTATGTATTTTGTTTTTATGAAGATGGATATTGTACTTGGTTATGATATATGGTTTTATGATGTAACAAACATGTTTAATTTCCGCTGCAATAAAATGAAGTTTTAGATTTCCAAGTACTATTTATTATCTGTCTTGTTGTAATTTTTCTGTTCTATATTCACTTATAACCTCCATGGAAGTTAATGCATTCCCTTCGTGAGTGACATTAATGGACGTGGGGTGTTACACGTGGTATCAGAGCTTAAGGTTACCAGAACAGATAAAAATACTTTAGAAAAATAGTTATTTTTGGAAGAAGTGTTTTCAAAAACATGTTTTAATGAGAAATTTAAAGAGAAAAGTTTTTAAGAAAAACATAATCCCCAATAGCCACATATCTTTATCTTTCGAATTCTCCATTTTGAATCTTTCCTTTTTCGTTTCAGCATGGCTGAAGTTCTTAATCTACCCGACGGTGTAACGATACCAGGATGGTATAGGAGGCTATTGGAGGCTAGGGCCGCTGCAGGTCCAGCCAATGTTCCTCCACCACCAGTTGCACCCGTTCCCCTCCTCCTCCTCGCGTAGATACTTTTGCAAAGACTTGCAAGGAATTCAAGGCTATGGGTGGAAAACCATTTCAAGGGTCAGAAACGTTTGTGGAAGCTAGAGATTGGCTTAAGGAAGTGGAAGAATTGATAGAAATCTTTGAAGTAGAAGAAGGGAGGAGAGTTCGTTTATCAGCTTGGTTGATGAAGGGAGAGGCCTCGTTTTGGTGGGAGGTCACTAATGGGGAGCGTCATGTTGACTCTTGGGCGGATTTCAGACGTTGGTTCGAGGCGAAGTTTCTCTCAAGGGCGGAAGAAAATCTATATATGGAAAGGTTCTTGACATTGAAGCAAGGAAGCTCATCAGTGAAAGAATATGTCAATAAATTTAATCAGTTAGCAAGGTTTGGCTTGGACTTATTAAACACGCCGGAGAAGAAGGCTCTAAGGTTCGTGAATGGCTTGAATGAACCATTGCAAGGGTTGGCTATGACCCACATCCCGATGGGGGCCACCTTTGAGAAGTTAGTAGAAATGGCGCTCATGCATGAGGAGAAAAGCGCTAAAGCTGATAAGGCACCCGAGAAGAAGGGGGATCAGAAGAAACCACAACAGCAAAACAAGAAGGGTGGAAAAGACAATAATGGCAAGGGAAAGAAGAAGTGCTTTAACTGTGGAACCCCAGGCCATCTCAGCAAGGATTTCCAAAAGAAAAAAAAGACAGACTGTTTTCATTGTGGCGATGCGGGACATTTAGTGAAGGACTGCCCAAAGAAGGGGCAGAGGGTAGGAGCTACCTCGGGAGGACAGGTGCAGGCTCTTATGGCACCAGGGCAGGCTAGGGGACAAGTTCAGGCTCTCGCGGTCCCACCGCTGCAAGAACGAGGTAGAACCATTTCTGTTGAAAGCTTAGTTTTTCTGTTTGATCATCATGTCCGTACCTTATTCGATTCGGTCACATCACATTCGTTTGTCTCTACATCATTAGTTGAATCACTGCACTTAAACACCAGTTTAGTAGAGGATCCCTTAGTTGTTTCGAATCCAATAGGGGGCTCAGCTTATTTGTCCATGATGTGTTTGGATTTGAAAATTTCCATACTTAGCGTTGAATTTAGATGTGATGCTTTTGTGTTGGGCTTCACGGGCTATGGTGTAACACCCCACCTCCGCTAGTGTCACTCACAAAGGGAATGCACTAGGTTTGGTGACGCATTATCGAGGTAAACATGCACAGAAGTATTACAAGACAGAACATATATAAAACAGCGGAAGTAAAACAAATTTCATTACCTTATAAAATAAGGTCCAAAGCCTTTTACATCAGAATACATCAAAACCTGTCTTGCAATAATAAAGAAGCATAAAACCATTTCATGAATTATTCCCCAAGTAAAACAGTAAAGTAGCCATAGCCAAGAAAAGTCCAAGCCATGCGTGATGACCTTTAAGCAGAAGAAGTCCGAACTAGATAACATTGTTTCCTCCCTGAAACCTGGGGGGAAACGGAAGACAAAGAGGCGAAACAAAACGGGGTCAGTCATAAAGACTGGTAAGTCCTATCTACTTCCAGTATAAAAACAGGTAAAGGTAACATGACATGCATAAACTGAAAGTAAACATAAGGATGACTACAGTAGATAGATAAACTAAACCAGGGTAATAGGCTGAACTACTGTAGCAAGGTAAACTAAGATATCATGATAAACTACGGTGTCATGATAAATCAAGGTATCACATCGTCAGGTTTCTATCAAGTATACTATCCCAAGGTATCTATCCTGTATAACATCCCACGGTATCTATCATGTATATTTCTCAAGGTTCTAACATGAATATTTGCTCTGCACCTCTCGTACTAGTATCCCAACCCGCGTCATGTGTTAACTATGAATGTCCCTTGCCCAATGTCATGTAATGGTCCATGTCAACATAATATATAGCATATGTAGGTTTTCCCAACTCGTATGTTTCTTTCCATGTATAAGTTCAGTCCTTTGCCGTAGGCCATACGGGCTTTCCCATGTAAACGTTTTATCCTTGAGGTTATTTTGGACTGCTACCCTTGATCTAGTTATGTTTTCTTACCATGGACTATCGCGTGTTCACTTAGGATTTATGTCACCTAGGACCACTAGGGATTATGCTACCTAATGAACGTTTCCGTGTCTCGGTTTGGGTTCAGCCACCTAGGGCCACTAGGGATTATGCCACCCGTCAACCGCGCCCTTTATCCCGCGTATGTATCGTGAATCGTTTTCCATGTCTAGACGCACATGTTCCTCAATGTGCCATCCGAGTTCCGTGCCAGGGCAAATCAAGAAATACGGAACTCGGTCGGGAGCTTTAAGTCGTCTACTGATGCAGATATCAAGGTCTGTTTTTGTACCCGTGGCTATGGTCCCACATGACCCCTCCCTCAACTACTGAAAGGCAATCCAAGAAAAATCATGTATGAGAACTACACCACGGCCCATCGATGCCCACTTCCAGATAGCCAACCTCACCCATAACTCGATAGCAAGTATATGGTCTGTTGGGAGTTCCCTGCCTTTCCGTACGTACACGATTGACTAAAGATATTAGGTAGTCGGCGACGTGCTATCCAGGGCAAAAACAAGTATCGTCGACTCCACGCTAATCCATCCCAGTCTTTAGGTCGCTCGCATAGCAACCAAGGCATACTCTTGGCTCTTCTACCGCAGACCTTAACCCCTGTGAGGCCGGGTTTCATGGACCATCTGCCACCTCACAGAGGGATACCAAGAGTACCCTCACGTCCCCCGAAGCTACCGCTTCGCCACCCAGTTCGTTGGAGCTTTTTATCCAAGTCAGATAAGTTGCTCCTCCTCGTATACTAAGCGATGACCTACCGTATCAGGTTACTCATCATTTATGAACTAGTCCCATGTCCTTGTCTAAGAATTATTACTTAGTTATCCTTAACTAAGGTTTACCACTTAGCTTCTCTTTCCCGCTATCCTTGTTAACCACGATTTTCAACCTAGTCCCCTGAGCTAGGGTTTTTCCAAATGGGTTAAGTGTTGTTATCCAAATTCATGACTTAACCCGCCTACGAATCATGTCAAGATTGGCTAAGTACTCAAGTTCAAGGTTTAGCCCTACAAGTTGATTAAGTGTACTAAGAAGCTCATGACTTAACCCTATCAAGTCAAATTGGTTAAGTATTTATTTGTCTTAACCCTATCAGATTTTCATGTTAGATTGATTAAGCATAGATTATCTTAATACCATCAGAATATCGAGTCGGATTGGTTAAGTATAGGTTAACTTAACACCATCCACTAATCGTATTACAATGGTTAAGCCTAATTTAAAAGGTCTTGCGACTTAACCCTACCAGGTCCACATATTAGATTGGTTAAGTGTAGGTTACTTAACCTCATCAAATCATCACGTATAATTGGTTAAGTATAAGTTACTTAACCCCATTAAATTATCATGTTAAATTGGTTAAGTATTTGTTACTTAACCTCATTGAATTACCAAGTTTAGATTGGTTAAGTGTTTAACTTAATCCCATCGAATTACCGTGTTTAGATTAGTTAAGTATAAGTTACTTAACCCCATATAATTACCGTGTTTAGATTAGTTAAGTCTTAATTACTTAACCCCATCTAATTACCAAGTCGGACTAGTTAGCGTAAATTGCTTAACCCAATCCCCTAATTGTCTTGTATGGTTAAGTGTCATTAAGAATTCAAGCCCGGTCCCACTTAACCTACCCATTCGCGTCATATCGGTTAAGTGTCATTAGTCAAGTTTACTTAACCTTATCATGTGGCATTAATTTAATTAATGCACTCTCAACCTCTCACATTAGACCTTGTTGTGGTTACTAGTTAAGTCGGGCGGGTCCGGGTAGTTTTACACCACAACCTAGTCTAACCTCGGGTCTTAAGCGCGACATGACCAACTTCTCACATTGGATCCTATTGTATGTAGCCACTAGTTAAGCCGGGCGGGTCCGGGTAGATTTATGCTACAAACTCAACCCAACCTCGAGTTGGCCACTTTCATGTTTGGTCTAGTGTCATATTACACTTACAACCCCCGTGTCTAGTTTCAAGTCCCATGTTTACCCCACATGTCATGCCCCCATTTTGGTTCAACTTACATGTCGTGTTCACATGTAACCTCAAGTCAAGTTTTCATGTCATATTCACGTCAAGATTTCGCGTCATGTTCATGTTTATCTAACTACCCCAAAATCGTGTTTTCACTTGAGTGAAAGCGAGTCAACATAGTAGGTATACTATGGCTACATATAGACCCCAAAACATGCACGATGCCACAAAAGGGATTGGCTCCAAACATGCATGGTATCATAAGGGGGTTTGGCCTTAAAACATGAATGATAGTGTCATATAGGGATTGGCCATAAGCATGCATAATGTCATAAAGGATTTGGCCACAAACTTGCATATTATCATAGGAAATTTGCCCACAAACTTGCATGTTGTCATAACGGGATTTGACCTTACATAAACATGATATCATAAGGGGGTTGGTTTCATTTACATGCATGAGCTCCAAAGTCCAATTTATGCAACTATTTCACAAGTCAAAGTGGCTCTAAGTGTTCATGCTTTCATACTACAAGTAAAGGTCCAATCTTGCATGGCAAACTAAGTCCAATGCAACATGAATAGCACGGTTTAGTCGCTAAAACATAACCCAAGTCATATGTTTATGATAAAGGAGCAAACTAGGCTCGCATAGGTTATAGCATTCATGTTTAACCACATTTTATTCCATGCCATGATTAAACTACCGTTAACATCTCGATGTAGCTAGAACTTACATAGCGTGGCAAGAGGGCTAGGAGCATGAATCGTTTTGATGAAGAAAGGTGGCTCCTTTGTGGAAGAATCGTCATGAAACCATCGTAGCAACGTTGATTTGGCCTCTTTTTGGTGTAGCAAGCTTGCACCTTTCAATTCGGATCTGATTTGCATGCATAGTCTCTTGGAGTTGGAGATGGAGGCCATGATCACTTGGCATTTGGGCAGCACTTCGTGGCATGAGTGATTTGTGAGGGTTTAGGGTAGGCTTAGGGGTCTTTTTATAGAGATTAGGAGCAGTTTAGGCCGTTAGATTAACCCTAGGATAGATCCAAGCCCTCAAAAATCGTCACAAGCCTCCAAAACAGGACCCAGAGGCCAAAACAGGTGCACCAGGCCGACCTGGCCGACCAGGGAGGTCGACACCCAGGTCGACCCCCAGGTCGACTCTAGTGTCGACCTGGTTGGGGGGGAGGTCGACCCTAGTGTCGACCCCCCTGTCGACCTGTCTGGGCGGGAATTTTGCCGCCCAGTTTGTTTTGGCCGAATTTGAAATCTGAATTCAAATTTGAACCGTTTTTGAACTTGAAATTTTCTGAAAACTTTGACGGGCCATAACTTGGTCATACGGACTCCGATTTTCGAAAACTCGGACTCTATTTCACGTATTTTTCCGAGACGAACGCAATGGCATAGCCCGTTTCCCCTGATTCAGATTTTAACATTTTATTCTGCCTTGATTCTTGATTTAACATGTTGTTAAATTTCGGGTTGTTACATTCTCCCCTCCTTTAAGGATTTCGTCTCCGAAATCTCCAAGTTAGGAAGAACGTATCCTACCCTCCAACATCCACCTACTCAAAACATCATCCACAGGCAACCATGGTCCTTAGATGATTTCTAATGTCGTATGAACATATGCAAAACGTGTGTGTATATGCTCCTTAGCTAATGCTAATGATCATGCCTGAATGATCTTTCTAATGCAAAATATGTTTAGTGCCATGAGTCCAACATGTATGCAAATAGTCCTAGTCATATAAGTACTATATGCGTGCACAAACATTCATTCATATGCAACATCCGCATGATAACACATTCAATTTCATCCATAAACAAGTATAACTACTCGTGCATATTCAACATGAAACGTGACCGCGTCAATCTAGTATCTAATATGTATTCGCGCATCCACGAGCAACCACTTGCAACCATTTGCAACCATATCAATCATAACATGTTTCAAATACATGTTTACATCCATAGGTTTCTACCTAAGGTTCTCACGATAGGATCGAGGAGATAAACAAGGCAAACTCCCTACGGGGTTTGAAACAGAAACAGGACCGAGAGAATATTCGCCAAAAGATAACATGCGAGCAAGCTCTACAGGAAAAACCAGGGATCCAGGATATACTCTTAAAAAAAGAGGTACGATGCGCGTGTCTAGCCTTACGTCTTCTAAGTCGCGTTTCCTTGAGCTTAATTCCTCGGTGCCTTGACCATCTTTTTAACTCCATGATTTTTAGCTCCTTGATTCCTATTCCCAAGATATGAGTTAGAACTCATTTCATTATCGCCTCTTGTTCCACTTTCACTTATCCTTTCCCTAGTATACTTGTCTCAAACGTATCCACTTACTCATGCAAGCTCTCTAAAATTCACTAGGGAATTCTGGATCTCGCTCGCCGATGCCAATCCATGTTGCCAAGAGTACTTACTAGGGTGATTCCCATAACTCATGCATAAGCGAAACGAACCGTCCTCCTTAGCGGCGAATTCTATTCGAACGGATTACCAACAACTGCATCCTGAGATTCTAGGTAACTAACCATGACAGAACCCAAAAGGTTACACGAGACTTCGAGGGTATCACCAAGGTGAGTCGAGAGTCTAACTACCCTCTTTCCAAAACCGAGAATGGCACCCCTTATTGGGTGACCACTTTATCCCTAGAATCCACCCGTAGTCGAGACATGTCATTCTCAAATCCAAACAAGTCATGAAGAAATGGACCAACTCTCCAACCAGATTTTTGGGACAAAAACTGGGATCATCTACCATGCTAGTACTAAGGTGCAGAGACTCAACTATCTAAGCAGACTTAAATGATACGATGATCAAGACAAAGTCTGAATGGGATGATAGAAAAGAACGACTAAACCTTTACCAGAAACGGTACCATCTCTTTTAGGTACCCTAGAAATGGGAGCGTACAATTGCCCTCTCTGATGATCTTGTCCTTGTCCTCCTTGATGGACTAAGCCATACCAACAAGTTGCTTATCCTTAAGCTCGCGTCCTTTATCCTTACTCTTATTATCCTTCCTTGTACCACGGCAACAGGTCTCTCGAGAACCACCTCCATCGTACGGAAAACACCTACGTGGCTAGACAAAGATTAGTCACAGTTAGAACTACTGTGACTACAGATGGAGGAAAGAAAGGAAAAGAGGTTCAATCAAGGAAACAAAGGATGGTGCTAATGGCTTTTGGGGAATAGCCTTTAAAATCAAAATTTTCTTGAAAAATGCTTCTTTGTAAACGGTTTTTCAAATAGTTTTCAGAAGGTTTTAAAAACTTTTTCCCAGTCTGGTAACCTTCTGCTCTGATACCAAATGTAACACCCCACCTCCGATAGGGTCACTCACAAAGGGAATGCACTAGGTTTGGTGAAGCATTATCGAGGTAAACATGCACAGAAGTATTACAAGACAGAACATATATAAAACAACGGAAGTAAAACAAATTTCATTACCTTATAAAATAAGGTCCAAAGCCTTTTACATCAGAATACATCAAAACCTGTCTTGCAAAAATAAAGAAGCATAAAACCATTTCATGAATTATTCCCCAAGTAAAACAGTAAAGTAGCCATAGCCAAGAAAAGTCCAAGCCATGCGTGATGACCTTCAAGCAGAAGAAGTCTGAACTAGATAACATTGTTTCCTCCCTGAAACCTGGGGGGGAAACGGAAGACAAAGAGCCGAAACAAAATGGGGTCAGTCATAAAGACTGGTAAGTCCTATCTACTTCCAGTATAAAAACAGGTAAAGGTAACATGACATGCATAAACTGAAAGTAAACATAAGGATGACTACAAGATAGATAAACTAAACCAGGGTAACAGGCTGAACTACTGTAGCAAGGTAAACTAAGATATCATGATAAACTACGGTGTCATGATAAATCAAGGTATCACATCGTCAGGTTTCTATCAAGTATACTATCCCAAGGTATCTATCCTGTATAACATCCCACGGTATCTATCATGAATATTTCTCCTGGTTCTAACATGAATATTAGCTCTGCACCTCTCGTACTAGTATCCCAACCCGCGTCATGTGTTAACTATGAATGTCCCTTGCCCAATGTCATGTAATGGTCCATGTCAACATAATATATAGCATATGTAGGTTTTCCCAACTCGTATGTTTCTTTCCATGTATAAGTTCAGTCCTTTGCCGTAGGCCATACGGGCTTTCCCATGTAAACGTTTTATCCTTGAGGTTATTTTGGACTGCTACCCTTGATCTAGTTATGTTTTCTTACCATGGACTATCGCGTGTTCACTTAGGATTTATGTCACCTAGGACCACTAGGGATTATGCTACCTAATGAACGTTTCCGTGTCTCGGTTTGGGTTCAGCCACCTAGGGCCATTAGGGATTATGCCACCCGTCAACCGCGCCCTTTATCCCGCGTATGTATCGTGAATCGTTTTCCATGTCTAGACGCACATGTTCCTCAATGTGCCATCCGAGTTCCGTGCCAGGGCAAATCAAGAAATACGGAACTCGGTCGGGAGCTTTAAGTCGTCTGCTGATGCAGATATCAAGGTCTGTTTTTGTACCCGTGGCTATGGTCCCACGGGACCCCTCCCTCAACTACTGAAAGGCAATCCAAGAAAAATCATGTATGAGAACTACACTACGGCCCATCGATGCCCATTTCCAGATAGCCAACCTCACCCATAACTCGATAGCAAGTATATGGTCTGTTGGGAGTTCCCTGCCTTTCCGTACGTACACGATTGACTAAAGATGGTAGGTAGTCGGCGACGTGCTATCTAGGGCAAAAACAAGTATCGTCGACTCCACGCTAATCCATCCCAGTCTTTAGGTCGCTCGCATAGCAACCAAGGCATACTCTTGGCTCTTCTACCGCAGACCTTAACCCCTGTGAGCCCGGGTTTCATGGACCATCTGCCACCTCACAGAGGGATACCAAGAGTACCCTCACGTCCCCCGAAGCTACCGCTTCGCCACCCAGTTCGTTGGAGCTTTTTATCCAAGTCAGATAAGTTGCTCCTCCTCGTATACTAAGCGATGACCTACCGTATCAGGTTACTCATCATTTATGAACTAGTCCCATGTCCTTGGCTAAGAATTATTACTTAGTTATCCTTAACTAAGGTTTACCACTTAGCTTCTCTTTCCCGCTATCCTTGTTAACCACGATTTTCAACCTAGTCCCCTGAGCTTGGGTTTTGACAAATGGGTTAAGTGTTGTTATCCAAGTTCATGACTTAACCCGCCTACGAATCATGTCAAGATTGGCTAAGTACTCAAGTTCAAGGTTTAGCCCTACAAGTTGGTTAAGTGTACTAAGAAGCTCATGACTTAACCCTATCAAGTCAAATTGGTTGAGTATTTATTTGTCTTAACCCTATCAGATTTTCATGTTAGATTGATTAAGCATAGATTATCTTAATCCCATCAGATTATCAAGTCGGATTGGTTAAGTATAGGTTAACTTAACCCCATCCACTAATCGTATTACAATGGTTAAGCCTAATTTAAAAGGTCTTGCGACTTAACCCTACCAGGTCCACATATTAGATTGGTTAAGTGTAGGTTACTTAACCTCATCAAATCATCACGTATAATTGGTTAAGTATAAGTTACTTAACCCCATTAAATTATCATGTTAAATTGGTTAAGTATTAGTTACTTAACCTCATTGAATTACCAAGTTTAGATTGGTTAAGTGTTTAACTTAATCCCATCGAATTACCGTGTTTAGATTAGTTAAGTATAGGTTACTTAACCCCATCTAATTACCGTGTTTAGATTAGTTAAGCCTTAATTACTTAACCCCATCTAATTACCAAGTCGGACTAGTTAGCGTAAATTGCTTAACCCCATCCCCTAATTGTCTTGTATGGTTAAATGTCATTAAGAATTCAAGCCCGGTCCCACTTAACCTACCCATTTGCGTCATATCGGTTAAGTGTCATTAGTCAAGTTTACTTAACCTTATCATGTGGCATTAATTTAATTAATGCACTCTCAACCTCTCATATTAGACCTTGTTGTGGTTACTAGTTAAGCCGGGCTGGTCCGGGTAGTTTTACACCACAACCTAGTCTAACCTCGGGTCTTAAGCGCGACATGACCAACTTCTCACATTGGATCCTATTGTTTGTAGCCACTAGTTAAGCCGGGCGGGTCCGGGTAGATTTATGCTACAAACTCAACCCAACCTCGAGTTGGCCACTTTCATGTTTGGTCTAGTGTCATATTACACTTACAACCCCCGTGTCTAGTTTCAAGTCCCATGTTTACCCCACATGTCATGCCCCCATTTTGGTTTAACTTACATGTCGTGTTCACATGTAACCTCAAGTCAAGTTTTCATGTCATATTCACGTCAAGATTTCGCGTCATGTTCATGTTTATCTAACTACCCCAAAATCGTGTTTTCACTTGAGTGAAAGCGAGTCAACATAGTAGGTATACTATGGCTACATATAGACCCCAAAACATGCACGATGCCACAAAAGGGATTGGCTCCAAACATGCATGGTATCATAAGGGGGTTTGGCCTTAAAACATGAATGATAGTGTCATATAGGGATTGGCCATAAGCATGCATAATGTCATAAAGGATTTGGCCACAAACTTGCATATTATCATAGGAAATTTGCCTACAAACTTGCATGTTGTCATAACGGGATTTGACCTTACATAAACATGATATCATAAGGGGGTTGGTTTCATTTACATGCATGAGCCCCAAAGTCCAATTTATGCAACTATTTCACAAGTCAAAGTGGCTCTAAGTGTTCATGCTATCATACTACAAGTAAAGGTCCAATCTTGCATGGCAAACTAAGTCCAATGCAACATGAATAGCACGGTTTAGTCGCTAAAACATAACCCAAGTCATATGTTCATGATAAAGGAGCAAACTAGGCTCGCATAGGTTATAGCATTCATGTTTAACCACATTTTATTCCATGCCATGATTAAACTACCGTTAACATCTCGAAGTAGCTAGAACTTACATAGCGTGGCAAGAGGGCTAGGAGCATGAATTGTTTTGATGAAGAAAGGTGGCTCCTTTGTGGAAGAATCGTCATGAAACCATCGTAGCAACATTGATTTGGCCTCTATTTGGTGTAGCAAGCTTGCACCTTTCAATTCGGATCCGATTTGCATGCATAGTCTCTTGGAGTTGGAGATGGAGGCCATGATCACTTGGCATTTGGGCAGCACTTCGTGGGATGAGTGATTTGTGAGGGTTTAGGGTAGGCTTAGGGGTCTTTTTATAGAGATTAGGAGTAGTTTAGGCCGTTAGATTAACCCTAGGATAGATCCAAGCCCTCAAAAATCGTCACAAGCCTCCAAAACAGGACCCAGGGGCCAAAACAGGTGCACCAGGCCGACCTGGCCGACCTGGGAGGTCGACACCCAGGTCGACCCCCAGGTCGACTCTAGTGTCGACCTGGTTGGGGGGGAGGTCGACCCTAGTGTCGACCCCCCCTGTCGACCTGTCTGGGCGGGAATTTTGCCGCCCAGTCTATTTTGGCTGAATTTGAAATCTGAATTCAAATTTGAACCGTTTTTGAACTTGAAATTTTCTGAAAACTTTGACGGGCCATAACTTGGTCATACGGACACCGCTTTTCGAAAACTCGGACTCTATTTCGCGTATTTTACCGAGGCGAACGCAATGGCATAGCCCGTTTCCCCTGATTCAGATTTTAACATTTAATTCTTCCTTGATTCTTGATTTAACATGTTGTTAAATTTCGGGTTGTTACATATGGGCTAATTTTAGGAATGGATTGGTTATCCAGAAATGGGGTCGTTCTTGATTGTGAAAAGAGAGTAGTTAGGCTCGTGACTCGCCTTGGCAACACTCTCGAAATCTTTTGTAATCCCATAAAATCGGTTATGCTAAGTTACCTAGAATCGCTTGACGCGTCTGAGGAAAATCTACGATCTGTTAGAGTGGTCCGAGAATATTCGGATGTGTTTGAGGAGGTGAAGGGCTTGCCTCCGAAGCGGGAGATAGATTTTCGAATATATCTTGTGGATAATGCGAAACCAGTATCTTTGCCAGTACGCCACATGGCTCCACGTGAAAGGAGGGAACTCGATAAGCAAGTGAAGGAGTTGCTTGAGAAGGGGTTCATAAGACGAAGTATATCGGAGTGGGGTGCTCCAGTAGTATTTGCCACGAAGGCGGATGGGTCCCTTAGACTGTGTGTGGACTATAGAGAACTTAATAAAATTACTAAGAAGCACATACACCCACTGCCGAGGATTGACGATCTCTTCGATCAGTTACTTGGCGCCTCGGTGTTTTCGCAGTTGGACTTAGCCACTGGGTTCCATCAGTTGAGAGTGGCTGAGGATAGCATAGACAAGACTGCCTTTAGGACTCCGGACGGTTTCTATGAATGGCTAGTGATGCTCTTCAGTTTGACAAACGCCCCAGCATATTTTGTTGATTTGATGAGTAGGGTGTTTAGGGAGTACCTTAACAAATTCGTGGTAGTCTTTGTAGATGAAATCTTGATCTTTTCTAAGGATGAAGAAGAGCATGCCCTACATCTTAGGGAAGTGTTGGAGACCCTACGAGCGCATAGCCTTAAGGCTAAATTTTCTAAGTGTCACTTCTGGAGGAAGGAAGTACGGTTCTTGGGGCACGTGGTTTCCAAAGAAGGGACAGCCGTGGATCCCGCGAAGGTGGTGGCCATCCAAGATTGGAAGGTCCCTAAAAATGCTACCGAAGTGAGAAGTTTCTTGGGGTTGGCTGGCTACTATAGGAAGTTTATCAAAGACTTCGCAAGGATATCAGCTCCATTGACACGCTTGACGAAGAAGAACCTAGTTTTCACATGGGACGTAGATTGTGATGATGCGTTCCAACGTTTGAAGAGAGCTTTGACTTCAGCCCCAGTCTTAGTATTGCCAGACAGGAGTAAGCCGTTTACCGTTTATATTGATGCTTGTGGGACAGGACTAGGCGTAGTCTTAATGCAAGAGGGTAGGGTAATAGCCTATGGTGGAAGGCAGTTGAGAGCGCATGAGAAAAATTATCCTACACATGACCTAGAATTGGCCGCTATTGTTTTCGCGCTTAAGTCTTGGCGTCATTATCTTCTTGGCGAGAAATTCGAATCATTCACTGACCACAAGTCTTTAAAATACCTATTCTCTCAAAAGGACTTGAACTTAAGGCAGCAAAGGTGGATGGAGTTTTTAGCGTCCTACGACTTCGAAATTGCCTATACCCCTGGCAAGGGTAACGTGGTGGCAGACGCCTTAAGTAGAAAAAGATTATCCTTAATTCCTTTGTTTGCTGAGCGGTGAAGTTTAGAATTCATTTTGATGTTTGACTTTAGACCTTCCGTTGACTTCGTACCCGGTTTGCTAGCATCCTTGGAGGTCAGACCTACGCTTTTGGGACGGATTGGCGAGGCACAGCGAGACGACCCGCAGTTGGTTGAGTTAGTAGAAAAACTCAAAGGAGGGGAGTCGTCGAGCCATCTCCGTAGGTATACCCTAGACGATAAGGGTTGGTTACGTAGGGATGGTAGACTTTGTGTACCAAAAGACGATGACCTAAGGAAGACTATTCTTGACGAAGCACATCATTCGAAGATGACCATTCATCCCGGCGGGGACAAGAAGTACAAAGACATGAAGAGAGTTTACTTTTGGGCCGGCATGAAGAAAGATGTGGCCGAGTATGTCGCTAGATGCTTGGTGTGCCAACAAGTAAAAGCGGAGCAAAAGAAACCCGGTGGGTTGCTTCACCCATTGGAGGTTCCACTATGGAAGGGGGAAAGTGTCTCGATGGATTTTGTGGATGGGTTACCGCGATCAAGGAAGGGTAATACGGGAATTTGGGTTATAGTAGATAGACTTACTAAAAGCGCCCATTTCATTCCCGTAAAGAGTAAGAGGACTGCTCCATGGTTAGCCTCCGTATACGGTCGAGAAATAGTTCGTTTGCACGGTGTTCCTTCTAGCATAGTGAGCGACCGCGATCCTATTTTCACTGGCGAATTTTGGAGAAGCTTACAAGAGGCGGTAGGGACTCAATTATGTTTGGGCACCGCATATCATCATCAGACAGACGGCCAGACCGAGAGGGTGAATCGCATTCTAGAGGATTTGTTGAGGCTATGTATCCTAGACTTTGGGGGTACGTGGGAAGAGCATCTTCCATTGGTGGAGTTTGCATATAATAACAGCTTTCAGTCCAACATTGGTATGGCACCATTCGAAGCTCTTTATGGACGACCTTGTCGTTCACCTACGTGTTGGTGGGAATCTACGGATAAGATCTTACTTGGGCCCGATATGATTAGGGAGACTTCGGAGAAGATCGACTTGATTCGAAGGAGGATGAAAGCAGCACAGGATAGGCAGAAATCTTATGCGGATAAGAGGAGGACAGATCTCGAGTTTGAAGTTGGGGACATGGTCTTTGTCAAAATGTCTCCATTACGGAACGTTTTTCGCTTTGGGTCCGTTGGGAAATTAGCACCAAGGTTTGTAGGGCCGTTTCCTATTAAGGAGAAAATTGGACAGATGTCGTATAGAGTGGAGCTGCCCGAGAGACTTAGTGGTGTACACGACGTATTCCATGTGTCACATTTGAGGAAGTGCTTGCACGAGACTGCGGAAGTGGTAGAGCCGAGCTTTCTTAGAGAGGTGGAGATAGAGCGTGATGCGACAATTCAACAAGCTCCTACGCGCATTCTTGGGTCGGAGATCAAGAGGTTGAGGAATCGAGAGGTCAGACTAGTCAAAGTGCAATGGGGAGATGATGAGAGCAACGCTACTTGGGAGACGGAAGAGAAGATGCGTTCACGATACCCTTTTCTTTTTGAGGGTATGTCCTTTAATTTCTCCTTTATCGCTTAGCTTGTACTTATCTTATCTTTAGTATATCCTCTCGCTAGTATCTTTGACCTTTAGTTAGGATAATCCTATGGTTGAAACATGTGTTCGAGACATGTTATGTATGGTGGATGCAAAGTGGATGCAAGTGTTTGCTAGTGGTTGCTCGTGGATGCATATACACACACTATTAGGCACCAGATCGGCTCAGTCACTTCATATTGCATATTGCATATATATGGATGTATTTAGTAAAATGGATGTATAATGGTTGTATTATCATATAGTTTCTGCATTCGGGTGGATGGTTGTGCACGCATATAGAATTAATATGTATCATTAGGAATCTTTTGCATACATATTGGACGCATGACACTATCATGAATTGCACTAAGGAGGTCGACTGAATCAGTAGACCGCCTAATTTTGTATTAGATATGGACATATACACACACTGTGCATATAAACATTAAAGCATTAGAAGTATTTTAAGGACAATGGATGCTGGTGTTTGATGGTTGAGTAGATGGACGATTAGATGGTAGGATATACATTCTTCTTGACTTGGAGATTTCGGGGACGAAATCCTTTAAGGAGGGGAGAATGTAACACCCCGTAATTTTATAACATTAAAATTCACAAATTAAAGTATACTTAATTTTTAGAAAAGAATTAAGTGAAATGGGTTGCACAGAGAAATATAAATATATTGATATATATATATATAAATTAAAAATTAAATAAATAATATGCGAAAAAGTTCAAAACAGCGAATTGGGAGGGGAAATAACCGAACTGGCCCATTTTTGAGGTCGACCCAAGCTCCGCTGGGTCGACTAGGGGTTAATCCAGGGTGTTTGGCTGTCAACCCGTGGGCCGATTCGCTCAAATGCAGATTTTGCATTTGATTGGTTCTCATGGTTCAGGGTTAATCTAATGGTCCTAAATAACTTCCTACACCTATAAATACATCCTAATGCTAACCCTAAACCTAATTAAAATAGAATAGTTACCGTCATACCGTCGCCATGGAAATCAATGGAGCCGCCGCCAACTAAGAAAGAAGAAAAGCAAATTCAATTCTAATTCTCTCAACCCTAAAGCAAAGCAAAACTCTCTCTTTTCTTCTCTAAATTGTGAGTATGAAGATCTTAACAAGATTATTATCATTTTAATTAGGTTGAGTTATGAATGGATTATGAGTAGATGATGTGAATTATCATATATGTTGTTGTAAACCCCTTTTGCTATCATGTATATTGTAAATCCAATGTTATGTGATGATGATATCTTATATGTTGTAAATCATGCTATGATGATGTTATGTATGTTGAAAGTTTCTATGCTAAGTTGTGATGAATCATACATGTTAAAAAGGCCATGATGTTACCATCTATGCTAGTTAGTACATATTAATTAAATCTTCATGTTTGGGTTATGTTGATCTATATGACAAGTCACATATGCAAGTTAGATTGATTAGAAAAGTTATGAACATATGCCAAGACATCTATTATGACATCTAGAATTATGCTATGACATATGTGATATCCTATGCTAGTTCACACCATCATTATGTTGCCTAAAAACCCCATATGCAAGTTTATGTATAGATTTGGGCTATGATCATATCATGTAAATTGAGACATTTAACAAGTTGACACCTTTTGATCCTTAACATGTGTAGTTTATGCAAGTTTCACCCCTA
The DNA here is from genome assembly GCA_030737875.1 of Allium sativum. Classification (NCBI taxonomy): domain Eukaryota; kingdom Viridiplantae; phylum Streptophyta; class Magnoliopsida; order Asparagales; family Amaryllidaceae; genus Allium; species Allium sativum. The sequence continues at coordinate 54,862,833 of CM060910.1, forward strand.
TTATGATTAGATTTATTTTAATTTTCTATATGTTGTGATAATTTATCTTTGTACTAGGTGTTAGACTATACAAGTCTAGCCTATATTATGCGTTGAATAAGCGAATGTATAAACGTGGGGTAGGGGTAATATTAAGGATTTAATATTAAAAAGTTGGGGTGCAATTGATATGATTTTGCATGCCATAAGTGGATGGCCATAATTGAGTCAATTATGGACATCATTAAAAGTTGACTTAATTAATAATTTGAATAGGGAATTATTAAAACTGGGGTAAAAGATTTTAAGTGTTAATCAATGCTTAGGACACGAGGTTGGACTCGTTTGTGACGTAAACCTGCCCTGACCCGCCCAGCAAATCCAGTGGTCACAAATGTCAGCCCAATGAGAGAGGTCCTAGGCCTAAACTAAAGCATAACGGTTGTAAAGACACGAGGTTAGACTCTTTTATGGTGTAAGACTGCCCAGACCCGCCCGACAAATCCAGCTGCCATAAATGCCAGTCTAATGTGAGAGGTCTTTATGAGGTTATGGCCTGAATGAATTAAGAAATACTTAACCAGATAAACATGTAAGGTGGGACATGGGGGTTAAGTAGGTGCCTTGGGTGGCATGAGGAATCTAGGGGGTGCCCTTAGTGGCATGTGAAATACGATTAGTAAGACTTAACCAAACACACATGTAAATGAACATGACTAAGAGGGTTAAGTGGGATATACTAGTGACAAGCTTAGGTGGGTAGCTTGTGGGGGCCCATTTCGACCAGTATCCCAAACGTGTCTTTGTGGGCTCGACCCAAGTCGAGGACGGGACACGCATGCTGGGTTCGACTGTAAGAGGCCAAAACGGGGAGCGGTGGCAACACAAGTCCAACGGGTTTCGTATGCGTGTGTGGACCCGGGCTGGTAGGTAAGACGTTGTTGCATCGTGTAGGTATAAGCCGTGCATTCTCAAGTTGTATTAGGTTTCCACTTTAGGGGAGTGATACACCCCACTGTGGGGCCAACACGGATATCTACGAGTAGGGAGCCGATCGAAAGTGGGTAGTGGGGTACACCTAGTGGAGATGGAGGCAGACGGCACCTATGTAGTCAGCTAGGGGTACGTAAGGCTATTTATAAAGTTTCTGTGTGAAGCAAGTGGGATCAAACAATAGGGTGACTTGTGTGGTGCAGTGTAGTAATGTGCGGTGCAGTGTAGTAATCATTCGTTAGTAATTAGGTGTGCCTTTACCGTTATCTTTAACGTTATCTTAAACGCTATCTTTATCTTCCTAAGAGTTCATAGACATTTACTTGTCTTCCAGCTTATGCCTTAGTCTAGTTATTTTGATAATAGTATTGTTAGAATTATCATACTCGCCAGACTTTATGTCTGACCCTCTCTATTTCTATCCTTTTTCCCCCTCCAGGTCCTCAGGTTGGGCCCAGCTCTAGTGGAGTTTGATTGAATTTCTTCATCTCTCTTTGGAATGCTTGGACCGTTGAAGTAAAGTCCAGCTTGTTATCTTTTTAATGGCTATTTATGTAATGGGATTATGTATTTTGTTTTTATGAAGATGGATATTGTACTTGGTTATGATCTATGGTTTTATGATGTAACAAACATGTTTAATTTCCGCTGCAATAAAATGAAGTTTTAGATTTCCAAGTACTATTTATTATCTGTCTTGTTGTAATTTTTATGTTCTATATTCACTTATAACCTCCATGGAAGTTAATGCATTCCCTTCGTGAGTGACATTAATGGACGTGGGGTGTTACAGGGAGAGTGTCTCGATGGACTTTGTTGATGGGTTATCAAGATCGAGGAAGGGTAATACGGGGATTTGGGTCATGGTAGACAGACTTACTAAGAGCGCCCATTTCATTCCCGTGAAGAGTAAGAGGACTGCTCCATGGTTAGCCTCCGTATACATTCGAGAGATAATTCGTTTGCATGGTGTTCCTTCTAGCATAGTGAGCGATCGCGATCCTATCTTTACTAGCGAGTTTTTGACGAGCTTGCTTAGAGAGGTAGAAATAGAGCATGATGCGACGATTCGACGAGCTCCTACATGCATTCTTGGGTCAGAGATTAAGAAGTTGAGGAATCGAGAGGTCAAGCTAGTCAAAGTGCAATGGGGAGATGATGAGAGCGACGCTACTTGGGAGACGGAAGAGAAGACGCGTTCATTGTACCCTTTTCTTTTCGAGGGTATGTCTTTTAATTTCTCCTATATCGCTTAGCTTGTACTTGTTCTATCTTTAGTATGTCCTCTCACTAGTATCTTTGACCTTTAGATAGGGTAGTCCTATGGTTGAAACATGGGTTTGAGACATGTTATGTATGGTGGATGCATGTGGATGCAAGTGTTTGCTAGCGGTTGCTCGTGGATGCATATACACACACTTTAGGCACTAGATCGGCTCAGTCACTTTCATATTGCATATTGCATATAAATGGATGTATTTAGTAAAATGAATGTACGTTGAATGTGTGTATCATATGGATGTTGCATTTAAATGAATGGTTGTGCACACATGTAGTAATGATATGTATAGGGTTCTTTGCATACATGATGGATACATGGCACTATCATTATTTTCATTAAGGAGGTCGACTGAATCAGTGGACCGCTTGACTTTGCATTAGTATACGGACATATACACACACTATGCATATGTACATGAAAAGCATTAGAAATCTTTTAAGGACCATGGTTGCTAGTGGTTGATGGTTGAGTAGATGGATGATTGGATGGTAGGATACGTTCTTCTTGACTTAGAGATTTCGAGGACGAAATCCTTTAAGTAGGGGAAAATGTAACACCCTATATTTTCTGAGAATATTAAAATAACAAATTAAAGAATAATTTATTTGAAAAAGAGGAATGATAAAAGAATGATGTTTAGCATTGTTCTAAGGTTTATAAGCAAAAGACTTAGTAGTTCATTTGGTTAGAACATGTGACTTGCATACAAGAGGTATAGAGTTCGATCCCCGCCAGTGCCATATTTTTGTTTTAGGGGAACGGCTAAAAAGTGGCTTAGTGTGAACGCAGTTCAAAAAGTGGTTTAGTGTGAAAATGGTTAATTATGAAGAAGTTATTAAGCCAAGAAGTTTGTATGCATATCAGAGAAATATATATAGATATATATAAGAATTAAATAAATAAATATTCAAAAAAAGTTCAAAACAGCGAATCGGGAGGGGGAATAGCCGAACCGCACCATTTTTGGAGTCGACCCGAGCTCCACTGGGTCGACTAGAGGTCAATCCAGGGTGTTTTGCTGCCAACCCGTGGCCCGATTCGCACTAAGGGCTGATATGGCATCTGAGTGGTCCAGAACAATTCTAGGGTTAATCCTAAGGCCTAAATAACTTCTTACACCTATATATACACCCTAAGACCTAACCCTAATTCATAAATATTATCTTTGACACCATTATGCTATCAAATTCTCTCTTAAACCCTAGCCGCCGCCTATAAATCAAATTTCAAGTGTTCAACTTTAACTCAAATTAAAGATTAGAGCTTCTACAACAATTCAAGAAGATAAATCAGCATCACCGCAACGTTTCTACACCAATTTCAGTGCATAATTATATTCTTTAACCACGAAAGGTGAGTACGGTGATTTTCACAATATAATGGGATTAAAAGTAACACGATGAAGTTGTAAAGAGGATTCATATGTATGTATGTAATTTAAATCTCATCCAAGTCTTCACCTTTTTGATTCATGTCATCATATGCCTATGTTTCTATGTAAAGTTCATACCTTTAACCAGTTTATTCATGTTGAATCTGTCATTATGCCTCTATGCCAGTTTACATGCCCCTTTATTTCATGATGTTGTGTTAATTCCAATTTTTTTTGATTTGATTCTCTCTTCTTATCCCTATTCCTTTTATTTTTGGATCTAGGCTACCTTCGAGCCTATGTTAAAAATACGCGCGAATGAGAATACATGGGAACGATGGGAATATGTGAAATATGGAAACCTGGATATTATTGGATATTTTGGATACTTGGATAATATGTGAAATTGGCATATTTGGGTATGAATTACATGGAATTGATGAAATTGCCTATAATTGTAAATTTGTAATTGAGGTTAATTAATATGTAATTAGTGACAATTTGGAATAGGCAATATTATAAACATGATTATATGTTTAATTGGATATACATGACATGAAAATTGGGTATGGGTGAAATACGATTATTAATAAACCTTTGACACGAGGTTAGGCGCAATTGTGGCGTAAGACTGCCCGGAACCGCCCGGCAAATCCAGCTGCCACAATTGGACATCTAATGTGAGAGGTCAAAGGAATGAATTGTAGGCGTAACGGTCAATGACACGAGGTTAGACCCGGTTTGTGGCGTAAGACTGCCCGGAACCGCCCGGCAAATCCAGCGGCCACAAAGTGTTCAGTCTAATGTGGGAGGTCATGTACCGTTCGTCATAAGGAATGAATTAAGGAATACTAACCATAATAAGACATGGGTATGGTTAGAGGGTTGAGTGGGGTGACATGTAAATATGGAATTAACCGGAATAAGATAAGACATGTAAATTATGACATGTAAGTATGGACTTAACCATAGCATGTGTAAGACATGGACATTTAAATTAAAATGGTTAAGTAGGAGAAAAACCTATTGGGGACCAAGCATAGGTGGGAGGCTTGTGTCGGATGGGGACCCGTTTCAACTATTAACCCGTTTGTGTATCTAATTGGGCCAGGTACTGGGCCAGGGTTGGGGCACGCTTACTGGACTTGAATGTAAGAGGTCAAAATGTGAATAGCATTGGCAACGCAAGTCCAATGGGTTCATGTGCATGCATGGGTCCGGGATGGTAGGTAAGACGTCGTTGCATCGTGTAGGTATGGTCGTGCATTTTATGTCGGTATCGAGGTTGCCACTTTGGGGAGTGATGCACCCCACTGTGGGGCCAGCACGGGTTCCTACGGGGTTTAGGGAGCCGATCGAATGGGTAGGGTAAGTGTACCTTAGCGGTGGTAGGAGCAAGCCGGCACCTACGATAACAGCTAGGTACAAGTAACTACCAAGTTTGTCATGTGGGTACAATTAGTGGGAAGGGATCAACCTTTAGTAAATAGAGACTAGTAGATGTGCGTTGTAATTAAGTAATGTGGTGTAACTTAGCAAAAGTGCGGTGTAACGAAATATATGTTGGTTGAGTTGGATAGTCCTTTGGGTGCTAGTCTGATGTTGACTTCGGTCTTCAGGGTTAGTACTTAGAGGGTTGTTCGCTTAGCCAAGATGTAGGATTATCTTAGTTCTTAGGAATGGAATCATCTTGTCCATCCTTTTTATCTACCTTATCTATGCTACAGCCATATCATGATACCTATTTATGTCTTGATCATTTACCTTACCTATTATTTGTTAAAATTATTGGACTCGCCAGACTTTATGTCTGACCTGTTTTGTTTCCACCTCTTTTCTTTCCTTCCCCCCCCCCCTCAGGTTTGCAAGGAGGGAATACTACAACTTAGTGCTGATTTCTTTCAGTTGCTTGATGAGAGTAGATGTATCGCTTTGGACTCTCTCATCTTTATGGCTTTGCTTATGCTCAGTGGGGATTTATGCATTTATGTTATTTAAGTATTTGCTTCTTTATGTACTTTGAAGTTTTTGGAAAAGACAATTGATCCTGTTGTAATGGTTTTTGGAGACTACTTATGTAAGCTTGTTTTGATGTTATGATGCTATGAAATAAGTTTTATCTTTCGCTGTGTTTTATTTATTTATTCTTGTAATTTATCTGTTCTATACTACTATAACGCTTCATGACATTAATGCATTCCCTTTGTGAGTGACATTAATGGCCATGGGGTGTTACAGTGTTACTCTTGTAAGTTCTCCCCGGTTCTCGTTTATACGTTTCCAAATAAACCAAGGCAGCAGATGGGGTGGCTTTTTCTGGGTGCTTCTTTCCCTGTCAAGTATTAGGATTGCCAAAAATTTAACAGAATTTTTAACATTCAATGTGGCCAATTCAACTCAATCACAAAAAAAATAACTTAAGTTCAAAACAACACATACTATATGTTCTTTGGATACTGCATGAGTTTTGGGACCCATGGTATGTGTCTCATTTAATGAATTACGATGTGCAGAATTAGTATCAGCTACGGCCTGGAAATTAGCACTAAACAAGGATAATGCGAACTATTAAAGAAAAGATTAGCATTAAACAAGATAATGTGAACTATTAAACATTATACAAATGTGAATATCATTAATTTATTTTATTTATTTTTTCCATTTGTTGCATGATTATTATGTTAGCACTAAACTAGAATAGATAGCACTAAACAAGAAAATGTGAATATCATTAAATTATTTTATTTATTTTTTCCATCTGCTGCCTGATTATTTAATTAGCATTATACAAATTAGTTTTCTTTTGTGATCACATTAAAGCCGTACCTGGACTGCTTCATCCTTCCAGTATTCCAAGAGCATTTTAAAATCCTCCAACGGAATTGTACTGGGCCTATTTGCAAGATTTTACTCATCAGTTGAATATTTTTTATAATACCTTGCTTTGATGCGAGACTTGTACTTCCTCCAAGAGTCGTTAAGCGTGTTCAAGACCTACTTGTGTCCTTCTTCTGGAATGACATACCTAGCCTTCAATATATCAATCACAAAATTCAGGAAACAAACTAATTAATTAATACCAAACATTTAGGAAGTCAGTTGAACTATATATGGTTTAGGGTGATAGATTGTACCATAGCATATTTCACCATTTGTCACTTTAATTGATCAGGAACAACATGCCAATTGATGTAAGTAAGAGACATATTATCCTTTGCTAGTGTCCCAAGAAAATTTCTTAACTCCGTAATATTATCAGATACTGGCTGACCGTTCTCATTCAACTCAATGATTACTTTATCATCAGGGGTTCTAGCATGCACCTTGGTCATTTTTGACTTCCCATTAGGTTTTTTTGGACCTTGTACTTCATTTACCAGGTTAAAAAAAATGAATAGAAGATTAATGTATGGCATTACAGAAACATAATATGCATGCAAAACTTAAAATAGACACACTCAACAGTGCAGTTTAGTGCATAGATAAAGAAACATTGTACCTGTATCTACTTCATCTTCCTGTGCAATCCATTCCTTCTCTAATCGATCAGTAAGATTTTCTATTGTTGGAGGCGCTTCAACATTCTGCTTTTTCCATTTCCGCATCGCTAAATAAGCAACAACTGAACCAGCAACTTCACATGAACTGGTTGATTGATTGAACATTTTGCTACATGTAGGTTTTAAAACGGATGGACGAGACGTTGTAGGTTTTAAAACGGATGGACGAGACGTTGTAGGTATTATTAATTTCTGTAATGTTTCTGCGAATTTCTCCCGGTTACTGAGCTTCTTTGGACTGGGAGTGCATGTCATGATCAACTCCTTGTTGGAGCTAGCTTTCTTTGGAGGGGGGTGCGGGTCATTGCTTCAATCGCAATTTCAATGGCTGCATTGGTTCGTGAATGAGTTCTCGATCCAGGTAAAGGATCCTTTGACTTAATAATTTTGATTCTCTACAATTAAGTTGAAGTTCAAGATTTTTTACGTTCATAAAGGCAAAGACAATAAGTAATAAACAAATAATTTTTTTATACCTCTGAATCCAATGAATCATCAGTGACGTCTTCACCAGCATTTTCTGGGAGGTATTCATCAAGTCCACCAATATCTTTACCTTCATCTTTCCTCTTTCTTGCGGCATCCTCTTGCATACAACTAACCAATGAAGGCACCCCAAGTGTTCTACTTACTGCATCATTTTCTTGCATTCGCGCGATTCTCTCTTATTCATACTTCGTCAAAACTGATGGTTGTTAGAACTGCAAGCATGTTAGCATTATTACTCACCATCAATGATAAATTTAAGCCAGTTAACCAAATATATTCGACATATAAACATTTCTTGCTATTTTGACAGAATGCATGCACAAAGAACAAATAGTTACTTGAATTAGCTGCAACCTTCATGGTCGGAATAGGACATTGATACAGTAATAGAAAACACTAAAATCCAGTTCTTGCTTTTACGTGCAGAATTTTAATAAAAAGTAGTTTGAAATACAAGATTTCATCCGGATTAATGAAACTGAAATGAAAACTGAAGAATAACTGAACATCAGCTTCATTCTCTCGAGTATCATCATTTTCTATTTCATTTTCTACATTTCATTTCCTCTTGGTTCCTTTGTCTGTCACAGTAACATCTTCTTCATCATTATTCATATCAGGCTCCGGTGATAGTTTCTTCTGACGCACTTGAGTTGGGTTGTTTTTCATCATTTTTTGTTGCTGCTGAAGTCTATGTGCAGTAATATACTTGCACTTTGCAACCGACCTCTTAGCAGAACCTATAACAATAAAAATAATAACGATGGCCTCCTTCATAGTCCTTTACACACACGCACAGAGATATATATATAAGCATGGATCTATATATATTACATATACATATATACCTTGAATTATGTTTTTCCTTGGCCGTATGATTACATGTGGCTGCATTTGAACCAATGGCTCACTGTCTTTGTCAACGGTGTTGTCGATGTAAAAAACCACTTCTTCTTGCTTATTGCAGCCCTGTGCGTATTCGTTTACGTCCTTGTCATTCAATATCAACTGCCAGCCACCCCTCGTTCCTTTGCTGATATAGACTCCTCCTATTTCATATGTACTGAAGACAATCTTTAACAAAGTCCATAAGCACACTGGAAGAAAAGCAGTCTACATCATATTTTGTTACTACGAAGGATTCTCCACCGACGTAATACGTCCTTCGAAACTGTCCTCCATGTTGCAGTCGGTTATTTATAAGTTCATCCATCATGTACAAAATGAATACATTAGAACAAGGTACATGCATGTTAAAGTGGACAAAAAACAACAACTATAACATTTTGGTCTATAGCCAATTTAGATGACAGTAAAGAGGAATTTTTTGTCCTAACGAGACAGAACATATTAGGCCAAATACATTCATCAAAGATAATAATTTACGGCTAAAATAAAAAGTGCCAAATACATCATAAATTAGACAACAGATTAGACCAAATTAAAGCAATAAGAAAGAGGATTTTTTTGTCCTAATGAGACGAAATAGGATCAAGAACTTCTTCTTCTAGTTGTATTACGGGGACATCATCCCTAATCCAACCACCATCAAAAACTTCTGGTTCTAGTTCACCACCTATGCCCATATCATGTGAATGTGTATTGCTCATGTCTTCTTCCATTGCATTTTGATTTTCAGTATCACACCAATCTCTCGGAAATTTTTTAATAATGTAATGACTGTACTTTTCAACTGCATCTTCCACATAAAATACTTGCTGCACTTGCGAAGACAGGACATAAGAATCAGTTTTATGGCACTTGCTAAAATTAACTCGAGTAAGTCCATATGAATCTTTTTCCTCTTGGTACCAGCAACACTTAAAAAGGACCACTGTGAAAGCTCCCCAATAATCAAGCTCCAAAATTTCTTCGATTGATCCGTAGTAATTGACATCACCCACTATTGGGTTTTGGTCTTTCGAACTTGCAAAGCTGGTGGTTTTGGCAGTCAAAGATACACCACTATTTTGTGTGGTACATCGAGAATCTCTAAATTTTGTGTGGAATCTATATCCATTTACTATATAACCGAAAAACCACCTAGCTACTCGATTAGGACCTAATGCAAAAACCTCTAAATCTGTTGAAATGTTTTCCTTTTTTAGAACCTCTTCCAATTCCAAAACTCTTCGAAATGTTCTCGTTCCCTCTTGTATCTTCTTGGATTTGCAAGACCATCCACAAAAGCTCGATGAACCCTAAATAATAATTAAGGTAAAAAACTACGAAATGCAGATATTAATTTATAGTTAAGGAAAATGATATAGGTACTTAAGAACTTACTCGATCAAACTCTCAATTTCTTTATTACCGGAAATGAATAGAATATAACAATGCATTGCCTTCCAATTTGAATCTTTCAAATTGAACATCTTTCCATCTTTATTCTTCTTTGTTCCAATATGATATTCCAAATCTATTGGGCATCTTCCAAAATCAATCGACATGTTTTCTGTTCCTCCATCAACGCTTAAAAATATTAAACAGAAGGTCACACTCTTCTGCCAAGTAACCTTCTGCAATAGAACCTTCCGGTCTGTTTCTATTTCGTACATAAGATTTCAACTTTCCCAGATATCGCTTAATTGGATACATGCATCTAAAATGTTCAGGCCCGCCGTATTTGATTTCTCTGCATAAGTGAACAGGCAAGTGCACCATTATATCGAAAAAAGCCTATGGAAAAATCATTTCAAAATGACAAAGTGTCTCGACAATTTCTTTTTGCATCCTCTTGATATCATCCACTTCAATAATCATGCTCCATAGTCCTCTAAGGAATGCACTAAATCTGATCATTGATAACGCAACCTCGGGTTTTGGCGCTTTCTTAATGGCAAATTGTAACAAATAGTGGAGTAAGAAATGAGCATCATGGCTCTTATATCCCACAACTGTTCTCTCTTTTATGTGCACGTACCGACTAACATTCGAGGCACAACCGTGGGGCAGTTTGGCATTCTTCAATACAAAGAAAAAGATTCATTTTTCCTTATTTGTCATACCAAATATTGCAGCTCTAATTTCAACATGCTTTCCATCACTACATTCAACAGGATGAAGGGCCTTCCTTATGCCCGATCCCTGTAAATCCTAATGAGCGTTTAGGTGATCCTTCGACATGCGACCTATATTAAGTAAAGTACCTAATGTTTTATCGCGTACGTTCTTCTCTAATTGCATGGCATCCAGGTTATGTCGAAGGGGATTATGACACCAATATGGTAAGTTAAACAGTATTGACCTTTTTTTAAAAGGGCCATCACTTTTACCGGTTTCTTCGTCTTATCCCCAAACTGATTTTTGAACCCCCATAATAACTCTTCAATATCTGTTCCTAATAATATTTCTGGAATGCTCCCCATTTCAGTTTCACCATTAAATCTCCTCTTATCCAGCCTCCGCTTATGTGTCGGATCAAGAAACTTTCTATGGTGCATATAACACATTTTTTGCTATGCTTCAAATAATTTGAACAAGTTTCATAATGGCATACTAGACACGCAAGTTTCCCCTTCGTGCTCTAATCTGATAACATGGCATATCCCGGAAATTCACTAATGGTCCATAAGACGCTTGCACATAAATTAAAATTCCCATCAGTCAAGGAATCATAAGTTTCGACGCCAACATTCCGTAACGCTTTCAATTCCGCAATTAAAGGCTGCACATATACGTCAATCCTGTTCTTTGTTGAATCTGGACCAGATATTAATGTTGAAAGAATCAAATTCTCTTGTTTCATACATAACCAAGGCGGAAGACCGTAGTTTACCAACACAATTGGCTATGTATTATAACTTGAATTCATTGAACGATATGGATTAAATCCATCAGATGCTAGACCCAATCTAACATTACGATTTTTGATGAAAAATCAGGATAGCGAGCACCCATCATCTTCCATGCCACACCATCAGCCGGATGTCTTAGTATTCCATCTTGTTTTCGTTCCACTTGGTGCCATCTCATAGGTTTGGAAAATTCTTTGCACATAAACATCCTTTGTAACCTTGGTCTTAGAGGAAAGTACATCATAACATTTGCCGACACTTTAGGAATCGACTTTGGTGGATCATTATTATCAACGATGTCTTCTTTTTCTTTTACAGCCCACCTCGAAAAACCACAAATGTCACAAGCCTCTTTATCTTTATTCTTTTCCCAATATAACATGCAATGGTTTGGGTAGACATGTATTTTATGGTAATTAAGACCTAAATCCTTAATGGTATTCTTCGCAGCGTAGGAAGACAAAGGCAGCGGGGCATCGGGAAAGGCTTCTTTTATAGGCTTTAGTAATTCCTCAAACGCAGACTCGTTAATTCCATAAGCACACTTTAAATGATAAATCTTGATCAAGAAAATTTAGTGCAGCCAGGATATAACGGTTTTCTTCCTTCTTTAACATGCCGATAAAATTTCTTGGCCTCTGGATTTGGTTCTACTTCAAAGTCCCTGGGATTTTGACCAAATTTGTAACCTGCACATTTGAACATCACATCTAAATTATACTCAAAATCCATCTCCGTTGCAAAAACCATATGGTCATCAACACCTATTAATTTTGACTGTGAAACTTCACAAATCCACCGGTATGTAATGAAGAAGGGCCATTAAAAATAAGATGATCGTATATGACATTTTCACAATACCAGTTACGTTCTGTACATTTTTTGCAGGGGCACTTAATCTCACCACCTACTTTATAAATGGGAAATTCATCTCGTAGAAAAGCTATTACCCCTCTTACATATTCTGCACTCGATCTCAGAAGTCCTATCCATATGTAATACTCACTATCCATTGCCACAATCTAACCAGGGTATAGTAAGACTAAATTTGATAACACTAACAGTTTCAAGACACGAACAAGGGCTACCCTGTAAGGTTTGATTAAATTAGAAATAAAAACAAAACAAGTTAATAATTTACAAATATACATAATCATTGTGATGATATAAAGACGATTGTTTTGATATGAATTATCACTAACTTTTGGAACTGAGTTATCAGGAGAATACGTAAAATAACCAACTAAGGATACTGAACACAAATTCATAACATTACATGATTGCACCAAAACAAAACAATACAGATACAAAGACTATACAGGTGATACAAAGACGATACAGTTGTACCTAATACAAAGAACGATGCAATAATTTAATTTTGTCTTCTAATGTTTAGCCCTTGAAGCTAGTCGTTAAGTCTACTAACGTCGGTTCAAAAACCAATAACTCGATTTTGCAGTGTTGTAAGTTGATTTTGTAATTCATTTGCGTACTAAGCGGCTCGACTTGGAAACTTTTGGTCAATCCACTACCAAAAGGTACACCCTATGGGATAAACACGACATCTAAAATAACGACGACCAATGTTGAATCCAATCGAAATAACATCTTTTATAGCGCCATACCCACAATCACACATTATGATTGGTGAATCAACTTGTTATTCGTTAACCACCTGGTTGTTTTGATGATGACGACGCAAGGCGGCACGACTATGCCGTCGCATTGCCCTTCCTTCACATCTTTCTTATTCTCGCTATTGTCTTCGAAGTTCTTCTTGCTCTAGTTCATACTCATGCAAATCATCATAGTGCCTTTCTTGCATCTCTATATAAAAATCAATAGGATTTTCTAGTGATGATGGGTTTGACAATCGTAGATCACCCATGCTCAGGGTATCTTCGTAGTCATACGATGTAGGAAGAGAAATAGGCATTATTTAACTACAAACAGAAACAAACATTTTTGATTTCCTTTGTCCTCTAAATTTTGTTTCGACCTTTCGAAATAGGCATTATTTACTAATAAATCAATGGTTTGACAAACATAAAAATACAGAACTTGCACAATTTCAACACATGCTAACATATAAATAGAACACTTCAAGTATAAAAAACCCTAATTTAAGGCAATCGGTATACCCAAATCACCCAGAGACTTTGAACGTAGACCAAAATAAGTTAGAGATGAAATCATCTAAATAAAACCGAAATGATGAAGCCCTAACTACCTGAAATTGTCCTAAATGATCTAAATCAGAGGGTTAAAGTTTGTAAACTAGGAGAAATCAGAGGTTTATAGTTTGTAATGGAGGTAGAGTAGCAATCGGAAGTCTCCATGGACGAATTTCTTGGAGATAGAAACATATAGAAGGATGAGTATGGGAGAAATTTGTTTTGCGGGGAAGTATTTCGTGAATGGGGAAAAGATCGCATCAAATTTTCACTAAACTGAAGCAGGGATACGTTTGAACCGTTGGATTAATCAACATCTACAGTTATTTATTTGTTTAAACCGATAACGCGGATTGCTGACCTGGCATGTATTTATGTAAAGAAACACTTTGAATTGGTGTTGCATGTAACACCCCGTGTATTCTATAACAGTAAAATTCACAAATTAAAGTATAATTAATTTCAAATCAAAGAATTAAGGGAAACGGGATACGCCATTGTGTTCGTCTCGGAAAAATACGCGAAATAGAGTCCGAGTTTTCGAAAAACGGAGTCCATATGAAGAAGATATGGCCTCCGGAAGTTTCAGAATTCAGGTTAAAATTCAAACAGACGAAAACAGCTCAGAAAAACAAGTTTAAAATTCAAAATCGGGCCCAATTAGCCAGGGCGGGAAAATTCCCGCCTAAGGCACCCAGGTCGACTTGGCAGTCGACCTGGGCTAGCCAGGTCGACTGGGCTGTCGACCTGGGTGACCCGTGTCGACTGCCAAGTCGACACGGTGTCGACAGGATTGTCGACCTGGCCCCAGAGCCAGGTCGAACCCAGCCCACCCTGGCTGGCCAGGTCTGTGCTTGGTCGATTTTCTGAGCCTTGCCTTGTCACTAGGGCTAGGTGTCAGCTCCTGGTTGGCCTCTCCTTCAAACGAACGGCTATTATTGAACCAAGCTTCATCGACGGTCTAAATCAACTCACAAAGTCTATAAAAAGGACCTAAGACTAACCCTAATTCACACAAACTAAAATGGAGCTGAGACCGTCATGTTGCTGAGGAGAGACTAAAGATAGCCGTCGGAAATTGAGAGGCAATTAGGAGAATAAACAAAAGCTTAAAGCAACGTCAAATCAATCAAAGCAACGCCTACAACAAAGGATAGCATCTCCAAATTCAGAATTCAGATTCGTCATACGCTGTAAGTAGAGTGCTATTCCGATATGAATTAAATAATTATGTTGATTTGTGTAATGTAAGAAATGGAATTGTGGCGATAATAATCTATATTTGTATGTTGCTTTGATGCAAAACGATTTGGGGATATTATGGTATACGATTGGATATTCGCAAGTACGTGATTTGCGTTGGAAACGAAACGGAATTGTGGCGATAATGACTTATATTTGTATGTTATTTTGATTCTAAACGATTTGGCAATGCTATGGTTTGATTCATACAAGTATATGGTTTATGTTGACAACCACATGTTGTGGAATTTTGATTGGGACTCATGCAAGTATATGATTCATGTTAACAACTATATGTTGTAATAATTTATTTAAGATTCATGCAAGTATATGATTCATGTTAACTACTATATGTTATGATATTTTAATTGGAATTCATGCAAGTCCATGATCTATTGTTATGACAACATGATGTAAAATTCTATGGTCATCTTTAGTGTAATTTGATTCACCTAAGTATTATGATTCATATGAAGTTATGTTGGAATTGGCATCATAGTTCAAGTATAAAAATCATATTTTTGTGATAGTGACAAAAGCACGCATCTTTGTAAATTTGTATTAATTTTATGAACATGGCTAAACTATGTTCGTTATTATGCCCAATTGAAAAACATGTTTTTAGGCTCATGTTGTTATCATAAGTTACATTAGAATTACATTAGAATTACATTCCTCTTGCAAGTTTACATAGATAAAATAAAAACCATGATGTAAGTTTAGATATGTTTATGCTATAATTCTATGAATAGAATGAAAACCATGATTCATATAAGAATTAGGTTGGGATAATTTTAGTTGAACCATACTTTTGTATTAGTGACAAAAGTAAGCACCTTTTTGTTAACATGTAGTGATTTTATGAACACGATTAGTTTATGCCTAAATAAAAAATATAGGCTTATATTTTTAGTCAAGACCCTGTGCCAATAATAATGATATCTAATTTAGTTAGATTCTTAATTTCAAGTTTACATGGTTAGTTGAACCTATGATTCATGTTTAAGTTTATGCCATTATCATATGACTAGAATAATTCATGTTTAAGTACTGCTTATGCCATAATCATATGAATAAAATAATTCATGTTTAAGTATTGTCTATGCATTAACCATATGAATAAAATGATTCATGTATTATTTATGCCATGATTATATGAATAGAACGATTCATGTTTAAGTACTGCTTATGCCATAATCATATGAATAAAATAATTCATGTTTAAGTATTGTCTATGCATTAACCATATGAATAGAATGATTTATGTTTAAGTATTGTTTATGCTATGATTATATGGATAAAATGATTCATGTTATGCCATGATTATATGATGTTACAATTGCAAGTTCACATGTGCCTATTTTATGTCAATTGAATCGTTCGTTGCAAGTTCATGCATTCACACTCCCCTTTTTCATGTTACTATATAAACACCATGTTATAAGCCTCCCCTTTTCATTTGGCTAAATTGGGTTTAAGTATTAAACCCAATACACCTTACGTTGGAGTGAACGTATAATACGGGGGTAATGACGTTTGGGCTAAAATATAGAACATATGTGTTGGCATGTTTAACGCATGCCAACAACCTTGAAAGAACAATTAAGTGGCATAAATGAAATTTAACCAATAAAGATGAATTTTAATAATGGGCCGCAAATATTTACATATAAAAAGAAAAGAGACAAAATATGTAAATGTAGAAAATACGATGTGTTTAACCCGAGGTTGGATTGAGTTGTGATGTAAACCTGCCCGGAACCGCCCGGCTGTCCAGTAGTCACAACAATACCTATCCAATGTGGGTGGTTAAACATGGAGCACAATAAGGACCCGAGGTTAGACTGAGTTGTGGTGTAAGACTGCCCGGACCCAACCGGCAACAGGCAGCCACAACAATATCTGTCTAATATGAGAGGTCAAGGCTTTAATAAGACAATTAAGGCTGAGTCAGGATTGATAGGATTAAGTAAATTATATTAATACTTAATCAAGATGGAACATGCTAAACTAAACAGACTGATTGGGGGTTAGGTTTATAAAACACTTAACCAACTTAGCATGTTGGCTAGAAATAGAAAACCTAGTAGCGGGGGACCCTTTTCGCAGTAACCCTACAAGGTATCATGATACCCTGAAACTAGACAGGGTGGGGCACGATTACTGGGCTGATTGTAAGAGGTCAAATCGACGGCGGTGATGCAGTAGTGTAGGTTCTAACGGGGTGCGGGCGTGCACACACTCCGGCGTAGAAAAATAAGGCACTGGGCACCAGTAGCATACCTGTGCATTCTAGGATTTGTGTCGGGCCGCCACCATGGGACTTGATACACCCCATGGTGGGACCAGCATAGGTAACTACAACATCGGGGGCCGTAAGACACATGTAACTATGCGAGTAGGAGCCGATCATCATAAAATCAATCACTTCACCCTGGTTATGGGGTGCCTGTTGGGAACTAGTTCATATGGGTACAGAGATTACTATGGGGTACGACAGTATATTCGACCCTAGACAACTTAACTAAGTATATGGTGCTTTTCCATTTCTAGTTTATACTTATCACACCCAGTTCTTTATTCATAGACTGAATAGTCCTAGACTTACTCAGGCTTTATGTCTGACTCTACTTTTCTTTCGTCTTCTTTCCTTCCGTTTCCCCCCAGGTCCACAGGGAGGGAATACCGCAGCTTGACCAGCCTTCATATCCAGCTTGAAGAGAAAGAATGTATTGCTTGGATCTTTTCGTTTTGGACTATGGCTTTGGACAACAACTATGGGACTTTTGCAGTTTATTTATGTTTCCTTTATGCTTCTTTAAATAATGTAATCAAGACAGTTATGAAGATGTTATGTTTTTGGAAGTATTGTAAAACAAATTATGGCATGGATTGTGTAACACATATTTTAATGAAATAAAAGTTGTTGTTTTCCGCTGTTCAAAAATATGTGTTCTTATATCTGTCTTGTATATCTGTGACTTATACTTATAAACCTCCACCAAAATTAGGGCATTCCCTTTGAGAGTGACCCTAACGGAGATGGGGTGTTTCACTTGGTATCAGAGCATAGGTTTACCAGATAAGATAAAAAGTTTTGAAAAATTATTTTCAAAAAGAAATTTTAAAGAAGCTACGAAATTGTGAAGTTAAAGACGGACAAAGCATAATGGAGTTAAGCTCAAGAAATGCGACTTAGAAGATTTAAGACTAGATTCGTGCATCATATCTCTTCTTAAGAGTATATCCTTGATCCCTTTCTTCCTGTAGAGCTTACTTGCATGCTATCTTTTGTGTATATCCTCTCGGTCCTATTCTTAATCCAATTTCTATTGCAAACCCTATAGGGAGTATGACTCATCTGTTAGTAACACATGTTGGGCCTCGAGGGTGTTCATTGGTTTGACTAAAGTTTTTGGGTTTTATAGGATACGGATTGGTCTTAGGAAGGGACTCCCTTGTGACCTAAAAAGGAGTCCATCATGCTTAGTTTCCTAGAATCATATATGGTGGTTGGGTTGAGTAATTCTTTAGGTGTCAGTCTGATGTTGATTTCGGTCTTCGGGGCTGATGCTTAGAGAGTTCTTCTCCTAATCAATATATATGTGGCATAGATTTCCAGTTTTGACATTGCCTAATGGGCACAAATTTTTTACTTGCTTCTATCATTCGACTATACCTTTAGGTAGGACCATTTCCTATCATTGAGAAAATTGGGAAAATGGCCTATAGATTAGAGCTACCCGAAAAATTGGCCGGAGTTCACAACATTTTTCATGTTTCACATCTCCGAAAATGTCTACATGAGTCTACTGATATGGTAGAGCCAAATATCCTAGAAGAAGCTGAAGTGGAACGCGAAGCAACCGTGAGGAAAGTTCCAACCCGCATATTAGGAACGGAAGTGAAGAAGCTACGCAACCGCGAAGTCAAGCTCATCAAAGTTCAGTGGAGCGACGCCGAGGGAGACGCGACTTGGGAAACTGAAGCTAGAATACGCACTGCCTACCCTTTTCTTTTCGAGGGTACATCCTTGATCTTTCTTTTTCCTTAAGTTGCGCTTTTATCTATCTTTTTAGGTATATTTCCTCGACCTTATCTTTTAGGTAGAAACCCTTTGGATGAAAACATGTAATTGAAACATGTTATGGATGATGGTTGCAAGTTGTTGCAAGTGATTGCTAGTGGTTGCTCATAGTTGCATATACACACACAATCTAGGTTTTAGATCGGCTCAGTCACTTCATATTGCATATGCATATATGTTTGCATTCGTATATGGTTGAACTTTAATGTGTTGTCATATGGATGTTGCATTTGTATGAATGATTGTGCACTCATGTAGAATCATGAATAGGAAAATTTGCATACATAATGGATTCATGGCACTTACATAATTCGCATTATGGAGGTCAACTGAATCAGTAGACCGCCTGATTTTGCATTAGATAAGTATATGTACACACACACTTCGCATATGATCAAGAAGCATTAGAAGTCTTTTAAGGACAATGGATACTCGTGTCTGATGGATGAGTAGATGGATGTTAGGATATATATTTTTTTCCTAAACTTGAAGATTTCGGGGACGAAATCCTTTTAAGTGGGGGAGAATGTAACACCCCGTGTATTCTATAATAGTAAAATTCACAAATTAAAGTATAATTAATTTCAAATCAAAGAATTAAGGGAAACGGGATACGCCATTGTGTTCGTCTCGGAAAAATACGCGAAATAGAGCCCGAGTTTTCAAAAAACGGAGTCCGTATGAAGAAGATATGGCCTCCGGAAGTTTCAGAATTCAGGTTAAAATTCAAACAGACGAAAACAGCTCAGAAAAACAAGTTTAAAATTCAAAATCGGGCCCAATTGGCCAGGGCGGGAAAATTCCCTCCTAAGGCACCCAGGTCGACTTGGCAGTCGACCTGGGCTAGCCAGGTCGACTGGGCTGTCGACCTGGGTAACCCGTGTCGACTGCTAAGTCGACACGGTGTCGACAGGGTTGTCGACCTGGCCCCAGAGCCAGGTCGAACCCAGCCCACCCTGGCTGGCCAGGTCTGTGCTTGGTCGATTTTCTGAGCCTTGCCTTGTCACTAGGGCTAGGTGTCAGCTCCTGGTTGGCCTCTCCTTCAAACGAACGGCTATTATTGAACCAAGCTTCATCGACGGTCTAAATCAACTCACAAAGTCTATAAAAAGGACCTAAGACTAACCCTAATTCACACAAACTAAAATGGAGCTGAGACCGTCATGTTGCTGAGGAGAGACTAAAGATAGCCGTCGGAAATTGAGAGGCAATTAGGAGAATAAACAAAAGCTTAAAGCAATGTCAAATCAATCAAAGCAACGCCTACAACAAAGGATAGCATCTCCAAATTCAGAATTCAGAATTCAGATTTCTGAATTGAAGATTCGTCATACGCTGTAAGTAGAGTGCTATTCCGATATGAATTAAATAATTGTGTTGATTTGTGTAATGTAAGAAATGGAATTGTGGCGATAATAATCTATATTTGTATGTTGCTTTGATGCAAAACGATTTGGGGATATTATGGTATACGATTGGATATTCACAAGTACGCGATTTGCGTTGGAAACGAAATGGAATTGTGGCGATAATGACTTATATTTGTATGTTATTTTGATTCTAAACGATTTGGCAATGCTATGGTTTGATTCATACAAGTATATGGTTTATGTTGACAACCACATGTTGTGGAATTTTGATTGGGACTCAAGCAAGTATATGATTCATGTTAACAACTATATGTTGTAATAATTTATTTAAGATTCATGCAGGTATATGATTCATGTTAACAACTATATGTTATGATATTTTAATTGGAATTCATGCAAGTCCATGATCTATTGTTATGACAACATGATGTAAAATTCTATGGTCATCTTTAGTGTAATTTGATTCACCTAAGTATTATGATTCATACGAAGTTATGTTGGAATTGGCATCATAGTTCAAGTATAAAAATCATATTTTTGTGATAGTGACAAAAGCACGCATCTTTGTAAATTTGTATTAATTTTATGAACATGGCTAAACTATGTTCGTTATTATGCCCAATTGAAAAACATGTTTTTAGGCTCATGTTGTTATCATAAGTTACATTAGAATTACATTAGAATTACATTCCTCTTGCAAGTTTACATAGATAAAATAAAAACCATGATGTAAGTTTAGATATGTTTATGCTATAATTCTATGAATAGAATGAAAACCATGATTCATATAAGAATTAGGTTGGGATAATTTTAGTTGAACCATACTTTTGTATTAGTGACAAAAGTAAGCACCTTTTTGTTAACATGTAGTGATTTTATGAACACGATTAGTTTATGCCTAAATAAAAATATAGGCTTATATTTTTAGTCAAGACCCTGTGCCAATAATAATGATGTCTAATTTAGTTAGATTCTTAATTTCAAGTTTACATGGTTAGTTGAACCTATGATTCATGTTTAAGTTTATGCCATTATCATATGACTAGAATAATTCATGTTTAAGTACTGCTTATGCCATAATCATATGAATAAAATAATTCATGTTTAAGTATTGTCTATGCATTAACCATATGAATAAAATGATTCATGTATTATTTATGCCATGATTATATGAATAGAACGATTCATGTTTAAGTACTGCTTATGCCATAATCATATGAATAAAATAATTCATGTTTAAGTAATGTCTATGCATTAACCATATGAATAGAATGATTTATGTTTAAGTATTGTTTATGCTATGATTATATGGATAAAATGATTCATGTTATGCCATGATTATATGATGTTACAATTGCAAGTTCACATGTGCCTATTTTATGTCAATTGAATCGTTCGTTGCAAGTTCATGCATTCACACTCCCCTTTTTCATGTTACCATATAAACACCATGTTATAAGCCTCCCCTTTTCATTTGGCTAAATTGGGTTTAAGTATTAAACCCAATACACCTTACGTTGGAGCGAACGTATAATACGGGGGTAATGACGTTTGGGCTAAAATATAGAACATATGTGTTGGCATGTTTAACGCATGCCAACAACCTTGAAAGAACAATTAAGTGGCATAAATGAAATTTAACCAATAAAGATGAATTTGAATAATGGGCCGCAAATATTTACATATAAAAAGAAAAGAGACAAAATATGTAAATGTAGAAAATACGATGTGTTTAACCCGAGGTTGGATTGAGTTGTGATGTAAACCTGCCCGGAACCGCCGGGCTGTCCAGTAGTCACAACAATACCTATCCAATGTGGGTGGTTAAACATGGAGCCCAATAAGGACCCGAGGTTAGACTGAGTTGTGGTGTAAGACTGCCCGGACCCAACCGGCAACAGGCAGCCACAACAATACCTGTCTAATGTGAGAGGTCAAGGCTTTAATAAGACAATTAAGGCTGAGTCAGGATTGATAGGATTAAGTAAATTATATTAATACTTAATCAAGATGGAACATGCTAAATTAAACAGACTGGTTGGGGGTTAGGTTTATAAAACACTTAACCAACTTAGCATGTTGGCTAGAAATAGAAAACCTAGTAGCGGGGGACCCTTTTCGCAGTAACCCTACAAGGTATCATGATACGCTGAAACTAGGCAGGGTGGGGCACGATTACTGGGCTGATTGTAAGAGGTCAAATCGACGGCGGTGATGCAGTAGTGTAGGTTCTAACGGGGTGCGGGCGTGCACACACTCCGGCGTAGAAAAATAAGGCACTGGGCACCAGTAGCATACCTGTGCATTCTAGGATTTGTGTCGGGCCGCCACCATGGGACTTGATACACCCCATGGTGGGACCAACATAGGTAACTACAACATCGGGGGCCGTAAGACACATGTAACTATGCGAGTAGGAGCCGATCATCATAAAATCGATCACTTCACCCTGGTTATGGGGTGCCTGTTGGGAACTAGTTCATATGGGTACAGAGATTACTATGGGGTACGACAGTATATTCGACCCTAGACAACTTAACTAAGTATATGGTGCTTTTCCATTTCTAGTTTATACTTATCACACCCAGTTCTTTATTCATAGACTGAATAGTCCTAGACTTACTCAGGCTTTATGTCTGACTCTACTTTTCTTTCGTCTTCTTTCCTTCCGTTTCCCCCCCAGGTCCACAGGGAGGGAATACCGCAGCTTGACCAGCCTTCATATCCAGCTTGAAGAGAAAGAATGTATTGCTTGGATCTTTTCGTTTTGGACTATGGCTTTGGACAGCAACTATGGGACTTTTGCAGTTTATTTATGTTTCCTTTATGCTTCTTTAAATAATGTAATCAAGACAGTTATGAAGATGTTATGTTTTTGGAAGTATTGTAAAACAAATTATGGCATGGATTTTGTAACACATATTTTAATGAAATAAAAGTCGTTGTTTTCCGCTGTTCAAAAATATGTGTTCTTATATCTGTCTCGTATATCTGTGACTTATACTTATAAACCTCCACCAAAATTAGGGCATTCCCTTTGAGAGTGACCCTAACGGAGGTGGGGTGTTTCACTTGGTATCAGAGCATAGGTTTACCAGATAAGATAAAAAGTTTTGAAAAATTATTTTCAAAAAGAAAATTTAAAGAAGCTACGAAATTGTGAAGTTAAAGACGGACAAAGCATAATGGAGTTAAGCTCAAGAAATGCGACTTAGAAGATTTAAGACTAGATTCGTGCATCATATCTCTTCTTAAGAGTATATCCTTGATCCCTTTCTTCCTGTAGAGCTTACTTGCATGCTATCTTTTGTGTATATCCTCTCGGTCCTATTCTTAATCCAATTTCTATTGCAAACCCCATAAGGAGTATGACTCATCTGTTAGTAACACATGTTGGGGCTCGAGGGTGTTCATTGGTTTGACTAAAGTTTTTGGGTTTTATAGGATACGGATTGGTCTTAGGAAGGGACTCCCTTGTGACCTAAAAAGGAGTCCATCATGCTTAGTTTCCTAGAATCATATATGGTGGTTGGGTTGAGTAATTCTTTAGGTGTCAGTCTGATGTTGATTTCGGTCTTCGGGGCTGATGCTTAGAGAGTTCTTCTCCTAATCAATATATATGTGGCATAGATTTCCAGTTTTGACATTGCCTAATGGGCACAAATTTTTTACTTGCTTCTATCATTCGACTATACCTTTAGGTAGGACCATTTCCTATCATTGAGAAAATTGGGAAAATGGCCTATAGATTAGAGCTACCCGAAAAATTGGCCGGAGTTCACAACGTTTTTCATGTTTCACATCTCCGAAAATGTCTACATGAGTCTACTGATATGGTAGAGCCAAATATCCTAGAAGAAGCTGAAGTGGAACGTGAAGCAACCGTGAGGAAAGTTCCAACCCGCATATTAGGAACGGAAGTGAAGAAGCTACGCAACCGCGAAGTCAAGCTCATCAAAGTTCAGTGGAGCGACGCCGAGGGAGACGCGACTTGGGAAACTGAAGCTAGAATACGCACTGCCTACCCTTTTCTTTTCGAGGGTACATCCTTGATCTTTCTTTTTCCTTAAGTTGCGCTTTTATCTATCTTTTTAGGTATATTTCCTCGACCTTATCTTTTAGGTAGAAACCCTTTGGATGAAAACATGTAATTGAAACATGTTATGGATGATGGTTGCAAGTGGTTGCAAGTGATTGCTAGTGGTTGCTCATAGTTGCATATACACACACAATCTAGGTTTTAGATCGGCTCAGTCACTTCATATTGCATATGCATATATGTTTGCATTCGTATATGGTTGAACTTTAATGTGTTGTCATATGGATGTTGCATTTGTATGAATGATTGTGCACTCATGTAGAATCATGAATAGGAAAATTTGCATACATAATGGATTCATGGCACTTACATAATTCGCATTAAGGAGGTCAACTGAATCAGTAGACCGCCTGATTTTGCATTAGATAAGTATATGTACACACACACTTCGCATATGATCAAGAAGCATTAGAAGTCTTTTAAGGACAATGGATACTCGTGTCTGATGGATGAGTAGATGGATGTTTGGATGTTAGGATATATTTTTTTTTCCTAAACTTGAAGATTTCGGGGACGAAATCCTTTTAAGTGGGGGAGAATGTAACACCCCGTGTATTCTATAATAGTAAAATTCACAAATTAAAGTATAATTAATTTCAAATCAAATAATTAAGGGAAACGGGATACGCCATTGTGTTCGTCTCGGAAAAATACGCGAAATAGAGCCCGAGTTTTCAAAAAACGGAGTCCGTATGAAGAAGATATAGCCTCCGGAAGTTTCAGAATTCAGGTTAAAATTCAAACAGACGAAAACAGCTCAGAAAAACAAGTTTAAAATTCAAAATCGGGCCCAATTGGCCAGGGCGGGAAAATTCCCTCCTAAGGCACCCAGGTCGACTTGGCAGTCGACCTGGGCTAGCCAGGTCGACTGGGCTGTCGACCTGGGTAACCCGTGTCGACTGCTAAGTCGACACGGTGTCGACAGGGTTGTCGACCTGGCCCCAGAGCCAGGTCGAACCCAGCCCACCCTGGCTGGCCAGGTCTGTGCTTGGTCGATTTTCTGAGCCTTGCCTTGTCACTAGGGCTAGGTGTCAGCTCCTGGTTGGCCTCTCCTTCAAACGAACGGCTATTATTGAACCAAGCTTCATCGACGGTCTAAATCAACACACAAAGTCTATAAAAAGGACCTAAGACTAACCCTAATTCACACAAACTAAAATGGAGCTGAGACCGTCATGTTGCTGAGGAGAGACTAAAGATAGCCGTCGGAAATTGAGAGGCAATTAGGAGAATAAACAAAAGCTTAAAGCAATGTCAAATCAATCAAAGCAACGCCTACAACAAAGGATAGCATCTCCAAATTCAGAATTCAGATTTCTGAATTGAAGATTCGTCATACGCTGTAAGTAGAGTGCTATTCCGATATGAATTAAATAATTGTGTTGATTTGTGTAATGTAAGAAATGGAATTGTGGCGATAATAATCTATATTTGTATGTTGCTTTGATGCAAAACGATTTGGGGATATTATGGTATACGATTGGATATTCACAAGTACGCGATTTGCGTTGGAAACGAAATGGAATTGTGGCGATAATGACTTATATTTGTATGTTATTTTGATTCTAAACGATTTGGCAATGCTATGGTTTGATTCATACAAGTATATGGTTTATGTTGACAACCACATGTTGTGGAATTTTGATTGGGACTCATGCAAGTATATGATTCATGTTAACAACTATATGTTGTAATAATTTATTTAAGATTCATGCAGGTATACGATTCATGTTAACAACTATATGTTATGATATTTTAATTGGAATTCATGCAAGTCCATGATCTATTGTTATGACAACATGATGTAAAATTCTATGGTCATCTTTAGTGTAATTTGATTCACCTAAGTATTATGATTCATATGAAGTTATGTTGGAATTGGCATCATAGTTCAAGTATAAAAATCATATTTTTGTGATAGTGACAAAAGCACGCATCTTTGTAAATTTGTATTAATTTTATGAACATGGCTAAACTATGTTCGTTATTATGCCCAATTGAAAAACATGTTTTTAGGCTCATGTTGTTATCATAAGTTACATTAGAATTACATTAGAATTACATTCCTCTTGCAAGTTTACATAGATAAAATAAAAACCATGATGTAAGTTTAGATATGTTTATGCTATAATTCTATGAATAGAATGAAAACCATGATTCATATAAGAATTAGGTTGGGATAATTTTAGTTGAACCATACTTTTGTATTAGTGACAAAAGTAAGCACCTTTTTGTTAACATGTAGTGATTTTATGAACACGATTAGTTTATGCCTAAATAAAAATATAGGCTTATATTTTTAGTCAAGACCCTGTGCCAATAATAATGATATCTAATTTAGTTAGATTCTTAATTTCAAGTTTACATGGTTAGTTGAACCTATGATTCATGTTTAAGTTTATGCCATTATCATATGACTAGAATAATTCATGTTTAAGTACTGCTTATGCCATAATCATATGAATAAAATAATTCATGTTTAAGTATTGTCTATGCATTAACCATATGAATAAAATGATTCATGTATTATTTATGCCATGATTATATGAATAGAACGATTCATGTTTAAGTACTGCTTATGCCATAATCATATGAATAAAACAATTCATGTTTAAGTATTGTCTATGCATTAACCATATGAATAGAATGATTTATGTTTAAGTATTGTTTATGCTATGATTATATGGATAAAATGATTCATGTTATGCCATGATTATATGATGTTACAATTGCAAGTTCACATGTGCCTATTTTATGTCAATTGAATCGTTCGTTGCAAGTTCATGCATTCACACTCCCCTTTTTCATGTTACCATATAAGCACCATGTTATAAGCCTCCCCTTTTCATTTGGCTAAATTGGGTTTAAGTATTAAACCCAATACACCTTACGTTGGAGCGAACGTATAATACGGGGGTAATGACGTTTGGGCTAAAATATAGAACATATGTGTTGGCATGTTTAACGCATGCCAACAACCTTGAAAGAACAATTAAGTGGCATAAATGAAATTTAACCAATAAAGATGAATTTGAATAATGGGCCGCAAATATTTACATATAAAAAGAAAAGAGACAAAATATGTAAATGTAGAAAATACGATGTGTTTAATCCGAGGTTGGATTGAGTTGTGATGTAAACCTGCCCGGAACCGCCCGGCTGTCCAGTAGTCACAACAATACCTATCCAATGTGGGTGGTTAAACATGGAGCCCAATAAGGACCCGAGGTTAGACTGAGTTGTGGTGTAAGACTGCCCGGACCCAACCGGCAACAGGCAGCCACAACAATACCTGTCTAATGTGAGAGGTCAAGGCTTTAATAAGACAATTAAGGCTGAGTCAGGATTGATAGGATTAAGTAAATTATATTAATACTTAATCAAGATGGAACATGCTAAACTAAACAGACTGATTGGGGGTTAGGTTTATAAAACACTTAACCAACTTAGCATGTTGGCTAGAAATAGAAAACCTAGTAGCGGGGGACCCTTTTCGCAGTAACCCTACAAGGTATCATGATACCCTGAAACTAGGCAGGGTGGGGCACGATTACTGGGCTGATTGTAAGAGGTCAAATCGACGGCGGTGATGCAGTAGTGTAGGTTCTAACGGGGTGCGGGCGTGCACACACTCCGGCGTAGAAAAATAAGGCACTGGGCACCAGTAGCATACCTGTGCATTCTACGATTTGTGTCGGGCCGCCACCATGGGACTTGATACACCCCATGGTGGGACCAGCATAGGTAACTACAACATCGGGGGCCGTAAGACACATGTAACTATGCGAGTAGGAGCCGATCATCATAAAATCGATCACTTCACCCTGGTTATGGGGTGCCTGTTGGGAACTAGTTCATATGGGTACAGAGATTACTATGGGGTACGACAGTATATTCGACCCTAGACAACTTAACTAAGTATATGGTGCTTTTCCATTTCTAGTTTATACTTATCACACCCAGTTCTTTATTCATAGACTGAATAGTCCTAGACTTACTCAGGCTTTATGTCTGACTCTACTTTTCTTTCGTCTTCTTTCCTTCCGTTTCCCACCCAGGTCCACAGGGAGGGAATACCGTAGCTTGACCAGCCTTCATATCCAGCTTGAAGAGAAAGAATGTATTGCTTGGATCTTTTCGTTTTGGACTATGGCTTTGGACAGCAACTATGGGACTTTTGCAGTTTATTTATGTTTCCTTTATGCTTCTTTAAATAATGTAATCAAGACAGTTATGAAGATGTTATGTTTTTGGAAGTATTGTAAAACAAATTATGGCATGGATTGTGTAACACATATTTTAATGAAATAAAAGTCGTTGTTTTCCGCTGTTCAAAAATATGTGTTCTTATATCTGTCTCGTATATCTGTGACTTATACTTATAAACCTCCACCAAAATTAGGGCATTCCCTTTGAGAGTGACCCTAACGGAGGTGGGGTGTTTCACTTGGTATCAGAGCATAGGTTTACCAGATAAGATAAAAAGTTTTGAAAAATTATTTTCAAAAAGAAAATTTAAAGAAGCTACGAAATTGTGAAGTTAAAGACGGACAAAGCATAATGGAGTTAAGCTCAAGAAATGCGACTTAGAAGATTTAAGACTAGATTCGTGCATCATATCTCTTCTTAAGAGTATATCCTTGATCCCTCTCTTCCTGTAGAGCTTACTTGCATGCTATCTTTTGTGTATATCCTCTCGGTCCTATTCTTAATCCAATTTCTATTGCAAACTCCATAGGGAGTATGACTCATCTGTTAGTAACACATGTTGGGGCTCGAGGGTGTTCATTGGTTTGACTAAAGTTTTTGGGTTTTATAGGATACGGATTGGTCTTAGGAAGGGACTCCCTTGTGACCTAAAAAGGATTCCATCATGCTTAGTTTCCTAGAATCATATATGGTGGTTGGGTTGAGTAATTCTTTGGGTGTCAGTCTGATGTTGATTTCGGTCTTCGGGGCTGATGCTTAGAGAGTTCTTCTCCTAATCAATATATATGTGGCATAGATTTCCAGTTTTGACATTGCCTAATGGGCACAAAGTTTTTACTTGCTTCTATCATTCGACTATACCTTTAGGTAGGACCATTTCCTATCATTGAGAAAATTGGGAAAATGGCCTATAGATTAGAGCTACCTGAAAAATTGGCCGGAGTTCACAACGTTTTTCATGTTTCACATCTCCGAAAATGTCTACATGAGTCTACTGAAGTGGTAGAGCCAAATATCCTAGAAGAAGCTGAAGTGGAACGCGAAGCAACCGTGAGGAAAGTTCCAACCCGCATATTAGGAACGGAAGTGAAGAAGCTACGCAACCGCGAAGTCAAGCTCATCAAAGTTCAGTGGAGCGACGCCGAGGGAGACGCGACTTGGGAAACTGAAGCTAGAATACGCACTGCCTACCCTTTTCTTTTCGAGGGTACATCCTTGATCTTTCTTTTTCCTTAAGTTGCGCTTTTATCTATCTTTTTAGGTATATTTTCTCGACCTTATCTTTTAGGTAGAAACCCTTTGGATGAAAACATGTAATTGAAACATGTTATGGATGATGGTTGCAAGTGGTTGCAAGTGATTGCTAGTGGTTGCTCATGGTTGCATATACACACACAATCTAGGTTTTAGATCGGCTCAGTCACTTCATATTGCATATGCATATATGTTTGCATTCGTATATGGTTGAACTTTAATGTGTTGTCATATGGATGTTGCATTTGTATGAATGATTGTGCACTCATGTAGAATCATGAATAGGAAAATTTGCATACATAATGGATTCATGGCACTTACATAATTCGCATTAAGGAGGTCAACTGAATCAGTAGACCGCCTGATTTTGCATTAGATAAGTATATGTACACACACACTTCGCATATGATCAAGAAGCATTAGAAGTCTTTTAAGGACAATGGATACTCGTGTCTGATGGATGAGTAGATGGATGTTTGGATGTTAGGATATATATTTTTTTCCTAAACTTGAAGATTTCGGGGACGAAATCCTTTTAAGTGGGGGAGAATGTAACACCCCGTGTATTCTATAATAGAAAAATTCACAAATTAAAGTATAATTAATTTCAAATCAAAGAATTAAGGGAAACGGGATTCGCCATTGTGTTCGTCTTGGAAAAATACGCGAAATAGAGCCCAAGTTTTCGAAAAACGGAGTCCGTATGAAGAAGATACGGCCTCCGGAAGTTTCAAAATTCAGGTTAAAATTCAAACAGACGAAAACAGCTCAGAAAAACAAGTTTAAAATTCAAAATCGGGCCCAATTGGCCAGGGCGGGAAAATTCCCTCCTAAGGCACCCAGGTCGACTTGGCAGTCGACCTGGGCTAGCCAGGTCGACTGGGCTGTCGACCTGGGTAACCCGTGTCGACTGCTAAGTCGACACGGTGTCGACAGGGTTGTCGACCTGGCCCCAGAGCCAGGTCGAACCCAGCCCACCCTGGCTGGCCAGGTCTGTGCTTGGTCGATTTTCTGAGCCTTGCCTTGTCACTAGGGCTAGGTGTCAGCTCCTGGTTGGCCTCTCCTTCAAACGAACGGCTATTATTGAACCAAGCTTCATCGACGGTCTAAATCAACTCACAAACTCTATAAAAAGGACCTAAGACTAACCCTAATTCACACAAACTAAAATGGAGCTGAGACCGTCATGTTGCTGAGGAGAGACTAAAGATAGCCGTCGGAAATTGAGAGGCAATTAGGAGAATAAACAAAAGCTTAAAGCAACGTCAAATCAATCAAAGCAACGCCTACAACAAAGGATAGCATCTCCAAATTCAGAATTCAGATTTCTGAATTGAAGATTCGTCATACGCTGTAAGTAGAGTGCTATTCCGATATGAATTAAATAATTGTGTTGATTTGTGTAATGTAAGAAATGGAATTGTGGCGATAATAATCTATATTTGTATGTTGCTTTGATGCAAAACGATTTGGGGATATTATGGTATACGATTGGATATTCACAAGTACGCGATTTGCGTTGGAAACGAAATGGAATTGTGGCGATAATGACTTATATTTGTATGTTATTTTGATTCTAAACGATTTGGCAATGCTATGGTTTGATTCATACAAGTATATGGTTTATGTTGACAACCACATGTTGTGGAATTTTGATTGGGACTCATGCAAGTATTTGATTCATGTTAACAACTATATGTTGTAATAATTTATTTAAGATTCATGCAGGTATATGATTCATTTTAACAACTGTATGTTATGATATTTTAATTGGAATTCATGCAAGTCCATGATCTATTGTTATGACAACATGATGTAAAATTCTATGGTCATCTTTAGTGTAATTTGATTCACCTAAGTATTATGATTCATATGAAGTTATGTTGGAATTGGCATCATAGTTCCAGTATAAAAATCATATTTTTGTGATAGTGACAAAAGCACGCATCTTTGTAAATTTTATTAATTTTATGAACATGGCTAAACTATGTTCGTTATTATGCCCAATTGAAAAACATGTTTTTAGGCTCATGTTGTTATCATAAGTTACATTAGAATTACATTAGAATTACATTCCTCTTGCAAGTTTACATAGATAAAATAAAAACCATGATGTAAGTTTAGATATGTTTATGCTATAATTCTATGAATAGAATGAAAACCATGATTCATATAAGAATTAGGTTGGGATAATTTTAGTTGAACCATACTTTTGTATTAGTGACAAAAGTAAGCACATTTTTGTTAACATGTAGTGATTTTATGAACACGATTAGTTTATGCCTAAATAAAAAATATAGGCTTATATTTTTAGTCAAGACCCTGTGCCAATAATAATGATATCTAATTTAGTTAGATTCTTAATTTCAAGTTTACATGGTTAGTTGAACCTATGATTCATGTTTAAGTTTATGCCATTATCATATGACTAGAATAATTCATGTTTAAGTACTGCTTATGCCATAATCATATGAATAAAATAATTCATGTTTAAGTATTGTCTATGCATTAACCATATGAATAAAATGATTCATGTATTATTTATGCCATGATTATATGAATAGAACGATTCATGTTTAAGTACTGCTTATGCCATAATCATATGAATAAAATAATTCATGTTTAAGTATTGTCTATGCATTAACCATATGAATAGAATGATTTATGTTTAAGTATTGTTTATGCTATGATTATATGGATAAAATGATTCATGTTATGCCATGATTATATGATGTTACAATTGCAAGTTCACATGTGCCTATTTTATGTCAATTGAATCGTTCGTTGCAAGTTCATGCATTCACACTCCCCTTTTTCATGTTACCATATAAACACCATGTTATAAGCCTCCCCTTTTCATTTGGCTAAATTGGGTTTAAGTATTAAACCCAATACACCTTACGTTGGAGCGAACGTATAATACGGGGGTAATGACGTTTGGGCTAAAATATAGAACATATGTGTTGGCATGTTTAACGCATGCCAACAACCTTGAAAGAACAATTAAGTGGCATAAATGAAATTTAACCAATAAAGATGAATTTGAATAATGGGCCGCAAATATTTACATATAAAAAGAAAAGAGACAAAATAGGTAAATGTAGAAAATACGATGTGTTTAACCCGAGGTTGGATTGAGTTGTGATGTAAACCTGCCCGGAACCGCCCCGCTGTCCAGTAGTCACAACAATACCTATCCAATGTGGGTGGTTAAACATGGAGCCCAATAAGGACCCGAGGTTAGACTGAGTTGTGGTGTAAGACTGCCCGGACCCAACCGGCAACAGGCAGCCACAACAATACCTGTCTAATGTGAGAGGTCAAGGCTTTAATAAGACAATTAAGGCTGAGTCAGGATTGATAGGATTAAGTAAATTATATTAATACTTAATCAAGATGGAACATGCTAAACTAAACAGACTAATTGGGGGTTAGGTTTATAAAACACTTAACCAACTTAGCATGTTGGCTAGAAATAGAAAACCTTGTAGCGGGGGACCCTTTTCGCAGTAACCCTACAAGGTATCATGATACCCTGAAACTAGGCAGGGTGGGGCACGATTACTGGGCTGATTGTAAGAGGTCAAATCGACGGCGGTGGTGCAGCAGTGTAGGTTCTAACGGGGTGCGGGCGTGCACACACTCCGGCGCAGAAAAATAAGGCACTGGGCACCAGTAGCATACCTGTGCATTCTAGGATTTGTGTCGGGCCGCCACCATGGGACTTGATACACCCCATGGTGGGACCAGCATAGGTAACTACAACATCGGGGGCCGTAAGACACATGTAACTATGCGAGTAGGAGCCGATCATCATAAAATGGATCACTTCACCCTGGTTATGGGGTGCCTGTTGGGAACTAGTTCATATGGGTACAGAGATTACTATGGTGTACGACAGTATATTCGACCCTAGACAACTTAACTAAGTATATGGTGCTTTTCCATTTCTAGTTTATACTTATCACACCCAGTTCTTTATTCATAGACTGAATAGTCCTAGACTTACTCAGGCTTTATGTCTGACTCTACTTTTCTTTCGTCTTCTTTCCTTCCGTTTCCCCCCCCCCCCCCCACCCCCCCAGGTCCACAGGGAGGGAATACCGCAGCTTGACCAGCCTTCATATCCAGCTTGAAGAGAAAGAATGTATTGCTTGGATCTTTTCGTTTTGGACTATGGCTTTGGACAACAACTATGGGACTTTTGCAGTTTATTTATGTTTCCTTTATGCTTCTTTAAATAATGTAATCAAGACAGTTATGAAGATGTTATATTTTTGGAAGTATTGTAAAACAAATTATAGCATGGATTGTGTAACACATATTTTAATGAAATAAAAGTTGTTGTTTTCCGCTGTTCAAAAATATGTGTTCTTATATCTGTCTTGTATATCTGTGACTTATACTTATAAACCTCTACCAAAATTAGGGCATTCCCTTTGAGAGTGACCCTAACGGAGGTGGGGTGTTTCATTGCACGTCACAACACAAGAATTCCAACAGCAACATTGCATTAACATCTAATGCAACAACATATGAATGTTGTTGCAGAAGATCAAAAAAAGCATAGCTTTCGCCACAATTTTCATGCAATGCACACAAATTAGTGTCGAATATGCCCACTTTTGCAGTAGTGTAAGAAGCGGATCCAATCTCAGATGATGAGCAGCGGGCTGCTGGTGAGATAATTGTTTGTTGTTAAGCAATAGAAAGGCTCTGATACCATGTAAAAGTAATGGCAGTGAAAGATATTGATTTGTATTCAAAGATAAAATGTGTACAAGGTTGGGATGTTCCTTATATCGATAAGTGATGGGCTAAAATATAAGGCCCATATGACAGCTTGGTAAATTACCAAAGTCCAAAATAATACAATGTAAAGTAAACTGCTCTCTTGGCAGAAAATTATCTAAAAAAATTAAATTATAGTTGATGTGTAATGGAACATGGTTGTCTTATCTACTTTGCTTTTCTTTAACACTAGCTTTAGTTATCATCATTTCTAACTTCAAGGCATTTTCTTCTTCATATTTTCTAATAACTTTTCCCTTTACTCATAGGTCCTGAATTTTGGTCGCTGTAAATAATAACCATGCACATGAATTGTTATGTAACGACGCTCAATACAAAGCTCTCTCTCCTCCTGCATAAGGTACATGCATATAAGTTGACGTACACATCCTTGTAAATAATAACCATGCACATGAAAGAAATCCCTGATGTTATGTGTCTGCCAACTCATACATATACTTCACTTCTTCAATTTATTCCATGATATGGGACTATTTATTCAAAGCACCATTCATACCTCAACAACATGTGAGACAGTTCTAACAATCTCCCCTTGACTCGCATCCTACGAGTAACTTTTGAGAGAACTGCGTTGCCTGCATGACCCAGTCCATAACCTTTGGCTCTGATACCAGTGTTATGCAATGACAGTCAGAACAAAGATCTCCCTCCTCTTGCATAGTTTGCATGGATATGAGTTGGCATACACATTCTTGCAACAAAAGGAATCCCTGAAGTTTGGTGCCTACCAACTCATATATATACTTCACTCCTTCAATTTATTCCGTAATGTGGTACTGTTTATTCAAACTACCATTCATACCTCAACAACACGCGAGACAATATTTTCTTATGAAATCATTCTTCTTCCATCAGCTACGATATTTGCTTTTGAAACATCAAGTTTTATGAATTTTTATCTGCTCAATCTTTGAGATTCCATCAAAAAAACAGTCTGCGTTGCTAGCACAACTTTCTTACTTAAGACTGTGATAAATGAAAATGGTGAAAGTAAAGGAGTTCTTGGATTTAGAAAGCTCATTACTAAGGTTAGTAACTCTACTCTGTGATACTTATTTACTCTTTCGAGAAAATTTTATTTTGATTGCACTTACATTGTAGTTTGAATTCATGCAACTATGGTTACTATCTGTTTCTTCATTTCATTTCTATTCCTACATCATGCAAATATAAGCGTATGGATTTTATGATTACTTCTCACTTACGCCAAGAAATCATGCTAACTTTGTTTAACTTTGTCCATTTTTAGCTAAAAATTGTTGACGTGTTTAAAGGGCAATAAACTTTTAGAAGGTTGGACTCTTCTTTTACTGCTGACGCATTTTGATTTGTGGCTCACATCTTGCTGACATAGCGTGTTCATATCTTTGAACGTTTTTTTTGGTCCCTATATAGTTTATCTAGGCTGTCATCACCTGTCAATATATTAGTATAACCGCACATCGATAAGAAAACAGGCCATTAAGGTGTTTAGTATAAAATATCTAATTATTTGTTAAATTATATTTTAAATCACATTCTAATGAAAAATTTATTGCTTGTTTTAAAGAAAAATAAAAGTAAGTGAAAATGTGTAATAAATGCAGAAATTTACGTAATTTTTCGTTTAATAACTATGGAAATTTATATAATTTTTTAGTATAATTAGATATGTATTTATAATTATTCACTATATAATTCCATAAATGTATACAATTACTAGTTTATTTAATTCGAAAGACGTAATTTACATATGTTTTATGGCAAAGATGTTTTGGCTATTTTGAAACTTAATAGAAATTTTAGTTAAACTGTCTTATATATATATAAAGTTGGATTAATGTACTTTTAATGTTTAGCTCAAAATATATCATCATGTAAACGAATATTTAGTTAAAATA
Source organism: Allium sativum (assembly GCA_030737875.1). Classification (NCBI taxonomy): domain Eukaryota; kingdom Viridiplantae; phylum Streptophyta; class Magnoliopsida; order Asparagales; family Amaryllidaceae; genus Allium; species Allium sativum. Next base: position 54,899,432 of record CM060910.1, read on the forward strand.
AATAAATGTAGAAATAGATGTAATAAATAAATCAAAAAATATTGAATTGATTTAATTAAATAACTCACTTAAAAATATCATTGTCATTTGAAAAATTGAACCGGCTAAAATTAAAAACAAAAGAAATAAAAATGAATGTTGGACTCTGTCATTCTTGATATTTCTTCCAACAAGAAGCTTGATTTGATTAAAAACCGATGTCGATTGTGATATGATGGTGATCTTAATAATTGTCGGACAATCCATGGTAACACGTAATAAGGAAAAAAAGAAAAAAATTAGGATCCACCACCTTCCAGAAATCTGGCTCTCTTCCCCTAGATAAATAATGGAGTTCCTCATTTGGAACAATAGGAGAATGAACTCCCCTGCCAAACAGTTTGAAACTCGCAATTTAATTCATTCAAACATATTTTATTTTATTGGCCAATTGAAAAAAAACTCACAACCAGAAACATTCAAAAATTTATGCTAACTGTGGACAACAAATGGAATTTTATCCATAATGCCGAATGTGATGACAAAAGTAGAATTCTCGTTTTATGTGATAAGGCTACTGGTCCATGTTCCTCATGCATACAGACAAACAATACATCGCCTGTATCCTACATAACTCAAATGGTCTTAGTTTGATCTTAACAATAATATAGGCCTATAACATAACTGAGGAGAGGATGGGCTTATGGAACTACATCCGCAAACAAACATCTCAATTCAACCTGTCATAAAACTATCTTCATGCTGACTTAAACACATTTGATAAAGCACCCTACGGCATAGTAGTGACCTTAGTTTTCCAAGTCGGTAGTTGGTACAGTAGCACTTTGTCATAAAACCAAATGCATTCAACACTTATTTTGATATTTCATATACCCTTTCTAACGGCAAAGAAGAAAACTCATGTGTTCAAGTTTGTACTACGGTGGGAGAGAAAAGAACTAGGATCACATTCCCATAGAAAGGTAGGAGCATCCAAAATAAATGAAATCAAGATTATCAAGCAAAATCAAGGTCATCGACTATTTTAATTAATGTAACCAAATTCGTAAGAACATAATGCATTTGTGTATGTAGGACTTTCTAACTTAGACCATGGTTTTTAAGAAAACATACTAATTGTTTCCATGAGTTGAAATGTAAGAACATACAACATTTGGTAAAGGATATTAACTAACAGTGCAAGAGCCTAATGTTCACTAAAGAATAATGTAAGCATGTATATTTCTTAGAAAAATTATGTAGACGGCAAGAAAAATTCATTATGCATATTTTATCAATAATTTATAAAAAAAAATTCCCAAAGTCGTCTGGTTTTAAAAGTGACCGCAAACGCTTTTATTATAACAAATAATAAAATACATTTTTACAGGTGATAGACTACGTGTCTATCAACTAAATTTGGGTTTTAAGGTGGACCGTCCACCACATACGAAATATAGTATTCCGTCAACTCTACTTATACAACTTTACAACACTGGAGCTAGCCTACATTAACTAGACTACAAAATTGCATACTTCAAAAGATGTGATATTACGTTTAAGTGACAAAAGACACAAATAGACCATACATCCAAGTACCTTGCACTTTACAAGACAACATCATCACAACACATTTGAGCGGTACAACCATACCATGCAACACATGTCACTTCGTTGCATAGTTGCTTTGACTTGAGGGTATACAAACAATGTACCCCAAAATATCTTGAGACCATGACATATTCTTCTGACATTTGAGCCGTTTAACTGTACAGAAGCATGACCTCAAATAGAAACCATGTTCTGCAACATTAAACCTCCCAAAAGATTACCTTGGTTGAACATAACAACTTGATTCAACAAGAATGCCCGATGCAGAAAGGTAAAGAAATCATAAATTTTTTCATCATGAACGAGAGCTTAAAATTTCACTTGGTATACTGAAAATCAAAGTGGCAGAAATATTCTAGAGAAACCATACACAAAGCCAATAACACGTCGAACCGAGGAATTGGCAAATGACATCCACACCATAGCCAGTGTGATAATCATACAGCAAAGCTCCTCCACCCGAAAAAGCTGTGACATCTCACACAACATTGAACCAAAGCAAAGAACAAAATGCCAACAAATAGATCACTACAAGACGACACACCACTTCCACATTGAATATCATACAACCCAAAAAGAACCATCAAAACCTCACGAGAAAAAGATAATGACAACTAACTCAAATGCTCATCAAGTAGAGACTAAGCATAAATAGCTTGATAGAAAGGAAAGCATACTAGGTTCGAACAAGGCGAAACGTGAATCCGAACGAGAAGCAAGAAGTTGCTACATCCATGGAGCTCCACGTAGATCCCTATGCTTCAAATTTGGACAAATCGAAACCTACGCAATTTGTTCCAGAACCAAAGAAGACCACTCAAAAGACCCAAACAGTTCACCGCCATCCCCACATCTCGTGGCATGAGCCAGACTTACACAGGACAATATACCACTTAGCAATGTAGCACAAAAGCGCCTAGTTACCTCGAGAATCACATTACAATTATCATACAGCATCGAACCCAAGTTCTATTCAAGCAACCACACAAAAGTAACTGGAAAAATCAGGAAGCCATCACGCACCAGATCCAAAACGCCGACAGGTTGTAGAGAGATTACGATTACTATTGTGGAGAGATTGAGACTGGGAAAGGAGAAAGGGTTGAAATTAAAACGATGTAAATTAGGGCTCTGTAAAGCTCCATGCGGGAGAAATCAAGGGAAAAATGGGTAGAGACTGAATGAAGAAGATTATAAAAGGGGAAAGAGTGAGTTATAAAAGGCGAAGAAGCGACAAGAATATAAAGTGTAAGCGAACTCTTGTAGCCATTAACAGAGCTTCACATAGCTGAAACCTTGTTATAATAATTTATAATATTTTTAGTTCTAAAGATAACGAGAACAACCAAATATTTAGTTTATATTATGTAGGAAACAACAAAATGGAAGGATTATACAGCAAAACACGATTATGGAACTTAAGGCTGCATACACGTATCATAACAACCATTACAACCTTGATACATACATATATTCTATAAAAGAACGGATTTTATGAACATACAAATAAGACGTGTTGCCCTGTTTTTATGGACATACAACTTCCACAAACTTCATATCGTATGTTCTTGTTCTACATAATACTTTCCATTGTAAGCATTATCCTTTCCATTATAACTTCCCAAAACATCTTTGTTATTTTGTAGCATTTAATAACTATGGAAATTGAGTTATTAGGTTGACTATATGCCCTTTTATTTTATCAGCAAACATTGCCTCCTAAATGCTATAGATTCTACTAAATAATATACGTTGCACAAACAAGATAAAAAAAACTAAAATATCATCCAAAGATTTCTGAAATAAAATTACCATATCCCAAAATAAAATAATCAAAATAGCGGAAAAAACACCACCACAAATAGTCCAATCATATCATTTTAATTTCTTAAAATTAAACAATACACATTTCAAACTCGCACGACCACAGAATAAACATTAGAATGATATAACAATATAAACAGCATTTTTCATGTCAGCCTTGCTAACTTAAAAATAAAATTCCAATTCAGTAATAGAGAGAACTAGTATGCCCATTGTGTATGCCTTCCTCTCAACTATAGAACCTAAAATTCTACCAGTCTACCATTTTTTCTATGGATTAGTGAATGCTCTGTACGTATGTATAACATGCACATGCGCACACAATAATCTTAAACATGTTTCATCATGGGTACTTTTTTTTCTTTCAATTAAGATCTTTTGATGATCGATTTGGTTGCTGCTGACTAGGTGACTGATTTTATGTTTTCAAGGACCCAATTTTAATGAAATCCCACAGATGACAACGATTGCATTAAGAAGAATATATTAGTTCAAATTGAAGCTTGCTAAAGGTCTTACGTTTAGATCCATGCATGTAGATTGCATGAATGCATCGAGCCTTTTATGCATACTTTTTCTTGTTTTTCAGCCATTAAACAATTGAGCACTAATTGTCCTCTTAATTTTGTATATTGACTTATGATCAAACTATAGCTTATTTTGACTGTCATGCAAAATAAATCCAAGGTTCAAATTGTAACTTAGTTCAATAGGTAAGCAAAACGAATTTGAACTTGAAGAAAAGGAAAATTTAGCTTAAAGTGGACAGTTTGATCATTCATCGTGAAATGAAATTTCTTATATAAAAATAATGACTTTTCATGTACTAACAACCAGTTTAAACATAAAATTAAAAATACTACTTAAGCAGATAGAAAGAAGGATTAAGATCCGGTCTAAACAACAATCAACATGACCTAAACTTATGCTAAACAACACTAAATATTGATTAAAAGAAACATGAGACATTAAATTTTGACATTATACATTCTCTATTTTACCCAAAGCATACTTATCTGACACTTCTTTATGTTCCATCATTAAAGTTCATGTTTTTTGAAAATCCAATTCATCTCAAGGTCAGTGCACACTTAAACTCTTGTATTATCTCTATAATCGGTCTCTCGCTCTATCCATTCATCATTTTTAATTAATAGCGAACCATCTCAATCTCGAAAACTACATTTTAAAAAGAAATATAAATAATAGGCCAACAATCCGACAACACATTTACATATACATTCAATTGGTTTCCATCAAATTTCTAGCTGCATCCACTAATTTAATCATCTGCATCTCGTGGGAACTCTCAAACTGGTATAAAATAGATTAGTAAAATGATAAAATTTATATAAAATACAAATAAACAATTCAGAAGCATGGTAATTCAGAACCGTATCTTCCTTTCCAAACAGTCAGTGGAACAACTTGTTTTATTCTCCATCGTCGGAAGGCAGGTTGTAGCTTCAGACTCTGAGGAAGGGAGGTTGGTCACGAGTTACGGTGTTGAGGAGGTTGGGTTTTAGAGGTAAACGAATTAGGTTTTCCTGAAGGAAAACAAAAATTAAAAGAGAAAGATGGTTGATATTTCCACTATTGATTTGATTGATAGAGGTAGGATTTTTTTGAAGATAAACGGACTAAGTTTCCAATAGCAAGAAAGTCACGCATTGATTTGAGTAAAAGAGGAAGAATCGACATTGATTCAATTAAAATATGAAGAATCGGAACAGAAAGAAGATGATGGTTACGAGAAATAGAGTTTTTGCAGTCAATATATTTTGCTTCAGACAATTTGATTTTGGCTCTCTTGCTTTAGAAAAATCTCCCTAACGGGTTGATTATGACCAAAATAAATTTTAAAACTAAAATAAATTTTAAAACTAACAATAATAGTATAACCATATAATAGTGGGAAAACCGACTTTGTAATAACATACAATTGATAAAAAAATTGTTGTAGTTTTCTAATTATTTGAAACTACGTACGAATAAAAATACATGAAAGAAAAATTACATATATTATTAAAAACGAGTACTTGGGCACATGTGTGCATGTATGTGTGTTTATATGGTATATGCGTAATTGTACGGATTTTTGCATTTTATAAAACAATTTCGACGTCTACTTAGTGTCGCATCTTTTTCATGAGTGTATGTGCACAAATCAATACTTTCAATATGTGATGTTAGAAAGACTTGTTCTTTGCCATGATTAACGACAGAGAAGCACTAACAGTATAGGCACACAAACGATCATGCACTATTTAATATAATATCAGTGTGAGGTCTCAACATTCTAAAACTTAGTTACTTTTCGTATACAAAAAATAGTACAAAATAGAAATCAATTAATTGAAAAAAACAATAGGTAAGTGCTTGCACAAATAAATACATAAAAATAAAATATCCGATGAAGCATGCACAACAACATGCCAATTATATAACCTCTATCAAGTATCAATAGAACAACATAAAGCAAACTCTTTACGATAAAATACTTCTAAATACTAAAACTACTAACTAATGTTATATGTCAATTGTAACACCCCATAATTTAGTACACCATAATTGTACAGTAACGAAAATAAAATGAATATTAATTTATAGAATATTCAGAATTAAGTAAAACAAACTTTATTGTTGCGTTCGTCTCATAATTTTGGTTCAGATAGACCCTGAGTTTGCGTAAATCGGATATCATATAAAGTAGATTTGGGTTTTTAAAGTTTGAACAGGATTTTGAAATTGAAAATAAATTATATATAAATATATATATAAACAATGCAGGAAGCAACTGTAATGGGGCGACTTGCCCATACCTGGGTCGACCCTTGGGTCGATCCATGTCTAAGAGGGTCGACCCATGGGTCGACATTGTTGATGGTGGGTCGACCCACCCGCATGCTGGTCAGATTCTGAACTATGTATTTGGACTATTTTTATATACTAAGTTCATTGGTTGAGTTGTATGGTTGGATTTAATAACCTAAAATCTAACGGTTAAGAATTTGCTCGGTTAATCTATAAATAGGTGGCTCTCTCTCATTTCTCTACACACAATTATTCATCATTTCTCTCTTCCTCCATGACTATGTTATGAAATTAATAAATAAAATGGAGAGTTACTGCTAGAAGATAGATTAACACAGATAATTCAAGATCTAGAATCAACAACAACCTTCTTCAAGAACTATTTCTGAATCTGATTCTTCGCATAATGAGTTCTAGTTATTTTTAAATTTGAAATATAAAAAGTATTATGATAGTAAATGATTTTGGATATTGAATATACACTACTTATAAGCTATTTTCTATATTGTTCTTTTACTGTTATTCATCTATACAGTTTTGTAGTAATATATGTTCCTTTACAGTCAGTTGATTAATCAGTTTTATGTTCATATATCTATCCCTATTCTACTCTTTAATTTATTTACTGTAAAGACCCGACTTTTCCGTGCCCTTTGAGTTGACTAATTACACTTCCATCCAACCCAAAGTGCATGCAAAAGTGGATAGTTATAAGAAAGAGATTAGAGGGTGAGAGAAGAAAGAAAGAAATGTTAGAATAGAAGAATAAGAAGATCAGAGTCTCACAGTGGAATGGAAAAAAATATATTATATCAAAATTCTTTATTCAAAATGATTCAATATATATATATATATATATATATATGATTACCACTTCAAAATAAACATTCACATCAATCAATACACACAGCAGAATAAACTAGTACTAGTAAATACGTGGAATACGTCTCGACTCCAGCTCCTCTTCTGAAGCTTCAAGCGATATCTAACCTGATAATATACTTGGTTTGACCTGAGCACATTTTAAGCGAAGCAAAATTCACCCGGATCAGTCTGGAATACTTTCGGTGATTAATTCACATGACAAACAACTTGCTTAACTTTAGAAATCCCTTTTTAAAGAAAAGGATAATAGCAAGACCATCCCACACATAAACATGGACGGTTTTTAGCTTACTATAACCCAAAACATTTTTGATAAATCAAAATCCAATGATATTATAATAGCGTCAATCAAACCACAAATAAATAACAATCTAGCAGAACACTTGCTTCTCACGCTTCACATATTCATTATATAATCAAAAACCGCAAGGCGCTTTTTGGAGAATGGATTCCAACTATGACAAGGTATGAGACCACCTTCCGATCAGTGTACTTTAGAGGGAATACAGTGGGGTTCAACAAGAACATCTTACTACCCGACCACACATACCGACCACTCATTCATCTTGAGTGGACCGAATGTATTATCACCTGATGGTTTTAAGGGCTCACTATCCTTCCATACAGAAACGAAAGAAGAACAAATAAGAACTTTCTCTGGATTGGTGATAATACAACCTGCTCGGGTATGACCCACCTAGCCATGCTGCCTGCCCGATTTTTTTCATTTCTCGGTTGTGAGGCTTGAGGTTACGTTAACTTTTAAAACATCTAGCCATCATTCACTTTGAATGCCACATTGTCAGATCCTCCAGAACATCACTAATTGGCATCTATAAAAATAACCTAGGTGTTAAGCTTAGAGAAGGGGTCTTCTCTGCCACCAATAGAAATATGTTTGAAGAAATCAACGTACGTGACTACTTCGGAAATACTCTGTCAGACATTCATCCATACAAGTCATCCGGGAACTGGATGAACTGAAGGCACCCTCCTATTGCATCCTAGGAATCACCCTATAGATCAGTAGCGAGTAGTCCTTGCAATCCATAGATTTCAACCATGACAAAATCATAGTATATCTCTAGGGATCATGTAACGACCCAAGGATTTTCGACCCCGAAAATTGACAGAATGTCGACTTATCGGAAATACCAGATCATTAATAGAAAGAAATTAGAGGGTGAGAAATAGAAAGAAAGGAAATTAGAATAGAAGAAGAACACAACAGACAAAATCAGAGTAAACCCGAATCTTACAATGGAACGAATAAAATATATTATATAATAACTTTTGAAATACAAAATTGTCTTTGTACTTACATATACCATCAGAGCACATCACATACATATCACAGCGGAAATAAACTCTATAATCTAATGTTGAAACCTCCTGCTCCAAGCTCCTCCAAGTATATCTGTAAAATCCTGACTACTTGACTACTCGTATAAATTTGGGAACCCAAGAGTTTAGGGTAAAACAAAATAAAATAAACTTTGGGTCGGTCATGGGACTAGTGTGAGTAAACTCCAATCATTTGTTTAACTTTTAAAAATCCTTTTCTGTAACAACCCGGAAATGCGAGCCAATTTAAAATTTTTATTTTGGCAATTTTAGCGAATTTTGATTATTTAAAATGAATTATTTTAAATAATATTGACGAGAAATTTATTTTGAATAGAATTCGAACGTATATATTTATAAACGTCGTCGTTAGAATATAAATAATTATTTATAATTATAAATAGAATTGAAAATGGCGCGGTAGTTCGATAATTCGATTTCAAAATTCAATTGAATGTACCGGGTGCAAAATAAACCGGATTTTAGTGAAACCAAAAATATTTGAATTGAATTGAGAATATCTTTCCAACGAATCCGAAAAATTGAAATTTCATAGCGGGAATCAAAAGATATGTCCAGTTGAAATTTCTGAATAGTCGCTATGGAATTCAGGCCCTTGAAAACAGCCATTTTGCAAACAACCTCGGATTTCGACGAAACCACTTTTGTTGGATCCGTGATGTTAAGTTATTGCTAGATTCCAAATTTCATAATTTTTCGAATCAATATGTGAGCGTGGCGAAGGAAAACGCGTTTGACCAGTTTCAATTGATTTTAATCGACTGGAAATTGGCCATTTTTCAAACGGTCTCAGAATTCGATGAAATTAGTTTTGTTAGGACCATATCGTCAATACGAAGCTAGAAAATATTTTTCTGGAATTTTTCGAGTTAGTATGTAACCCCAGTAAATTGAAATGCGCGTTCAAATTCAATATATAGAGTTATATTTTGATTTTGACAAAAACTGATCGAAACGATCGAATCAGCCTACGTAGCATATCCCATTGTGTTCGGAACGGGGGTAATTAGCTATGGAGGACAGGTGGTGGGTTCGATTTCGAGTTCGAAAATAAAAGTTGCTTTTTGAAATTAAATAAATTAAATAAATTAAAATTAAAATAAATTTCTCCTCTCCCTCTATACACTCAGCCCCCCCCTGCCGTATGATTCAATCGAAAGAAAAAAAAGGGCGGAGCTCTAAATCGCACGCCGCGCCGCCCCATCCACGCATCGCGCCGCCTACCACCAGTCACCCCCCTCCTCCGTCGATCACCCTCTCTCTCTTCTCCCTCCTCTTCCTACCACGTCGAAGCCCCAGTCCCGAGCGCCACAGACCCAAGCCGCACACCCCCCCTCGCTCGAATCGAAAACCGCACAACACCCACTCCCTTTCCAACTCAATCAACGAACCCCCTGCGCTGTAAGTGTTTTGATTTCTTCATGTATTTTGATTTTTAGTTTATTAAAAATACGATATTTTGGCTTATAAAATTCTGATTTCTTTGATTCTAAGAACTATGATTTTTATGTTGTTAAACGTAGAAAGCTATGATTTTTACTAAATGAAAGTTTGAAATATTTTTAAAGTAGGAAAGACGATATTTTTAAAGTAGGAAAGACGATATTTTTAAAGTAGGAAAGACGATATTTTTAAAGTAGGAAAGACGATATTTTTAAAGTAGGAAAGACGATATTTTTAATGTAAGGAAAGTTTAGATTTTTATAAACTAAAAAGATTTGATCTTTAAGTATAAAAATCGTATTTTTATATATGTAAAAGGCATATAAAAATCGGATTTTTAAATAGGAGAAGGAAGTATAAAAATCGTTTTTTATATATTTGAAAGTAGATTAAAAAGATATAATTTTTATTATAGTAGAGTGTTAAAAATATATTTTTTATAATATAGAAACGTTAAAAATATAATTTTTATATGAGTAGAAGATTAAAAATATGATTTTTACATTATAAAAGTGTTAAAGATTTGATCTTTATTTCGTAGAAGGAGCAAAGATGTGATTTTTATATAAGTGGCGATATAAAAATATAATCTTTATTATATGAACATCGATGTAAAAATAGAATTTTTATCTATATAGTAGTGGTGTAAAAATAGAATTTTAATCTATATAGTAGTGGTGTAAAAATAGAATTTTTATCTATATAGGAGCAATATAAAAATATGATTTTTATATACATAACAACAATATAAAAATGTGATTTTTATATATGTAGTGGCTACGGGCAACGAAAGTGACAAAAGGCGAGAACAGCGATGTCTTCTACATAGGAAGAGTCATGGTATTGGATTAGCTATTGGTGAGAACTTCTCACTTTAAATCTTGTTTTTCTAGTTAAAATATATACTAGGATGCAGACGGTGCTTAGCAGCACCCGACACCCGTCATCCACCGACCATGGATGGCTTGTATGTTTGATTGTTTGTTGTGATAAAAATTGATTGTGTGATGTGAAATAAAATATTATATAGTTAAAAATATTTGATCATTAAAAATATTATTTTTAACGTGTGTGTGTGTGTGTGAATAAAGATATGTGTTTGTTGATTTGAAACCCCACACGGGTGTTGGGATGATATTTGAAGTCCACTCATCCCGATTGATTAGTTGTATGTCGATCGATTGATTGATAGGCTGTTATAAGCGTTAGATATCTATATTTGATGCTTATACAGTGTGGTGCACTTTGGATGATGATTGATTATTTATTGTTGTGATTATATATATGTGTTGTATGGAAACCATATAATTAACATTATATGGTAATTGATTGGGCCTCATTCCAATTGGGAAAATAAAGAATAGAATGAAGTATATATTCATGTGTTGACTAGAATAAATTATCATGTGTTGAAAGAAATATTTTAACAATAAAATTTACATCTTTATCATATTTAAAGTTAGAAACTAACTGGAAAATAGATAAGATGAGTGGTTTCCAGGGTATTGATCTGATATTGGTTCCGGCCTTCGGCGTTAATACCTAGGGAGTCATTCTCTTACTACTTTACGGTTGGAGTCTGATTTAAAAATCAAACAATAGATACCATAATTTTATAAAATATATTAAATAACAAAAATAGTCATGTGTTGACCGTGCTCATGTGTTGAGAATATTCATGTGTTGAAAGTGTATTCATTTGTTGAATAGAATAACGAATTTATTGAAATATATAAAACCATGTTGATTAGAGATGCGCCATTTTGACGTGAGCGATATTTATATCGATTATATTCGTTTTTATAATGAACATAGAAAAGAAAGTGATTTCAAAATATAACGTTTTGAAAATATCATCATTTATATAGTAATGACATGAAATATTCAATTTTGATTTGAAATTGAATATGAAGTTGAATTTGTTTTGAAAACGAATCTAAAATGATTTATAAAATATGTTTTAAAAGGAAATCGATGAAATATATATAATATATATATTATATATAATAGCCTGAATAGAACACGCCGCGCTACGACAGTTCGTGAATTTCGACCATTGACTTCGAATGGACATTGCGGGAGATCCGACCGTCGGATTCTCCTAAAACCAGAACCATTGGGTTCGTATCGAAAAGAGATTTTCAATGAATATTGGAAATTTGAAATCAAACGGTTGGATTTGGAATTATGTCCAAATCAAATTTGGAAAAGGTCGTTGTAAGGGCAGTTCGATGGCCATTGGTGGAAATCGACTGTACGGGCCTTGATAAAATTATTAAAAGTATCGATAATTTGTGTAAAATCAAAAGAAATGATTTGGGAAAAACTGGGATGAAAAATCCAACATTTGTGAAGATAAAAATAGATTTTTATCGAAATGAACTAATTTTGAACTAGAATTAAAAATCAACTTATTTTTGAAATAAATTGAATTTGAAAGTGGTTTTGAAAATGATCAAAATTCCCAATACTTGATTTGGACTGGAGTTGAATCGAATTTACCTTCGGAATATTTCGATGTTGGATTTTGTGACTAAACAGATATTGTTATTGGAATTTGAAAGATATATTTTATATCGTTATTTCCAATACGATATTTGTTGGTTTCATAATTTGATATTAATATAAGCCGGTATATTTTCTACTCAGAGCCTTGTATTTAATATCAAATGTGATTTGGGTTTGTCGTGAATGGTGTCTTCATTAACACTGTTCTTAAGCCCAGTTGAGAAAAAGATTAAATCTTTTTATTTAGATTTAATGAAGTGTATCAATTAAATAATATTTAATTGGAATTGAATTTGAATTGGTTTTTGGGTTTATTGAGAGTGGTGTTTTGAATAACACCTGTTCTTTAACCCGATTAACAATAGAGTGTGATTTTGGGTTTATCGTGAATAGTGTTTTAGATGACATTGGTTCTTTAACCCAGTTAAAGTTAGGATATTGATTTTTGAAAAGATTAAAACTAAGTGGAGTTTTAATGAATCTTTAATTAGATCGAAATGGGAATTGATAATTTAAATTATCAAATCTGAAAAGTGATCGAGAATGGAGTATCACCAGTTTTGCTCCAAAGCGATAGCTAAATCTTTAATTAGATTTGAACGTGAAATGGTAATTAAATTTACCGATAACATCGTGGTGTTAGTTATTGAGTCTTACCAGTTTTGCTCCATGGGATAAATAGGTTGGGATTGGGAAATAAAATAAATAATTGCTTCGGTGTGGTTCGCTAATCCCAACTAGTGTGAAAAACCATAAAATGGTTTGAAATGATATCCAAGGGAAGATTAAAGAATAAATTTGGAAGAATTTATCTTGGATAAAATTAATGGGAACCTTTCCCTAAGAATGTGATTTTGTGAAGAAAAAAAAGAATATTCTGAATTGGAATGAGGCATTCGTTGTGTTTGTGTAACATTTGTTTATTATATACATGGGTTATTCAGAAAGGCCGGGTTTCTACCCATTCTGAATAACCGATTCGACAATATGTCGAAGATGTAGATGGTGGTTGAAGACTGGAAGTCTTCACATCGTTTGGATGATTATTGATGATCTTGATTGGGCTGTACACCCAAGAGGAGAGAAACAGTTGGTGATCATCCAGACGTACTTGGAGATCGATGGATATGCAAGGAAAGTGCCTCCGGTTTCGTTCAGACCCAGAACGAACTTGTAAATGAACTATGTGTCTGACATTGGATTTTATTCTGTGTTGATTGATCTCTATTAAATATACATCTGTTTGGCGGCGGAGAATTTATTCTCTTGCTTAACGCCCTTCTCTGAGACGTACGAGCTCAGAGGTTGTATATCGATGGACATCAATCGCATGGAGTGAATTGCCAGTGTGGCACGGTAAGTGGCAAATGATCAAGGCTGCTGTTGAAAAGCAAAGTCTTGTGGTTGATGATCAAAGCACGGCCTGTGTGGCGCAACTTTGTGTATAACGTGAATTCGCGAGCCTCACACCTTGGTATGAGTCAAAAACAGGATAGTGACTACAGGGAGAGCACGACGTTTCTTTCTAGCTATGGGTGGTGTCAGTGCTTAAACTGGCTGACATTTATATACTTTTCACCTGTGTGGTTGTTGGATGAGGCGCCTCGATATTAGGTCTGTTAGGACCGGGAAACGTGTGCTCAGGAACTGCCAATCCTCAAAAGTAAGAGAGGACCGGCCCTGAAGATCCAAGGATTGCTGTGTGCGGTCCTGGGACATTTGCTAGAGTGTCTCGAACGGAGAGGAGCTTGCCCCTTGCCTCGACTCATGACGGAAATCCAATTTCCAATATGTGATATTGTGGTCTTATTTGTAGAACTAGTATGGCGACATGATATATGGTACCCATTCCGTCTATGATTAATATTTATGATTGAAATTGTTTTGACACTATACACTTATAATAGTTTCAAATGATTTGTTTTGAACGTACCAAGCATGTTTGGCTATTATAAGGGAAAACCCTATCCTCCGGCTTGCGTTGCATTGTGTGATGGGACCTGGGTCTTATAATAGCTTCATTTTTCTAAAAAGTATTGCGCTGTTTATTGATATGCACTGGTATTCTTGGGAGGAAACCCGTTTCGTGTTATATGGCATGGTCCCTTGATTTACCGAACTTTAAAATAAAGATTAATAACTGTTTTAGTTCTCACACCAGTCCCATGACTGACCTGGAGTTTATTGTTTTTAACCTAAACTCTGGGTGCCCTTATTTTGACATGGGCAACTAGTAGTTTTGGTTTTGCATATTTATATTCACAGGATCCTGATTTGCAGCTGGAACGATGCTCGGAAAGCTCTGTATCCGTGTATTACTTTCAGTTGTGTTTTGTATTGTTTTTCCGCTGCTATTTAATTTATTGTAATCTCTGATATTTATTGAATGTGTAATATTTATTCATACTCTGTATATTTTTGTATTCTGATGGAATTGTTGTAATATACAATGAAATGTTCTTCCGTTTGTGTTCCGATATGGCTTGTTTTCATCTCAATCTGGGCTTTCCTTCACAGGGAAGTTCGGGTCGTTATATTTTCAAAAGAAATGATAATCGCAAAACCGATCCACACATAAATACAGATGGTTTTTACCTTACGACAACCCAAAACATTATTTTAAAACAATATTATTTTGATATTATATTAGTGTCTAATACAAGTAAATAGCAATCTAGTTGAACGCATGCATCTTACGCTCTACATATATAATATATAATCAAAATCGCGGGCTCTTATTGGAGAATGAATTTCCAACTATGACAAGGTATGGAACCACCTTCCGATCAGTGTAATCTAGAGGGGATACACTGGAGTTCAACAAGAACATCGTGCAACTCAGCCATACATGACCGACCATTCCTTTCGCTTGAATGTTCCGAACATATTGTCACCTTACGGTTGGTATACCAACATAACCGTTCATTGAAGATACATAAGCGAAAGAAGAACAAAATCGAATATTCTCTAGATGGTGACAATATACCCTAATTGGGAGCGACCAACTTAGCCTTGCTGCCTGGCCGATTTTTGTAATTTCGTGGTTGATGAGGCTTATGGTTATAACGTATCTTTTGAAAGGTCACACCTTCATTTACTGTAAATGTCACATCGTCATACCTTCCAAATCAAAAATTGATTTCCTAAAAATACCATGGGTATAAAGCTAAGAGAAACGAATTCCTCCGCCACCAAACGTAAATACATTTGAAGAGATCAACTTACGCGATCTATTAAATATACTCTGTTAGACATTCATCCATACAAGTTGTCCCAGGACTGGACAAGCTGAAGGCACTATTCTATAAATTTATCTTAGGCAATTTCTACCTCGGACTGCCAGAACAGCCCTTGCATAACTCCGTCTTCAATTATATTTAGCATATATGATTCGTAATGCAAATGCCGATACAAAGTGATTTTCAGATAATAAATCTAATCCTGGTCTCTCTGCATTGACAATGGAAAAATGGTCAAAATCTTTGATAGTCAGTTATTTAACTATCAAAGGAAAACATTCATACAAACAAAGATCTTATTTCCAAATGGAAATTATATCGATCAACCATCAATCAACTCTAATCCCCTTTAATTAAATTTATCAGCAATTTATTCATTCCCTAATTTCCTTTCAATATCCTTACCCATTCTCCACTTGTTTAGCCTCTCACGATTTTCGAAAAACATTTCCATATATTCACAACTCCTTATTTCTCGTATTTCGAAAATATATGTTATTAACATGGGAAAACATTTTCATATCTTATTCACGCATCACTATCCATCTGTCCCTAACCAAAAACTAGTAAGAGAACAACACCCGAAGTATCAATCCCGAAGGCCGAAACCAACATCAAATCGACACTCATGAAACCATTCATCATAACTAATCTCCAGTCAGTTTCTTATTTCCTTTATTTCATTCTTAACTTCAAAATCATTTCATTTTCTATACTTAGAAAACTTCTTTGGATATATTTGGAAAACATTTCCAAAATCCATTTATATAGATTTAAACGAACGTTGTATAAAATATTGATTATAACGATAGCATTATAATACCTTCTTCCAAATATTAATTAATTAATTAAAAATATTGATAAAGACGGAATGTAAATAGTACTTTCCTGAATTCAATATAATCGAATTTTAATGTATAACACTCTTTCAAATAAAATCTACTCGATTAATGTTCCGAACGTTGGAATAAACTCACCGTTTCAGTCAACCAAATTTCTAAATTCACTTTTGAATTTATCACTTCCAACATTTACCAATTTCCTTTTATCACCATTCCAATTTGCAAAACGTTTGCTTTGGAATCATTATTCACTTTAAAACGTGAATATCTTTTTATTACAGAAATCTGGACTCATTTTATTAAATCAAATCTTGATTTGCATTTATCAATACCATTTAAGGTTCACATTCTGTTTATAGGTTTATTTTATAAATTCATGCTTATATCCTGTTTCATTTAAAAATCAACTTCTTGTAATTTCGTATTAAGTTTATAATTTAATCTCGATTCCATATTCAATTATAATTATTGGTTTTTGAACCAAATATTATTTATCTTGTCAAATTCGGAATTATATAATATATAATTCCTAAAAATAAACTATTTATAAAATATTCGACAAAGTCGAAATCTAAATATAAATCATTATGGATTTATTTTAATTATATCTACATTTCGAACATCGAAATGATTTCACCGTTTCCTTTTTAATGATTCCCAATTCCCATTTTAGTTCATTCTTGAATTCATATTTCTAATTTAATTAATAACAATTATTTCATCCCATTTATAATTGTCGTTTATAAACCAAACTACTTGTTTTATATAATTAAACAAGTTATTATATTCTAGCCAATCGAAATTCAATTTTGATTTGTAAAATAGGGTTTTCCTTTTTTAAACCCGAATTCTTTTTAATTATATTTTTACGGTATTTAAATACCAATTATTTTAGGGTCAATGGTATTCAAACATCTCAAACACACAATAATCAACACCAGATTATTTTTCACATAATATATTGCAATATATGAAAAACAACAATATAATTATTGAGGAATCCAGTTGGATCCCTCCAACTTGTTTCCATGCATCCACAGATGTTAATCAACATAAATATCATCGATTTCATGTCAATATAAAATATTATAATAAATGGAATCGGTATTCAACTAACGACTTACATATGTAATTATATGTAATATTTCAACCAGTTCATCCAAACAACCATCACGCATCATTCAATCATCATTTATCAATATTAAATAACGTTTATAAAATTATAAAACTGGATGTTTCATACGATCCTAAAGAATTCTGTTTTGTTGAATTTCGATAACGTTTGAGCGAGATTTAATAATTACAAGTTAATACAATATTTAATATAAAATTAAAACTAAATTACCTCTTATTATTTTGGGCTTCAACGTTATTTAAATCGACCCAACCGCACTATCCCATACCTACGTACACATTACATCACCTTCCCATTCCAAATTTTATGTTGTTTATCATATTTCCGCTCCTCTCATCCATCTGTTGCACTCATTTATATCCATATATATTATTATTTCTTTCTGGGCCTCTTAATTATTTAAGCCGCCCATCGCCCAAATTTTCCTATGGTGGCAGTCCCTTCTTCCACTAGTTGAAACCGTGCACAGCTCCCTGTGTATGCAAACCCATCTTAATACATGCATGCGCGACCTCCTGTACCTCTTTCCTCCCCATATATATAATGTGTCCTCCAGTATATGTTTTCACTACCCGTGGCCATCTCAAAATCTTTCAGCTCCCCTTTTCTTTTCTCTATCGGTCTAGAAATCAAGACCACCATGTCACCAAAAACCCATGACCCATGCTCCTTACCCTCACAAACTACTGTACACACTTAAAATATCGAATCAATGCTCCATTTTCAAAAATCTTCAACTCCTAGAACATGCTGCAATATTTCTAGAGATGGAATTTTCAAGTCGAATGCAATAAGATACACAAATGTCGAAGAGAATAATAACCCGAACTCATATATATTTTTTTGTGACTTTTAGAGTGGTATTTTAACTTGAAATGATTTCTTCATCTTTTAGGTTTTCCTTCCAGAAACCATGGAGCTTACCCTTTTAATTTTTGGTGATGAAGATCACGTGAATGCTTTGACTCTGTGTATTTATATATAGATTTTTCTTAGGTGCGAAGGAATAGATTGTAGCATAGGTAAAGGTAGGGCTGCGGTTGCCATGAGTTTTCCACATCAAAGGTGAACAAGTGATTGTTAAGGCATAGGCCATTGGTAATAGGTCTGCATATGTACGAGGATAGCGTACAAGACTTTGGGGTAAAGGAACACACACATATATATTATATTTATTAAGGATATGTGGTTGCATAAAATTTTGTTTGTTTATGGACTACTAACGACAAAAATAATAATACCGTTGCGACGAGTAATGTGCCACGATCCCGAAAATATAATAAAATAGACAAATTAATTATTTTGTGAAATTCCAAAAAACACTGATATAGGGTATACAATACGTTAAACGAAAAGTGGCTTACTTTCCAAATTAAAAATTATCGAAAACTTCTATAAATTAAATTAAAAATACGTCTTAAAAAACTTATCCAAATTCAAAACCAATATTTTATTATATTTGATAAATCGTTATGGCTTATAAACAAATCCATAGCGATTATTTGAAAAATTGATTTGGACATACCTTACACTCTACAAGACGACATCTCAAATTTTCTCTTCCGTTAGATAATATAGCTAGATAGATTCGAACATTTCTTGTTTAAAGAAATCGGACTTATAACGAATCTCGTATAGTTGTTTAAAGTTCAAAACGTAATTTTACGAACTACCGCTACATTTCGAGCTTGATTATAATTATATTATAATTAATATGTTCAATTGTCATTTAATTAATAAATTTGTTATAATTCAATTCAAAACTGAATTATATCCTTTAAATTATCCAATTCATACAATGTTGTAAATTTAACAATTTCCGACCACTTCGAAAATTAAATATATTATTCCACTGTTTATATTGATTAAATATTCAAAATATTGGAATTCAAGCCAATTAAATTATCAAACCACTATATAAAAAAATTAAAAAATAATTAATTATTATATCATTAAAAAAAGGGACATTACATTCCTTCTCCCTTAAAAGAATTTCATCCTCGAAATTACTAAGGTAGGAAAATGCTACAAATCTTTATTAAATAGGTTAAAAATCATTAGTTCAACCGAACCAATTAATTTTAATTAAAATATTAATTTATACTTATTAACGAAATATTCCAAAAAT
This sequence comes from Allium sativum, assembly GCA_030737875.1. NCBI lineage: Eukaryota > Viridiplantae > Streptophyta > Magnoliopsida > Asparagales > Amaryllidaceae > Allium > Allium sativum. The sequence goes on from CM060910.1 coordinate 54,919,205, forward strand.
TCTGAAAATTTTCTAACATCTTGAATTTTAAAATTTTTTTGCTAGCGTCTTCTTTGCACGGCTCAGTCTATACAACTACATTTAGCCACTTTATACCTTCTCAAATCTAAAAGAAAATAGAACAACCAAGCGGCTTTCCAAATAAGCTCACAAAAATCTCATATCTAATTAAAATATAAACTTGTACCTTTTTTGTCGGCCATTCCATTTTATCTCTTCCCTTAGCTACCAAGTAAACATATACTCATGCGTTCCCAATTGTTCTCCAATCAATTTATCCTCAAACCAAATCATTCGCTTATACCAAGCCAAAATGCATTTCAAATTCCAGTTCCATTACCCATTCCAAATTACCCAACAATCAAATTCCATTCCTGATTATCTCTAATCCAATCCAATTTTATTTTTCCGAAATCAATCATTTACTTACCTGAGTCCAGTTATATTCCAAAATCCAGTTTAACTTGATAACATTTTATTCCAATTCAATTTTCACTTAACTGGTTTCAATTCAATATCTATTTGCTTTCGCACATTATATTTAACTTGTTTAAATTAATTCTTATTTCCATCATTACAAGTTCATTCAGTATACTTGTTTTTAATTCAAAACAATCTCTTCTTGGGGTTTTAAACAGCTTATCGTTTCTCAAAATCAAATATCCCTTTCGGAACTCAAAACAACTTATTTTCCCCAAACAATTCAAAAAAAAAACTTTGGTAGTAATCCATCACTTAGAAACTCGAAAATCAACACTGATGATGTAGCCAACATCATTAAGGTTATTTTCCAACGACCTTATTGAGTTCAATACTATATCACCTTCAAAACACATTTTCAAACACTTCCATTTTGAAATTACTTCAAAATATACTTCATACTGCTTTCAAAACATTTCAAAATTTTCCCAGGATCTTAAAATTTCCATATACTTAATCCAATATCCATTTACAAAACACCTTTCGGATTTCCAAAATTTTAATTCCAATTCTATTTTAAATTCAGTTTTAATCCATCTAATTTTATATATCCTACTTATACGAATTCTTATTGGCTATTTAAAACCATCATAATTATAATCTTACTTGAATATAACCAACACATCCAATATATTATAATAATCTCAAGATATATACTTCTTTTCTATCAAAATATATTTTGGGTAAAATCATTTCATTTACCCAGCTTTTAAAACAATATTGTGTCGAATTACTCTGTTCAAAAGTTTAGAAACACCTGTTGATATAGTTTGCATTACCCTTTTGAGAAGAATTCATAACCCACTCGACAAACCAATCAACTCAATATAAAATAGTTTTTATATCAATTTACAAATACACACTCATATATATACACTCAAACTCAATCTGGAGTGTTTCTAACCCCAACTCTACTGAGTTACGCCACAGAGCCAAGGTAATCAATTAACCTTCAGCTCTGATACCACTGTAACGACCCAAGGATTTTCGACCCCGAAAATCGACACAAAACACAATGTCTACTATTTAATCAGAAATACCATAACATTAATAGAAAGAAGTTAGAGGGTGAGAAATAGAAAGAAAGAAAATTAGAATAGAAGAAGAAGATGAACACAACAGACAGAGTCAGAGTAAACCCGAATCCCACAGCGAAACAAATAAAATATATTATATAACAACTTTTGAAATACAAAACTGTACTCGTACTTACATATATCATCATAGTACATCACATACATATCACAGCGGAAATAAACACTATAATCTAATGTTGAAGCCTCCTGCTCCAAGCTCCTCCAAATATATCTGTAAAATCCTGACTACTTGACTGTCCGTACAAATTTGGCACCCAAGTGTTTAGGGTAAAACAAAATAAAATAAACTCTGGGTCATTCATGAAACTGATGTGAGTAAACTCCAATCATCTTGTTTAAATTTTAAAAATTCATTTTCAAAAGAAATGATAATCATAAAACTGATCCATGCATAAATATGGATGGTTTTTACCTTACGACAACCCAAAATGTTCTTTTAAAACAATATTATTCTAATATTATAATAGTGTCTAATACAAGTAAATAGCAATCTAGCAGAACGCTTGCATTTCACGCTCTACATATATAGTATACAATCAAAATCATGGGCTCTTATTGGAGAATGGATTTCCAACTATGACAGGGTATGGAACCACCATCCGATTAGTGTACTCTAGAGGGGAAACACTGGAGTTCAAAAAGAACATCTTGCAACTCAGACACACAGGACTGGTCATTCATTTTGCTTGAGTGATCCGAACATATTGTCACCATACGGTCGGTATACCAATATAATCGTTCCTGTGAAATACTAAAGTGAAAGAAGAAAAAAATGATTATTCTTCAGATGGTGACAATATACCCTAATTGGGAGCGACCCACTCAACCATGTTGCTTGCCCAACTTTCGTCATTTCCCGGTTGATGAGGCTTGAGGTCATAACGTATCCTATGACAGATCACACCTTCATTTACTTTGAATTCCACATCATCATATCTTCCAAATCACAAATTGATTTCCCCAAAAATACCACGGTTATAAATCTAAGAGAAACGAATTCCTCTGCCACCAAACGTAAATACGTTTGAAGAGATCAACTTACGCGATCTATTAGATATACTCTGTTAGACATTCATCTGTACAAGTTGTCCTGAGACTGGACAAACTGAATGCACTATTGTGTAAATCCATCTTAGGAAATTTCTACCTAGGATTGCTAGAACAACATTTACATAACTCCATCTTCAAATATCTTCAGCGTATTTGATTCTCAATGCAAATGTCGATTTAGAGTGGTTTTCAGATAATTAATCTGATCTGATTCTCTCCGTATTGGAAATGGAAAAATGGTCAAAAAATTTGATAGTCAGTTATTTAACAATAAATGGAAAACATCCATAGAAACAAATATCTTATTTCCAGATGGAAATTATATCGATCAGCCATCAATCAACCCGAGCCGCTTTAATTAAATTTATCAATAATTTATTCATTCCCTAATTTTCTTTCAATATCCTTACCCATTCTCCACTCGTTTAGCCTCTCACAGTTTTCGGAAAACATTTCCATATATTCACAGCTCCTTATTTCCCGTATTTCGAAAATATATGTTATTAACATGGGAAAACATTTCCATATCTTATTCACGCATCACTATCCATCAGTCCCTAACAGTAAATTAGTAAGAGAACAACTCCCTAAGTATCAACCCCAAAGGACAAAACCAACAACAGATCGACACTCAAGAGACCATTCATCATAAATAATCTCTAGTCAGTTTCTAATTTCCTTAACTTCAAAATCATTTCATTTTCTATACTTCGAAAACATCTCTGGCTATATCTGGAAAACATTTCCAAAATCCATTTATATAGATTTAAACTAACATTTTATAAAATATTGATTAAAACGATAGCATTATATTACCAGCTTCCAAAATATTAAAATATAACTCTTGTTCATTAATTTGAATAAATAAATAGATAATTAATTAATAAAATAAATAAATCTTGATAAAGACAGAAAGTAAATAGTACTTTCCCGAATTCGATATAATCGAATTTTAACATATAACTCTCTTTCAAATAAACTCTATTCGATTAATCTTTCGAACGTCGGAATAAACTCACCATTTCAGTCAACCAAAATTCTAAATTCACTTTTGAATTTATCACTTCCAACATTTAGCAGTTCCCTTTTATCACCGTTCCAATTTGCAAAACGTTTGCTTTTAAATCATTATTCATTTTAAAACGTGAATATCTTTCTTTTACAGAAATCTGGACTCATTTTATCAAATTAAACCTTGATTTGCATTTACCAATACCATTTCCGGTTCACATTCTATTTATCGGGTTATTTTATAAATTCATGCTCATATCCTATTTCATTTACAAATCAACTTCTTGTAATTTTATATTAAGTTTATAATTTAATCTCGATTCCATATTCGATTATAAATTATTGGTTTTTAAACCAAATATTATTTATCTTGTCAAATTTTGAATTATATAATATATAATTCAAAAAAATAATTTATTTATAAAATATTCGACAAAGTCAAAATTTAAATATAAATCATTATGGATTTATTTAAATTATATCTACAATTTGAACATCAAAATGATTTCATCATTTCCTTTCTAACGATTCCCAATTCCCATTTTAGTTCATTCTTGAATTTATATTTCCAATTTATTTGATAACAGTTATTTCATCCCATTTATAAATGTCATTTATAAACCAAACTACTTATTTTATATAATTATACAAGTTATTATATTCTAGCCAATTGAAATTCATTTTCAATTTTTAAAATAGTTTTTTCCTCATTTTTAAACCTGAATTCTTTTTAATTATATTTTTTACGGTATTTAAATTCCAATTATTTCAGGGTCAATGTTATTCAAACATCCCATACATACAATAATCAACACCAGATTATTGGTCACATCATATAATGCAATATATGAAAAACAACAATATAATTGTTGAAGAATCTAGTTGGATCCCCCCCAACCTGTTTCCCTGCGTCCACATATGTTAATCAACATAAATAACATCAATTTCATTTCAATATAAAATATTATAATAAATGGAATCGGTATTCAACTAATGACTTATATATTTAATTTATGTATTATTTCAACCAGTTCATCCAAACAACCATCACACATCATTCAATTATCATTTATCAATAATTAAAAACGTTTATAAAATTATAAAACTGACAGAGTTAGTGAGTTTACTTACCTTGGTCGTTAATCGTTAAATAATGATTAACGTTCGATTGATTATATCAGGTGTTTAATTTCATCAAAATTTCCAACGAGCTCCAAATCACTCCAGACTGGTTCCAATATATCGCCTGCGATCATACGATCCTAAAGAATTCTGTTTTACTGAATTTCGATAATGTCTGAGCTAGATTTGATAATTACAAGTTTATACAATATTTAATATAAAATTAAAACTAAATTACCTCTTATTGTTTTGGGCCTCAACGTTATTTAAATCGGCCCATCTGCACTACCCCATACCCACGTACACATTACTTCACCTTCCCATTCCAAATTTTATCTCGTGTTCCCTATTTTCGCTCCTCTCATCCATCTGTTGCACTCATTTATATCCATATTTTTTTCCAAGGCCTCCATATGATTTAAGCGGCCCATCGCCCAAAGTTTCCCATGGTGGTAATCCCTTCTTCAACTAATTAAAACCATGCCCTGTTCCCTGTGTATACAAACCCATCTTAATACATGCATGCTCTATGTAACAACCCGGAAATTCTGAACCAATTTAAAATTTTTATTTTAGCAATTTAATGGATTTTAATATTTAAAATAATTTATTTTAAATAATAACAACAGAAAATTTATTTAAATTGAAGTTAGAATGAATAATTTTATTTTAATTATATTACGAGCCTAAAATGGCGCGATAGTTTGAAAATTTGATTTCAAATTTCAAATGAATGTAAAAGATATAAAATAAATTGGATTTCGGTGAAACAAGAAATATTTTAATCTTTTTAAAAATATCTTTCCAACGAATTTGAAAAATTGAAATTTCATAGCGGGAATAAAAAGTTATGCCCATTTTAAAATTCAGAATAGTCGCTATGGAATTTGTATATATATTTTAATATTATAAATAGCCATTTTGCAAACGACCTCCGTTTTTGACGAAACCATTTTGGTTGGATCCGGAATGTTAAATTATTGCTAGATTCCAATTTCCATAATTTTTGGAATTAATATGTGAGTGTGGCAAAGGAAAACGTGTTTTGTCAATTTTAGTCAAATTGGATCGACCAGAAAATGACCATTTTTCAAACGGTGTCCAAATTCGATGAAATTAGTTTTGTTAGGACCGTACATCAAAACATAGCTAGAAATATTTTTCTGTAATTTTTGGAGTCCGTAGGTGTCCCCGGTAAATTAAAATGTACGTTCAAATTAAATATAAATGGATTTATGTTTTAATTTAAAGTTAAACTGATCGAAACAAGCGAATCGTCTTAAGGGACATATCCCATTGTGTCCGGGATGGGGGTATTTGGCTAGGGGTGACACTCGTTGGGATTGATTTGGAGTTTGTATAAACATACGGGTATTTTTGGAAAATAAATGAATTAAAATAAAATAAAAATACATTATATATACCCCTACATACATCGTATCATACTACGTGTTTCTCCAAACCCTAATCAGTAAACAACCCGCCGCCAAGAACAATTTCAATGGCCTAAACCTTCCAAAAATCAATCCCAAATCTCTTTAAAAATAGTGTGAATTAGATAAGGGTTTGTAAACAGAAATTGTAGAGGATTCCACAGACTACAAATCCATACAGGTTTGATCTGGGTTGGGGTCTCGAGCTGGAATATTTTGGGGTTCAACCGACCATCGTTCGAGGGCGATTCCAGCGTAGGTGGGCCCATCGAGTTTGACGAGGATAATGGTGGGGGAAGTCAATGGTGGAGGCTCCAACGAGGTGCAGTTCGATGGCGGTCCGACGGCCCACAGCGCCGACGTGGGTGAACCATAGTCTGGGAGTTTGGGTTCAACTGTTTTGCCCAACTGGAAAGTGATGAACACGAGAGCGATGTGGAAGGAGCCAAAAATGTGCGGCCCTGATCTTCTTGGATGGTAATTAGCTAGATAATTAAGGGCTAATGGCTTAATTTAGTTATTTAATAAGTAATTAAGCAGAAAATGTAAATATTTTTAAAATATAAAAAGATCATTGATTTAAATATAAAAATAAAATCATTGTTTTACAATATAAAATTAGAATTGTTTTACAATAAAAAAAATTAAAATGGTTTTATAATATAAAATTAAGCATTGTTTTGTATATAAAAATTAGCATTGTTTCCAAATGAAAATTCGCATCGTTTTATAATAGCATTGTTATAGCAACCCAGATAATCTGAACCAGTTTAAAATTTTTAAATTGGCTATTTTAGTGGATTTAAATATTTAAAATAAATTATTTGAAATAATAAAAAAAAGTATGTTTGAATCGATGCTTGAAAGTAAATATATTTATTTTAAATTATAAACAAGGCCTGAGATAGCACAGTAGTTTCAAAATGTGAATTCAAACTTTGACAGACTGTACCGGGTGCAAAATAAAATCGATTTTAGTGAAACCAAAAATATTTAAATCTGTTTATGAATATCTTTATAAAGAATCTGAAAAATCAAAATTTCATAGCAGGAATCAAAAGTTATAGCCAAATGAATTTTCAGAAAGGTCGCTATAGAGAATATATAGCCCTTGAAAATAGACATTTTGCAAACGAGCTCAGAATTCGACGAAACCACTTTTTTTGGATCCGGGATGTCAAATTATTACTAGGTTTCAAATTATATAATTTTTGAAGTTAATATGTGAGCGTGGCAAAGGAAAATGAGTTTGGTTGATTTCAGTTAAATTGGGTCGACCAGAAAATGGCCATTTTTCAAACGGTCTCAGAATTCGACGAAACTAGTTTTTGTGGGACTCTATCATCAAAACATAGCTAGATTTATTTTTCTGGAATTTTTTGGGATCAGTGTGTGGCCCTGGCAAATTGAAATGTATGTTCAAATTAAATATTGAATGTTTTATATTTTAATTTGAAGGAAAACTGACTGAAACAGTCGAATGGGCCTACGAAACATATCCCATTGTGTTCGAAATGGGGGTATTTAGCTAAGGACGATAGTCGTTGGGTTTGGAGTTAGTATGAGATAAGGGGTATTTTTGAGATTTTAAAAATATATAAATAAAAAAATATACTGGCCAATCACATTTCTTCCTCTTCATCGTTGAAACCCGATACCCCTATTCACGAATGACGACCATGCTCCCCACCTTCTCTCCTCCGTTCCTCTCAAACCACGCACGAAAACCCATCGGTCCTGGGAGCTTTTGAAAGAGCTCTCCTTCCTCTTTAAATCCATACAGGATTTGCCAAACATCGTTGAGTATTTTGGGAGAATCACCTCGAGGAAGGCGCCGACTTTCCACCGCCGTAACTCCTCTGATCTGATGGCGAGTTGACCGCGACTGGTACCCTCCGGCGCGCGACTCCAAGCTCCTCGATGTGGTATAGTTCGATCCTCCTCAAAGTCAACGGATTTGAAGATATCTCGTGACCTAGTTTTGAAGATTAAACTGAGGTATACGGCTTTGTTTTCTTTGAAATAAAAAAAACACACTTTTATGTGTTGCTAATTTTGGTTTTCGTTTAAAAATCGTATCTTTTTGCTACGTAGACGAAATCCAGTGAAACAAGAGACAGTGGACTCGTGCGTACATCTTCTACATTCTAGAAGAGACCGCATATTTTTCTGAGCCTTCTACAATTTTTGGTGGAGTGGAGCCCAATGTGAGATTTCTGAATTATAGACGATATGGAAAAGACGATGTATAAATTATATAGTCGATGTATGAGTTATATAAGCGTTGTACACCATATGTATAAGCGTTGTATAAGTTGTATGTTTGATGTATAAGTTATATATGCGTTGTAAAAATTATATATGCATTGAAATGGCATTGAAATGAATTGAAATGAATCGAAATATATTTATATACGAATATATATATATATATACTCCCCTCGTCCTCAGACCATGGACGATATATATTGGTTGTGATATTGTTTGGATTATTGGTTGATGTGAAATTTGGTGAATATCATGAATGGTTGATTGGAAATGATTAATTGTGGTTGAAATCCCAATAGGATTAGTATATGGGAAAATTCGTCTGCGTACGAACTAGATATTGAAATCCCCATTGTCAAAAACCGCTAGGTTTTAAGGTAGAGCGAGGAGCCGTACTCGGGACGGTGCCGGTTTTAACTACCTTGCCGTTATGCTGCCGAAATTTTCTGAAACGTTTCTGTGTTTGATTTATTTTCATGTATTGAAATATATTCATGCGATGGATGAAACAAAATGATTTGAACGATAAAAATGACATTTTTATCGAATGATTGAAATAAATTGTTTTACAATAAAAATTACATTTTTATCATCTATATGAAGTATATAAAATAATCTTGTTTTGAAATAAATTGTTTTGTAATAAAAATCACATTTTTTCATCTATATGAAATATATAAAATAATCGTGTTTTGAAATAAATTTTTTGACAATAAAAATCACATTTTTATTATATATATGAATTGTTAAAAATAATGATGTGTGGAAATAAATATCTGTTCGATAAAAATATCATTTTTATCAAAATATATGAAATGAATATGGTTTTGGAAATCGAAGAAGGAATTATATATATATATATATAATTAATTAATTAAAATAAATCGAATAATGAAGCTGCAGTTCGTATTTTGAAACCGTGATTTCAAACGATTATTGCAAGAGATCCGACCATCGGATTTTCCTGAAACCGAAACCGCTGGGTTCGCTTTGGAAATATCTTTCCAACGGCACCAACTTTGTAAAGATCCAACGGTTGGATTGTCTGGAATGTTTAATTCAATCTGAAGAAAAACAACGCCAGAATCGATTATATATATACACACATATATATATATATATAATTAAATTAAATCGAATAACGACGCTGCAATTCGTATTTTTTAATCGTAACTTCAAACGATTGTATCGGGAGATCCGGCCGTTGCATTTTCCCAAAACTGAAACCGTTGGATTCGTTTTGAAAAGATCGTTCTAATGGTATAAAATTTGTAAAGATCCAACGGTTAGATTTTCAGATATGTGTAAATCAAATCTGAAGAAAAACAGCGCCACAGCCGCGTTATGGCCTGAAGCGTCATTTGAATGAATTGGCTATTTTTAAATGAATAAAAATAGCGATAAATCGTTATAAAATATTATAAATGAGATGGAATGGAAATAAACCGAATTTACCCAGTTTATTGGATATTTGACGGTTGAATGTGTTTGGCGTGAAAATTACATTAAAAGAACAGAATTATTGATGTCGAATATTTTAACCATTGAAATGGATTGATTTAAAATTCTAAATATACGTGAATTATTTGAAAAGGCCGAGCTGATTCTCATTTCAAATAATTGATCGACAATTAAAAGTCGAAGATATGAAGACGGTGCAAGAACGATGATCTTCACGTCAAATGGAGGGGAGCTACTGATGCTCATGATAGGAGTAACTACCTTAAAGGGGCTGAAGTGGTAGCCGTCCGGACGTACATGTTGATTGTACGGATGTGCGAGGAATAAAGATCCTCTGGTTTCGTTCAGACCCAGAACGGACTTGTAAATGGACGTGTGTCTGACGTTGTATGTTGACAACGTGGCATGCCGAGATGTTGTGATCAAAGCTTTTGTTGAAAAGAAGAGCTTTGTGGTTGATGATCAAAGTACGGTTTTGAATAGCTAGCTTTGTGTTTAGCGTTGTTTTGCAAGCCTCACACCCCGGTATGAGCCAGAAACGGGAGAAGGATCCAGGGAGAACATGCGTTTCCTTCTAGCTCGGAGTGGTGTCAGTGTTTTACACGGACTGACATTTTACTTATGTTGATGATGGAAAGCGAGGCCTCAGTTGGTTCGGTCTCTTCGGAGCCGATGGTTTGGTCGGATATGACCAGTTGACTCCCCATAGGGCGAGGAAACGCATTGTTCAGGCATTTTTATCCACATCGGTGGACCGGCCCGGTAGCTCCTATGGGTCGATGCGTTCTGATGCTGAGACACGGGCTAGAGCGTCTCGAATTCGGTAAGAACGATCCCTTGCCTTGGTTTATGACGGAAATCCAATTTCCAAATACGACATCGTGCGGTTTTGATTGTATATATATATATGGCGACATGATATATGGTACCCACGCCGTTTATGATTGATAGTTATGATTAAAATTGTTTTTGAAACATATAAACACTAGCAATAATATCAAATGATTTGTTTTTCTCGTATCAAGCATATTTTGGCCATTATAAGGTAAAACTCTATCCTCCGGTTTGTGTTGCATTGTGTGATGGGAACTGGGTCTTATAATGACTTCATTTTTATACAAAGCATTACGATGTTTAAAATATTTACTTGTTTTAAAGCACTGGCAATCCAATGGAGTAAACTCGTTCAGCGTTAGCGGCGTGGTCCTGTGATTGTCCATATTGTAAAATAAGTTAAGTAGATTTCTCATACTAGTCCCATGATTGACTCGTAGTTTGTTTCACTTGCAAACTCGGGTGCCCCTTTTTCTGCACGGGCAACCTTGTATTCAGGTTTTAGTAGGCTCTTTCTGGATAGCTGGAGCTGAAGATGGATTCTATCATTTATCTCTTTTTATGCTGTTAAGCTCCTATTGTACATATTATGTTTTGTTTTCCGCTGTAGTCATTTTATGTAAAGCTGAACTGTATTTGTACTAAGTATGATCCTGTATAGTGTATAACTCTGATGATTATGTTTATCCAGTGTATTCTGTTATACATTATCTGGTGTATTTATTTATTTATGTTCTGTTGTTTTCTGTTTATGTGTTATATTCCAAAGATTACCCTTCCCACCGTGGAACGGGGGTTTGGGTCGTCCCAAACGTGGTATCAGAGCTTTGGTTAAGCTTAGTTCTGGAATATAACATATTAACGAACTCGTCAGAAATAGAACCATTAGTGTTCTAGGACGAATAACTCATTACAGATAGGATCAGTAATATCCTAGTATGAGTATAGCAAAATGAATTACACCTTGATAGATGCATTTACATTCAAGTATATGTTTCTATGCTTTATAATCTCTTTTCTGTTGACCTGACACTTGGTCTGCTATTTGCAGAAGTACTAGAAAATGAGTGTCAGAAACAGAAGGAATGCAGAACCAGATCTAGAGGCTCTATTAAAGAGATATCGAAATCTGGGTGGAGTACAATTCTCGGGCAATGAATCCATTATTCAAACTCAAGCTTGGATGAGTTCTGCTGAAAGAATTTTTGAGCGTTTCCAGCTGAGAGATGATCAGAAAAGATTAGTGGCATCTTGGGCACTCAAAGATGAAGCTTTAATCTGGTGGGAAACAATCATTAAGGATAATCCAGAAGGTAATATTACCTGGGAGAGATTTAAAGAGATTTTCATAGAAAGATTTACTCCACTAGAAGCAACTGAGCGGTTATGTGATGAGTTCTACTATCTGATACAAGGAGATATGAATATTCCAGAATATCATAAGAGATTCAATGAACTTTCTCATTTTGCCCCTCATCTAATTCAAAATCCAAAGAGGAAGAATCTGAGGTTTATTAACGGGCTCCAAAGAAAGTACCAAAATAGTGTAATGGGGCATGTGAAGCTTCATTTTTCTGAAATGATATACATGGCTTATCAGTATGAAGATCTAAATAAGCGAGGCCTTTTTGTCAACTAAGAGGAAGTCAGTTCGAGCAACAAAAGGAAAACTGAAACTGATAGCCCAGAGGCAAGTACACAGCCTAAGGCCAGTACGACGTCTGGGGTCAGAAAGAAGCCTAGATTCAATAGGGAAAAGGTTAAGTCAGAAAAAGAACCGGTAACGACTGCCATATGCTCAAACTGCAAGAAGCAAGGACATCTGTCGCTAAATTTCAAATCTTCAAAGAAGCAAAGGAAATCTCATGGTGTGAGAGAATTCCATAAGTGTCAACAAGTAGGTCATATCGCAAGGGAGTGCCAACTCTCAAAGAAAGATGGAAGGGTAGATATAAATGAAGTAGCAGAAACTTCTGAACCCTCAGCTAGTCAGGGGAGGCCAGATGTTTTAGAAGGCACGCTTACTGTCAAAAACATCCCAGATAAAGTACTGTTTGATACAGGCGGGTCGCGAAGCTTTATTCCGAAGAATGCGGTTAAGAAACTAGATTTGAATTTGAAAAAGCTCAAAGAACCGATGACTGTCCATAATCCGGTTGGGGGTTCCATCGATCTTAGTTGGGTTTGTGGAGTGCCTGTTTCCTTTTCCTGTTATCGGTTCCCTACTATCTCTATTGTCATGAATTTTACCGAGTTTGATCTGATTCTGGGAATGGATTGGTTAACCAAATATGAAGATGAGGTTAAATGCGCCGACAGAGTCATAAGGGCGAAGATTAAATCAGGCAATTATATAATCATTCCATGTGAAGGACCAAATTCTGATAGAAAAGATTTTTGGTTAGCCTTGGATGTTTCTCCTGCTCAAATAAAACCTGTTCCTATCGTTACGGAGAATAGTCCGGTCGACATTGAAAATATTCTTGTCGTCAAGAACTATGCGGATGTGTTCGAAGAAGTTGTTAGCTTACCTCCGCAGAGAGAAATTGATTTCAAAATCTCTTTAGTTCCGAATGCAAGGCCAGTAGTTCACGCTATTCAAAGAACGACCTTGAAGAAGAAAGATGAGTTAGATAATCAAACTCGACAGCTAGTATGGAAGGGTCTGATCAGGCCTAGTTTCTCTGATTGGGAAGCAACAGTGGTATTTGTCGCGAAGTCAGACGGTACTCTCAGACTATGTGTAGATTATCGTGACTTGAATAAGTAGACATTGAAAAACAAATATCCATTGCCGCGGATTGATGATTTGTTGGATCGATTGAATGGCGCGCAAGTGTTTTCACAAATGGACCTAGCTACAGGTTTCCATCAGCTTCGTATTGCCGAGGAGTGTGTTCCTTTGACAGCATTTAGAGGTCCAGACTTATTCTACGAGTGGTTAGTAATGTCGTTCGGTTTATGTAACACTCCATCGTATTTTGTCGATCTAATGAACCGAGTATTCTGAGGAGTGTTGAATAAATTTGTTCTGGTTTTCATTGATGATATACTGATCTTTTCTAAGTCAGAGAGTGAGCATGAAAAGCATTTGGAACAAGTGTTAGAAAATCTCAAAAAGAATGTTTTAAAAGCAAAATTTTCCAAATGTATATTTTGGCAAGAAGAAGTCAAATTTCTTGGCCACATCGTGTCAAAACAAGGAATTTCAGTGGATCCCAGTAAAATCACTGCTATTCAGAATTGGAAACAGCCTCGTACACCCATAGAAGTCCGAAGTTTTCTCGGGTTGGCCAGTTATTATCGGAAATTCATTAAGGATTTCGCGAAGACATCTAGTTCCTTAATGAAGCTTACTAAGAAACATTCGAGATTCAACTGGACTCCAGAATATGAGGCAGCTTTCCAGAAGCTGAATTTAAAACTGACGACTGCTCCAGTGTTAACAATAATATATGGCAATTAGGACTTGAAAGTCTGGACTGATGCTTCAAGAGAAGGCCTTGGTGCAATATTAATGCAAAGAGGTCAAGTGGTTGCTTATGCTAGCCGTCAGCTGAAACCGCATGAGAAAAATTACGTTACTCATGATCTCGAGTTGTTAGCCATCGTATTTGCTTTGAAAATCTGGAGGCACTATCTTTTGGGTGAAAAATTCGAATTGTATACAGACTATCAGTCGTTGAAGTATTTGTTCACCTAGAAAGACTTGAATCTGAGGCAGCAACGTTGGCTAGAATTTCTTGCAGCGTACGATTTTGAGATTTTGTACACTCCAGGGAAAGCCAATGTTGTGGCTGATGCGCTAAGTAGAAAGAATGTAATAATCGCCAGTTTTATTATTATGACTTCATTGATTGATAAAATATCTACTCTTCAGAAGGATGATCACTTCATTCAAAGGATCAGGGAGAGAATTCAAAAAGGCGAGCCCTCGAGTTTTCAGATTGATAACGATGGAATTCTGAGGTTAAAAGGCTGAATATGTGTGCCAAACATTGCTGAACTCTGGAAAGAAGTATTGGATGAATGTCACAAAGCCAAGCTTAGTATCCATCCAGGAGTGAGCAAGATGTATAATGATATCAAACGCACTTTCTGGTGGAAATCTATGAAAAGGGACATTTCTTTATATGTTAGCCGGTGTTCCACCTGTCAGCAAGTCAAAAGTGATCAGCAGAAACTCTCTGGATTGTTGCAACCTTTAGAAATTCCAGGTGGAAAGTGAGAACAGATTTCTATGGACTTCATAGATGGTTTGCCCAGAACCAGGAAATGAAATGACAGTATTTGGGTGATCGTAGATCGTTTCACGAAGACCGCCCATTTCATACTTTTCAGATCGAATAGAAATGCTCAGAGTCTGGCGAAGATTTATTTCAAGGAAATAGTTAGACTACATGGAGTTCCCATGAGCATCGTTAGTGATCATGACCCAATTTTTGCTAGTAAATTCTGGGAAGCATTCCAAGCAGAATTGGGAACGAAATTGAACTTGAGCACCGCATATCATCCTCAAACAGATGATCAAACTGAGAGGGTGAATCGTATTCTTGAAGATCTATTGCGGGCTTGTATTATTAATTTTAGCAGATCATGGGAAGACCACTTGCATTTGGCCGAATTCTCATATAACAACAACTACCAAGCGAGCCTGAAAATGTCTCCATTCGAAGTATTGTATGGTAGACCGTGCCAATCCCCTGCTTGTTGGGTAGAACCTGGAAATAGACTTGTATTGGGGCCTGATATGATTCGTGATGCTACAGATAAAGTCGATTTCGTTAAGAAACGATTACTAGCCGCTCAAAGCCGACAAAAGAGCTATGCAGATAAGAGAAGAAGAGATATATCATTTGTTGTTGGCGACTACGTATATTTGAAGGTATCTCCGATGAGAGGAGTAATCCGGTTTGGTAAAACAGGGAAATTAACGCCTAAATTTATTGGTCCGTTTCCTATTCTTGAACGGATTGGAACTCTCGCTTATAGGGTTCAATTAACTGATTAGTTGCTTGGAGTACATGACGTCTTTCACGTATCTCAACTTCAAAAGCATGTACATGATCCAGACTTGATCGTGGAAGAAGCAACGCAATGGGATATACAAATTACTCCAAAGTTGGCTGTAAGAAGAGAGCAAATCAAGATTATTGGCAAAGAAACCAAAGAGCTGAGGAACAAGAAGGTTCACTTAGTCAAAGTGCAATGGAGTGGAGATCCGCGAGATTGTACTTGGGAAACTGAGGAAAGCATTAAGAAAGCCTATCCTAAGTGCAGGGTGGATATCTCTGATTGACTCAGGTGCAAGATACATTTACCATATTTTGCAATTTCCATTATGTTCTCTATTTTGTTGTTGTTTTCTTTTCATGGATGTATAATTTTAATCATAAGTCTGAATGATTTAAAAAAAAAGTATATGAATTAATTAGTCTATTTTTGAAAGGTTAAAAATAAATTGATTGATGTTTGTGTTGTGTGATTGTGGATTTGATTTACTAAATTATTAGAATGATAATTAATTTAATCAATAGAGGAATGAATGGTAGAATTTATTCGATTAAATCACACATTGAACTGATTAGAGAATAGATAGAAATATATACATGTGCATTATATATGATTGAACAGGTAAATGGATTAGCTATTGAGTAAAGAATTTATTTGTGTGCCCGACAAATAGGTAAACCTTGATGAGTTGGATGTGCAATTTTATTATTATATCAACTCCTGTGAATGCCATTGGGTGCGGAGTGCCGGTTATTCTGTGTGTAATTAATAAATGTCACCATAGGATAGTAACAATTAATTTTGAACTACACTACATGGCATACTTCTTGAAGATAGACATACTTCATCATATACCACATAAGCATTTGGAGCTTGTGTGACGAGGTTGAAGATTTACCATACAAGTGAGAGGCTTGTATGGAGATGACTATATTTTACAGGTTGAACTGATGACTGATATGGACCATATAAAATGTAACGGTAAATTGCCAGATTAATAAAAAACCCCACACGGGTCTGGAGATGATAATAAACACGTCTCTCTAGTCTTTTAAGGCACAAAAACTATTTATGGGGTGACGAGAATTTATTCTCTGGAGTTATTATCTATACACACTCCCCCGTGGACACTAGAATATATCACTATAAATATGTGTATGCTTATTAGGATTTATTGGGTACCTAATATGGCCCAATAAATTTCCAAACCCCTCCCGTACAAAGGAGGTTATGGCGAAATTTTTCGAAAATTTAGGGTGTTAGCCAAATTTTTGAAGAATTTGAAAATTCTTAGAAACTGAAAAGTTGAAGAATGAAAGTTGAGTTGGTTAATTAAACGACTTTTGACTTCGTTCCTTTTCGGGGACGAAAAGTTTTAAGTGGGGGAGATTGTAACAACCCGGAAAATCTGAACCAGTTTAAAAATTTTAAATTGGCTATTTTAGTGGATTTAAATATTTAGAATAAATTATTTTAAATAATAATGATGAAAAGTATGTTTGAATCGATGCTTGAAAGTAAATATATTTATTTTAAATTATAAACAAGGCCTGAGATAGCACGGCAGTTTCAAAATGTGAATTCAAACTTTGACGGACAGTACCGGGTGCAAAATAAAACGGATTTTAGTGAAACAAAAAATATTTAAATCTGTTTATGATTATATTTCTAACGAATCTAAAAAATCGAAATTTCATAACGGGAATCAAAAGTTATGGCCAATTGAATTTTCAGAAAGGTCGCTATAGAGAATATATAGCCGTTGAAAAAAGACATTTTGCAAACGACCTCAGAATTCGACGAAACCACTTTTGTTGGATCCGGGATGTCAAATTATTGCTAGGTTTCAAATTCCATAATTTTTGAAGTTAATATGTGAGCGTGGCAAAGGAAAATGAGTTTGGACGATTTCAGTTAAATTGGGTCGACCAGAAAATGGCCATTTTTCAAACGGTCTCAGAATTCGACGAAACTAGTTTTGTTGGGACCGTATCGTCAAAACATAGCTAGATTAATTTTTTTGGAATTTTTGGGATCAGCATGTGGCCCTGGCAAATTGAAATGTACGTTCAAATCAAATATTGAATGTTTTATATTTTAATTTGAAGGAAAAATGACTGAAACAGTCGAATGGGCCTACGAAACATATCCCATTGTGTTCGAAATGGGGGTATTTAGCTAGGGACGACAGTCGTTGGATTTGGATTGGAGTTAGTATGTGATAAGGGGTATTTTTGAGATTTTAAAAATATATAAATAAAAAAATATACTGGCCAGTCACATTTCTTCCTCTTCATCATTGAAACCCGATACCCCTATTCACGAACGACGACCGTGCTCCCCACCTTCTCTCCTCCGTTCCTCCCAAACCTCGCACCAAAACCCATCAGTCCTGTGGAGCTTTTGAAAGAGCTATCCTTCCTCTTTAAATCCGTACAGGATTTGGCAGACATCGTTGAGTATTTTGGGAGAATCACCTCGAGGAAGGCGCCGACTTTCCACCGCCGTAACTCCTCCGATCTGACGGTGAGTTGACCGCGACCAGTACCCTTCGGCGCGCAACTCCAAGCTCCTCGATGTGGTATAGTTCGATCCTCCTCAAAGTCAACGGATTTGAAGATATCTCGTGAACTAGTTTTGAAGATTAAACTGAGGTATACGGCTTTGTTTTCTTTGAACTTAAAACAACACATTTATGTGTTGCTCATTTTGGTTTTCGTTTAAAAATCATATCTTTTTGCTACATAGACGAAATCCCGTGAAACAAGAGACAGTGGACTCGTGCGGATGTCTTATACATTCTAGAAGAGACCGGATATTTTTCTGAGCCTTCTACAATTTTTGGTGGAGTGGAACCCAATGTGAGATTTCTGAATTATAAACAATATGGAAAAGACGATATATAAATTATATAGTGGATGTATGAGTTATATAAGCGTTGTACACCTTATGTATAAGCGTTGTATAAGTTGTATGTTCGATGTATAAGTTATAAATGCGTTGCAAAAATTATATATGCGTTGAAATGACATTAAAATGAATTGAAATGAATCGAAATATATTTATATATGAATATCTATATATATACTCCCCTCGTCCACAGACCATGGACGATATATATTGGTTGTGATATTGGTTGGATTATTGTTTGATGTGAAATTTGGTGAATATCATGAATGGTTGATTGGAAATGATTGATTGTGGTTGAAATCCCAGTAGGATTAGTATATGGGAAAATTCGTCTGCGTACGAAGTAGATATTGAAATCCCCGTTGTCAAAAACCATGAGGTTTTAAGGTAGAGCGAGGAGCCGTACTCGAGACGGTGCCGGTTTTAACTACCCTGCCGTTATGCTGCCGAAATTTTCTGAAATGTTTATGTGTTTGATTTATTTTCATGTATTGAAATATATTCATGTTATGGATGAAACAAAATGATTTGAACGATAAAAATGACATTTTTATCGAATGATTGAAATAAATTGTTTTACAATAAAAAATCACATTTTTATCATCTATATGAAGTATATAAAATAATCGTGTTTTGAAATAAATTGTTTTGCAATAAAAATCACATTTTTATCATCTATATGAAGTATATAAAATAACCATGTTTTGAAATATATTGTTTGACAATAAAAATCACACTTTTATTATATATATGAATTGTTAAAAATAGTGATGTGTGGAAATAAATATCTGTTGGATAAAAATATCATTTTTATCAAATATATGAAATGAATATGGTTTTGAAATCGAAGAAGGAATTATATATATATAATTAAAATAAATCGAATAACGAAGCTGTAGTTCGTATTTTGAAACCGTGATTTCAAACGATTATTGCGGGAGATCCGACCATCGGATTTTCCCAAAACCGTAACTGCTGGGTTCGCTTTGGAAATATCTTTCCAACGACACCAACTTTGTAAAGATCCAATGGTTGGATTGTCTGGAATGTTTAATTCAATCTGGAGAAAAACAGCGCCAGAATCGATTATATATATATATATATAATTAAATTAAATCGAATAACGACGATGCAGTTCGTATTTTTTAATCGTAACTTCAAACGATTGTACCGGGATATCCGACCGTCGCATTTTCCCAAAACTAAAACCGTTGGAATCGTTTTGAAAAGATCTTTCTAATGGTATAAAATTTTAAAGCTCCAACGGTTAGATTTTTAGATATGTGTAAATGAAATCTGAAGAAAAACAGCGCCACGGCTGCGTTATGGCCTGAAGCGTCGTTTGAATGTATTGGCTATTTTTAAATGAATAAAAATAGCGATAAATCGTTATCAAATATTACAAACGATATGGAATGGAAATAAACCGAATTTACCCGGTTTATTGGTTATTTGACGGTTGAATGTGTTTGGCGTGAAAATTACATTAAAAGAACAGAATTATTGATGTCGAATAATTTAACCATTGAAATGAATTGATTTAAAATTCTAAATATATGTGAATTATTTGAAAAGGCTGAGTTGATTCTCATTTCAAATAATTGATCGACGATTAAAAGTCGAAGATATGAAGACGGTGCAAGACCGATGATCTTCACGTCGAATGGAGGGGTGCTACTGATGCTCATGATAGGAGTAGCTACCTTGAAGGGGCTGAAGTGGTAGTCGTCCGAACGTACATGTTGATTGTACGGATGTGCGAGGAATAAAGATCCTCCGGTTTCGTTCAGACCCAGAACGGACTTGTAAATGGACGTGTGTCTGACGTTGTATGTTGACAACGTGGCATGCAGAGATGCTGTGATCAAAGCTTTTGTTGAAAAGCAGAGCTTTGTGGTTGATGATCAAAGCATGATTTTGAATAGCTAGCTTTGTGTTTAGCGTTGTTTCGCAAGCCTCACACCCCGGTATGAGCCAGAAACGGGAGAAGGATCCAGGGAGAACATGCATTTCCTTCTAGCTAGGAGTGATGTCAGTGTTTTACACGGCCTGACATTTTACTTATGTTGTAACGACCCGCATTCTACGCATTGGAGGATTGTAGAATATTTATTTCTTCTTCTAGGTAAGTCTTATGGTCGGGTACTTATGGGGAACGACTATTGGGGTCATTTCCCATGTTCATGATTTTTGTCGATTTCTAAATGACCATTTTGCCCCTAGTTGATCTTGTTTTGGCCATAACTTTTGATTTAAAAGGAGTTTTGACCTGAAACCACTTCCATTGGCTTCGAATGATGGTTTACCTTTCCGTAGAGTGGTCACATATGAAAAACGGACTTACCATTTGGGAGATATGGCTGAAATAGGGTTTGGAAGGTGAAAAACATCTTAACCGGGCCAAATAGGGTGATTAGTGAATGGGCCCATAACCCATTTCGGGATTATGGTTATGGGGAGGCTGAAATGAGTTAGGTTTTCATTCTATTTCAGTTTTCTAGCCGCCACTTACCTCTTAGAAACCCTAACAATGGCCTCCAATCTCTAAAACACCTCCAAATCACTTTCTAATCAAGGATTAAGCTTAGCAACATCAAATCAAGGCGGATTAACACAAGAATCGAGGTAGAGCTGTTGTGTTGCATTTGTATTCGCGCCCAAACAATAGAGTTTCAGTTTTAAAGGTTTTATTTGTGGCTAAGGTGAGTGATTAGCTTGCTTTTACACTAATTATGGGTAATTAGTGTTGATTAGTGTTAATTAGCGAATTTAAACATGATAAAATTCTGGAAAAATATTCATAAATTCTTAAATGATGTTTTAGACCTCTGTTAGAAACTTGGGTTAATTTGGTTAAGTTTTACTAATCATGTCATTAGTTTTGCTTAAACATGCTTAAGAGAAAATATGTGGTTTTGGCTAAGTTTGATCCTTTTTAACTTATCAAATTGATGTTTTGATGTTTGTGGTCGATAAAACATGTTACTACGACTGTATGGTATGCTTTGTAATTGTTTAGAATAGATAGAATGGTCGAAAACGCTGTCGAGTGATGTATAAACAGTCGCTGGAAGTTGCAGGAAAAGTGCAGGAAAATACCCGAACCGGATCGGATCGGAGGAGGAGTACCGGACCGAAGCTTGGCACATGAGAAAGGCCAATGAACTGAATAGGAGCAGGGGATCGGATCGGAGGTAGGGAGGAGGATCGGACTGGAGCCTGTACATCTCGACCCGAACCGAAGGCAAGGCGTTACGGACCGAACCGCAGGGCTTGGACTTGAGGCGTGGACCACGAACCGAACCGAGTTGCATATATCCGAACCGAACTGAGTTGCATATATCCAAACCGAACGTGAAGAGTGAGTATTGTATTTCGAGTTGGAGCTTGAGCATTATACATGACTGAACTGAACCACCAGAGAAGGATAACTACGACCGAACCGATCCGGTGATGACCAAAAACCCGAGATGCAAAGGCAGTCCAAGTAGGAAATTTATACTCAGGATCCAGATAGGAACGAACGAGTGAACTTCATGATTGGGCTTTGCTGCGGGACGTGTGCTAAGGAGTTGTCGATGTCTATAGCTTTGGATCACTATGTATGGGAGGTACGTGAACGGATTCAGGGCCCCAGTGGCCTAGGTACGACTTAAAGGGCTATAGACCAATGAAGTGAGGTCATTTGTAAAGATTTAGTCATAACTCCATGAGGTAAGCTTGGTGGTATCAGTAGTTGTACAAGTTGAACTCCGTCATTACCTCGATGGGTCTAGTGATCAAAGTGGTGGATATCGTATGCTTTATGCACTGAGTGAGAGATGTGAGGATGGTTGCTATGCTTGATTGTTTGCCTTCATTATGACATGCACACCCCTCCCCCGTTATCCTTATACCATGTTCAGTGGCACCTTAGAGGATTGTACGGTATGTAGTGCTAACTCTTTGGTTGCAGGTTCAGGTATGGTTTAGTATACCTGTTATTGTTCTGTTCTACTGCTTATTGCTCATACCAGACTTTTTGTCTGACCCAGAGTTTTATGCCTCTTCTTATTACTCTAGGTGCTCTCACGAGTAGACTAGAGACGGGTTAGGTGGTATGCACGAGTAGTTGTACCAGAGACGAGCAGGAGGCTCCTACGTATGATATCTACATATATTCTCCCTGTGTCATTGGTGGTCACTACTTGGGCATTAGTAGTGTACCTCCCTTATCTTGCTTTTGCTTTTAGAGACAGTTTGAAAAGTTGTAATAATGATGATGTGGAACATAAGCTGTATTTGGATTTTCCGCTGCTATGATAGTTTGTTTTCAGCTTATGCATTGTCTCGCCTATTTTGTGGCAAGTATATGTTATGATTATGTTTTATTCCATGCGCTGTGAGACATTCTACAGGTTCTTTGTTGATTCTTCATCTTCTTTCTTTTCCTCTGACGACCATCCCGTGCTAACTAGACATGTGTACAACGCACTTTTGGAGAAAATGTCAGTAGGTGCGGGGCGGTCCGTCACACTTGGTATCAGAGCTCTAGGTTGCGTAGCTAACCTAGGGAATGACACCAGGGAGAGATAGTACGTGTATGAGAGCGCATATTTGTTATATTTTGGTTTTCAAAAGCTATATATATATATACTATTAGTATAGCTAAGGATGAAGTCGCATTGCACTGGCACCACTATGGAGATGGCTAATCGTTTCTCTTTACAGATTGAACGATGAGCCGATATACGAGGGGTACTGGTAGAGGAGCCAATAATGGGAATGCTCCTAACACGAGGCCTATGTTCAATGATTTCATGAGAGAGATGGTTAGGGATGTTCAGGGAGCAATTCCCAATGCTGGTAATGGTGGTGGTCCAGTAGTGCAGGCGCCTAGGGCCGATTTCACCAAGCTAAATAAGGATTATACTATCCTTGGTGGGAAGTCGTTCCTTGGAACGGAGTCAGCTATGGATGTTCAGAATTGGCTGGATAGCCGTGAATGTATCTTTGAAGATTTGGGTATCGAGGATGCAATGAAGAGAAGGCTAGCATCCCGTCAGCTGCAAGGACGGTCAATGAACTGGTGGAATGCTATTAAGGCAACTACTCCAGAAGATCAAGTTACTTGGGATCAGTTCAAGGCTCGCTTTAGTGATAAGTTTATCCCAGCTGCTCAGAAATCAGAGTTGTTTAGGAAATTTCTTGAGCTTAAGCAGAATGGTAGAGCAGTCTCGGAGTATATTGCTGAGTTCGATACTTTATCAAAGTATGGGTTATCCCTAATAGATACTGCCGAGAAGAAGAACGAGAAGTTCATAACTGGTTTGGATGGACACTTAGGGGATAGGCTAATTAACCACATCGATGAGACGTTTGAGTCGATTGTGGGGAAAGCTTTAAGATCAGAAAGTCTTTACCCTAAGCCAAAGACTAAGGCTGCATCTGCAGAAGAACCGAAACCGCAAGCAAGCGGTGGAAGCAAGAATGGTTCTCAGAATAAGAGGAAGCAGAACCAGAATAAGGATGGCCAGAAGAAGAAGAAGAAAGATGTTGAGTGCTTTAGCTGTGGCGGGAAGGGCCATTATGCTAAAGAATGTCGAGCAAAGCCAGCGGACAGGAACTACTTCAACTGCGGCCAAGTTGGACATCAAAAGGATAAGTGTCCACAACCTTTGAAAGAGAAGCAGGTGGTGAAAGCATATGCCCTTAATGCTATTCCTTCTTTGTTGAATGCCCCTACTGTGGCGGAGAAAGGAAAGAATGTCGTCATTCAATGTATGCTTTCTATTTATGTTGTACCTGTTCGAGTATTGTTCGATACCGGGGCTTCCCATTCCTTCATATCTAGTGACCTGGTAGATATGTTGGGATTGGAACCCGAGTTAGTCAATAGACCATTAGCGGTGACGAACCCGATTGGTGGTTCAACAAGCCTTAGTATGATTTTTCATAGTTTGGTCTTATCGAGTCATGGATGTATGTTTGTTTGTGATTGCTTTGTTCTGGGCTTTACTGGGTATGGCATTATTTTGAGAGTCGATTGGCTCCAAAGATATGGGGTGGTAGTGGACTGTGAGGGTTCTTCGGTGACTATTAGAGCGGATGATGGGCGGAGGGTAGTGTTGGATAGCCAACCATGGGATGGAGTTATGGCTAGTTTTCTAAATTCCCTTGACATCCCGCATGATGAGTTATCAGAAGTTCCTATTGTTGGCCAGTATCCGGACATCTTCGGGAAGTGATCGGGCTTCCACCACACCGAGAGATTGAGTTTCAAACTAATTTAGTGAAAGATGCTAGACCAATAGTGATGCCACTTCGTCGTATGGCACCAAGGGAGCAGCAAGAGCTCGGGGTGCAAGTCAGCGATCTTTTGAAGAAGGGATTTATTCGAAGAAGTGTCTCCGAGTGGGGAGCACCAGTTGTGTTTGCTACTAAGGCAGATGGTGCCCTTTGATTGTGTGTGGATTATCGCGAGTTGAATAAGGTGACGAGGAAGAATAAGTATCCTCTACCTCGGATAGATGATTTGTTTGATCAACTGGAAGGAGCGAGAGTGTTCTCCCAGTTGGACCTCGCGACAGGATTTCATCAGCTCCGGGTGGCAGCTGAGAGTATAGATAAAACGGCCTTTCGGACGCTGTCTGGATTCTATGAGTGGTTGGTCATGCCATGTGGGTTGACCAATGCCCCATCATATTTTGTGGATCTTATGAATAGGGTATTCAGAAATCAGTTGAATAAGTTTGTTCTTGTGTTCGTGAACGATATTCTGGTTTATTCGAGAACAATGGAAGAACACAAGGAACATTTGCGGGCAGTGATGGAGGTGTTGAGAAAACACCAATTGAAAGCAAAGTTTTCTAAGTGTCACTTCTGGAGGAGGGAAGTGAGGTTCTTGGGCCATGTTGTTTCAGAGAATGGTATCGTCGTGGATCCTGCTAAAGTGGCTACGGTGCAAGATTGGTCTACGCCCAAGAATGCAACAGACATAAGAAGTTTCTTGGGATTAGCTGGATATTACCGTAAGTTCATCCCAGACTTCTCCAAGATAGCAGCACCGTTGAATCAATTGACAAAGAAGAATCCAGTTTTCGTCTGGGACGAAGGATGCGAGAATGCATTCAAGAGTCTAAAGGAAAAGTTGACGTGCGCACCGGTGTTAGTCATTCCTAAGGGGAATGAAGAGATGACGGTATACACAGATGCATGTGGTACCAGACTATGTGCTATGTTGATGCAAGGTGGTAGGGTTGTAGCTTATGCAAGTCGGCAATTGAAACCGCACGAGAGAAGATACCCTACCCATGATTTGGAATTGGCAGCGATCGTGTTCGCACTGAAGATGTGGAGACATTATCTCTTGGGAGAAAGATTCGAGTTGTTTATGGACCATAAGTCTTTAAAGTATATCTTCTCTCAGAAGGATCTAAATCTCTGACAGCAAAGATGGTTAGAATTCTTGGCTTCCTATGCGCATATACACCGGGAAAGGGCAATGCGGTAGCTGATGCATTGAGTAGGAGACATGCCAGCTTAGGGGCTATGTTTCTTGAATGGAAGCAACTGGAGTACATCGCAGGGTATGATTTCAGATCAAAGTACGAACTGGATCCAGTAATGTTAGCAAGTTTGACGATCAGACCCACTTTGATTGAGCGGATTGGTTCCAGTCAGAGGGACGATCCTAACTTATTGAAAATCATCTCCAAGTTAGAGATGGGTATGGATGAGGAGATGAACGAGCATGGGCTTGATCAAGATGAATGGCTTAGAAAGAATGGAAGACTGGTTGTACCCAATGTCAATGGATTGAGAGATGAAGTGCTTAGAGAATGTCATCACTCAAAGATGACTATACATCCCGGTGGTAACAAGATGTATCGAGACATGAAGCAGACCTACTACTGGGAAGGAATGAAAAGAGATGTGGGGAAGTTTATATCCAAATGCATGAATTGCCAGCTAGTTAAAGCTGAGCAAAAGAAGCCTAGTGGATTTTTACAACCATTAGAAATTCCAGAATGGAAATGGGAACAAGTCTCAATGGATTTCATTGATTGATTACCAAGGACTAGGTCAGGCCATGATAGCATTTGGGTGATTGTGGACCGATTGACCAAGAGTGCAAGATTCATACCCGTCAAGTCGAATAGAACAGTAGCTAAGTTAGCGGAACTGTATATAAAATGGGTAGTAAGATTTCATGGAGTACCCAAAGGCATTGTGAGTGACCGAGATCCGTTGTTTACTAGTGGATTTTGAAAGAGCTTACAAGAGGCGTTAGGATCAGAATTACATCTCAGCACCGCGTACCATCCTCAAACCGACGGTCAGACAGAGAGGGTGAATTGTGTATTAGAAGACCTCTTGAGAGCTTGTGTACTGGATTTTGATGGGTCATGGGATGACCATTTGCATCTAGTAGAGTTTGCATATAACAATAACTATCAGTCCCGTATCAGTATGGCTCTATTTGAAGCTTTGTACGGAAGACCGTGCAACTCACCGTCATGTTGGTTAGAAACTGGTGAGAAGTTTGTGCTTGGACCAGATATGATAAGAGAAACCTCAGACAAGATTAAGACCGTCCGACAACGAATGAAGGTTGCCCTAGATAGGCAGAAGAGTTATGCCGATAAGAGGAGAAGAGATTTAAAGTTCTCCATTGGCGACTTGGTGTTTGTCAAGATTTCTCCATTGAAGAGCATGATACGATTTGGAAGGAGAGGCAAGTTGGCACCAAGATTTGTTGGTCCATTCCCAGTTCTTAAGCAAGTTGGGAATTTGGCATATAAAGTTGAATTGCCAGAGAAGATGGCATGAGTTCATAACGTATTTCATGTTTCCTAGTTAAGGAAATTCGTGCACGACCCTAGTCTGGCTATTTCACCTGATCAGTTGGATGATATCGAGGTTGAACCCGAGGCGGTTGGGAACCGCAGACCTATGCGTATCGTTGAGAACGATACGAAGCAACTTCGAAGGAAAGCAGTGAATCTAGTCAAAGTTCAGTGGGGCAAGGATGAAAATGACTGTACTTGGGAGACAGAGGAGAACATTAGGAAGACGTATCCACAACTCTTTTCCTGGTAAGATTCTAATTGCGATTTAGTTTCCGCATGCTAGGATAGATTTGTTTGTTGTTATGCACGATTGATTGTTTGTAAGTGATTGGTAGGCATGTGGGATCCTTTGTATGTTTTGGGTTAAAGAATTTCGGGGACGAAATTTCTTAAGGGGGGGAGAATGTAACGACCTGCATTCTACGCATCGGAGGATCGTAGAATATTTATTTCTTCTTTTAGGTAAGTCGTATGGTCAGGTACTTATGGGGAACGACTATTGGGGTCATTTTCCATGTTCATGATTTTTGTCGATTTTTATATGAACGTTTTGCCCCTAGTTGATCTTGTTTTGGCCATAACTTTTGATTGTAAAGGAGTTTTGACCTGAAACCTCTTCCATTGGCTTCGGATGATGGTTTACCTTTCCAGAGAGTGGTCACATGTGAAAAACGGACTTACTGTTTGGGAGATATGGCTGAAATAGGGTTTGGAAGGTGAAAAACTGCTTAACCGGGCCAAATAGGGTGATTAGTGAATGGGCCCATAACCCATTTCGGGATTAGGGTTTTGGGGAGGCTGAAATGAGTTAGGTTTTCATTCTATTTCAGTTTTCTAGCCGCCACTTACCTCTTAGAAACCCTAACAATGGCCTCCAACCTCTAAAACACCTCCAAATCATTTTCTAATAAGGATTCAGCTTAGCAACATCAAATCAAGGCGGATTAACACAAGAGTCAAGGTAGAGCTGCTGTGTTGCATTTGTATTTGCGCCCAAACAGTAGAGTTTCAGTTCTAAAGGTTTATTTGTGGCTAAGGTGAGTGATTAGCTTTCTTTTACACTAATTATGGGTAATTAGTGTTGATTAGTGTTAATTAGCGAATTCAAACATGATAAAATTCTGGAAAAATATTCATAAATTCTTAAATGATGTTTTAGACCTCTGTTAGAAACTTGGGTTAATTTGGTTAAGTTTTATTAATCATGTCATTAGTTTTGCTTAAGGGAAAATATGGGGTTTTGGCTAAGTTTGATCCATTTTAACTTATCAAATTGATGTTTTGATGTTTGTGGTCGATAATACATGTTACTACGAATGTATGGTATGCTTTGTGATTGTTTAGAATAGTTAGAATGGTCGAAAATGCCGTCGAGTGGTGTATAAACAGTCGCTGGAAGTTGCAAGAAAAGTGCAGGAAAATACCCGAACCGGATTGGATCGGAGGAGGAGTACCGGACTAGACCAGAGCTTGGCACAGGAGAAAGGCCACATGAACTGAATAGGAGCAGGGGATTGGATCGGAGATAGAGAGGAGGATCGGACCGGAGCCTGTACATCTCGACCCGAACCGAAGGCAAGGCGTGACGGACCGAACCGAAGGGCTTGGACTTGAGGCGTGGACCACGAACCGAACCGAGTTGCATATATCCGAACCGAACCGAGTTGCATATATCCGAACCGAACGTGAAGAGTGAGTATTGTATTTCGAGTTGGAGCTTGAGCATTATACATGGCCGAACCGAACCACCAGAGAAGGATAACTACGACCGAACTGATCCGGTGACGACCAAAAACCCGAGATGCAAAGGTAGTCCAAGTAGGAAGTTTATACTCAGGATCCAGATGGGAACCAACGAGTGAACTTCATTATTGGGCTTTGCTGCGGGACGTAAGCTAAGGATTTGTCGATGTCTATAACTTTGGATCACTATGTATGGGAGGTACGTGGACGGATTCTGGGCCACAGTGGCCTAGGTACGACTAAAAGGGCTATAGACCAATGAAGTGGGGTCATTTGTAAAGATTTAGTCATGACTCCATGAGGTAAGCTTGGTGGTAGCAGTAGTTGTACAAGTCGAACTCCGTCATTACCTCGATGGGTCTAGTGATCAAAGTGGTGGATATCGTATGCTTTATGCACTGAGTGAGAGATGTGAGTATGGTTGCTATGCTTGATTGTTTTCCTTCATTATGACATGCACACCCCTCCCCCGTTATCCTTATACCATGTTCAGTGGCACCTTAGAGTATTGTATGGTATGTAGTGCTAACTCTTTGGTTGCAGGTTCAGGTTCAGGTATGGTTTAGTATACCTGTTATTGTTCTATTTTGCTGCTTATCGCTCATACCAGACTTTTTGTCTGACCCAGAGTTTTATGTCTCTTCTTATTACTCTGGGTGCTCTCACGAGCGGACTAGAGACATGTTAGGTGGTATGCACGAGTAGCTATACCGGAGACGAGCAGGAGGCTCCTACGTATGATATCTACATATATACTCCCTGTGTCGTTGGTGGTCACTACTTGGGCATTAGTAGTGTACCTCCCTTATCTTGCTTTTGCTTTTAGAGGCAGTTTGAAAAGTTGTAATAATGATGATGTGGAACATAAGCTGCATTTGGATTTTCCACTGCTATGATAGTTTTTTTCCAGCTTATGCACTGTCTCGCCTATTTTGTGGCAAGTATATGTTATGATTATATTTTATTCCATGCGCTGTGAGACATTCTACAGGTTCTTTGTTGATTCTTCATCTTCTTTCTTTTCCTCTGACGACCATCCCGTGCTAACTGGACATGTGTACAACGCACTTTTGGAGAAAATGTCAATAGGTGCGGGGCGGGCCGTCACATATGTGGATGATGGAAAGCGAGGCCTCGGTTGGTTCGTTCTCTTCGGAGCCTATGGTTTGGTCGGATATGACCAGTTGACGCCCCATAGGCCGGGGAAACGCAGTGTTCAGGCATTTTAATCCACATCGGTGGGCCAGTCCTGTGGCTCCTAAGGGTCGATGCATTCTTATCCTGAGACACGGGCTAGAGCTTCTCGAATTCGGTAAGGACGATCCCTTGCCTTGGTTCATGACGGAAATCCAATTTCCAAATACGACATCATGCGATTTTGATTGTATATACATATGGCAACATGATATATGGTACCCATGCCGTCTATGATTGATAGTTATGATTGAAATTGTTTTTGAAACATATAAACACTAGCAATAATATCAAATGATTTGTTTTGCTCATATCAAGCTTATTTTGGCCATTATAAGGTAAAACTCTATCCTCCGGTTTGTGTTGCATTGTGTGATGGGAATTGCGTCTTATAATGGCTTCGTTTTTATAAAAAGCATTGCGATGTTTAAAAGATTTACTTATTTTAAGCACTGGAAATCCATTGGAGTAAACCTGTTCCGCGTTAGCGGCGTGGTCCTATGATTGGCCATACTGTAAAATAAGTTAAGTAGATTTCTCATACCAGTCCCATGACTGACTCGTAGTTTGTTTCACTTGCAAACTCGGGTGCCCCTTTTTCTGCATGGGCAGCCTTGTATTCCGGTTTTAGCAGACTCTTTCTGGATAGGTGGAGCTGAAGATGGATTCTATCATTTATCTCTTTTTATGCTGTTCAGCTCCTATTGTACATATTATGTTTTGTTTTCCGCTGTAGAAATTTTATGTAAAGCTGAACTGTATTTGTACTAAGTATGATCCTGTAAACTGTATAACTCTGATGATTATGTTTATCCGGTGTATTCTGTTATACATTATCTGGTGTATTTATTTCTGTTCTGTTGTCATCTGTTTATGTGTTATATTCCAAAGATTACCCTTGCCACCGTGGAACGGGGGTTTGGGTCGTCACAATTGTCTTAAAATAAAAATAACATTGTTTAAGAATAAAATAACATTGTATTTGAAAATAAAATCGCATTGTTTTTGAAAATAAAAATAACATTGTTTAAGAATAAAATAACATTGTATTATCAAACAAAATTAACATTGTTTTTCAAGTAAAAGTAACATGTTTTGAAAGGTAAAATTTACATTTTTTTGAAATACATTGTTTTGAAAGTCAAAATTAACAATGTTTTTAAAGATAAAATAAAGCATTGTTTCAAAACAAAATAGTAATGTTTTTAAAAGTAAATCATAACATTGTTCTTAAAAGTAAAACTGACATTGTTTTTAAAAGTAAAACATAGCATTGTTTATACAAAGAAAATAACATGGTTTTTTTTATATAAATAACATTGATTTAAAATGCGGTTTTTAAATATATAAACATCATATTAAAAATGTGATTTTTACTGTGAACAGCGTGAAAAAGATTGCATTGGAATTTCAGGCAAATTCAGGTTGTTCAGAAATAAAACTGGCGGAGTGGAAATCAAAGGTGAGAACTACTCACTAAAATTTTTTACAAAGTTATTTATTTTCATAACTGAAAAATATATAGAATTGCCAGTTTAGATTTTTATCAGTTAAATCATCATAAATTGTATACGGCGCATGTTAGATCACTTCCCTCGTCCACAAACCATGGACGATTTAAATTGACTATATTGTGTGATTGTTTGTGATGTTGTGATGATTAACATATTAAAAATAATGCTAATATTTATGTAGTGGTTGAAATTAAATTATAAATATTCATTTATAATTTTTAACCAGTGAAAATTGGCTAATTAGAAAAACAATTCAGGCCAGATTAGAATTGGTTTAAATTTGTTAACCAATTATTACGTAGATAAACTGTTGTTGTTTGAAAAACCCACACGGGACTGGGGATGATAATTTATTCACATCTCCCCTGAATTTAATTATATGTCAATCGATGGATTGACAGCTTGTAATGAGCGTTACTTATTTATTCTAATGCTCACACAGTTGTAAATTTCACTCTAGATGTGAATTGACTGTTTGTTGATTATTTATCGTTATTGTTGCATACACGCGATGAATGAAATTCATATAACTAAAATTATATGGTAATTGATTGAGTTACATTCCGATTCAGAAATAAATAATGTTTTATAATAAATAATGTTTTATAAATAATGTAGAATAAAATATCATTTTAGAATAAAATATCATTATAGAATAAAAGATCATATTAAAATAAAAGAATCATTTCAATGTAAAAGAAACATTTTTTATGAAAAGAATCATTTTTATATAAAAGAACATTTTAACATAAAAGATCATTTTAATATAAAGAATATTTAAATAAAGAATATTTTAAAATAACGAATATTTTAAAATAATATTCAGTGAAGAAATAAAATCATGATTTCGATGTCCGTTTTTAGATGGACACAAAAATATAAAAATATGAAGCCGAGTTAAGTAACAAACGCCATTTTAACCCGAATGGGTTTATCGATCGATTTATTTCATTTTATTATGAATATAGAAAAGAAGTGATTTCAAAATATAATATTTTGAAAATATTATCATTTTAATATGATAAAGATATAGAATATTCAATTTTTATTTAAAATTAAAAATGAATTTGGAATCGTTTTGAAATGAAATTATAAATATTTTATAAATACGATTTAAATGGAAGTCGATGATATATATATATATATATATATATATATATGTATGTATGTATGTAATATAATGTGTAACAACCCGGAAAATCAGAACCAATTTAATTTTTTTTATTTTGGCAATTTTAATGAATTTTGAATATTTAAAATGAATTATTTTAAATAATAACGACGAGAAATTTATTGTGAATAGAATTAGAATGTATATATTTATTTGAATCGTCGTTAGAATATAAATATTTATTTTTAATTATAAAAGCAATTGAAAATGGCGCGGTAGCTTGAAAATTCGATTTCAAATTTCAAATTAACGTACAGGATTCAAAATAAACTGGATTTTAGCGAAATCAAAAATATTCAAATCTATTTGAAAATATCTTTCCAATGAATCCGAAAAATCAAAATTTGTTAGCGGGGATAAAAAGTTATGCCCAGTTGAAAATTCAGAATAGTCGCTGTAGGAACATAGCCCTTAAAAATAGCGATTTTGCAAACGACCTTCGTTTTCGATGGAACCACTTTTGTTGGATCCGGGATGTCAAATTATTGCTAAATTCCAAAATCCATAATTTTTGGGATCAATATGTGAACGTGGCGCAGGAAAACATGTTTTGTCAGTTTCAGTCAATTTGGATCGACCAGAAAATGGCCATTTTTTCAAATGGTCTTCAAATTTGATGAAATTAGATTTGTTAGGACCGTATCGTCGATACGATGCTAGAAATAATTTTTCTTGAATTTTCAAAGTTAGTATGTGGCCCCAGTAATATAAAATGTACGTTTAAAATTGAATATATAGATTTATATTTTAATTTAAATGAAAATTGATCGAAACGATGGAATAGGCTTACGAAACATATCATATTGTGTTCGGAATGGGGGTAATTAGCGAGGGACGACAGTTGTTGGGCTCGATTTGGAGTTCATATAAAAGGGTTAACTTTTTGGATTTAATTAAATATTAAAATCAATAAATATAATATTATAAACCCCCTCCCCTTTATAATATCTCGGCCCCGTTCATTTTCTAAACCTAAATTGAAATTTAAAAACCTGTCGCTCCCTCATTTCTGATGCCACCGCTTGCGCCTCCGTCGCGCTCCGTAGGCCGCCGCCTCCACCGCTGCACCCTCTCTAACCCCGCTGCCTCTCCTCCCTCCCTTCTCTCTCCTACGTGAAAACCCCACCGCCCAAACCGGAAGTAAACCTCTGCGCCACCACCTGACCGCGAGCCCCGACCACCGCAGTCCCCTCCTACCACCATCCGTGGTCAGCGTCGCCGAGACCCCCCTTTCGATAGTGTACTCCGGTTCGAGAGAAATCGGTATGTTTTTATATAAATGGTTTATTTAACTTAGATAATTAAGTAAGTTTCTAATTTTTATATATAATAACATGAATTAAAAATCTGATTTATATATATATATATATAACTTTGTGATAAAATTATATGAGTAGCGCTATAAAGGTATGATTTTTATGCATATAAGGTTATAATTTTTAGAAAGGAAAAGGTGAGATTTTTAAATACATAAAGGAGAGATTTTTAATTACATAATGGATAGATTTTTAATTATATAAAGGTGAGATTTTTATTAATATGAAGCTATGATTTTAAATTACAAAAAGATATGATTTTTATGTTGATAAAAATATAATTTTTAGTTCATAAAGAAGTATGATTCTTATAAAGGAATCTTTGCAAATAAAAATACGATTTTGAAATATATAGCATTTTAAAAATGTGATTTTTTTTATATAGCGTTGAAATGAAAGTCTGATATATATATATATAAAGTAGCAATAAAAAAAATCGATTTTTATATATATGAAGTAGTGATAAAAATTTGATCCTTATATAAGAAGTAGAAATATAGAAATATAATTTTTATATAGAAAGAAGCGTTATAAAAATATATGAAGTAGAAATAAAAATATGATTTTTATTTATTGGAATGAAGCGATAAAAATATGATTTTTATATAACAGCGTGAAAAGGATGCGTTGGAATTTCGAACAAATCCAAACAGTTCAGAAAGAAAGACTGGCGGAGTGGAACCCAAAGGTGAGAACTTCTCACTTTAATTTTATTTTCTAGTTAAAATATATACTAGGATGTAGACGGTGCTTAGCAGCACCCGACACCCGTCGTCCACAGACCATGGAAGACTGAGACGACCCGAAATCCTGTTCTGACGGAAACAAGGGTTATCTTTGGAATATAACACAGAAACAGATAATAGCAGAACAGAATTAAATAAATACACCAGATAATGAACAATAGAATATACTGGATAAAAGTAATCATCAGAGTTACACAGTATACAGGATCTTACTTAGTACAAATACAGTTCAGCTATACATAAATGTCTACAGCGGAAATAAACAAAATATGTACAATAGGAGCTGAACAGCATAAAAAGAGATAAATGATAGAATCCATCTTCAGCTCTAGCTATCCATAAAAAGAACCAGCTAAACCTGAATACAAGGCTGCCCGTGTAGAAAAAGGGGCACCCGAGTTTGAAAGTGAAACAAACTACGAGTCAGTCATGGGACCGGTATGAGAAATCCATTCAACACATATATAATATGGCTAATCATAGGACCACGCCACTTTCGTGGAACGGTTTTTTCTCCATTGGATTGCCAGTGCTTTAAAATAGATCTTTCTTTTAAACATCGCTATGCTTTTTATAAAAATGAAGCCATTATAAGACTCAGTTCCCATCACACAATGCAACGCAAACCGGAGGATAGAGTTTTACCTTATAATGGCCAAAATATGATTGATACGAATAAAACAAAGGCATTTGATATTATTGCTAGTGTTTATATGTCTTGAAAACTGTTTCAAATCATAACTATCAATCATAGAAGACATTAATGCCCCATACCACTATGTCGCCATATATATAGATATACAATCAAAACCGCACAGTCACGTATTTGGAAATTGGATCTCCGTCATGAACCAAGGCAAAGGATAGTCCTTACCGAATTCGAGATGCTCTAGCCCGCCCCTCAGGCAAGTACTCAGTCAAGCCTTTGGATCGTCAGGGCCGGTCCACCGATGTGGATTAAAATTCCTGAACACTGCGTTTCCCCACCCTTTGGGGTGTAAGTGAGCCAACGAATGACTCCATCGGACCCGAATTGCCCGATCAAACCGAGGCGCCTCGCAACAGCAACAACCACATAGGTGAAAAGTATATAAATGTCAGGGCTGGTAGGTCACTGACACCACCCTAGCTAGAAAGAAATGCAGGCCCTCCCTGATGTCCTCTCCCGTTTTAGGTTCATACCGGGGTGTGAGGCTCGCGAATTCACGTTATACACAAAGCTACGCCACACAGGCGGTGCTTTGATCATCACCACAAGACTTTGCTTTTCAACAGAAGCCCTGATCACTGCATCTTAGCATGCCACACAGGCAATTCATGCCATGCGACTGATGTCCATCGATATACAACCTCTGAGCTCGTGCGTCTCAGAGAAGGGCGTTAAGCAAAAGAATAAATTCTCCGCCGCCAAACAGATGTATATTTAACAGAAATCAATCAACACAGAATAAACTCCAATGTCAGACACACAGTCCATTTACAAGTCCGTTCTGGGTCTGAACGAAACCGGAGGCACTAAATACCTCGCAAACCCATCGATCACCACGTACGTCTAAACGATCACCACTCATTATCCATATTTCGGGATGCCTCCCAATCAGGACCTCGGTTACCATCCAAACGAGGTGAAGATCTCCGGTCTTCGACCATCGTCTTCATCTTCGACTTTCAATCGTCGGTCAATTATTTGAAATGAGAATTAACTCGGCCTTTTCAAATAATTCTCGTATATTTAGAATTTCAAATCAATTTATTTCAATGGTTAAATTATTCGACAACACCAATATTGTTCTTTAATGTAATTTTCACACCAAACACATTCAACCATCAAATACAACATAAATCGAGCAAATTCAGTTTATTTCCACTCCATATTGTTTATGGTACTTTATAATGATTTATCGCTATTTTTATTTATTTTTAAAATAGCCCATTTATTCAAAACGACGCTTCGGGCCATAACGCGGCCGTGGCGCTGTTTTTCTTCAGATTTTATTTACACATATCTGAAAATCTAACCGTTGGATCTTCACAAAATTTACATCATTAGAAAGGTCTTTTCAAAACGAATCCAACGGTTCCAGTTTCGGGAAAATCCGACGGTCGGATCTCCCGGTACAATCGTTTGAATTTTCGATTTCAAATTACGAACTGCAGCGTCGTTATTCGATTAAATATATAATTATTCAAATTACGAACTGCAGCGTCGTTATTCGATTAAATATATAATTATATTTATATATATATATATATAAATATAATCGCTTCTGGCGCTGTTTTTCTTCAGATTTGAATTAAACATTCCAAACAATCCAACCGTTGGATTTTTGCAAGGTTGGTGCCGTTGGGAAGATATTTCCAAGGCGAACCCGACGGTTGAGGTTTCGGGAAAATCCAATGGTCGGATTTCCCGCACTAGTTGTTTGAAATCACGGTTTCAAAATACGAACTGCACGGCCTCGTTTCGTTTTAATTTTGTTTATATTTATATATTTGTATAAATATAGTTCGTTCAATGATTTCAATATCGTTTTCACTTCAAATATTTCACTAACGCCTTAAATTTTTGGAAAATTTCGCCATAACCTCCCCTGCACCGGGAGCATCGGGAAATCGCAAATAGCTTTCCCAGTCCTTCTAATCTCAAAAAGAAAAAGAAAAAGCCAAGCGGCTAGCCAACAGGCTCATAAAATCATCACCCAAACAAAGCAGTAAATGTGTACCTATTTGTCGGGCACAAAATTTTATTCCTCTTCTCTAGCCCCTTTGCTATAACCTGTTCAATGAATATGCATGTACATATATATATATACAGTTCGTATCATTTATCATTTTCTATTCAACTTCATATTTGATTTCTATTTGATTTAAAAACACCATTTATCCTAATGTTACATACATAGGTGCAAATCATTTCATTAGCTAATTAATGAATATTTCAACTCATATATGTTTATTTTGAACAAGTGGCTATTTTTAACACTTCACATTTCAACGATTTATGCATACAATAAAAATGTGATTTTTATTGTAAAACAATTCATTTCAAAACACTATTTTTCTATATAGTTCATATAGGTGACAAAAATAGGATTTTTATCATAAAACAGTTTCTTTTAAAACGAGATTATTTTACACAGTTCATATAGTCGATAAAAGGTGATTTTTATTATCAAACAATTTATTTCAAAATATGAATACCATTCAACACATGAATTTCTAATCAACGAATGAATATCAATTCAACACATGAATGTTTTCTATAGTTTTTATATATAGATAAAAGGTGATTTTTATTATCAAACAATTTATTTCAAAATATGAATACCATTCAACACATGAATTTCTAATCAACGAATGAATATCAATTCAACACATGAATGTTTTCTATAGTTTCTATATATAGATAAAAATGTGATTTTTATTATCAAACAATTTATTTCAAAATATGAATACCATTCAACACATGAATTTCTAATCAACGAATGAATATCAATTCAACACATGAATGTTTTCTATAGTTTTTATATATAGATAAAAGGTGATTTTTATTATCAAACAATTTATTTCAAAATATGAATACCATTCAACACATGAATTTCTAATCAACGAATGAATATCAATTCAACATATGAATGTTTTCTATAGTTTCTATATATAGATAAAAATGTGATTTTTATTATCAAACAATTTATTTCAAAATATGAATACCATTCAACACATGAATTTCTAATCAACGAATGAATATCAATTCAACACATGAATGTTTTCTATAGTTTTTATATATAGATAAAAGGTGATTTTTATTATCAAACAATTTATTTCAAAATATGAATACCATTCAACACATGAATTTCTAATCAACGAATGAATATCAATTCAACACATGAATGTTTTCTATTCAATAAATAAATATAGTTTAAGCATATGAAAATAATTCAAACACACGAATATTATTCAAAATTTCGGCAGCATAATTGCAGGGTAGTTAAAACCGGGACCGTCCCTAGTACGGCTCCTCGCTCTACCTTAAAACCTCGCGGTTTTTGACAATGGGGATCATGCATCTAGTTCGCACGCAGGCGGCATGTATATATTTATTTCATTTCCACAAACTAATCCTATGTGGTTTCAACCAAATATTTTCCAGTCACAAATGGGTATTTTTCAACCACAATCAAATCAATATCAACCACAAACAATCCCAAACAACCATTCTCTATCAATCAATTTTCACAACAATTTCAACCAATAAATATCGTCCATGGTTTGTGGACGAGGGGCGTATATATATATATATATATTTATTTATTTATTTATATATAGCAATTCACTTTTATTTCAACATATATATATATATAGCTAGAAAAAGAAATTGAAGAGTGAGAAATTCTCACAAATAGCTATCCAATATTACGACTCTTACTTTATAGAAATCTTCGCCAATCTCGCCTTTTGTCGCTTTCGTTGCCCGTATTCTCTACATATGTAAAAATCGAATTTTTTCTTCGTTATTCAATATATAAAAATTGCATTTCAAAAATATAGATTCCGCCTTTTCAAAAATAAAGATTATATTTTTAATATTCCTATGATGTAAAAATTATATTTTTATTACTTTAAAAATATAAAAATCATATCTTACTTAATAAAAATTCCGCCTTTTCTATTTTAAAAATATGATCTTTCCTATCCAAGTTCAAATCTTTTTCTATTTAAAGTTCAAATCTTTTTCTATTTAAAGTTCAAATCTTTTTCTATTTAAAGTTCAAATCTTTTTTCTATTTAAAGTTCAAATCTTTTTCTTTTTAAAGTTCAAATCTTTTTTCTATTTAAAGTTCAAATCTTTTTCTTTTTATATCTTAAAATTAACATCAGTTTTAAACCTTTCTAAAAATCAGTTTTAAACCTTTTAAAAATCAGAATTTAAACTCTTTAAAAATCAGTTTTAAACCATTCAAAAATCAGTTTTAATACCTTTTTAAAATCAGATTTAAACCTTTTTAAAATCAGTATTTTCAGAATTAAAAATAAAAATAAAATAAAATAGAAACAACTTACATTGACCTGCGAAGAAGGGGGGTGACGTCAGGGTCGGCGGCAGGAGGCGGAGCAGGCTTCAGCGGTCTCGGACTGGGGGGCTCGCGAATCGGCGTCGCGATGGCTTCGAGGGGGGGCGGCGGCTCGCGAATTGGACGTCGCGATGGGGTTCGGGTGCGTCGCTTCGAGGTAGAAGAGGGGAGAGAAGAAGAGGCAGCGACAGCAGCTCCAGGCGAAGGGGTTGGCGACGTGCGGAGGTGGATGATCGGGGAAGCGGCGGTTTAGTTTAGGTTTTTTTCTGCTCGAAGTGGAGAGAGAAGAGGGAATAGGGGGGGTTTATATAAAATATATATATTTAATTATTTAATTTTGCAAAAAGATGACTTTTACATACGACCTCTAAACGAGGCCCACCGCCTGTCGTCCCTAGCGTTTCACCCCCATTCCGAACACAATGGGATATGTATCGCAAGCTGATTTGATCGTTACAATCAGTTTCCATTGAATTTACATTTAAATCACTATATTAAATTTTAAACGGACATTTCAAATTACCGGGGTCACATACTAACTCTAAAAATTCCAGAAAAATATTTTCTAGCTTCGTATTGACGATACGGTCCTAACAAAACTAGTTTCGTCGAATTCTGAGACCGTTTGAAAAATGGCCAATTTCCAGTCGATTAAAATCAACTGAAACCGGTCAAACGCGTTTTCCTTTGCCACGCTCACATATTGATTCGAAAAATTATGAAATTTGAAACCTAGCAATAACTTGACATCACGGATCCAACAAAAGTGGTTTCGTCGAAATCCGAGGTCGAATGCAAAATGTCCATTTTTAAGGGCCTGAATTCCATAGCGACCATTCAGAATATTCAACTGGACATATCTTTTGATTCCCGCTATCAAATTTCGATTCGTCAGATTCGTTGGAAAGATATCCTCAATTAGATCCTAATGTTTTTGGTTTCACTAAAATCCGGATTGTTTTGCACCCGGTATATTCAATTGAAGTTTGAAATCGAATTATCGAACTACCGCGCCATTTTCAATTCTATATATAATTATAATTAATTATATTCGTTTTCAAATGTCGATTCAAACTCAGTTTTCATCGCCATTATTTAAAATATTTATTTTAAATAATTAAAATCCATTATTTTAGCCAATTTAAAAATTTTAAATTGGTTCAGATTTTCTGGGTCGTTACAATCTCCCCCACTTAAAACTTTTCGTCCCCGAAAAGGGATAAAGTCGAAAGTGGTTTGATAAATCTACAATCATACAACAACCAATTTGTTTTTACCCTTCAAAAATATACTAATCAAATCCTATACTCTTTAAAATCACTCAGACTATATAATTAAAAGTGCACATCTATGAAAAGAAAATAACAATAGAGTAGAGAATTGAATGGTAGTGCAAAGTAGGGTAAATGTACCTGGCACCGGAGTCAATATGAGATATCTACTTGGCATCTGGGATAAGCTTTCTGAATGCTCTCCTCAGTTTCTCAAGTACAATCTCACGGATCTCCACTCCATTGCACTTTGACTAAGTGAACCTTCTTGTTCCTCAGCTCTTTGGTTTCTTTGCCGATAATCTTTAGCGGCTCACGTCTCACGGCTAATTCTGGAGTAATTTCAATGTCCTGTTGAGCTGCTTCTTCCACGATCAAGTCTGGATCATGAACGTGCTTTCGAAGTTGAGATATATGAAATACATCATGAACTCCAAGCAACCAATCAGGCAGTTTGACCCTGTAAGCGAGAGTTCCGATCCGTTCCAGAATAGGAAACGGACCAATGAATTTGGGCGCTAACTTTCCAGTTTTACCGAACCGGATAACTCCTCTCATCGGCGATACTTTCAAATATACACAGTCACCAACTTCAAAGGATACATCTCTTCTTCTTCTATCGGCATAGCTCTTTTGTCGGCTTTGAGCGGCGAGTAATCGCTTCTTAATAAAATCGACTTTGTCGGCAGCTTCTCGAATCATATCAGGACCCAACACAAGTCTATTTCCTGGCTCGACCCAACAAGCAGGAGATCGGCACGGTCTACCATACAATGCTTTGAATGGCGACATTGTCAGACTTGCCTGGTAGCTGTTGTTATAAGAGAATTCAGCCAAATGCAGATGGTCTTCCCATGATCCACCGAAATCTAGAACACAAGCCCGCAATAGATCTTCTAAAATGCGATTCACCCTCTCAGTCTGACCGTCTGTCTGAGGATGATAAGCGGTGCTTAAGTTTAACTTTGTTCCCAGCTCGACTTGAATTGCTTCCCAGAATTTGCTAGTGAATATCGTATCTCTATCACTTACTATACTGAGCGGCACTCCATGTAGTCTAACTATTTCCCTGAAGTAAATCTGCGCCAGACTCTGAGCGGTTCTATTTGATCTGACAGGTATGAAATAGGCGGTCTTCGTGAAGCGATCTACGATCACCCAAATACTGTCATTCCCTTTTCTGGTTCTGGGCAGACCATCAATGAAATCCATAGAAATATGTTCCCACTTCCAACCAGGAACTTCTAGCGGTTGTAATAATCCAGCCAATTTCTGTTGGTCGCTTTTGACTAGCTGGCAAGTAGGGCATCGACTAACGTATATTGAAACGTCTCTTTTCATAGCCTTCCACCAGAATGTTCTTTTGAGATCGTTATACATTTTAGCCACGCCAGGATGGATACTCAGCTTGGACTTGTGACACTCGTCTAACACTTCCCTTTTTAACTCTAGGATGTCAGGAACACAAATCCTTCCTTTTAACCTCAAGGTCTCATCGCTATCTATTTGAAAACACGAGGGTTCGCCTTTCTGAATCCTTTTGATCATAACCTTAATAAACTTATCCTCCTTCTGAAGAATAGATATTTTGTCAATCAAGGAAGTCGTGATAATAAAGCTGGCGATCATTACATTCTTTCGGCTCAGAGCATCGGCCACGACATTGGCTTTTCCTAGAGTATATATAATTTCAAAGTCATATGCTGCAAGAAACTCCAGCCAACGTTGTTGTCTCAGATTCAGGTCTTTCTGAGTGAACAAATACTTTAACGACTGGTGGTCTGTAAACAGTTCAAACCTCTCACCCAGAAGATAGTGTCTCCAGATTTTCAAGGCGAATACTATAGCCAATAACTCAAGATCATGAGTTACATAGTTTTTCTCGTGCGGCTTCAGTTGACGGCTAGCATAAGAAATCACTTGGCCTCTTTGCATTAACACTACGCCAAGGCCTTCTCTAGACGCATCAGTCCAGACTTTTAGATCTTGGTTGCCATCAATGATGGTTAACACTGGAGCTGTCGTTAATCTTAACTTTAGCTCTTCGAAAGCCTCCTCACTTTCTGGAGTCCATTTGAATTTGGAATGCTTCTTTGTAATCTTCGTTAAGTGGTCAGATATCTTAGAAAAGTCTTTAACGAACTTCCGGTAATAGCTAGCCAATCCGAGAAAACTGCGGACTTCAGTGGGGG
This sequence comes from Allium sativum, assembly GCA_030737875.1. Lineage (NCBI taxonomy): Eukaryota > Viridiplantae > Streptophyta > Magnoliopsida > Asparagales > Amaryllidaceae > Allium > Allium sativum. The sequence goes on from CM060910.1 coordinate 54,962,934, forward strand.
TACTAGGCTGTTTCCATTTCTGAATAGCTGTGATTTTACTTGGATCCACAGCGATTCCTTCTTTCGATACAACATGGCCCAGAAATTTCACTTCTTCCTGCCAGAAGATACATTTGGAAAACTTTGCTTTTAATACATTCCGTCTCAGAATTTCTAGAACCTGTTCCAGATGCTTTTCATGTTCGGCCTTTGATTTAGAGAAGATTAGAATATCATCAATAAAAACCAGAACAAATTTATTCAAAACCCCTCTGAACACTCTGTTCATCAGATCGACGAAGTAAGCTGGAGCGTTACATAAGCCGAACGGCATTACTAACCACTCGTAGAATAAGTCGGGGCCTCTGAACGCTGTCATTGGAACACATTCTTCGGCAATTCGAAGCTGATGGAAACCTGTAGCTAGGTCCATTCGTGAAAATACTTGTGCGCCATTTAATCGATCCAACAAATCATCTATTCGCGGCAATGGATATTTGTTCTTTATTGTCTGTTTGTTCAAATCACGATAATCCACACATAGACGTAGAGTACCGTCAGATTTTGGGACAAACACCACTGCTGCACCCCAATCAGAGAAACTAGGCCTGATCAGACCTTTCCATACCAGCTATCGTGTTTGATTGTCTAATTCCTCCTTCTCTTTCAAGGACATTCTTCGAATAGCATGAACTACCGGCCTTGCATTGGGAATTAAAGAAATCTTGAAATCTATCTCTCTCTGTGGAGGTAAGCGAACAACTTCTTCGAACACATCCGCATAGTTCTTGACGACAGGAATATCTTTCACTAGATCGGGAATATTCTCAGTGATTTCAGGGACATTTTCTATTTGGTCTGGAGAAACATTTAGAGCTGCCCAGAAGTCTTTTCTATTAGCATTATGACCTTCACACGGTATGGTTATATAACTCCCGGATTTAATCTTAGCTCTAACAACTCTCTCGGCGCATCTAAACTCTGCTTCATATTTGGTTAACCAATCCAATCCCAAAATAAGATCGAATTCATCAAAATTCATGACGACAGAGATAATAGGGAATTTATAGCAAGAAAAAGAGACGGGTACTGCACAAACCCAACTGAGATTGATAGAACCTCCAACTGGATTTCGGACAGTCATTGGCTCCTTGAGCTTCTTCAAATTCAAATCCAACTTCTTGACTGCACTTTTTGCAATAAAGCTTCGTGACGCGCCTGTGTCAAACAGTACTTTGACTGGAATGTTTTTGACAGTAAGCGTGCCTTCTAAAACATCGGCCCTTTCTTGACTAGCTGAGGGCTCGGAAGTTTCTGCTACTTCATTTATACATACGGTTTCAGATTTCTTTGAGAGTTGGCACTCCCGTGCAATATGTCCTGCCTGGCGGCACTTATGGCATCTCCTTTCCCCATGTGGGTTCTTTTGTTTCTTAGTGGGCTTAGATCCACTTTTTCTTCGTTTGTTCCAAGATTTGCAACTTATCGCCAAATGCCCTTTCCTATTGCAGCTTGAGCACGTGGCTGTCATTATTCGTTCGTTCCCAGGTTCAGCCCTTTTTCTCTTGGCACTGGGCCTCTTATTGACCTCCGACCTTGTACTGGCTTCAGGAATATCAGTTTCTGACTCTGTTTTGTCACTAGAATAGACTTCTTCTTCGTCGCGCAACATTCCTTTCCTATGGAGATCTTCATACTGATAAGCCATGTATATCATTTTAGAAAAAGGAAGCTTCACATTCCTCATTACACTATTCTGATATCTCCTTTGCAGGCCATGAATAAATCTCAGATTTTTCCTTTTTGGGTCTTTAATCAGATGAGGAGCAAAGTGAGCAAGCTCGTTGAATTTCTTATGATATTCGGGAACGGTCATGTCACCTTGTATTAGATAAGAAAATTCATCACATAATCTCTCGGTTTCTTCGGGAGGAGTAAATCTTTCTAGGAAAATCACTTTGAATCTGTCCCAGGTGATATCACCTTCTGGATTATCTTTGATGATCGTTTCCCACCAGATCAAAGCTTCTTCCTTGAGCGCCCAAGATGCTACTAACCGTTTCTGGTCATCTCTCAGTTGGATATGCTCAAAGATTCTTTCGACAGAACTCATCCAAGCTTGAGTTTGAATAATAGATTCATTGCCCGAGGATTGTGCTCCACCCAGATTTCGATATCTCTTGAATAGACCCTCTAGATCGGGTTCTGTATTCCTTCTGTTTCTGGCACTCATTTTTTTAGTACTTCTGCAATTAGCAGATCAAGTGTCAGGTCGCAGAAAAGAAAATTTTCAAACATAGAAACATATACTTCAAGTGTAAATGTGTCGATCGAGGTGTAATTTCATTCTGCTTTACTCATACTAGGATATTGCTGATCCTATCTGTATAGAGTTACCCGTCCTAGAACACTACTGGTTCTATTTCTGACGAGTTCGTTCAAATATTATATTCCATAACTAAGCTTAACCAAAGCTCTGATACCACGTTGAGACGACCCGAAATCCCGTTCTGACGGAAACAAGGGTTATCTTTGGAATATAACACAGAAACAGATAATAGCAGAACAGAATTAAATAAATACACCAGATAATGAACAATAGAATATACTGGATAAAAGTAATCATCAGAGTTACACAGTATACAGGATCTTACTTAGTACAAATACAGTTCAGCTATACATAAATGTCTACAGCGGAAATAAACAAAATATGTACAATAGGAGCTGAACAGCATAAAAAGAGATAAATGATAGAATCCATCTTCAGCTCCAGCTATCCAGAAAAAGAACCAGCTAAACCTGAATACAAGGCTGCCCGTGTAGAAAAAGGGGCACCCGAGTTTGAAAGTGAAACAAACTACGAGTCAGTCATGGGACTGGTATGAGAAATCCATTCAACACATATATAATATGGCTAATCATAGGACCACACCACTTTCGTGGAACGGGTTTTTCTCCATTGGATTGCCAGTGCTTTAAAATAGATCTTTCTTTTAAACATCGCTATGCTTTTTATAAAAATGAAGCCATTATAAGACTCAGTTCCCATCACACAATGCAACGCAAACCGGAGGATAGAGTTTTACCTTATAATGGCCAAAATATGATTGATACGAATAAAACAAAGGCATTTGATATTATTGCTAGTGTTTATATGTCTTGAAAACTGTTTCAAATCATAACTATCAATCATAGACGGCATTAATGCCCCATACCACTATGTCGCCATATATATAGATATACAATCAAAACCGCACAGTCACGTATTTGGAAATTGGATCTCCGTCATAAACCAAGGCAAAAGATAGTCCTTACCGAATTCGAGACGCTCTAGCCCGCCCCTCAGGCAAGTACTCAGTCAAGCCTTTGGATCTTCAGGGCCGGTCCACCGATGTGGATTAAAATTCCTGAACACTGCATTTCCCCACCCTTTGGGGTGTAAGTGAGCCAACGAATGACTCCATCGGACCCGAATTGCCCGATCAAACCGAGGCGCCTCGCAACAGCAACAACCACATAGGTGAAAAGTATATAAATGTCAGGGCTGGTAGGTCACTGACACCACCCTAGCTAGAAAGAAACGCAGGCCCTCCCTGATGTCCTCTCCCGTTTTAGGTTCATACCGGGGTGTGAGGCTCGCGAATTCACGTTATACACAAAGCTACGCCACACAGGCGGTGCTTTGATCATCACCACAAGACTTTGCTTTTCAATAGAAGCCCTGATCACTACATCTTAGCATGCCACACAGGCAATTCATGCCATACGACTGATGTCCATCGATATACAACCTCTGAGCTCGTGCGTCTCAGAGAAGGGCGTTAAGCAAAAGAATAAATTCTCCGCCGCCAAACAGATGTATATTTAACAGAAATCAATCAACACAGAATAAACTCCAATGTCAGACACACAGTCCATTTACAAGTCCGTTCTGGGTCTGAACGAAACCGGAGGCACTAAATACCTCGCAAACCCATCGATCACCACATACGTCTGAACGATCACCACTCATTATCCATATTTCGGGATGCCTCCCAATCAGGACCTCGGTTACCATCCATACGAGGTGAAGATCTCCGGTCTTCGACCATCGTCTTCATCTTCGACTTTCAATCGTCGGTCAATTATTTGAAATGAGAATTAACTCGGCCTTTTCAAATAATTCTCGTATATTTAGAATTTCAAATCAATTTATTTCAATGGTTAAATTATTCGACAACACCAATATTGTTCTTTAATGTAATTTTCACACCAAACACATTCAACCATCAAATACAACATAAATCGAGCAAATTCAGTTTATTTCCACTCCATATTGTTTATGGTACTTTAAAATGATTTATCGCTATTTTTATTTATTTTTAAAATAGCCCATTTATTCAAAACGACGCTTCGGGCCTTAACGCGGCCGTGGCGCTGTTTTTCTTCAGATTTGATTTACACATATCTGAAAATCTAACCGTTGGATCTTCACAAAATTTACATCATTAGAAAGGTCTTTTCAAAACGAATCCAACGGTTCCAGTTTCGGGAAAATCCGACGGTCGGATCTCCCGGTACAATCGTTTGAATTTTCGATTTCAAATTACGAACTGCAGCGTCGTTATTCGATTAAATATATAATTATAATTATATATATATATAATCGCTTCTGGCGCTGTTTTTTTTCAGATTTGAATTAAACATTCGAGACAATCCAACCGTTGGATTTTTGCAAGGTTGGTGCCGTTGGGAAGATATTTCCATGGCGAACCCGACGGTTGAGGTTTCGGGAAAATCCAATGGTCGGATTTTCCGCACTAGTTGTTTGAAATCACGGTTTCAAAATACGAACTGCACGGCCTCGTTTCGTTTTAATTTTATTTATATTTATATATTTGTATAAATATAGTTCGTTCAATGATTTCAATATCGTTTTCACTTCAAATATTTCACTAACGCCTTAAATTTTTGGAAAATTTCGCCATAACCTCCCCTGCACCGGGAGCATCGGGAAATCGCAAATAGCTTTCCCGGTCCTTCTAATCTCAAAAAGAAAAAGAAAAAGCCAAGCGGCTAGCCAACAGGCTCATAAAATCATCACCCAAACAAAGCAGTAAATGTGTACCTATTTGTCGGGCACAAAATTTTATTCCTCTTCTCTAGCCCCTTTGTTATAACCTGTTCAATGAATATGCATGTACATATATATATATATATATATATATATATATATATACACAGTTCTTATCATTTATCATTTTCTATTCAACTTCATATTTGATTTCTATTTGGTTTAAAAACACCATTTATCCTAATGTTACATACATAGGTGCAAATCATTTCATTAGCTAATTAATGAATATTTCAACTCATATATGTTTATTTTGAACAAGTGGCTATTTTTAACACTTCACATTTCAACGATTTATGCATACAAAAAAAATGTGATTTTTATTGTAAAAAAATTCATTTCAAAACACTATTTTTCTATATAGTTCATATAGGTGACAAAAATAGGATTTTTATCATAAAACAATTTCTTTTAAAACGAGATTATTTTACACAGTTCATATAGTCGATAAAAGGTGATTTTTATTATCAAACAATTTATTTCAAAATATGAATACCATTCAACACATGAATTTCTAATCAACGAATGAATATCAATTCAACACATGAATGTTTTCTATAGTTTTTATATATAGATAAAAGGTGATTTTTATTATCAAACAATTTATTTCAAAATATGAATACCATTCAACACATGAATTTCTAATCAACGAATGAATATCAATTCAACACATGAATGTTTTCTATAGTTTCTATATATAGATAAAAATGTGATTTTTATTATCAAACAATTTATTATCAAAAAATTTATTTCAAAATATGAATACCATTCAACACATGAATTTCTAATCAACGAATGAATATCAATTCAACACATGAATGTTTTCTATAGTTTTTATATATAGATAAAAGGTGATTTTTATTATCAAACAATTTATTTCAAAATATGAATACCTTAACTTTGGTGGAGCATTTTAGTAAACAGAACAGAAACTTACAAGACAGATAAAACAGTACTTGAAATTTTTTAACTTTATTACAGCGGAAACAGAAATTTATATGGTTACATCCTTTCAATTTCAGAATTCAAGTACAAAATATCAGTCTTGTACAAAAGCCTTCAAAATGCATAGTTTAAAATCATAATCCCTATGGAACGGAAGCTATACAGAGCCAAGCCATACTTTAAGCACTTCAAGCAAAGAGAAATCCGGATCAAGCTAAAGTATTTCCCTCCTTGGATAACCTGGGGGGGGGAACGGAAGAAAGGAGGCGAAAACAACAAGGGCCAGACAAAAAGTCTGGCAAGTCCAGTGACTTTCAGCATATGATCAGATAATAATAATATGATATGAACATAAAACTGGATGTGAGATAACTATAACAGGTGTAGCAGATATAACAGAAAAACAGAATGATATAAACTATTGTTTTACACTTCTCTGCACTAATACTAGTATAGCAGAATTAGGTGTCACCCTAATGTCTAAATTGAAGCAGGAACGGGTACAGAATACTTTAACAGAAACAGAATGCTAATAATGGGCCTTTACTACCCGATCAGAAACAGACAGAAGAAGAAACAGATTTATCCCTATGGAAACAGAATGTGGAATTAGGTGTACACTAGTAATGGGCCTTTACCACCCGAACAGACGGTACCACACAGAAACAAACAGGTGTTACCACCCAACAGAAACAGACGGTACCAACAGAAATAGACCGAACTAAGCGTACCCTAAAACCCTACCCCAAGCGATCGGCTCCCTAATACATAAATATCCTGTGTCGGCCCCACAGTAGGGTGTATCACTCCCTAAAGTGACAACCAATTGGCACAGACCTATTTACAGATGTCACGGCGTCTTACATCCTCAGAGGCAGACCGGGATCCATGCACGCACATGACCCGGTTGGAACGCACCATCAACACCCCTCGCCATTATCAGAATGAACCACTTATAATTAGTTCAGTAAGCGTGCCCGGACCCTACCTACTGTTGGGTCAAAGTTTTGATACCAGAAAGGGTTACTGACTAATATGGGTCCCAAACAACAGATGACACAAGTAATTCCCCTCCTAACCTTGTGTCCCCAGACTAACAGATCTCAGATTAACTTGTTTACAAGTTCAGACATACAGAATTCAGATTTACTAGTTCATAGATTAAGTTAACAAGTTTTCAGACTAACAGATCAGATGTACAGATTTTTCAGATTTGTCTAACTTTGTATTGGGCCTACAGATTCATGGACGGGTTTACTACACCTATTAATCCAGTTGGTTTAACCCTATTTTCCCCCAATACGTTTTAGACGTCATTCTTATCTTAGATTTGCATTAATTAATTATTAATGCATAGACCTCTCACATTAGGTCGGTAGCTTGTGGCCGCTGGATATGCCGGGCGGTTCCGGGCAGACTTCTGCCACAAGCCAGACCTAACCTCGTGTCTTACGCATGTTATGACTAACTTCTCACATTAGAACCTATTGTTTGCGGCCACTGGATGTGCCGGGCGGTTCCGGGCAGATTTACGCCGCAAACTCATTCTAACCTCGAGTTAGCCACGTTTATCTTTGCGGCCAATTAATTAATAATTTACCGTTTATGCGCGTGCCCAATATATATATGCCAATTCAGATTATATCAATCACAGGATGATTATATCAACATAGCAGATAACAGATTTTATATGACATAACGGATTTAACAGATTTAGCAACTTAGCAGATTTTGGCATATAACAGGTTAGGCATTTCAACCGACAAATTTAACAGATTAGGCATTTCAATCTAATTAGCAGTCTAGGCAATATAACAAAACTAGTAGTTTAGGCAACTAGACAAATTAGCAGATTTAGCAAATTTAATATTTCTAAAAGTTCTATTTACATGCCTTGCCCAATCATAAATTGGCCTAAATTCCTATGCTTACATAATTGTCATGATTCACAACATATACTCCATGTTTGCATAAAGTTACATAGCACAGAATATGGACATAATTTGCCATATAACATATGTTCCAATTTTTTTGTTAAACTAGCATCTTACAGCAGATTCACATATAAATTATACCAAATATAACCATTAATTTCAATGCATGCCATATATCCAAAAATCCCTATTTAGGTGTAATCTAAATAATAGATATCCTAATTAATGTAAATCTTTACACCTAACTTTCCATATCTTTCTTCTTTTCATGTCATGAATCATTATGCAAACTATACCCAACAATATAAATCTTTAAATCATATCTTCTAAAAATCAGATCTTGACTTTTATATGCATTTTGTCCAAAGTCTCAAATCATATGTAATCTTACAATGGTTCCTCTTTTCTTCTATCATAGAATATGCATAGATCCAAATCTATGTTTACAACATATGCTCATTAATTACAGTTCTAAATTACAACATAGCTATGCATACAACATGCATAAATTATATGTTCATAGTCAAATTTATGCATATGTCCAATATATTTTATGCCTCAGACCTAAAGTCATACATTCAATTTAGTCTTGTCAAATCTCGCATCATTCATCCCAAAATTTGCGTTCATACGTTCATCTCTTATGAGATTAGGCACAGGCTCGTGGTAGCCTGGCTATAAAAAAAACAGAAAAGAAGAAAAGGGATACAGAAAAACAGATCTGACAGAAGAAAATATATATACAATCTCAGATTCAGAATAAAAAACATATCAAAATTATTATTAACGTTTATAGCGGAAAATAACTGTACTTGCCTTGATTAGATTAAACAAAGAACTTTAACTTGCTGTAGAATCTTTGCAGAAACTTTAATCTCTAGTTTGAATTGAGTTGCTTAGGCTGATGTTAATTATCTTCTAGTTTCAATTCCAGCAGAGTAGCGACGCCATTTTTATTTTTTTATTAGAAGAAGAGAGCAATGGAGGCTAGAGAATTGTGTAGGAAACCTAGGTAGAGTCTAGGGTCATTTTTATAGAGTTTATGAACTGATTAGGACCATCGATGTTGCTTGGATTGATCGTAGCCATTCATTCGCAAGATGGACCAATTAGAGCCTGCCACCTAGCCCTAATGACAAAGCAGACCACAGAAAATCGACCAACATAGAATAGGCCAGCCAGGGTGGACTGGGTTCGACCTGGGTCTGGACCAGGTCGACAGCCCTGTCGACCTGGTTACACCAGGTCGACAGCCCAGTCGACCTGGGTGTCTTAGGCGGGAGTTTTCCCGCCTTGGCCAATTGGGCCCGGTTTTAATTTTTAAACTGTTTTATTCTGTTCGAATTTTAAACTTAATTCAGAAACTTCCGAAGGCCATATCTTCTTCATACGGACTCCGTTTTTCGAAAACTCGGACTCTATTTCGCGTATTTTTCCGAGACGAACGCAATGGCGTATCCCGTTTCCCTTAGTTCTTTGATTTCAAATTAATTATACTTTAATTTGTTAATTCCACAGTTATAGAATACACGGGGTGTTACATTCTCCCCCACTTAAAAGGATTTCGTCCCCGAAATCTTCAAGTTAAGAAGAATGCGTCCTACCATCCAATCACCCATCTACTCAACCATCATCCACAAGCATCCATTGTCCTTAGAAAATTTCTAATGTTGTATGAACATATGCAAAAGTGTGTGTATATGTTCCTTATCTAATGCAAAATCAGGCGGTCTACTGATTCAGTTGACCTCCTTAATGCGAATTATGTCAGTGCCATGAGTCCAACATGTATGCAATAGAATTCTGATAATATATATATTATTTCTATATGAGTGCACAACCATTCACTCAAATGCAACATCCATGTGCTGAATCAACCATTTTGCATCCACAAGAATTGAAAAATGCTCACCCATCCATATGCAGTATGAGAGTGTTTTCGAGCCGATCTAGTGCCTAGTGTGTGTATATTCATCCACGGGCAACCACTAGCAACCACTTGCATCCACTTGCAACCATCAAACATAACATGTCTCAAACACATGTTTACACCCATTAGTTTCTGCCTAAGGTTCAAATATTCGATCGATAGGATACAGTCGAATGATGGAAGCGAGTACAGATAGAATGAAAATTTGGTTCCCATTAGACATGGGTCCTAAGTATCGGCCCCAAAGACCGAAACCAATATCAAATTGACACCCAGAGGAGTACCTTCTTTAGACAATGTCAAAACTGGAAATCCTATAAAAAGTATTTAGATATTTACAGACTACTGGTACAGATCAGGTTCCCTAATGATTCTTAGGAAGCTAAGCATGATAAAATCATACCCCACGAAAACTCAGAATGTATGCGTCATACTTGACGCCTAACACAGATATCCCTCAAACCCCCATCTCAAACAGATGATCCATAACCCTTATGGGTCTGAGTCTATAGCGGAATTCAGAAATAATACTAGTATTAAAGTGCAGAGTATCGATTACAAAATCAAAATACCAGAATCAGAAAAAGTTTTAACTCCATAATCAGATAAAGAAATTAAACCTACTATAGAAATTTTCCTATTTCTATCCTAGCCACTAGCCTCATGAGTGTTCGCCTGCCCTCCTTGTCCTCGTCTCTTCGAGCAGTCCCTAGTGAAGTGTCCCATCTCCCCACAGTTGAAGCAAGCGCCCTTCCTTTTTCTGCAATCCTTGTTCAGATGAGTTGAGCTCCCACAAGTAAAGCACTTTTTCCCCTTCTTATCTTCAGACTTCTCATCCTTCTTTTGTGTTTCCTTTTTGGGCCCCGCTTTCTTATTCTGTGGTTCTTCCTTCTTTGTCTCTTTCGGGCCCTTGTCTTCCTCGTGCAGTAGTGCCATATCCACCAATTTCTCGTAAGTTGCTCCCATGGGTACATGGGTCATGGCTAGGCTGTGCAGTGGCTCATTCAATCCTTTAACAAAGCGGAGAGCCTTTTTATGCTGAGTGTTGACTAAATCCAATCCGAATCTTGCTAGTTGGTTGAACTGGTTGACGTATTCCTTGACCGTCATACTTCCTTGCTTAAGAGACAAGAACTTTTCCAATTGTAAACTTCGTTCAGCTTGCGAGAGGAATTTTGTCTCAAACCTTGTTCTGAAATCCATCCATGTCTCAACCGGCCTCTCGGCGTTAGTGACTTCCCACCAGTAGGAAGCTTCGTCTTTGAGCAGCCATACTGCCAACTGTACCTTCTGCCTATCGTCCACCTCGAAGATAACGAACAGATCCTCAGTTTCTTTGAGCCAATTCCTTGCTTCTACGAATGATTCAGTTCCTTTGAAATCCTTCCCACTCATGGCCCTAAAATCTCTACAGATCTTTGAGAAAGAAATTGCACGAGGAGGGGGTGGAGAAGGGGGATCATTTGCTGGACCTGCAGCGGCGGTCCTAGCCTCAAGATATTGACGAAACCAACCGGGTACATGAACACCCTCTGGTATCTCAGATGCTTCAGACATGCTGGAACGAAAAAGGAAAGGTTCAACACAAAAAGGACTGAAAGAAAGATATATGGCTCTTGGGGATCATGTTTTTCAAAATAAGCTTTATTTTTGAAAATACTTCCTTCCAAAACCTTTTTTTTGAAAATAGTTTTCAAAAACTTTACCCAATCTGGTAACCTTCAGCTCTGATACCAAGTGTAACACCCCTCCTCTGTTAAGGCCACTCACAAAGGGAATGCCTTAACTTTGGTGGAGCATTTTAGTAAACAGAACAGAAACTTACAAGACAGATAAAACAGTACTTGAAAATTTTTAACTTTATTACAGCGGAAACAGAAATTTATATGGTTACATCCTTTCAATTTCAGAATTCAAGTACAAAATATCAGTCTTGTACAAAAGCCTTCAAAATGCATAGTTTAAAATCATAATCCCCATGGAACGGAAGCTATACAGAGCCAAGCCATACTTTAAGCACTTCAAGCAAAGAGAAATCCGGATCAAGCTAAAGTATTTCCCTCCTTGGATAACCTGGGGGGGGGGGAAACGGAAGAAAGGAGGCGAAAACAACAAGGGTCAGACAAAAAGTCTGGCAAGTCCAGTGACTTTCAGCATATGATCAGATAATAATAATATGATATGAACATAAAACTGGATGTGAGATAACTATAACAGGTGTAGCAGATATAACAGAAAAACAGAATGATATAAACTATTGTTTTACACTTCTCTGCACTAATACTAGTATAGCAGAATTAGGTGTCACCCTAATGTCTAAATTGAAGCAGGAACGGGTACAGAATACTTTAACAGAAACAGAATGCTAATAATGGGCCTTTACTACCCGATCAGAAACAGACAGAAGAAGAAACAGATTTATCCCTATGGAAACAGAATGTGGAATTAGGTGTACACTAGTAATGGGCCTTTACCACCCGAACAGACGGTACCACACAGAAACAGACAGGTGTTACCACCCAACAGAAACAGACGGTACCAACAGAAACAGACCGAACTAAGCGTACCCTAAAACCCTACCCCAAGCGATTGGCTCCCTAATAAATAAATATCCTGTGTCGGCCCCACAGTAGGGTGTATCACTCCCTAAAGTGACAACCAATTGGCACAGACCTATTTACAGATGTCACGGCGTCTTACATCCTCAGAGGCAGACCGGGATCCATGCACGCACATGACCCGGTTGGAACGCACCATCAACACCCCTCGCCATTATCAGAATGAACCACTTATAATTAGTTCAGTAAGCGTGCATGGACCCTACCTACTGTTGGGTCAAAGTTTTGATACCGGAAAGGGTTACTGACTAATATGGGTCCCAAACAACAGATGACACAAGTAATTCCCCTCCTAACCTTGTGTCCCCAGACTAACAGATCTCAGATTAACTTGTTTACAAGTTCAGACATACATAATTCAGATTTACTAGTTCATAGATTAAGTTAACAAGTTTTCAGACTAACAGATCAGATGTACAGATTTTTCAGATTTGTCTAACTTTGTATTGGACCTACTGATTCATGGACGGGTTTACTACACCTATTAATCCAGTTGGTTTAACCCTATTTTCCCCCAATACGTTTTAGACGTCATTCTTATCTTAGATTTGCATTAATTAATTATTAATGCATAGACCTCTCACATTAGGTCGGTAGCTTGTGGCCGCTGGATATGCCGGGCGGTTCCGGGCAGACTTCTGCCACAAGCCAGACCTAACCTCGTGTCTTACGCATGTTATGACTAACTTCTCACATTAGAACCTATTGTTTGCGGCCACTGGATGTGCCGGGCGGTTCCGGGCAGATTTACGCCGCAAACTCATTCTAACCTCGAGTTAGCCATGTTTATCTTTGCGGCCAATTAATTAATAATTTACCGTTTATGCGCGTGCCCAATATATATATATGCCAATTCAGATTATATCAATCACAGGATGAATATATCAACATAGCAGATAACATATTTTATATGACATAACGGATTTAACAGATTTAGCAACTTAGCAGATTTTGGCATATAACAGGTTAGGCATTTCAACCGACAAATTTAACAGATTAGGCATTTCAATCTAATTAGCAGTCTAGGCAATATAACAAAACTAGTAGTTTAGGCAACTAGACAAATTAGCAGATTTAGCAAATTTAATATTTCTAAAAGTTCTATTTACATGCCTTGCCCAATCATAAATTGGCCTAAATTCCTATGCTTACATAATTGTCATGATTCACAACATATACTCCATGTTTGCATAAAGTTACATAGCACAGAATATGGACATAATTTGCCATATAACATATGTTCCAATTTTTTTGTTAAACTAGCATATTACAGCAGATTCACATATAAATTATACCAAATATAACCATTAATTTCAATGCATGCCATATATCCAAAAATCCCTATTTAGGTGTAATCTAAATAATAGATATCCTAATTAATGTAAATCTTTACACCTAACTTTCCATATCTTTCTTCTTTTCATGTCATGAATCATTATGCAAACTATACCCAACAATATAAATCTTTAAATCATATCTTCTAAAAATCAGATCTTGACTTTTATATGCATTTTGTCCAAAGTCTCAAATCATATGTAATCTTACAATGGTTCCTCTTTTCTTCTATCATAGAATATGCATAGATCCAAATCTATGTTTACAACATATGCTCATTAATTACAGTTCTAAATTACAACATAGCTATGCATACAACATGCATAAATTATATGTTCATAGTCAAATTTATGCATATGTCCAATATATTTTATGCCTCAGACCTAAAGTCATACATTCAATTTAGTCTTGTCAAATCTCGCATCATTCATCCCAAAATTTGCGTTCATACGTTCATCTCTTATGAGATTAGGCACAGGCTCGTGGTAGCCTGGCTATAAAAAAAACAGAAAAGAAGAAAAGGGATACAGAAAAACAGATCTGACAGAAGAAAATATATATACAATCTCAGATTCAGAATAAAAAACATATCAAAATTATTATTAACGTTTATAGCGGAAAATAACTGTATTTGCCTTGATTAGATTAAACAAAGAACTTTAACTTGTTGTAGAATCTTTGCAGAAACTTTAATCTCTAGTTTGAATTGAGTTGCTTAGGCTGATGTTGATTATCTTCTAGTTTCAATTCCAGCAGAGCAGCGACGCCATTTTTATTTTTTTATTAGAAGAAGAGAGCAATGGAGGCTAGAGAATTGTGTAGGAAACCTAGGTAGAGTCTAGGGTCATTTTTATAGAGTTTATGAACTGATTAGGACCATCGATGTTGCTTGGATTGATCGTAGCCATTCATTCGCAAGAGGGACCAATTAGAGCCTGCCACCTAGCCCTAATGACAAAGCAGACCACAGAAAATCGACCAACATAGAATAGGCCAGCCAGGGTGGACTGGGTTCGACCTGGGTCTGGACCAGGTCGACAACCCTGTCGATAGCCCTGTCGACCTGGTTACACCAGGTCGACAGCCCAGTCGACCTGGGTGTCTTAGGCGGGAGTTTTCCCGCCTTGGCCAATTGGGCTCGGTTTTAATTTTTAAACTGTTTTATTCTGTTCGAATTTTAAACTTAATTCAGAAACTTCCGAAGGCCATATCTTCTTCATACGGACTCCGTTTTTCGAAAACTCGGACTCTATTTCGCGTATTTTTCCGAGACGAACGCAATGGCATATCCCGTTTCCCTTAGTTCTTTGATTTCAAATTAATTATACTTTAATTTGTTAATTCCACAGTTATAGAATACACGGGGTGTTACACCATTCAACACATGAATTTCTAATCAACGAATGAATATCAATTCAACACATGAATGTTTTCTATTCAATGAATAAATATAGTTTAAGCATATGAAAATAATTCAAACACACGAATATTATTCAAAATTTCGGCAGCATAACGGCAGGGTAGTTAAAACCGGGACCGTCCCTAGTACGGCTCCTCGCTCTACCTTAAAACCTCGCGGTTTTTGACAATGGGGATCATGCATCTAGTTCGCACGCAGGCGGCATGTATATATTTATTTCATTTCCACAAACTAATCCTATGTGGTTTCAACCAAATATTTTCCAATCACAAACGGGTATTTTTCAACCACAATCAAATCAGTATCAACCACAAACAATCCCAAACAACCATTCGCTATCAATCAATTTTCACAACAATTTCAACCAATAAATATCGTCCATGGTTTGTGGACGAGGGGCGTATATATATATATATATATATATATATATATATATATATATATATAGCAATTCACTTTTATTTCAACACATATATATATAGCTAGAAAAAGAAATTGAAGAGTGAGAAATTCTCACAAATAGCTATCCAATATTACGACTCTTCCTTTATAGAAATCTTCGCCAATCTCGCCTTTTGTCGCTTTCGTTGCCCGTATTCTCTACATATGTAAAAATCGAATTTTTTCTTCGTTATTCAATATATAAAAATTGCATTTCAAAAATATAGATTCCGCCTTTTCAAAAATAAAGATTATATTTTTAATATTCCTATGATGTAAAAATTATATTTTTATTACTTTAAAAATATAAAAATCATATCTTACTTAATAAAAATTCCGCCTTTTCTATTTTAAAAATATGATCTTTCCTATCCAAGTTCAAATCTTTTTCTATTTAAAGTTCAAATCTTTTTCTATTTAAAGTTCAAATCTTTTTTCTATTTAAAGTTCAAATCTTTTTCTATTTATAGTTCAAATCTTTTTTCTATTTAAAGTTCAAATCTTTTTCTTTTTAAAGTTCAAATCTTTTTTCTATTTAAAGTTCAAATCTTTTTCTTTTTATATCTTAAAATTAACATCAGTTTTAAACCTTTCAAAAAATCAGTTTTAAACCTTTTAAAAATCAGAATTTAAACTCTTTAAAAATCAGTTTTAAACCTTTCAAAAATTAGTTTTAATACCTTTTTAAAATCAGATTTAAACCTTTTTAAAATCAGTATTTTCAGAATTAAAAATAAAAATAAAATAGAAACAACTTACATTGATCTGCGAAGAAGGGGGGTAACGTCAGGGTCGTCGGCAGGAGGCGGAGCAGGCTTCAGCGGTCTCGGACTGGGGGGGCTCGCGAATCGGCGTCGCGATGGCTTCGAGGGGGGGCGGCGGCTCGCGAATTGGACGTCGCGATGGGGTTCGGGTGCGTCGCTTCGAGGTAGAAGAGGGGAGAGAAGAAGAGGCAGTGACAGCAGCTCCAGGCGAAGGGGGTGGCGACGTGCAGAGGTGGATGATCGGGGAAGCGGCAGTTTAGTTTAGGTTTTTTTTTTTCTGCTCGAAGTGGAGAGAGAAGAGGGAATAGGGGGGGTTTATATAAAATATATATATTTAATTATTTAATTTTACAAAAAGTTGACTTTTACATACGACCTCTAAACGAGGCCCACCGCCTGTCGTCCCTAGCGTTTCACCCCCATTCCGAACACAATGGGATATGTATCGCAAGCTGATTTGATCGTTACAATCAGTTTCCGTTGAATTTACATTTAAATCACTATATTAAATTTTAAACGGACATTTCAAATTACCGGGGTCACATACTAACTCTAAAAATTCCAGAAAAATATTTTCTAGCTTCGTATTGACGATACAGTCCTAACAAAACTAGTTTCGTCGAATTCTGAGACCGTTTGAAAAATGGCCAATTTCCAGACGATTAAAATCAACTAAAACCGGTCAAACGCGTTTTCCTTTGCCACGCTCACATATTGATTCGAAAAATTATGAAATTTGAAACCTAGCAATAACTTGACATCACGGATCCAACAAAAGTGGTTTCGTCGAAATCCGAGGTCGAATGCAAAATGTCCATTTTTAAGGGCCTGAATTCCATAGCGACCATTCAGAATTTTCAACTGGACATATCTTTTGATTCCCGCTATCAAATTTCGATTCGTCAGATTCGTTGGAAAGATATCCTCAATTAGATCCTAATGTTTTTGGTTTCACTAAAATCCGGATTGTTTTGCACCCGGTATATTCAATTGAAGTTTGAAATCGAATTATCGAACTACCGCGCCATTTTCAATTCTATATATAATTATAATTAATTATATTCGTTTTCAAATGTCGATTCAAACTCAGTTTTCATCGCCATTATTTAAAATATTTATTTTAAATATTTAAAATCCATTATTTTAGCCAATTTAAAAAATTTAAATTGGTTCAGATTTTCTGGGTCGTTACAAAGACTTGTTTGATTATTTGGTTTGGTTGATTAGATTTAGTTGTTTGGGTGAAATGAAATGATTTGAATTGTTATGTGGGTATGGCGTGAGCCGATATCAGGAGAAGGGTAATGCTAGACATTACCCGGTATTGATATCGTGCCATTATGCCGCCAAAATTTTCCAAAATATGTTAGAACAATAAAAAATATTATTTTTATTGTGTAAATGAATGGAATAAATATTTTATTGTTAAAAATATAATTTTTAACGTGTATATGAATAAAATAAATATTCATTTACAAATCAGACGATTTGTTTATGTACACCCATTTGACTTATATGGTTTGGGACGATAAATTTTTCACATCGCCCAACTGCACAAATAAAATACATTATTTGTTGATGGAATCCCCACACGGGTATTGGGATGATATTGGACATACACTAATCCCAATATTTAGTTGTATGTCAATGGATTGGTTGACAAGCTGTGTAAGCATTGAATATTTATATTTAGTGCTTATACAGTATAGAATGCACTCTGGATGATGGATGATTGTTGATTATGGTTGTTATATACATGTGTTGTAAGAAATCCTAATAATAACATTATATGGTAATTGACTGAGTCTTATTCCAGTTCAGAAAGAATGAATATTTAAAAATAACGAATATTTAAAAATAGTGAATATTTTAAAATAATATTCAGTAAAAGATTAAAATCTGATTTTGATGTCCAATTTGGGATGGATACGAATATACTTAAATATATAAAGCCATGTTGATTAGATTGACGCCATTTTGACGTGAACGATATTTATATCGATTTTATTCATTTTTATAATGAATATCAAAAAGGAATTGATTTCAAAATCTAATGTTTTGAAAATATTATCATTTATATATTGATGATATGGAATATTCAATTTTGATTTGAAATTGAATATGAAGTTGAAATCGTTTTGAAAACGAATTTAAAACGATTTTTAAAATACGTTTTAAATGGAAATCGATGAAACATATATTATATATTATATATATAATATAATGGCCTGAATAGAACGCGTCGCGCTGCGGTAGTTCGCGAATTTCGACCATTGACTTCGAACGGACATTATGGGAGATCCGACCGTCGGATTCTCCAAAAAAAAAACGGAACCGTTGGGTTCGTATCGAAAAGAGCTGTAACGACCCAAGGATTTTTTCCCTGAAAATCGACATAAATACCTTTACCGGACCCCATGCTGATCCTCCAAGCAACGAAAACACTGGATAGTTATTAGAAAGAATTTAGAGGGTGAGATAAGAAAGAAAGGAATATTAGAATAGAAGAAAGAAGAAGAACACCACATCAGAATCTCACAGCGGAACAGATAAAATATAATATCAAATCTCTTTATATAAAAGAATTGTATATACATACCAATCATCAGAGTTCAACATACAGTGGAAATATCCTTATATAACTAGCGGTGAAGCCTCCTGCTTCCAGTTCCTGAAACTCCAAGCAAACTAACCTGGAAATACACTCGGTCTAACCCGAGTACATTTGAGGAAAAGAAAATTACACCGGGTCAGTCTGGAATACTATCAGTGATAAATTCACAGTACACACAACTCGTTTAACTTTGGAAAATCCTTTTGAAATAAAAGGATAATAGTAAGACCAGTCCACACATAAACACGGATGGGTTTTACCTTACTATAACCCAAACCACTTTTGAAGTTATAACTTATTCCGATATTATCATAATGTCTAGATACAAATAGATAACACTCTAGCGGAACGCTTGCATCTCACGCTCCATATATATAGTATACAATTAAAAACCGCGGGCGCTTATTGGAATTTGGATTCTGACTTTGACAAGGTACGGGTCCACCTGCCGATAGTGTATCTCTAGAGGCAAATACACTGGGTTCAACAAGAACGTCTTGCAACCCGGCCTTCATATGACCGACCACTCATTTCGCTTGAGTGTATCGAATGTATATCACCGACGGTTGGGATTAGCAACCGCCTTCCCGAATAGGGACAACATCGAACATAGATTAAAGAAGCAAATGGAATTTCTCTAGATAGGTGATTATACACCCTAATGGGAGCGACCCACATAGCCATGCTGCCTGCTCGATTTTTGTCATTTCCCGGTTGATGAGGCTTGAGGTCAGAACACATCTGGTCATCATACACTTTGAATGCCACATCATCAGATCCGTCAAATCACTAATTGACGTCCAGAAATATACTCTGGGTATTAAAGAAGTGCCCCTCTTTGCCACCAACTCGGTATATTTGTAAAAATCAACGTACGTGGTTTTAGGGAAATACTCTGTCAGACATTTTTCCATACAAGTCATCCAGGAACAGGATGAACCGAAGGCACCCTACTACTGCAACCTTATATAGGAATCACCTCAAGGATCAGTAGCGAGAAGTCCTTACAATCCGTAGATTTCAATCACGACCGAATCACATCAGAATAAATCTGGTTGCAACACAGAGAATATTCGTCAAGAAATTCTTCCGCTTATGAAGATCCATGTTCTTCAATTTCTCCATCTCCAATTGACATCTTCACGTATTTGTTGGTTGGAATGGTATTTGAATATAATTCGATCCCGGTCTTTCCATACCAACAATCGTATTGGTAAGGTTTGATAGTCGGTGTTTTAACTATAAAATAACAATTGTGTAAATAACATGAGTTTGCTGATTCAGCACTTGACCTAACTTGGCTTCTATAAAATATATTTTACCCAAAAGTTAATAAACCTTTAAATCTTCCAATACATTCAAAACATTTGATTTAACCTTATTCTATTATAACAGAACTGTTTATATGATTTTGAGTACGTATATATATATATATATATATATATATATATATATATACACATACCCAGATTTCCATTTCCGTCGGGAATATCGATATATTTCTTTAAAACCATTTTCCCTTTTTCTTATATTCGAGTAACTCACGATATTCATATATGTATATACTTAATGATATAAACCAAATTTCCTCTGATTAACTCTGACTGATTTACTTTGATCGATTAACTCTAACTTGATTAACTCGACTTATTTAACTCAACTGGACTAACTTGACTTGATTACTCCTATCGATTAACTAATATTCGACTTACTCCATTCTCTTGACTCTAGATCACAGCGATCATAGTGGTTACGCCTGATTCCCTCAGGAAACATCCGACCGCCGTAGGCTATCTACAGCCCTGCGAATTACACTAGCAGTCATACGCAATGGCAACTCTTCCCGAATAACTATGTTTGACTAACTCTATCTCGAATACTATATTCGATCAACTCTAATTGAACAACAAATGTTCAATAAAATTTGAAATCAATATTCTTATTTCTTTTGAAACTAATATTGCAATATTATTTAATTTCCCAAGACCCTGCATTAGAGTTCGATATTCCTCGTATAGAGTAAAACCAATTTCAACACCTTCACTCACTCCAAACTAATACCATTCCTCGATAATAGAGAAGCCAATCAAGTTAGGGTATTCTAGTTACCCCGCAGACCTTGATCGACCCGTTCTTAACTCAGAATAATATTAGTTTAACCACTAACACGAAAATCTCATTTTTCCTCTGATTTCAAATCGGGTTTTATAAAACCGTTCCTTATATTTGAAATCTTCGCTCAAAATCCTTTTACTTAATTCTTTGATTAAGTAGGTATCCACTAAAACACCATCTTTAACTTAAATCATCATTTCGCTTATAATATCTTAATTTAGAATCAAAATCTCCCATAAAACTCTTATCGTCTTTTATATTTAACTTTATCGCTATTTAACCCTTCCTTAGTTTAATTCCAACTAAAGTCATCATTTTAATTATAAACAAATGGTAAATTTTACTATACTAAAGATGTAACTTCTGCCATTAACTAAAGATAGTATAATCATCGTTTTGAAAAGCTTATTAAATAAAATCAACTTCATTAACATAATCCAATAATTTCCTTAATTTATAGTTAATCGAAGATTAACTAATTATTTTACATCATTCGTTAAACTTTAACGAATATTTAAAATATTTGAATCAAATTTATTCCAATTATCAACTTCAACCAAAGACGGCTTATTCTTGCCGACCGTACACCTCACTTAGCAGTTAACCGGTTACCATTTGTCATTTCCCCGGTTTAAATTAATTAAATAGCTTAATTAATTTAAAAAAGCCATCTAATTGTTTTAAAAACAATTATTCCACTTTACCAACACATAGGTCAATCCTTTGGCTTTCTGCTTTTGACGTGTATAAACTATTTCAATAATTCCATTTGTAAATTGGTTTAAAATATTTATTTACAAATCTCTAATTTAATTGTTTATACAAATTAATTGAAGAACTTTAATCAAGTTATAAAATAATTTATAACTTTGAAATCACGTCAATCCACCTGACGGTAGACCGATATTTAACACAATCTATTTCAGGCCGTTTACTGCCAGTTACCTCATCAACTACTGTCGATTGCTTTCAAACACAAAATTGTTGAATATATATTCAACCATCAACATTCAAACAGGTTTTGGTGTCAGTCAGGGTGATCAATTCATATATATGTACAACCAAATAAATACAGCTTATTTGAGGAATCTGGTTGGATCCCTCCAACCTGTCCTTCTTTGCATCACAGATAACAGTTGGATAAAAACATACGAATTAAATAAATAAATAACTGCAACCAATCAAACAATAACAATCAATTTGCATCCATTGCATCCAATCAACCAATTTAAACTGTAAATGGTGAATTATATTTTTCTATGGATTTACCACATCACAAGACTCCAGAAGGTGTGAGAATTAACTCACCGGATTTTGTTCTGGTTGAAGGTTGACGCGTTTGTTGCTTTTAATTTGAGTCGAACCTCCAAAATTAGCTGAATTTTCAACTGCGTCAGATCGACTCCTAGTCAGTGCCATTGGATAGGTCTCGTCCCTGCGATCCCAACAGATCCAGTTTCGTCAGATTTCGTTAACAAACGAGAAAGTTATCGCCAATTTAAGTTTGAATAAATTAAACGATTCCCTAACTAAACAAATTACAAATAAATTAAATATTAACCAATTAAGTACCTACTTATTAATGTTGGACCATTGATTAAGGGCATAATTACTACCACGTCAGCCATCATTAAACAAGAAACGCGTTTTCTCCTTTGAGATGCTCACAAACCCTACCGTGCCTTGCCTGTAACCCGTTACCCCCAATTTCAGAAAGCTCACCCACTCCAAATAACTGCCGCCACCACTGGTCATCACCAGAGACCCCACCGGACACCCCATCGCCAGTGCCCCAGCGAGCAGCCCCTATACCTTGAGCGTCGTGACCCAATACCCTCTTAGTCGCTGGAAATCACCATTTCCCACAAATCCGTCTAGACCCAAAATTCTGCCACCACACATCGATTCAGGTAACCACGACCCCACCGTTGAGACCGCCACCCATCAGAGCCTCTCTGATGTTCAGAGTTCCAGCGCCAACACCTCCCCTAGTCGCCGGAATTGGTGGATTTCTGATTGCCACTTTTATAAACAGGCCCAAAAACAACCTCTCAGTTCATCTCTTCACCACGGCCACCACAGGCCACCGAAGAACCTGAGACCACCGCCAAATTGAAGCCTTGCCTCTCCTCTACAAAACCCCCAAGGTCCCGTTCCCTCAAATCAACCAAAACTCCCTAATTTTGGAAAAGAACGAAACTGATTTCGTGGCTTTAGACCACGATTCCTGCCACCTCCGACCACCGTAGGTCCCCAATTTTTCTGAGCAAGTAGATACGGAACCGGTCTACAAGTTTACTTCAGGTTGCCCTCACAAATTCTTCACGAATTTGGAGATATAAATTAAATAAGAAAAATGGACTTATTTGCAAAATTGCTGGACGATTTCAGAATTTGGGCCTAGGGTTTCAGCCTTAGGTCCTTATATAGTGTAGGCAAATATTTATTTAAGTTGATTTGATGAACGACAATGACTAACGATATTTTATTTCGTACCTATCGCTATTTCGAACATCGTTTATTCGCTGCTGCGCTCACATACAAACCCCGTTCGAGATGCGAATGGACGGCATAATATAATTTGACGATACGGTCCTAATGAAACTTGTTTCGTCGAATTCCGAGTTCGTTTGCTCAAATGGCCCTCGTTCACATTCAAATGGTTGTTTTTATTTGTATTTTATTTTGCCACACTCACAAATTAACCCCGATTGACACGCAGATTGAAACCTTGCAATAATCTACTGTTACGGTCCCAATAAAATTTGTTTTGTCGAAAACCGAGGTCGTTTGAATAAGGGCCCTTTTATAACTGCCAAATTCAAATAAAATAAACCAATTTTAAAGTACCTCAATATAATAATATTAAAATATTGAGATTGGCCATATACGACCAGAATTTGATACACTACCAAGGAAAAATATCTCGGGTTGAATTTCTAGCCAAATCAATATTTAAAATATTTAAAAACCCTTTATTCTATATAAATAATCGATATAATATATATAATTTCAATAGTGACCTTTTCAAAATTTGATTTGGACATAAAATAAAATCTACACGATGAAAACTGGATTTTTCTCTTCTACTAGAAAGATATTGTCCAACCGGTCCCGACGTTTCTTGTTTTGAGAAAATCCGACTTATTTTGGACCCTGTATGGCCAGTTAAAGTTCAAAACGCCAAATCGCGAACTGCCGCGCCGCTGCAGGTCTATTTGTATTTAAATTATAAACTATATATATTTCCTTGTCGTTTAGAATTGAAATAGTCGATATAATTTCACTATAGACAATGTAACTTACTTTAAATTGCCCGACCACATTATACTGCAAATTCCACATTTTCCAAATATTTCTGGAAATTAAAATATTATTTTATTTAAATAATATATTCAAAATATAATCGTTAAATTCGATTATTTAAATTCAAACCAATATTTTAAATAATTAAAATAATTTAAATAATCCAAATAAATTAGCAGAAAAATACGGGTCGTTACATTCCTTCCCCCTTAAAATAATTTCATCCTCGAAATTGCTAAGGTAAAAAGAATGTTAAATCCCATTATCCTTCCAAAAATAATTAATTTTAAAACTCAAATTTATTTCCAAACTGATCCAATTGGTTTTAAAACCAATTTATTTAAAATAAAAGAATTTCCCAAAAAAATTCAAAAAATTTCTAACACCATAAATTTTGAAAAAAATTCGGCAGAGTCTCCCCTGTACGGAGGACATCTGTAAAATTGCAGGATCAAGAAATAAATATTCATCGACCATCATGGTCGGAAAATCCAAAATTCAAACTCAAAACCCAAATCAAAATCCATAAATTCATATTTGCGTAAGCATACCTTTTGGCGAGCGTTATTAAGCGATATATTTTATTCGAGCTTGCTTAATTATTTTGCAGATTTATTCAAACTGGATTCAAATAACTCCAGAATTTCTCTCTTGGATGGATTTTAAATCTGAATTGGTACTTCAGCACTTGTTCTCAACTCAAAGGAATTCATTAGTCTTCAAAACAAATGTCGATTAGGTTCAAAACACCCATATCATACATATCAACCAATTATTCACACACAATTCTATTCACACGAGATTATAATTGTTTATAGTCACTTGATTTGTTTCTTTAATTATCCATCCAAATTTATCTGAATTGATTTATTCAACTTGTTATTTCACATTGGTTTTCAACCAAGTCAATCCATTTCAGATTTATATCCAAGCAATCAACAACACAATCCAAGCATATCATTCAAATCAACAATCTAATTGATTTTCCATATTATAATTATTTATGGAAATCATCACCTTTATTATTTTACAAAATATATTGGTCAAAAATATTTTCAAAAATATATTTTATATCAAATTACAAATATGCGCTCTCACATATATACTCAGACTCAATCTAGGATGTTACTAACCCCATCTCTATTGAGTCACACCACAGAGCCAAGGTTAATCATTAAACCAATAGCTCTGATACCACTGTAACGACCCAGGGATTTTCGGCCCTGAAAATCGACATAAATACCTTTACCGTACCCCATGCCGATCCTTCAAGCACCGAAAACACTGGATAGTTATTAGAAATAATTTAGAGGGTGAGATAAGAAAGAAAGAAATATTAGAATAGAAGAAAGAAGAAGAACACCACATCAGAATCTCATAGCAGAACAGATAAAATATAATATCAAATCTCTTTATACAAAAGAATTGTATATACATACCAATCATCAGAGTTCAACATACAACGGAAATATCCTTATATAACTAGCGGTGAAGCCTCCTGCTTCCAGTTCCTGAAACACCAAGCGAACCTAACCTGGAAATACACTCGGTCTGACCCGAGCACATTTGAGGAAAAGCAAAATACACCGGGTCAGTCTGGAATACTATCAGTGATAAATTCACAGTACACACAACTCGTTTAACTTTGGAAAATCCTTTTGAAATAAAAGGATAATAGTAAGACCAGTCCACACATAAACACGGACGGTTTTTACCTTACTATAACCCAAACCACTTTTGAAGTCATAACTTATTCCGATATTATCATAATGTCTAGATACAAATAGATAACACTCTAGCGGAACGCTTGCATCTCACGCTCTACATATATAGTATACAATTAAAAACCACGAGCGCTTATTGGAATTTGGATTCCGACTTTGACAAGGTATGGGTCCACCTGCCGATAGTGTATCTCTAGAGGCGAATACACTGGGTTCAACAAGAACGTCTTGCAACCCGGCCCTCACATGACCGACCACTCATTTCGCTTTAGTGTATCGAATATATATCACCGACGGTTGGGATCAGTAGCCGCCTTCCCGAATAGGGACAGCATCGAACATAGATTAAAGAAGCAAATGGAATTTCTCTAGATAGGTGATTATACAGCCTAATGGGAGCGACCCACATAGCCATGCTGCCTGCCCGATTTTTTTCATTTCCCGGTTGATGAGGCTTGAGGTCAGAACACATCTGGTCATCATACAGTTTGAATGCCACATCATCAGATCCGTCAAATCACTAATTGACTTCCACAAATATACTCTGGGTATTAAAGAAGTGCCCCTCTTTGCCACCAACTCGGTATATTTGTAAAAATCAACGTACGTGGTTTTAGGGAAATACTCTATCAGACATTCATCCATACAAGTCATCCAGGAACAGGATGAACCGAAGGAACCCTCCTACTGCAACCTTATATAGGAATCAACCCAAGGATCAGTAGCGAGAAGTCCTTGCAATATGTAGATTTCAATCACGACCGAATCACGTCAGAATAACTTTGATTGCAACACAGAGAATATTCGTCAAGTAATTCTTCCGCTTATGAAGATCCAAGGTCTTCAGTTTCTCCATCTCCAGTTGACATCTTCACGTATTTGTTAGTCGGAATGATTTTTGAATATAATTCGATCCCGGTCTTTCCATACCAACAATCGTATTGGCAAGGTTTGATAGTCGGTGTTTTAACTATAAAATAACAATTGTGTAAATAACTTGAGTTTGCTGATTCAACACTTGACCTAACTTGGCTTCTGTAAAATATATTGAACCCAAAAGTTAATAAACCTTTAAATCTTCCAATACATTCAAAATATTTGATTTAACCTTATTCTGTTATAACAGAACTGTTTATATGATTTTGAGTACGTATATATATATATATATATATATATATATATATATATATCCCTACCCAGCTTTCCATTTCCATCGGGAATATCGATATATTTCTTTAAAACCCTTTTCCCTTTTTCTTATATTCGAGCAACTCACGATATCCATATATGTATATACTTAATGATATAAACCAAATTTCATTTGTTCAACTCTGATTGATTTACTTTGATCGATTAACTCAAACTTGATTAACTCGACTTATTTAACTCAACTGGACTAACTTGACATGATTACTCCTATCGATTAACTAATATTCGACTTACTCCATTCGCTTGACTCTAGATTGCAGCGATCACAGTGGTTATGCCTGATTCCCTCAGGAAACATCCGACCGCCGTAGGCTATCTGCAGCCCTGCGAATTACGCTAGCAGTCGTACGCAATGACAACTCTTCCTGAATAACTATGTTTGACTAACTCTATCTCAAATACTATATTCAACCAACTCTAATTGAACAACAAATGTTCAATAAAATTTGAAATCAATATTCATATTTCTTTTGAAACTAATATTGCAATATTATTTAATTTCCCAAGACCCTGCATTAGAGTTTGATAATCCTCGTATAGAGTAAAACCAATTTCAACACCTTCACTCGCTCCAAACTAATACCATTCCTCGATAATAGTGAAGCTAATCAAGTTGGGGTATTTTAGTTGCCTCTCAGACCTTGATCGACCCGTTCTTACCTCAGAATAATATTAGTTTAACCACTAACACCAAAATCTCATTTTTTTTCCTCTGATTTCAAATCGGGTTTTATAAAACCGTTCCTTATATTTGAAATCTTCGCTCAAAATCCTTTTACTTAATTCTTTGATTAAGTAGATATCCACTAAAACACCATCTTTAACTTAAATCATCATTTCGCTTATAATATCTTAATTTAGAATCAAAATCTCCCATAAAACTCTTATCGCCTTTTATATTTAACTTTATCGCTACTTAACCGTTATTTAGTTTAATTCCAACTAAAGTCATCATTTTAATTATAAACAAATGGTAAATTTTACTATACTAAAGATAGGTAACTTCTTCCATTAACTAAAGACAGTATAATCATCGTTTTGAAAAGCTTATTAAATAAAATCAACTTCATTAACATAATCCAATAATTTCCTTAATTTATAGTTAATCGAAGATTAACTAATTATTTTACATCATTCATTAAACTTTAACGAATATTCAAAATATTTAAATCAAATTTATTCCAATTATCAACTTCAACCAAAGACGGCTTATTCTTGTCGATCGTACACCTCACTTAGCAGTTAACTGGTTACCATTTGTCATTTCCCCTGTTTAAATTAATTAAATAGCTTAATTAATTTAAAAACGCCATCTAATTGTTTTAAAAACAATTATTCCACTTTACCAACACATAGGTCAATCCTTTGGCTTTCTGCTTTTGACATGTATAAACTATTTCAATAATTCCATTTGTAAATCGGTTTAAAATATTTATTTACAAATCTCTAATTTAATTGTTTATATAGATTAACTGAAGAACTTTAATCAAGTTATAAAATAATTTATAACTTTGAAATCACGTCAATCCACCTGACAGTAGACCGATATTTAACACAATATATTTCAGGCCGTTTACTGCCAGTTACCTCATCAACTACTGTCGATTGCTTTCAAACACAAAAATGTTTAATATATATTCACCCATCAACATTCGAACAGGTTTTGGTGTCAGTCAGGGTGATCAATTCATATATATGCACAACCAAATAAATACAGCTTATTTGAGGAATCCGGTTGGATCCCCCCAACCTGTCCTTCTCTGCATCACAGATAAGAATTGGATACAAATATACGAATTAAATAAATAAATAACCGCAACCAATCAAACAATAACAATCAATTTGCATCCATCGTATCCAATCAACCAATTTATACTGTAAATGGTGAATTATATTTTTCTATGGATTTACCACATCACAGGACTCCAGAAGGTGTGAGAATTAACTCACCGGATTTTGTTCTGGTTGACGGTTGACGCGTTTGTTGCTTTTAATTTGAGTCGAATGTCCAAAATTAGCTGATTTTTCAACTGTGTCAGATCGACTCCTAGTCAGTGCCATTGGATAGGTCTCGTCCCTGCGATCCCAACGGATCCAGTTTCGTCAGATTTCGTTAACAAACGAGAAAGTTATCGCCAATTTAAGTTTGAATAAATTAAACGATTCCCTTACTAAACAAATTATAAATAAATTAAATATTAACCAATTAATTACCTGCTTATTAACGTTGGACCAATGATTAAGGGCATAATTACTGCCACACCAACCATTATTAATCAGGACACGCGTTTTCTCCTTTGAGATGCTCACAAACCCGATCGTGCCTTGCCTGTAACCCGTCACCCCCAATTTCAGAAAGCTCACCCATTCCAAACAACTATCGCCACCGCTGGTCAACACCATAGACCCCACCGGACACCCCATCGCCAGCGCCCCAGCGAGTAGCCCCTATACCTTTAGCGCCGTGACCCCATACCCTCTCAGTTGTCGGAAATCACCATTTCCCCCAAATTCGTCTAGACCCAAAATTCCGCCACCACACATCGATTCAGGTAACCGCCACCCCATTGTTGAGACCGCCACCCATTAGAGCCTCTCTGACGTTCAGAGTTCCAGCGCCAACACCTCCCTTAGTCGCCGAAATTGGTGGATTCCCGATTGCCACTTTTATAAATAGGCCCAAAAACAACCTCTCAGTTCATCACTTCACCACGGCCACCACAGGCCACCGGAGAACCTGAGACCACCGCCAAATTGAAGCCTTGCCTCTCCTCTACAAAACCCCCAAGGTCCCGTTCCCTCAAATCAACCAAATCTCCCTAATTTTGGCAAAGAACGAAACTGGTTTCGTGGCTTTAAACCACGATTCCGAACACCTCCGACCACCATAGGTCTCCAATTTTTCTGAGCAAGTAGATACGGACCCGATCTACAAGTTTACTTCAGGTTGGCCTCACAAATTCTTCACGGATTTGGAGATATAAATTAAATAAGAAAAATGGACTTATTTGCAAAATTGCTGGACGATTTCAGAATTTGGGGCTAGGGTTTCAGCCTTAGGTCCTTATATAGTGTAGGCAAATATTTATTTAAGTTGATTTGATGAACGACAATGACTAACGATATTTTATTTCGTACCTATTGCTATTTCGAACATCGTTTATTCGCTGCTGCGCTCACATACAAATCCCGTTCGAGATGCGAATGGACGACATAATATAATTTGACGATGCGGTCCTAATGAAACTTGTTTCGTCGAATTCCGAGTGCGTTTGCTCGAATGGCCCTCGTTCACGTTCAAATGGTCGTTTTTATTTGTATTTTATTTTGCCACGCTCACAAATTAACCCCAATTGACGCGCAGATTGAAACCTAGCAATTATTTACTGTTACAGTCCCAATAAAATTTGTTTCGTCGAAAACCAAGGTCGTTTGAATAAAGGCCCTTTTATAACTGCCAAATTCAAATAAAATAAACCAATTTTAAAGTACCTCAATATAATAATATTAAAATATTGAGATTGGCCATATACGACCAGAATTTGATACATTACCAAGGAAAAATATCTCAGGTTGAATTTCTAGCCAAATCGATATTTAAAATATTTAGAAACCCTTTATTCTATATAAATAATCGATATATATATATATATATTCCATAGCGACCTTTTCAAAATTTGATTTGGACATAAAATAAAATCTACACGATGAAAACTGGTTTTTTCTCTTCCACTAGAAAGATATTGTCCAACCGGTCCCGGCGTTTCTTGTTTTGAGAAAATCCGACTTATTTTGGACCCTGTACGACCAGTTAAAGTTCAAAACGCCAAATCGCGAACTGCCGCGCCGCTGCAGCTCTATTTATATTTAAATTATAAACTATATATATTTCCTCGTCGTTTAGAATTGAAATCGTCGATATAATTTCACTATAGACAATGTAACTCACTTTAAATTGCCCGACCACATTATACTGCAAATTTCACATTTTCCAAATATTTCTGGAAATTAAAATATTATTTTATTTAAATAATATATTCAAAATATAATCGTTAAATTCGATTATTTAAATTCAAACCAATATTTTAAATAATTAAAATAATTTAAATAATCCAAATAAATTAGCAAAAAAAATATGGGTCGTTACAAGAGCTTTCTAATGAATACGAGAAATTAGAAATCTAACTGTTGGATTTGGAATTATGTCCAAATCAAATTTGGAAAAGGTCGCTGTAAGTGCAGTTCGATGGCCGTTTATGGAAATCCGCTGTACGTGCCTTGATAAATTATTAAAAATATCAATAATTAGTGTAAATTCATAATAAATGATTTGGAAAGAATTGGGATGAAAAATCCCATATTTTCAAAGATAAAAATAGATTTTTATCGAAATGAACTAGTTTTGAACTAGAATAATAATCCAATTATTTTTAAAATAAATAAATTGGATTTGAAATGGTTTTAAAAATAACCAGAATTTCCAATATATAAATTGGAATGGATTTGAATCGAAATTGTCTTTAGAATATTTCGATGTTGGATTTCGTGATTATACAGATATTGTTATGGAAATTTGAAAGATATATTTATATCATTATTTCCAATACGATATTTGTTGGTTGTAGTATTTGATATTGAATATAAGCTGAAATATTTTCTATTCAGAGCCTTGTATTTAATATCAAATGGGATTTGGTTTGTCATGAATGGTGTCTTCATTAACACTGTTCTTAAACCTAGTTGAGAAAAAGATTAAATCTTTTTATTTAGATTTAATGAAGTGTACCAATTAAATAATATTTAATTGGAATTGAATTGGAATTGATTTTTGGGTTTATCGAGAACGGTGTTTTAAATAACACTTGTTCTTTAACCCGATAATTAATGGGATGTGAATTGGGTTTGTTGTGAACTGTGTTTTAACGACATTCATTCTTTAACCCGATTTACAGTGAAATGGGATTTGAAATTTATAAATCTTTTTGATAAGATTTAAAGGAGATTTTCCAAAGTAAAGTTTTCCAATTTAGCATATTAAATTGGAATTGAATGGAATTCGATTTGGTAATGATCGATGTGAACTTCTATTGAGGAAGACTATTATTACATATGGAATTTAAGAGTCTCTGCCATTATTCCATTTATAGTATCGGTTGGGAATGGAAGTTCATATCGATTATATATATCGATCTGTTTTCCGGGAAGATTCCATTGTTAATGGAATGTGATTTTGGGTTTATCGTGAGCTGTGTTTTAAAGGACATTAGTTCTTTTACCCAGTTAAAGATAAGATTAATTTCTTAACTGTGAATAATCATTAAGTAATGATTTTTGGAAATTAAAATTGAAATAGAGTTTTAATGAATCTTTAAATAGATTGGAAGGTGAATTTGATAACTAAAATTATCAAATTCAAATAATGATTGAGAATGGAGTACCACCGGTTTTGCTCCAGGTGATAGTTAAATCTTTAATTAGACTTGAACATGAAATGGTAATTGAATTAACCGATAACACCATGGTGTTTGATATGAAGTATTACCAGTTTTGCTTCATGGGATGAATAGGTTGGGATTGGGGAATTATCAAATGATTACTTCGGTAAGGTTCGCTAATCCCGACTAGTTTGAATAAACCATAATTTAGTTTGAATTGAAATCCAAAAGAAGATTAAAGAATAAATTTAAAGAATTTATCTTTGATACAATTGATGGGAACCTTTCCAAAGTATAAGAATATTCGAATAAAGAAATATTCTGGATTGGAGTGAGGCGTATGTTGTGTTTTTATAGAACTTGTTTATTATATACGTTAGTTATTCGGAAAGACCGGTATCCCATTCTGAATAACTAATTCGATGATATGTCGAGGATGAAGACGGTGGTCGAAGACCGGAGGTCTTCACATCGTTTGGATGATTACTGATGCATTGATTGGGTTGTACACCCAAGACAAGGAAATAAGTGGTGACCGTCCAGACGTACTTGGATATCGACCAGATATGCGAGGACCCCTCCCCTGTATTGGACATATGGGGGAGGAATAAGGTGCCTCCGTGTAACATCCCGGATTTTTGATCGTTGAATATTGAATATTTAAATTATTTTAAATATTGATTCGAATATAAATGGATTTTTATTATGGAATTTATCGGGTTAATAATCGGTATACGATTCAATATCAAGTATAACGATAATACTTGAATTCAAATTTTGAAACTAAATAAAAGCAGTTCAGTTGTTTTATATAAATTCTGTTTGGATCAGAAGGATAATAATAATTTATTTTCATTGAATTCTATTTTCTGAAATCGTTTTATTTATTAAATCAAAATTTATTTAAAGATTTAATTTAAATTGTTTTCTGCTTTATACATTAGAATTAAAATTCCAGAATCAGTCCCATGGAGTTCAAAATAACGTTATAATCCGAGAACATCGGTCGTTAAGTTAGAATAAGCGGTTCAGGGTTTTAAAATAAGGGACTGTGATATATTTTAGTTTTTAATTAAAAACAAATTTCAAATCAGACATTCTTTTCAGCCAACCTATTGATTTGAATTGCCGACCTCTTTTTGTACAAACGCTCAGCCTATTTTTCTCGAGCAGTAAAAATGGCCTCCCAACTTTGATATCAAGGATACAGAAGAATTGATGATGCGTACTCCCTGTTTTCCCTTCGCAACTATATAAATGAGCCAAGCCTACATTCTCAAACCAGAAAATCCTCGAGCCCTCTTCATTTATTTTCTTTCGATCAGAAATCTGAATTCCTCAATAATAATAAGAAGGGGAAATCGGGGTCCTTATCTAATCGCTAGGCCGATTCAACGTAGGGGGTCCTGGGTTCAAAACCGCAAGCATAGGGGGGGATCGCAATTGGATCACGAGATCCCTGAAGCTCCCTGAAGCGCGCGCCTTCCAAAAGAAGAGGAGTTTGTCTCTGTTGAGGGGAGCGATTTCATTAAGGGAGCGATGCTAGTTTAGGGGTAATTGTGGAGTTCGAGAAAGCCGAAATCACCATGATTGGAGGGTCGCGATGTGGTGTACGAGGGTGACGTTGTTCTTGTTTGGTGAATTTTGGGACACCGTGGTTTTGGGAGGCCGAAGGTAGTTCTTGAGTGCAGTAGGGGATTTCAATTTCTGGAAGGGCGGAGCTGTATGGATTTCAATTTCTGGAAGGGCGGAGCTGTGTTGGATGCGACAGAGTGGAGTTCGAATGGTGAACAATGGCAAGGCAGTGGTTGTGAATGACATAAAGGAGACAGGTTTGGCGAGTGTAGGTGGAAAAGGAAGAGAAATGGTAGTGTTGACAACAGGTTCGATGAAATGTTTAAAAGGGAAAGTGCAGTTTGGGGCTGATTTAAATAGGGTTGATAAACGGTGATTGAAGCTATTCGGAACTTGTTTCACGGATTAGTCGAGAGTGGGAATAGCCATAAGGTTCAAGATTGATGATTTAAATGGATGTATAGCCGAGACAATATGGAATTAGATTGGATATTCAGCGCAAACAAAAATCACGGTGAGTAAATCTCACTCACCTTTTATTTACAATTATTTTTATTTCGTTAAAAATAATTGTTGTTGCTCGTTTGGATTTTTCTGCTTGCTTTATATATATTAGTTATTTAGGCTATTATATATATATATATATATTGGGTTGATTGATTGGTTGGATTCCCGCAGTATCATTAGCGGATGCCCGCAGTTTCATAGCGGATGATTACCCTATACGCCCCACGCTATGATTAGTGGATGACCTTCTATACCGCGATATTCTGCCACGAAGCAGAATGGGTATTATTTATGTGCTAACATCTGTGGATGCAGGAAAACAGGTTGGAGGAATCCAACTGGATTCCTCAAAAATATATTATCTGTTTGTTTATTTGTTTGCATATATATTGTTATATATGATGTGTTAGAAAAATAAATAATTCGTTGCTTTGTGTGTTTAAATATCACTGGGCTTAAATAAGGATATTTAAAATATCATGAAAGGATATTTGAGATTTAAAAAGGAAAAATTCTATTTTTAAATAGAATTTGAATTTTTAATGGAATAAAAATATAAACTTGTTTTGAAAAATAAAACAAGTAGTTTCTTTTTAAACGAAGTTTATAAATAATTCTTTTATAACGAAGTTATAAATGAAGTGAAAAGAATTATCATTTGATAATTCAGAAATAGAAATACAAGTGTGAAACTGGAATTTGAAATGAAATTTCAAAATAGGATGTGAAATGAAATTTTTAAATATATAACTCAAATGAAATTTGAGTATAACATTTGAATTTTAAAAGGAGTTTAAATATTTGAATTTTAAAAAGGAGATTGAATATTAGAAATTCAAATAGAAGTTCAAATAGAATTTGAATAGACGAAATTAGAATGAAAAATAGAATTTGAATTCAAGGAATTAAAATAAAAATTTGAATTCAAAGGAATTCGAATAAAGAAAATTCAAATAGAGTTTTGAATGTAGAATTTCAAAATAGAATTTGAAATAAACTTTGAAATAGGATTTTCAAAGTAGAATTGGAAATAGAATTTCAAATAGGATTTCAAAATAGGAAATCCAAATGGTTTTGAAATGGAATTTGAATTCAAGGGAATTCAAATGGATTTGAGTGAAGAAATTCAAATGGTGTTAAAAATAAGTTTGAATATTATAATTCAAATGGGTTTTAAACTATGGAATTTTGAATATAGAATTTAAAAAGGAGTTTGAATATTTGAATTTCAATAGAATTCAAATATAGAAATTGGAATATAGAAGTTCAAATGGAATTTAAATATAGAGTTTGAATAAGAGAATTCAAATGAATTCAAGTATTGAATTTGAATATGGAATTGAAATAGAAATTCAAGTATTGAATTTGAATATCAAATAGAAAAGGAATTGGAATTTGAATATAGAATTCAAATAAAAGTGAGATTGGAATTTGAATCAAGAAATTCAAATAGAGTTAAATGGAGTTGAATTCATTTTAGAGAAGTTTAAAGGTTTATATATATAAATATAATTAAAACGAACTCGCCGCAGCGCTGCAGTTCGAAAAATAGCGATTCGAACTTGAATCGAGTATACAGGACTCAATTGGAGTCGGATCTCTTTGAAACAAGAAACGTCAGGACCGGTTTGACAATAGTTTTCTAATGAAAGAGAAAAATCTGGATTTCATCGTATAGATTTTGAGTTATGTCAAAATCAAATTTTCAGAAAAACAGCGCCAGAACTATTTAAAAACCATAACGGTTTATTTCATTTTATAAAAGGATTTTAAGCAAATAAAATCCGAATTTCTATTTATAAAATTTCATATTTGAGGTGAACTCAGGTGGAGTAATGAATTGATTTTTGAAACAGAAATCAGATTTTTGATTATTGAATAGAATTAACTAATTCGAATAGTAATTAGTAAATGAGATGTTGAATGGATATTGAGCTTTAAATAAGTGAATTCGATTTGAAAATTTATATTCGAAATGGAAAAGAGAACTAGAATTGAAATTGAAATTCAATTTGGTTATGAACGAGTTAAATATTTTGTCTGAACATGTTATGTTCAACAAAGAAGTAAAATAGGCAAAATGGCCGATTTAAAGAATAAATGGGCGGAACTGAATTCAAACGATTAGATAGTGTTGAATTGAATTGAAACAGGTGAACATGTGTTAGACAGGTACATGATGAAGTATATGAAGATTTAAATTTATGTGCTCGACAAA
The DNA here is from genome assembly GCA_030737875.1 of Allium sativum. NCBI lineage: Eukaryota > Viridiplantae > Streptophyta > Magnoliopsida > Asparagales > Amaryllidaceae > Allium > Allium sativum. Next base: position 55,000,116 of record CM060910.1, read on the forward strand.
AAGGTACATGTTAATTCATATATGAGATTTTATGCGCCGTATCGGCAAGCCGCTTGGCTTTTTCTTTTTCTTTTTGAGATGAGAAGGTACCGGGAAGCTATTTGAAATTTCCCGATGCTCCCGATACAGGGGAGGTTATGGCGAATTTTTCCGGAAATTTAAGGAGTTAGAATATTTTTAAGAAATTTGACAATTAGAAATCTATATATCGATATATATAGAATTCGATAAGGAAACGAAATCAAAAATAGAATATTGTAAACAAAAAGGGAAATCTATAAATTAGAGATAGAAAGCAAACCATACACGTGTTTTAGAATGAATAATTGGGTTTTATTGTGTGTTTATTCGAGGTAAGTGGTTTCGCCGTTTTGAAGTTGAGGATGTTTTTCAGTTAAGGTCTGAGAGGTAATTTTACCCCAACTTGATTGATTTCATTTTTAATGGATAAGTAGCAAGATCCAGTCTCGAAGAGAAGTGTTTGAAAAAGAGTTAGTTGAATAAAATATTTTGGGTTGTTGTAACGATGTTTTACACAACATTCTTTTTAAACCCATGTGATGGAATTTTGGGAATATAACAAGTAAATATTTCCTGAGTATAATTAAAATAGTCGGGATAGAGATAAGTGATTGGAATTGTCCCAATTGCAAATAGAGATATTTTCTAATGTATAGAAAATAAAAGGAGTTGATATTGGGAAATGTTTTCCAAATGGCATAAGAGGCCGAGATGATTATTGAAAATATTTGGTTAACAAATATTGATAGAGGAAATAGAAGAGATTTAATTAATGAAATATTAATTAAAGAGCCCAGTGATTTGTTTGATATGTTGGATGAACACTTGTTTTTATTCGATAGTTAAATCACAGACTATCGAAGTTTTGACCATCGTTGTCAATATGGAGAGACCGGTTGGATTATTATCCGAAGAACCACTCCGTATCGGCATGAGCGTTGCGAACCAAGTATGCTGAATATATTGAAGACGGAGTAAAGTGCAAGGGCTTTTCTTGTAATAGAAATGGTGCCTTCGGTTTCGTTCAGTCCCAGAACGAACGTAAATGGACGAATGTCTGACAAAGTATTTCCATGATCAAATGGGTTGGTCTGTATGAATATATATGGTTGCAACGGATTTATCCCTTAGCATAATATCCAGAATATTTGTGCAAACTCAACTAGTGATTAACGGATCTGACAATGTGGCATTCAAAGTGATTGTGCTATCAATGAATGGTAAGTATTCGTAGCCTCAGGCCTCAACAACCGGGAAAGGACAAAAATCGGGCAGGCAGCATGGCTATGTGGGTCGCACCCATTAGGATGTATAATCACCTATCTAGAGGTTCATTTAATTTCTTATTCTATTCGATGCTGTCCCAGTCGGGAGACGGTTGCTGATCCCAACCGTTGGTGATATACATTCGATACACTCAAGCGAAATGAGTGGTCGGTCATGTGTGGGCCGGGTTACAAGATGTTCTTGTTGAACCCAGTGTATTCCTCTCTAGAGATACACAGTCGGAAGGTGGTTCCATACCTTGTCATGTTGGAAATCCAATCTCCAATAAGCGCCATGCGGTTTTTTTGATTTTATACAATGTATGTGGAGCGTGAGATGCAAGCGTTCTGCTATTTGGTTATTTACTTGATGTAGACATTATTATAATATCACTAGATTTCCGTATCAAAGTGTTTTGGGTTATAGTAAGGTAAAAACCGTCCGTGTTTATGTGTGGGCTGGTCTTACTATTACCTTTTCTTTTGAAAGGATTTTTAAAGTTAAACAAGTGGTTGGAGTTTACTCACACCAGTCCCATGACTGACCCAGAGTTTATTTTGTTTTGTTTTCCCTAAACTCTTGGGTGCCCAAATTTGTACGGGCAGTCAAGTAGTCGGGATTTCACAGATTCATTTGAAGGAGCTGGAAGCAGGAGGCTTCACCGGTTAGCTATAGGCTATCATATATTTCGCTGTGGACCTTGTTTGTATCTGGAAACAGGTGATTATAACTGTTCCAAGAAAATGACTGTTGTGCTCTGATGATGGTATGTATATAAATTTACTGATTTGTATTTCAAAAGTTATGTTATATAATATATTTTATTCGTTCCGCTGTGAGTTGTGATCCTCGTTCTTCTTCTATTCTAATATTTCTTTCTTTCTATTTCTCATCTTCTAACTTCTTTCTATTAATGGTTCGTATTTCTGTGTTATTTGGGTTGGACGTGTGGTGTATTTAGTCAACTCAGATAGCTCGGATTTGCGGGTCGTTACAGTTGGTATCAGAGCTTAGGTTGAGCGAATACCTAGGCTTGTGTGGCATGTGCTCATTAGAGATAGGGTCAGTAGTACCCTAGAATGAGTTGAGTGTATAGATACGAGAGAGCGTATTTTTTAGTTAATATAAAAATTGTTTTATATTGTGTTGGCTAGTCTGTGAGTGGTTTATGAATTCTGGTCGAATCGTGGGACGCCACGAAGTCGATAGAAATTTCTAAACACTTGAACAGGAGATTGAACACGATATTGTTTTAAAGTGGGTGAAATTATTTTACCCAAAATTCTATTTTGATATAGAAAGAATAATTTTCTGAAATTATTATAATATATGAATGTGTTGATTGTTAGGATTATAATCAAACGAGATTATAAAAATTGGAATGGTTATTTATAACCAAAACAGAATTTGTATATGAATTAAATATACAAATGAGATGAATTAGAATTTAATTCAAACCAGAATTAAGAATTAAAAATCCTGGGAAGTTTGAAAATATTTTCTAAAAGTAAATAATATAGCTTTGTTTTGTAAAGGATTTGAATAAATACCATTTTTGAATGGATTTTAGAAGTGAAAGCACTGAACTCACTTCAGTGGCTGGAAAATAATTCTGATGATGATTGCAACACCATCAGTGTTCATTTTCGAGTTTCTAAGTGATGGATTGCTACCTTAGAAAAGATTTTGATGGAAATTTGTTTGGAAGAAAACAAACTGGTTTGGAAAATTCAAATGTTTTGAATTTAAAATAGAACTAAATATATGTACATATATTTATGTGACTTCAAAAGAATTTGAAATAAAAATCCGGGGATTTGAATTCTGGAATTTCAATTTAACATAAGCAAGTTAAATGGGTCAGGGTGAATAAATTGACTAGAATCAATTTGAAATAAATTGGAATAAATATGAATTGGATGTGAAGGCATATGAAAGGAAGAAGACCAAAAGTTCTGGTTGAAATTAAAGTAGAAATATGAGGAGTTGAGTTTCAACATAAGTGAGATGTTGAAAAGAAATGGATTTGTACCCTTTTTCCTACCTTAGCAATTTCGAGGACGAAATTATTTTAAGGGGGAAGGAATGTAACATCCCGGATTTTTGATCGTTGAATATTGAATATTTAAATTATTTTAAATATTGATTCGAATATAAATGGATTTTTATTATGGAATTTATCGGGTTAATAATCGGTATACGATTCAATATCAAGTATAACGATAATACTTGAATTCAAATTTTAAAACTAAATAAAAGCAGTTCAGTTGTTTTATATAAATTCTGTTTGGATCAGAAGGATAATAATAATTTATTTTCATTGAATTCTATTTTCTGAAATCGTTTTATTTATTAAATCAAAATTTATTTAAAGATTTAATTTAAATTGTTTTCTGCTTTATACATTAGAATTAAAATTCCAGAATCAGTCCCGTGGAGTTCAAAATAACGTTATAATCCGAGAACATCGGTCGTTAAGTTAGAATAAGCGGTTCAGGGTTTTAAAATAAGGGACTGTGATATATTTTAGTTTTTAATTAAAAACAAATTTCAAATCAGACATTCTTTTCAGCCAACCTATTGATTTGAATTGCCGACCTCTTTTTGTACAAACGCTCAGCCTATTTTTCTCGAGCAGTAAAAATGGCCTCCCAACTTTGATATCAAGGAGACAGAAGAATTGATGATGCGTACTCCCTGTTTTCCCTTCGCAACTATATAAATGAGCCAAGCCTACATTCTCAAACCAGAAAATCCTCGAGCCCTCTTCATTTATTTTCTTTCGATCAGAAATCTGAATTCCTCAATAATAATAAGAAGGGGAAATCGGGGTCCTTATCTAATCGCTAGGCCGATTCAACGTAGGGGGTCCTGGGTTCAAAACCGCGAGCATAGGGGGGGATCGCAATTGGATCACGAGATCCCTGAAGCTCCCTGAAGCTCCCTGAAGCGCGCGCCTTCCAAAAGAAGAGGAGTTTGTCTCTGTTGAGGGGAGCGATTTCATTAAGGGAGCGACGCTGGTTTAGGGGTAATTGTGGAGTTCGAGAAAGCCGAAATCACCATGATTGGAGGGTCGCGATGTGGTGTACGAGGGTGACGTTGTTCTTGTTTGGTGAATTTTGGGACACCGTGGTTTTGGGAGGCCGACGGTAGTTCTTGAGTGCAGTAGGGGATTTCAATTTCTGGAAGGGCGGAGCTGTGTGGATTTCAATTTCTGGAAGGGCGGAGCTGTGTTGGATGCGACAGAGTGGAGTTCGAATGGTGAACAATGGCAAGGCAGTGGTTGTGAATGACATAAAGGAGACAGGTTTGGCGAGTGTAGGTGGAAAAGGAAGAGAAATGGTAGTGTTGACAACAGGTTCGATGAAATGTTTAAAAGGGAAAGTGCAGTTTGGGGCTGATTTAAATAGGGTTGATAAACGGTGATTGAAGCTATTCGGAACTTGTTTCACGGATTAGTCGAGAGTGGGAATAGCCGTAAGGTTCAAGATTGATGATTTAAATGGATGTATAGCCGAGACAATATGGAATTAGATTGGATATTCAGCGCAAACAAAAATCACGGTGAGTAAATCTCACTCACCTTTTATTTACAATTATTTTTATTTCGTTAAAAATAATTGTTGTTGCTCGTTTGGATTTTTCTGCTTGCTTTATATATATTAGTTATTTAGGCTATTATATATATATATAATGAGTTGATTGATTGGTTGGATTCCCGCAGTATCATTAGCGGATGCCCGCAGTTTCATAGCGGATGATTACCCTATACGCCCCACGCTATGATTAGTGGATGACCTTCTATACCGCGATATTCTGCCACGAAGCAGAATGGGTATTATTGATGTGCTAACATCTGTGGATGCAGGAAAACAGGTTGGAGGAATCCAACTGGATTCCTCAAAAATATATTATCTGTTTGTTTATTTGTTTGCATATATATTGTTATATATGATGTGTTAGAAAAATAAATAATTCGTTGCTTTGTGTGTTTAAATATCACTGGCTTAAGTAAGGATATTTAAAATATCATGAAAGGATATTTGAGATTTAAAAAGGAAAAATTCTATTTTTAAATAGAATTTGAATTTTTAATGGAATAAAAATATAAACTTGTTTTGAAAAATAAAACAAGTAGTTTCTTTTTAAACGAAGTTTATAAATAATTCTTTTATAACGAAGTTATAAATGAAGTGAAAAGAATTATCATTTGATAATTCAGAAATAGAAATACAAGTGTGAAATTGGAATTTGAAATGAAATTTCAAAATAGGATGTGAAATGAAATTTTTAAATATATAACTCAAATGAAATTTGAGTATAACATTTGAATTTTAAAAGGAGTTTAAATATTTGGATTTTAAAAAGGAGATTGAATATTAGAAATTCAAATAGAAGTACAAATAGAATTTGAATAGACGAAATTAGAATGAAAATAGAATTTGAATTCAAGGAATTAAAATAAAAATTTGAATTCAAAGGAATTCGAATAAAGAAAATTCAAATAGAGTTTTGAATGTAGAATTTCAAAATAGAATTTGAAATAAACTTTGAAATAGGATTTTCAAAGTAGAATTGGAAATAGAATTTCAAATAGGATTTCAAAATAGGAAATCCAAATGGTTTTGAAATGGAATTTGAATTCAAGGGAATTCAAATGGATTTGAGTGAAGAAATTCAAATGGTGTTAAAAATAAGTTTGAATATTAGAATTCAAATGGGTTTTAAACTATGGAATTTTGAATATAGAATTTAAAAAGGAGTTTGAATATTTGAATTTCAATAGAATTCAAATATAGAAATTGGAATATAGAAGTTCAAATGGAATTTAAATATAGAGTTTGAATAAGAGAATTCAAATGAATTCAAGTATTGAATTTGAATATGGAATTGAAATAGAAATTCAAGTATTGAATTTGAATATCAAATAGAAAAGGAATTGGAATTTGAATATAGAATTCAAATAAAAGTGAGATTGGAATTTGAATCAAGAAATTCAAATAGAGTTAAATGGAGTTGAATTCATTTTAGAGAAGTTTAAAGGTTTATATATATAAATATAATTAAAACGAACTCGCCGCAGCGCTGCAGTTCGAAAAATAGCGATTCGAACTTCAATCGAGTATACAGGACTCAATTGGAGTCGGATCTCTTTGAAACAAGAAACGTCAGGACCGGTTTGACAATAGTTTTCTAATGAAAGAGAAAAATCTGGATTTCATCGTATAGATTTTGAGTTATGTCAAAATCAAATTTTCAGAAAAACAGCGCCAGAACTATTTAAAAACCATAACGGTTTATTTCATTTTATAAAAGGATTTTAAGCAAATAAAATCCGAATTTCTATTTAGAAAATTTCAGATTTGAGGTGAACTCAGGTGGAGTAATGAATTGATTTTTGAAACAGAAATCAGATTTTTGATTATTGAATAGAATTAACTAATTCGAATAGTAATTAGTAAATGAGATGTTGAATGGATATTGAGCTTTAAATAAGTGAATTCGATTTGAAAATTTATATTCGAAATGGAAAAGAGAACTAGAATTGAAATTGAAATTCAATTTGGTTATGAACGAGTTAAATATTTTGTTTGAACATGTTATGTTCAACAAAGAAGTAAAATAGGCAAAATGGCCGATTTAAAGAATAAATGGGCGGAACTGAATTCAAACGATTAGATAGTGTTGAATTGAATTGAAACAGGTGAACATGTGTTAGACAGGTACATGATGAAGTATATGAAGATTTAAATTTATGTGCTCGACAAAAAGGTACATGTTAATTCACATATGAGATTTTATGCGCCGTATCGGCAAGCCGCTTGGCTTTTTCTTTTTCTTTTTGAGATGAGAAGGTACCGGGAAGCTATTTGAAATTTCCCGATGCTCTCGATACAGGGGAGGTTATGGCGAATTTTTCCGGAAATTTAAGGAGTTAGAATATTTTTAAGAAATTTGACAACTAGAAATCTATATATCGATATATATAGAATTCGATAAGGAAACGAAATCAAAAATAGAATATTGTAAACAAAAAGGGAAATCTATAAATTAGAGATAGAAAGCAAACCATACACGTGTTTTAGAATGAATAATTGGGTTTTATTGTGTGTTTATTCGAGGTAAGTGGTTTCGCCGTTTTGAAGTTGAGGATATTTTTCAGTTAAGGTCTGAGAGGTAATTTTACCCCAACTTGATTGATTTCATTTTTAATGGATAAGTAGCAAGATCCAGTCTCGAAGAGAAGTGTTTGAAAAAGAGTTAGTTGAATAAAATATTTTGGGTTGTTGTAACGATGTTTTACACAACATTCGTTTTAAACCCAAGTGATGGAATTTTGGGAATATAACAAGTAAATATTTCCTGAGTATAATTAAAATAGTTGGGATAGAGATAAGTGATTGGAATTGTCCCAATTGCAAATAGAGATATTTTCTAATGTATAGAAAATAAAAGGAGTTGATATTGGGAAATGTTTTCCAAATGGCATAAGAGGCCGAGATGATTATTGAAAATATTTGGTTAACAAATATTGATAGAGGAAATAGAAGAGATTTAATTAATGAAATATTAATAAAAGAGCCCAGTGATTTGTTTGATATGTTGGATGAACACTTGTTTTTATTCGATAGTTAAATCACAGACTATCAAAGTTTTGACCATCGTTGTCAATATGGAGAGACCGGTTGGATTATTATCCGAAGAACCACTCCGTATCGGCATGAGCGTTGCGAACCAAGTATGCTGAATATATTGAAGACGGAGTAAAGTGCAAGGGCTTTTCTTGTAATAGAAATGGTGCCTTCGGTTTCGTTCAGTCCCAGAACGAACGTAAATGGACGAATGTCTGACAAAGTATTTCCATGATCAAATGGGTTGGTCTGTATGAATATATATGGTTGCAACGGATTTATCCCTTAGCATAATATCCAGAATATTTGTGCAAACTCAACTAGTGATTAACGGATCTGACAATGTGGCATTCAAAGTGATTGTGCTATCAATGAATGGTAAGTATTCGTAGCCTCAGGCCTCAACAGCCGGGAAAGGACAAAAATCGGGCAGGCAGCATGGCTATGTGGGTCGCACCCATTAGGCTGTATAATCACCTATCTAGAGGTTCATTTAATTTCTTATTCTATTCGATGCTGTCCCAGTCGGGAGACGGTTGATGATCCTAACCGTTGGTGATATACATTCGATACACTCAAGCGAAATGAGTGGTCGGTCATGTGTGGGCCGGGTTACAAGATGTTCTTGTTGAACCCAGTGTATTCCTCTCTAGAGATACACAGTCGGAAGGTGGTTCCATACCTTGTCATGTTGGAAATCCAATCTCCAATAAGCGCCATGCGGTTTTTTTGATTTTATACAATGTATGTGGAGCGTGAGATGCAAGCGTTCTGCTATTTGGTTATTTACTTGATGTAGACATTATTATAATATCACTAGATTTTCGTATCAAAGTGTTTTGGGTTATAGTAAGGTAAAAACCGTCCGTGTTTATGTGTGGGCTGGTCTTACTATTACCTTTTCTTTTGAAAGGATTTTTAAAGTTAAACAAGTGGTTGGAGTTTACTCACACCAGTCCCATGACTGACCCAGAGTTTATTTTGTTTTGTTTTCCCTAAACTCTTGGGTGCCCAAATTTGTACGGGTAGTCAAGTAGTCGGGATTTCACAGATTCATTTGAAGGAGCTGGAAGCAGGAGGCTTCACCGGTTAGCTATAGGCTATCATATATTTCGCTGTGGACCTTGTTTGTATCTGGAAACAGGTGATTATAACTGTTCCAAGAAAATGACTGTTGTGCTCTGATGATGGTATGTATATAAATTTACTGATTTGTATTTCAAAAGTTATGTTATATAATATATTTTATTCGTTCCGCTGTGAGTTGTGATCCTCGTTCTTCTTCTATTCTAATATTTCTTTCTTTCTATTTCTCATCTTCTAACTTCTTTCTATTAATGGTTCGTATTTCTGTGTTATTTGGGTTGGACGTGTGGTGTATTTAGTCAACTCAGATAACTCGGATTTGCGGGTCGTTACACTCCGTTTTTGTTCAAACCCATAATGAAGTTGTAAATGGATGTGTGTCTGACATCGGATTTCATTCTGTGTGATTGATATACATCGGTTGCATAGCGTGAATTGCCTTTGTGGCATGCTGAGATGCAAATGATCAAGGCTTCTGTTGAAAAGCAGAGTCTTGTGGTTGATGATCAAAGCACAGCTTTAATATAGCGTAGCTTTGTATAGCGTTAATTCGCGAGCTTCACGCCCCGGTGTGAACCAGAAACGGGAGAGGACTTCAGGGAGGGCATGCGTTTCCGTCTAGCTAGGAGTGGTGTCAGCGTTTTACCAACCCTGACATTTTACTTATGTGGATTATGGATTGCGAGGCACCTCGGTTACTTCAGTCTCTGCGGAGCCGATGGTATGGTCTTTATACAGACCAATTTTACGCCCTATAGGGCGGGGAAACGTAGTGTTCAGGCATTTTAATCCATATCGAGTGGACCGGCCCTAACGATTCAAGGGCCCACCTGTGTTTGGATCCTGAGACATAGGGTGCATTGTCTTGAAGCGGTAAGGACGATCCCTTGCCTTGGTTCACCGATTGGAATCCAACTCCCAATATGACATTTTGCGGTTTTAATTGTAGAGCCTAGTATGGCGACATAGTGGGATGGGGCACTCATGCCGTCTATGATTGATACTTATAATTGAAATTGTTTTGACACTATACACTTATAGTGATAATAAAATATGAAATTTCACGTACCAAGCATTTTTGGCTATTATAAGGTAAAAACTCTATCCTCCGTCTTGCGTTGCATTGTGTGATGGGACCTGAGTCTTATAATAGCTTCATTGTTCTTTATTTAGCATTGCGCTGTTTCTTTTATGCACTGGTATTCTTGGGGGTAAACCTATTCCGTGTTATACGGCGTGATCCCTTGATTTACCTAACTTTAAAATCAAAATAATAACTGTTTTAGTTCTCACACCAGTCACATGACTGACCTGGAGTTTATTGTTTTAACCTAAACTCTTGGTGCCCCTATTTTCCACACGGGTAGCTAGTAGTTTTGGTTTTGCAGATTTATATTCACAGGATCCTGGTTTACAGCTGGAATGATATTCGGAAAGCTCTGTAACCGTGTATCTCTTTCAGTTGTGTTTTGTATTATTTTCCGCTGCATTGTAACTTGTAAATCTCTGATGTTTAGTAAATGTGTAATATTTATTCATACTCTGTATATTCTTGTATTCTGATGAAATTGTTGTAATAAGTAATGAAATGTTCTTCTGTTTGTGTTCTGATTCGTCTTGTCCTCAAGGCAATCCGTTCTTCCTCTTCTCCTCGGAGGCTGGGGAAGTTCTGGGTCCTTATAGTGGTATCAGAGCTTTGGTTTACAGAGCTCGGAGAACAAGACACATTAGAACCAAACGAAAGAATTCATCAGAGATTGGATTAGTAATATCCAATAGGAATGACTCGTTAAAGATGGGATCAGTAGTATCCTAGAATGAGTCGGAAGAGAGTTGTTTTCAAATAAAGATGAAAACAAATTTGTTTTGAAAACTTAAAATCTGTTATACATATTTGAATATTATTTTTATATTGATTTGGACCATCAAGTATATAACGATTTTGCGCATACGTCTGATCCACGTGTATTTGAAATTTTAATATACTGGATAGATATAGAATCACACTCTAGTCGCTCAGGCATGATTCTGATGATAATGATCACATCATCAGCATTTGTGTTCGAGTTTCGAAAGTGGGATATTTATATATTTCTAATTGGTTGGTGTGGGAACCAAAACTATATAGGGGTTAATGTTGTGATTTGGCACCAAAAATGGATTTTTGTATATATATCAAAATTATGAATTTGGAAAGATAATCAACTAATTGATTGATGATTGTGTTGTGTGATTATTCATTTAAACCATTATGTGAATGGAAGGTAAATTTAGCCAAATTGTATCAAATGTTGAACTGAATTGAAAATTTATAGAAATTGCATGCATATACATGTATATACATTGAACAGGTCATAGCAAGGAGGCTAGAGAAGAGGAATAAAATTGTTTGCCCGACAAATAGGTACACGTTTATTGTATTTCTTGGGGTTTTTGATGATTTTATGAGCCGCTTGGCTGTTTCTTTTTCTTTTTGATTGGAGAGGCCTGTGTGGCGGTTTGGGGATTTTCCCGGTGCTCCCGTACAAAGGAGGTTATGGCGAAATTTTTCAAAAATTTAGGGTGTTAGCCAAATTTTTGAAAAATTTGAAGAGTTCTTAGAAACTGAAAAGTTGAAGAACTTAAGCCATAATGAAAATACTGAAAGTTGAGTTGGTAAGTTAAACAACTTTCAGCTCCATTCCTTTTCGAGGACAAAAAGATTTTAAGTGGGGGAGATTGTAACAACCCGGAAAATCAGAACCAATTTAATTTTTTTTTATTTTGGCAATTTTAATGAATTTTGAATATTTAAAATGAATTATTTTAAATAACAACGACGAAAAATTTATTTTGAATAGAATTAGAATGTATACATTTATTTGAATCGTCGTTAGAATATAAATATTTATTTTTAATTATAAAAGGAATTGAAAATGGCACGGTAGTCTGAAAATTCGATTTCAAATTTCAAATGAATGTACAGGATTCAAAATAAATCGGATTTTAGCGAAATCAAAAATATTTGAATCTATTTGAAAATATCTTTCCAACGAATCCGAAAAATCAAAATTTTATAACGGGGATAAAAAGTTATGCCTAGTAGAAAATTCAGAATAGTCGTTATAGGAATATAGCCCTTGAAAATAGCGATTTTGCAAACGACCTCCGTTTTCGACGAAACCACTTTTGTTGGATCCGGAATGTCAAATTATTGCTAGATTGCAAAATTCATAATTTTTGGGATCAATATGCGAGCGTGGCGCAGGAAAACATGTTTTGTTAGTTTCAGTCAATTTGGATCGACCAGAAAATGGCCATTTTTCAAACGATCTTCAAATTTGATGAAATTAGTTTTGTTAGGACCGTATCGTCTATACGAAGCTAGAAATAATTTTCCTGGAATTTTCAGAGTCTGTATGTGGCCCCGGTAATATAAAATGTACGTTTAAAATTGAATATATAGATTTATATTTTAATTTAAATGAAAATTGATCGAAACGATGGAATAGGCTTACGAAACATATCCCATTGTGTTCGGAATGGGGGTAATTAGCTTGGGCGTCAGTCGTTGGGCTCGATTTAGAGTTCATATAAAAGGGTTGACTTTTTGGATTTAATTAAATATTAAAATCAATAAATATATTATTATAAACCCCCTCCCCTTTATAATATCTCAGCCCCGTTCATTTTCTAAACCTAAATTGAAATTTAAAAACCCGCCGCTCCCTCATTTCCGACGCTACCGCCTGCGCCTCCGTCGCGCTCCCCAGGTCGCCGCCTCCGGCGCCTCCACCGCCGCACCCTCTCTGACCCCGCTGCCTCTCTTCCCTCCCATCTCTCTCCTACGTGAAAACCCGACCGCCCAAACAGGAAGTAAACCGCCGCGCCACCACCTGACCACAAACCCGACCACCGCAGTCCCCTCCTGCCACCATCCACGGTCAGCGCCGCCGAGACCCCCCCTTTTGATAGTGAACTCCGGTACGAGAGAAATCGGTGAGTTTTTATATAAATGGTCTATTTAATTTAGATAATTAAGTAAGTTTCTGATTTTTATAACTAATAACATGAATTAAAAATCTGATTTATATATATATATAACTTTGTGATAAAATGTGATCTTTATTATATGAGTAGCCCTATAAAGGTCTGATTTTTATGCATATAAGGTTATGATTTTTAGAAAGGAAAAGGAGAGATTTTTAATTACATAAAGAATAGATTTTTAATTACATAAAGGAGAGATTTTTAATTATATAAAGGTGAGATTTTTATTAATATGAAGCTGTGATTTTAAATTACAAAAAGATATGATTTTTATGTTGATAAAAATTTAATTTTTAGTTCATAAAGAAGTATGATTCTTATAGAGGAATCTTTGCAAATAAAAGTATGATTTTGAAATATATATAGCATTTTTAAAATGTGATTTTTTTTATATAGCTTTGAAATGAAAGTATGATTTTTATATATATGAAGTAGCGATAAAAAAAATTCGATTTTTATATATATGAAGTAGCGGTAAAAATTCGATCCTTATATAAGAAGTAGAAATATAAAAATATAATTTTTATATAGAAAGAAGCGTTGTAAAAATATATGAAGTAGAAATAAAAATATGATTTTTATTTATCGGAATGAAGCGATGAAAATATGATTTTTATATATGAATAGCGTGAAAAGGATGCGTTGGAATTTCGAACAAATCCAAACAGTTCTGAAAGAAAGACTGGCGAAGTGGAACCCAAAGGTGAGAACTTCTCACTTTAATTTTGTTTTCTAGTTAAAATATATACTAGGATGCAGACGGTGCTTAGCAGCACCCGACACCCATCGTCCACAGACCATGGACAACTTGTTTGATTGTTTGGTTTGGCTGATTAGATTATTTGGTTGTTTGGGTAAAATGAATTGATTTGAATTGTTATGTGGGTATGACATGAGCCGATATCAGGAGAGGGGTAATGCTAGACATTACCCGATTTTGATATCGTGCCGTTATGCCACCAAAATTTTCTAACATATGTTAAAACAATAAAAAAAAATATTATTTTTATTGTGTAAATGAATGGAATAAATATATTATTGTTAAAAATATAATTTTTAACGTGTATATGAATAAAATAAATATTCATTTACAAATCAGACGATTTGTTTATGTACACCCATTTGACTGATATGGATTGGGACGATAAATTTTACACATCGCCCAACTGCACAAATAAAATACATTATTTGTTGATTGAAACCCCACACGGGTATTGGGATGATATTGGACATACACTAATCCCAATATTTAGTTGTATGTCAATCGATTGGTTGACAAGCTGTGTAGGCGTTGAATATTTATATTTAATGCTTATACCGTATAGAATGCACTCCGGATGATGGATGATTATTGATTATGGTTGTTATATACATGTGTTGTATGAAATCCATATAATAACATTATATGGTAATTGACTGTGTCTGATTCCAGTTCAGAAAGAATGAATATTTTAAAATAACGAATATTTTAAAATAATATTCAGTAAAAGATCAAATTCTGATTTTGATGTCCGATTTGGGATGGACACGAATATAGTTAAATATATAAAGCCGTGTTGATTAGATTGACACCATTTTGACGTGAACGATATTTATATCGATTTTATTCACATTTATAATGAATATCGAAAGGAATTGATTTCAAAATCAAGTTTTTTGAAAATATTATCATTATATATTGATGATATAGATTATTCAATTTTGATTTGAAATTGAATATGAAGTTGAAATCATTTTGAAAAAGAATTTAAAACGATTTTTAAAATACGTTTTAAATGGAAATCGATGAAATATATATTATATATATTATATATAATATAATGGCTTGAATAGAATGTGCCACGCTGTGGCAGTTCGTGAATTTCGACCATTGACTTCGAACGGACATTACGGGAGATCCGACAGTCGGATTCTCCTAAAAAACCGGAACCGTTGGGTTCGTATCGAAAAGAGCTTTCTAGTGAATACAAGAAATTAGAAATCTAACGGTTGGATTTGGAATTATGTCCAAATCAAATTTGGAAAAGGTCGCTGTAAGTGTAGTTCGATGGCCGTTTATGGAAATCGACTGTACGAGCCTTGATAAAATTATTAAAAATATCAATAATTAGTCTAAAATCATAATAAATGATTTGGAAAGAATTGGGATGAAAAATCCCAGATTTGAAAAGATAAAAGTAGATTTTTATCGAAATGAACTAGTTTTGAACTAGAATAATAATCCAATTATCTTTAAAAAAAAATTGGATTTGAAATGGTTTTGAAAATAACCATAATTTCCAATATATAAATTGGAATGGATTTGAATTGAAATTGTCTTCGGAATATTTCGATATTGGATTACGTGATTATAAAGACATTATTATGGAAATTTGAAAGATATATTTATATCGTTATTTCCAATACGATATTTGTTGGTTGTAGTATTTGATATTGAATATAAGCAGATATATTTTCTATTCAAAGCCTGTATTTAATATCAAATGGGATTTGGGTTTGTCGTGAATGGTGTCTTCATTAACACTGTTCTTAAACCCAGTTGAGAAAAAGATTAAATCCTTTTATTTAGATTTAATGAAGTGTACCAATTAAATAATATTTAATTGGAATTGAATTGGAATTGATTTTTGGGTTTATCGAGAATGGTGTTTTAAATAACACTTGTTTGTTAACCTGATAATTAATGGGATGTGAATTGGGTTTGTTGTGAACTGTGTTTTAACGACATTCATTCTTTAACCCGATTTACAGTGAAATGGGATTTGAAATTTATAAATCATTTTGATAAGATTTAAAGGAGATTTTCCAAAGTAAAGTTTTCCAATTTTGCATATTAAATTGGAAGTGAATGGAATTCGATTTGGTAATGGTCGAAGTGAACTTCTGTCGAGGAAGACTATTATTATTTATGGAATTTAAGAGGCTCTGCCATTATTCCATTTATAGTATTGGTTGGAAATGGAAGTTCATATCGATTATATATATCGATCTGTTTTCAGGGAAGATTCCATTGTTAATGGAATGTGATTTTGGGTTTATCGTGAGCTGTGTTTTAAAGGACATTAGTTCTTTAACCCAATTAAAGATAACATTAATTTCTTAATTGTGAATAATCATTAAGTAATGATTTTTGGAAATTAAAACTGAAATATAGTTTTAATGAATCTTTAAATAGATTGAAAGGTGAATTTGATAACTAAAATTATCAAATTTAAATAATGATCGAGAATGGAGTACCACCAGTTTTGCTCCAGGAGATAGTTAAATCTTTAATTAGATTTGAACGTGAAATGGTAATTGAATTAACCGATAACACCGTGGTGTTAGATATGAAGTATTACCAGATTTACTTCATGGGATGAATAGGTTGGGATTGGGGAATTAACAAATGATTACTTTGGTAAGGTTCGCTAATCCCGACTAGTTTGGATAAACCATATTTTAGTTTGATCTGAAATCCAAAAGAAGATTAAAGAATAAATTTAAAGAATTTATCTTTGATAAAATTAATGGGAACCTTTCCCAAAGTATAAGAATATTTGAATAAAGAAATATTCTGGATTGGAGTGAGGCGTATGTTGTGTTTTTATAGCACTTGTTTATTATATACGCGAGTTATTCGGAAAGATCGGGTTTATCCCATTCTGAATAACTGATTCGATGATATGTCGAGGATAAAGACGGTGGTCGAAGACTGGAGGTCTTCACATCGTTTGGATGATTACTGATGTCTTGATTGGGCTGTACGCCCAAGACAAGGTAATAAGTGGTGATCGTCGAGACGTACTTGGAGATCGACCGGATATGCGAGGATCCCTCCCCTGTATTGGACATATGGGGGAGGAATAAGGTGCCTCCGGTTTCGTTCAGACCCAGAACGAACTTGTAAATGGATATGTGTCTGACATCGGATTTCATTCTGTGTGATTGATATACGTCGGTTGCATAGCGTTAAATGCCTGTGTGGCATGCTGAGATGCAAATGATCAAGGCTTCTGTTGAATAGCAGAGTCTTGTGGTTGATGATCAAAGCACGGCTTTATTATAGCGTAGCTTTTTGTAGTGTTAATTCGAGAGCTTCACGCCCCGGTGTGAACCAGAAACGGGAGAGGACTTCAGGGAGGGCATGCGTTTCCTTCTAGCTAGCAGTGGTGTCAGCGTTTTACTAGCCCTGACATTTTACTTATGTGGATGATGGATTGTGAAATGCCTCGGTTATTTCAGTCTCTGCGGAGCCGATGGTATGGTATTTATACAGACCAATTTTACGCCCTATAGGACGGGGAAACGTAATGTTCAGGCATATTAATCCACATCGAGTGGGCCGGCCCTGACGATCCAAGGGCCCACCTGTGTCTAGGTCCTGAGACATGGGCTAGTTTGTCTCGAAACGGTAAGGACGATCCCTTGCCTTGGTTCACAGATGGAAATCCAACTCCCAATATGACATTTTGCGGTTTTGATTGTAGAGCCTAGTATGGCGACATAGTGGGATGGGGCACTCATGATGTCTATGATTGATACTTATGATTGAAATATTTTTGACACTATACACTTATAGTGATAATAAAATATGAAATTTCACGTACCTAGCATTTTTGGCTATTATAAGGTAAAAACTCTATCCTCTGGCTTGCGTTGCATTGTGTGATGGGACCTGAGTCTTGTAATAGCTTCATTTCTTTATTTAGCATTGCGTTGTTTGTTTTATGCACTGGTTTTCTTAGGGGTAAACCTGTTCCGTGTTATACGGCGTGGTCCCTTGATTTACATAACTTTAAAATCAAATTAATAACTGTTTTAGTTATCACACCAGTCACATGACTGACCTGGAGTTTATTGTTTTATCCTAAACTCTAGGTGTTCGTATTTTCCCCATGAGCCGCTAGTAGTTTTGGTTTTGCATATTTATATTCACAGGATCCTGGTTTACAGCTGGAATGATATTCGGAAAGCTCTGTATCCGTGTATCTCTTTCAGTTGTGTTTTGTATTATTTTTCGCTGCATTGTAACTTGTAAATCTCTGATGTTTAGTAAATGTGTAATATTTATTCATACTCTGTATATTCTTGTATTCTGATGAAATTGTTGTAATAAGCAATGAATGTTCTCCTATTTGTGTTCTAATTCGCCTTGTCCTCAAGGCAATCCGTTCTTCCTCTTCTCCTCGGAGGCTGGGGAAGTTCTGGGTTCTTACATAATATATACTTAAATGGCCTGAATAGAACGCGACGCACAATGACCGTTCGCGAATTTCGACCATTAACTTCAAAATCTGTGTAACGGGAGATCCGACGTCGGATTCTACTAAAACCGGAACCGTTGGGTTCGTATCGAAAAGTGCTTTCCAATGAATATAATAAGTTTGAAATCTAACGATTGGATTTGGAATTATGTCCAAATCAAATTTGAAAAAGGTCGCTATGGATGCAGTTCGGTGGTCGTTATTGGAAATCGACTGTACGGGTGATAATAAAATTAATAAAAATTATGTAAAATCATAATAAATGATTTGGAAAGAATTTGGATGAAAAAAATCCAATTTTGTAAAGATAAAATATATTTTTATCAAAATGTACTAGTTATTAACTAGAATAAATATTTAATTAAGAGTTAATGAAGTTTTCCAATTAATATTTATTTGGAATTAAATAAAAATAAATTGGATTTTGGGTTTGTCGTGAATGATATCTTAAATAACACTGTTCTTAAACCCCATGTGAGAAGAATAAATCTTTTAATTAAGATTTAGAAAAGTTTTTTTCTAATTAATTAATGTTTAATTAGAATTAAAATGAAAGTTGATTGTGGGTTTATCGTGGACTATGTTTCAAACGACATCTGTTCTTTAATCCCAATTAACAGTGAAATTATAATTTGGAATTTGTGAATCTTTTATTAAAGATTTACATGGTATTTATAAATCTTTTATTAAAGATTCACATGGTATTTATAAATCTTTTATTAAGATTTAAATGAGAATTTTTCCAAAGTAAAGTTTTCCAATTTAATGGAATAAATTGGAATTGAATGGAATTCAATTTAATAATAATCGAGATAAGCTTCAGGAATGATGACCGTTATTATATATGGAATTTAAAAGCGTTTGTCGCTATTCCATTTATATTATTGGTTTGATACGGAAATTTATATCCATTATATATTGATCTGTTTTCTGTGTAGATTCCATTTTTATGAAAAATGATTTGGGTTTATCGTGAACTGTGTTTTAAAGGACATCGGTTCTCTAACCCAAGTAAAAAACGATTTATTTCCTAAACAATATGGATAATCAGTAAGTAATGATTTTTGAGATTAAAAATCAAACTAGAGCTTTAATGAATCTTTAATTAGATTAAAAATGTGAATATTTTATTAAAAGAATATTCTGAATTGGAATGAGGCGTATGGTGTGTTTTTATAACACTTGATTATAAAATACGCGAATTATTCGGAAAGACCGGGTTTAACCCATTCTGAATAATTTCTATGACGATTAAGAGTCGTAGATGAAGACGGTGGTTGAAGACCGGAGTTCTTCACATCGTTTGGGTGATTACTGATGTCTTGATTGGGTCGTTCACCCAAGACAAGGTAATAAGTGGTGATCGTCCAAAGGTACTTGGAGATCGACGGATATGCGAGGACCTCTCTCCTGAATTGGACATATGGGACGAGGAATAAGGTGCCTCCGGTTTCGTTCAGACCCAGAACGGACTTGTATATGGGTGGTATGTCTGACGTTGTATTCCTTTATGTTATATGTAACACCTAGTATTTTTAAGATAATAAAATAAGAATAACTTAATTAAATAATGAGAATTAAGTAAAACGGACTGCGCCATTTCGTCCGTCTCGGAATTCTGGTCAAGATAGACACCTGGTTTGCGTAAAACGTACATCATATGAAGAAGTTATTAAGCCTAGACGTTTGTATACGCATAAGATATATATATATATTTATATATACAAACAAATTAAAATAAAAAAATAAAGAATAAAATAAGGATTGCATGTGATATGCACTGAAAAAAAATGCAATGCGTGCATTGAAAGAAAGAAAAGATTGGTCGCATGCAATGTAAATATGTTGCATGCACTGATTTGCAAACATAATGCATTAATATTAAAAGAAAAATAAAAGAAAAAGATTCATGCAATGGTTTAATTTATGTATTGTAACTAACATGAAAAAGAGAAGTATGGAGAGATCAATAATAATCATTGTTCTAAGACTTATTAACAAAAGACTTCACAACTCAGTTGGTTAAGGCATTGGGTTTGTAACATAGAGGTCTGGGGTTCGAACTTCGGCGGCAGCATAATTTTTATCTTTGTTTTAGAGAGGGCCAACTGAACATGCAAATATATGTATGTATACAAATTCAAAATTTGAAAGGATAAGAACATACATATAAGGAAATAAAGAAAATATATGTATATATATGAGAATATATATATATATATATATATATATGTATGTATGTATATATGTGCAGAAATATATGTATACGAAAGATTAAATTCAAGATAAGGCTACAGTCAATGAAATATGGCAAGAATCAAATAATGGTGCAACATCGTTTGAATTTTCAAAATAAAATGAAAGTTGTGCGTATATATATGCATAAAATGGACGTTAGAGGAATTGTATACATATAAGAATATTTCATACGAATAAAATAGTTAAATAAATTCGATACCCAATGCTGACTCAGCGCTGCGTGTATGATAAGATTTGGCTAGATTCATCTGCGAACTTGGACTGTTTTCTTAACTAGGTTCAATGCTGACTCAGCGCTGCATGTACGATAAGGTCTTGAGCACATATAAATAAGACCCTAGACCTAACCCTAAACATCATAATTCGGCGGCTACGCTGGAGCTCTGCCATGGTTCCCTCTCTCTCTCTTCTCAAATCTATTCTGAAATTAAAATGTTAGCCTAGGAGGATTATGAATTCAGATCGGGAAGAGGGAATCAACGTTAATAACAAGATTATTGAATCATGAAAGCATGGTAAACCACTAAGAACCAATCTATTTGAATTATTTCTCTTTCCCTTCTCTTTTCATGAAATAATAAATGCATGGTTGTTAGGTAGTGAATCAAATTAAAGGGAAAAGGAAAACCATGGATGATAGAACGGATCAGATCCAAAATTTGGGGAAAGCTTAAAGGTGAGTGGGTTTAAATTATCCCGTGTGAATAATAGTATGTTTATCATTTAATCATTCCCCATGGATATTTATAATGAATGTATTGAAAAAGTTAATTGATGCGATGGATAATTGCGCTAAAATGAAAATTATGTTCAATCAGTTGAGATGTACACTTATTTGAGTGTTAAGATGAATACTATTGTATAGATCCATTTTATGAACCTATAAATTAGGATAATTGAGACATTGGGTAAAAGATGCACTATTTGAGATCTACATATTATTAATTACATGTAGAAAGACACGAGACTCATATTGAGAGATTTGGAGGCATGAATTATGATGGGGTTAAAGGAATAACTATGGTGGAAATTATGCATATAAATAAAATTGGAATTATGAATGTGAATTAGAAATTATGCAGAATTGGAATTATGAATGTGAATTGGAAATTATGCATATAAATTATAGGCATAACTTATTCGTATAATTATAATCATAAACTTGAATTAGGGAATAAACATGTATTATGTTTTAAGACTTTAAATTGAAGGTTCAATTTGATATGAACATAAATAATGGAATAGAGACGAATATGCCTAAAATTGAACCACGCCTAGGCACGAGGTTAGATTTCACTTGTGCTAGAAGTCTGCCCGGACCCGACTGGTATATCCAGCAACCACAACTGGTGAATCTAATGTGAGAGGCCTAGTGCGTATGTATGAAACGGTACTAAGACACGAGGTTAGGTTGCATTAGTGGTGGAAGTCTGCCTGGACCCGACCGGCATATCCAGTGGCCACTAATGTTGAACCTAATGCGAGGAATCTAAGTGCATAAATGAAACAAGTAGTTGTGCTAAGACACGAGGTTAAGTCAACTTGTGGTAGAAGACTGCCCGTACCCGTCCGGCAAATCCAGCATCCACAAGTGTAGACTTAATGTGAGAGGTCTAGTACATATATATACACATATATGAAAATATGTAAATGGCAGGACCGACGAATACCATTAATTGTAATAAATGGAAATAAATGAAATTGAATGAAAGATAATTACAATTGTAAGGAAAAGGGAACGAATGGGGAATGATAATAACCAATTATGAATAAACTCAAGAAAAGGAAAGATAATAGGTAAACTTGTCCTAGGGACAAGTGGGAATTATAACTTATGGAATAAGGTAAGTTATAATGAACGATAGAGAAAAATGAAATAACTTATGTAATAAGGTTGTACTTAATCGAAGATTAAGTAATTAGCGAGAATAAGAATAAATCCATAAATGAGGATAACATAAGTTATATGAAGGAAAAGGGAAACTTATTAGTAAACCTTAGTTAAGAGAACTAAGTTAATAAGTAAAGTTGAATTGTAATGGCGGTGTACGACAAGATTATGATTAAATGAGAAAGAAGAAGGCGAACTTATGGAGATAAGTAAGTTGTATTTAATCATAAATGTTGAATGACAGAAAACATGTAAATTAAGATGTACTTAATTACAAATTAAGTAGAACATGTTATGGAAACCATGAGACGGGACATGAATTTTGAATTACAATATAGAGAATAACATGTTGTAGGCTTACTAATGAACTTAAATGGGTTAATTTATAAATTGAATTAATAAGCTAAGGTAACTTGGTAAACTTGAAAAGGAAGTTAACGTGAAGGAGAATAACCAAGTTAAATGAGAAAACTCACGAGGTGGCGCAAGCGCGTGATTAATGGTTAGACGTAGGGTCTAATGACATATAAAACTGAGGCACCTAGACCAATCCATACGTTAGAAGATGAATAACCATAAGGGGTAGATCATCGGGGTGTCAAAAGACACAAAGAGGAGCGCATGTCCATCTAGATATTCTTGTAGGCTCCAACGGACAAGATTAAGAAGCACGTGGCTTACGGGGACGTAGGGTACTCTTCGTATTCCTCTGTGAGTGGCAGATGATCTGCCTATACTCACAGAGGTTAGGTCTGCGTAGGTGAACCAATGAGTATGCCTTGATTGCAATAATAAGGGGCAATCAAAAGACTAAGATGGACCAGCGTGATTCGGCGAGACCAGTTAGTGCCCTGTGATAGCAACTCGTCGTCTACCTACCATATTCAGTCAGTACATAAAGCGGAAAGGTGGAGAACTCCAAAAGACCATTTACTTTGCTATCTAGTTATGGATGAGTTTGGCTAATAGGTTTGAAGGGCATATGGGGTCAGGGTTAAGTTCTCATTATTGATATTCTTGGGTGCCTTTCATTAGTTGAGGGAGGGGTCTAGTGGGACCATAACCACTGTAAAAGCAGACCTTAGCATCTGCAATCGGCAGATATCTGAAAGCTCCCGACCGAGTTTCGTGTTTCTTGATTAGCCCTGCCACGGGACTTGGGCGCACATATAGAGAACATGTGCAATAAACATTGAGAACGATTGACGATACGTACGTGGAAATGTCTAGGTACACTCATGTTGCTCTGGGTGGTGTATCATAAGACTAGAGGGCACTATTCGAGGATGGCAGTCATTACACTTACGTATTGGATAAGGGACTGCGTATATTCCTACGATGATACGGTGAAGACCGTGCGAGTGGGGTACCGTGGGGTGTACCTTAATTTGGGGGTAGCTACATAGACACTATATTAGGTTAATCTACTAGGGGGTAGATTGGTACGGCGTGTGTAAGCGTGGAGCGCTGTTGAAACAAATAACCTAACAAATGAGGAGAAGTAATTGAACGGTATATGTAGGATTATCCAGATGTGTAATTTAAATTCATTCACACAGAACTTATGTTTTGACCCCCTCCTCACAACATTCGCAGGTTAGGTTCATGACAGAGATGATATAGCTTTGGATACTGGCTATGCAGTATTATTAATACGGTAAGGCTATAATTGTTTACATTATATTTTATCCCTTCCGCTGGGAGATGTTTTTCTGAGCCCTGATATAATTTTATATCTCTGTCTTTTCTGCAGGATACCAGGGCAAACCAACTCTGCTTTTGGTAGATTGGAATTTTGAAAGAAAAAAAAAATCGGTCTGTCAGAACCTGGGTTGTTACACTTGGTATTAGAGCTTAGGTTTAGGATTCCTATATAGATAGTGAGTAAACATATATGTATTTTCAAAAATATAAATATATTATATATAAAACTATATCCATAAAGGAGCCCACTAAATGGAAAGATTTGGGATATTAGTTTTGTACACTAAAAGATTGAATATGGAAATTTGAGACTCTTAGGTAAGTCGGGTTGAAAGTGTACAAAATGGTTGATATAAAAGGAGGATGTATCCCACATGTTAGTAACTGAAATATTAAGTATTTCAAATTAGTGGGTTTGGTAGTGAAGCCTTATAAATTAGTGAAAGATTAAAAAGTGGAAAATGGATTAGGAATATATATAGTTGAGAGAATTAATTTCATGTGAGTGTCTAGGAAAACCTAGTTGTGTTGGAGACCACTTTGAGTCTAACCCATTTGTTAACTTTTAAGAACTTGAAAATGTAAAAGTTTTGACAAAATAGATTGGGGTGTTTTCAAGTTTTATTCTTAAAAGTATTTTTGACATCTGAGAAAAATATGTAAAAGAACATATTTAGTGCATATTGGGTTTTAAAGTAAAATAGGGTATGTTTATGGAAATAATGGTTTCTTGTTTTAAAAAGAATTCTCTCATGCAAAGATGTACATTATAGAGGGTGTATATCTCATTAGTTTTCATATTATAATATATGAAAGGATTCAAAAGTAAAGCATACAAAATGTTGCATTTTGTAAGAAGTTTTGTAATCTTTATTCTTTTGACAATAAATTTTGATTATTGTTTTAAGAAGAAAATAAAAGTTTTAGAATTTTTAATTTTTGAAAAAAAGTTTAAAGCTATGAAGTAAATAGTAAGGACTATCTTGGAATAATGAAAAAATTACCATAGAATGCATAAGCATTGTAAAGCTAGGATTGTTGCTTGAAAAAAATATAGGCTAGTAATACATAGCAAGGACTAGTAGAGACTACTAGATAGTGAAGGGAAAGTAAGTGTTGAGAGTTCATGGTTGGACTTTTCTTAAGTGAAATAGTCTTAAGATTCTTGGCCTTTAGTAATAGTAGCTATGTAGGATGTTGAAAGATGGAAAGGCTTATTCGAAAAGGATAAACTCAAATCATTGGATTAAGTAAAATAAGATAATAAAGGAAGAAAAATAGCCTAACTAAAAATAAAATAATAAATTCAGAAAAGCAACAAACATGACGGGAAAAGAAAATGAAAATCTTAAGAAAAGATGAATAAAAATGAAAATTGTCCAAGATAAGTTGAAAAAAAGAAAGTTTCTTATGTAGTTGTGCTTGGATAGGAAAATAGGAAATCTTTATAGATAGTTACATAAAATTCAAGTACAATTGGAAAAGGTACATAAAAGAAAAACGGAAGATGTAAAAATTTTCCGTTTTATACCTTTTTGTAACATAAGAAATCAAATTTAGAAAATTAGATTGTTCTAAATTTCGAAATTTAATGATGGTTGGTAGGGTTTTGGATGCAACAATTGGATGAACTACGCTCTTATTCAGTAAGAGTGTGAGAAAATTTGGATGAAAAAGGTATTTTAATTTTCAAAATATTGCATTCATATAGAACTGCCAGTATATTTAGGATGTGGGCATCATATTTTAAAAGGATTTTTGGAAAATTTGCATACATATAGGAGGTACCGCTTAGGCATACATGTATTATTGTGATGTATTGCACTATGCACATGTGCACAATGGTTGCAAAAATTGGATGCACACATGATGGATGTATATTATGCGAGGGGTTAATTGATTTTACCCTTATTAAATTTCGGGGACGAAATTTCCTAAGGGTGGGAGAATGTAACAGCCTGTATTTTTAAGATAATAAAATAAGAATAACTTAATTAAATAATGAGAATTAAGTAAAACGGACTACGTCAATGCATCCGTCTCGGAATTCTGGTCAAGATAGATACGTGGTTTGCGTAAAACGTACATCATATGAAGAAGTTATTAAGCCTAGACGTTTGTATACGCACAAGAGAAATATATATATATACAAACAAATTAAAATAAGAAAATAAAGAATAAAATAAGGATTGCATGTGATAAATACATGCACTGAAGTAAAATGTAATGCATGCATTGAAAGAAAGAAAGGATTGCTTGCATGCAATGTAAATATGTTGCATGCACTGATTTGCAAACATAATGCATTAACATTAAAAGAAAAATAAAAGAAAAAGATTCATGCAATGGTTTAATTTAAGTATTGTAACTAACATGAAAAAGAGAAGTAAGGAGAGAGCAATAATTATCATTGTTCTAAGACTTATTAACAAAAGACTTAATAGTTAAGTTGGTTAAGGCATTGGATTTGTAACATAGAGGTCGAGGGTTCGAACTCCGGCGGCAGCATAATTTCTATCTTTGTTTTAGAGAGGGCCAACTGAACATGCAAATACATGTACGTATACAAATTCAAAATTTGAAAGGATAAGAACATACACATAAGGAAATAAAGAAAATATATGTATATATATGAGAATATATATATATGCAAAAATATATGTATACGAAAGATTAAATTCAAGATAAGGCTATAGTCAATGAAATATGGCAAGAATCAAATAACGGTGCAACATCGTTTTAATTTTGAAAATAAAATGAAAGTTTTGCATATATATACGCGTAAAATGGTCCTTAGAGGAATTATATACATATAAGAATATTTCATGTGAATAAAACAGTTAAATAAATTCCAGAAATTCAAAAGTTCGAAAATCAAATTTCTACGCCAAAACAATTCAAACATTCGAAATTCAAATTTCTACGCCAAAACAGCTTGTGGGACCCAATGCTGACTCAGCACTGCGTGTACGATAAGATTTGGCTAGATTCACCTATGAACCTGGACTGTTTTCTTAACTGGGTTCAATGCTGAATCAGCGCTGCGTGTACGATAAGGTCTTGAGCACCTACAAATAAGACCCTAGATCTAACCCTAAACATCACAATTCGGCGACTACGCTGGAGCTCTGCCATGGATCCCTCTCTCTCTCTCTCTCTCTTCTCAAATCTATTCTGAAATTAAAATGTTAGCCTAGGAGGATTATGAATTCAGATCGGGAAGAGGGAATCAACGTTAATAACAAGATTATTGAATCATGAAAGCAAGGTAAACCTCTAAGAACCAATCTATTTAAATTATTTCTCTTTCCCTTATCTTTTCATGACATAATAAATGCATGGTCGTTAGGTAGTGAATCAAATTGAAGGGGAAAGGAAAACAATGGATGATAGAACGGATCAGATCCAAAATTTGGGGAAAGCTTAAAGGTGAGTGGGTTTAAATTATCCCTTGTGAATAATAGTATGTTTATCGTTTAATCATTCCCCATGTATATTTATAATGAATGTATTGAAAAAGTTAATTGATGCGATGGATAATTGCGCTAAAATGAAAATTATGTTCAATCAGTTGAGATGTACACTTATTTGAATGTTTAAGATGAATACTGTTGTATAGATCCATTTTATGAACCTATAAATTAGGATAATTGAGACATTGGGTAAAAGATGAACTATTTAAGCACTGCATGTTATTAATTACATGTAGAAAGACATGCGACTCATATTGAGAGATTTGGAGGCATAAATTATGATGGGGTTAATGGCATAACTATGGTAAAAATTATGCATATAAATAGAATCGGAATTATGAATGTGAATTAGAAATTATGCATATAAATTGAATTGGAATTATGAATGTGAATTGGGAATTATGCATATAAATTATAGGCATAACTTATTCGTAGAATTATAATCATAAACTTGAATTAGGGAATAAACATGTATTACGTTTTAAGACTTTAAAT
The DNA here is from genome assembly GCA_030737875.1 of Allium sativum. Classification (NCBI taxonomy): domain Eukaryota; kingdom Viridiplantae; phylum Streptophyta; class Magnoliopsida; order Asparagales; family Amaryllidaceae; genus Allium; species Allium sativum. The sequence goes on from CM060910.1 coordinate 55,028,218, forward strand.
TGAAGGCGCAATCTGATATGAACATAAATAATGGAATAGAGATGAATATGCCTAAAACTGAACCACGCTTAGGCACGAGGTTAGGTTGCATTTGTGCTAGAAGTCTGCCCGGACTCGACTGGCATATCCAGCAACCACAAGTGGTGAATCTAATATGAGAGGCCTAGTGCGTATATATGAAATGGTACTAAGACATGAGGTTAGGTTGCATTTGTGGTGGAAGTCTGCCTGGACCCGACCGGCATATCTAGCGACCACTAATGTTGAACCTAATGCGAGGGGTCTAAGTGCATAAATGAAACAAGTAGTTGTGCTAAGACACGAGGTTAAGTCAACTTGTGGTAGAAGACTGCCCGGACCTGCCCGGCAAATCCAGTGTGATGACCCCAAACTTCCATAGAACGAAAGAAAGGATAATCAAATATAACATATTTACAACAAAAACAGATCTCAGATAATATCATAACACATAAATCATTGCAGCGGAAATAAAATGTCATCTGCATCATAATATCCAATACATCAGAGTACGCAGATACACTTAACAAAAAGAAAGTCTGAATGAAAAGGAAATAAGTCTCAAAACTCCATCAAATTACATCATACATGGAAAATGTCTAATGTCTCAAAAGCGGAAATATAGATAAAAGAAAAGATCTTCGTCTTCTTCCAAAAGGAGCTCCAATCCAGAAATGTATCCAAGCCTAAACCTGTTACTTGGCTGCCCATGTGGAAAAGAGGGCACCCGAGTTTGCAAAGTGAAACAAACTACGAGTCAATCATGGGACTAGTATGAGAAATCTTTCTTATATAATCTAACAGTGTGGCTAATCACAGGACCATGTCGCTAACGCGGAACGGGTTTACTCCATTGGATTGCCAGTGCATAATTTAAATAAATTTTATTCAAAACAACGCAATGGCTTTTGGAAAAATGAAATCATTATAAGACTCAAGTCCCATCACACAATGCAACGCAAACCGGAGGATAGAGTTTTACCTTATAATGATCAAACATGACTTGATACGCATAAAGTAATATTTTAATATTATTATTAGTGTCTAATCAATTTTTAAAATATTTCAAAATAAATGTATCAATCCTAGACGGCATAGTACCCCCATCCTACTATGTCACCGTATATAGGTTTAAAACCAAAACTGTAATGTCGTATTGGAGATTTGGTTTCCATCATGAATCGAGGCTAGGGATCATCCTCTCCGATTCGAGACACTCTAGCAAATACCTCAAAATTCCCCGTAGTGAACCCTTGGATTTTCAGGGCCGGTCCACACAGAACGCTAGTGGATTATTTATGCCTCAACACACGCTTCCCGGTTCTTTTGAACCTCTAATATGGCCACTAACAACCTATAAAACCGAGGTACCTCATAATCCAACATCAACATAAGTAAAAAATGTCAGGACTGGTAAGTCGCTGACACCACTTCTTAGCTAGAAAGAAACATGTGCACTCCCTGCAGTCCTAATCCCGTTTTTGACTCATACCGGGGTATGAGGCTCGCGAAGTCACGCTATTCACAAAGCTACGCCTAAACAGGCTATGCTTTAATCATCAACCATAAGGCCTGCTTTTCAACAAAAGCCTTGATCATTTGCTTCTTGATGTGCCACATTGACAGTTCACGCCATGCGGTCAACAACTATCCATATATACCCTCTGAGGGTGTTAAGCAAGAGAATAAAATCTTTGCCACCAAACGGATATACAATAGACAGAAATCGATTTAGTTTACATGGAATGAACTCCAACGTCAGACACACATCCATTTACAAGTCTGTTCTGGGTCTGAACGAAACCGGAGTCCCTTTATTCCCTGTCCGTATGTCCAATACGGAAAAGAGGTACTCGCAAATCCGGACAATTCAACACGTACGTCCGGACAACTACCACTGTAACTGTAAAGACCCGGAAATTCCCGCTCTTTGAATCGACCATAAACCACACAGGTCTGACCCAAAGGTTGGAAATCTTCGAATACTTTAACTTTGGGAATACAATACATCAGAACAATAACAGCAGACTTTTATTACATTATAATAATGTTACATCAGAGTACAGAATATATCAGAGTACATTGAAATAAAATTACAGCGGAAGATAAAATTACAATACTTTTAATACATTAAATAAAATACAGTAAACAGCGGAAGACTACTAAGCTCTGGACATAACTTTAGGCTTCGATCCAGGATCCTGCTAAAAGAATAGATATCTGCAAAAAGCTACTCGACTGCCCGTGTGGAAAAGAGGGCACCCGAGTTTGCAAAGTGAAACAAACTACGAGTCAGTCATGAGACTGGTGTGAGAATTCTAAACTAATTTAATTAATAAGACAAATCCAAGGACCACGCCACTTTCGCGGAACGGGTTTACTCCTATGGATTGCCAGTGCATAAACCTAAGTAAATCGAGAAATAACGCAATGTCTTTTTGGAAAAATGAAACCATTATAAGACCCAAGTCCCATCACACAATGCAACGCACACCAGAGGATAGGGTTTTACCTTATAATGGTCAAAAGATGCTTGATACGTATAAAACGGATTTGATATTATTATTAGTGTATATATGTTTTAAATAAAAACATTTGAATCATAAGTATCAATCCTAGACGGCATGGTTACCATATAGCATGTCGCCAATACTAGTTCTACAATCAAAACCGCAAGGGCGTATTGGAAATTTGGATTCCATCATGAGTCGAGGCTAGGGGCAAGATCCTCTCCGATTCGAGACACTCTAGCAAATGCCTCAGGATTCCCCGCAGTGAACCCTTGGAAGCGGTAGGGCCGGTCCCCGCCTATGGGCAGTGGATTAGTTATGCCTGAACACACGTTTCCCGGTCCCTTTGGACCTATAGTATGACCACCAACGGCCTATAAAAATAACGAGGCGCCTCAAAATCCATCATCCACATAAGTAAAATGTCAGGGCTGGTAGGTCACTGACACCACTCTAGCTAGAAGGAAACGTGTGCACTCCCTGCAGTCCGTATCCCGTTTTTGACTCATACCGGGGTGTGAGGCTCGCGAAGTCACGCTATACACAAAGCTACGCCTAAACAGGCCGTGCTTTGATCATCAACCACAAGGCCTGCTTTTCAACAAAAGCCTTGATCAATGCATCTTAGCATGCCACATTGTCAGTCCATACTATACCATTGATTTCTGCCAATATATAACCTCTAAGCTCATATGTCTCAGAGAAGGGTGTTAACCACCAAACAGATGTATATTGACAGAGATCAACGAATGTAGTATAAAGGGCTACAACGTCAGACATACATTCCATTTATAAACTTATGCCCTGGGTCTGGACGAAAGTCAAATCCGTACAAATCAACACTACGTCCGGATAACTACCATCTTAGCCCCGTGTTGGGAGCAAATCAATCAAGGACCTCAACACTAGTTACCCATTCGATGTGAAGATCGTCGGTCTTCAATCGCCGTCTTCAACTCTTAGATTTAGAACGTCGTGTAATCATTTGAAATGAGATTGAACTCGGTCTTTTCAAATGATTCTCGCATATATATATATATATATAATTTGAAAACATTTCATATCGTTATTGATATTTGATAACGATCTATCGCTATTTTTATTTATATAAAAATAGCCTAAATTAATTTAACGACGCTTCGGGTCGATGGGCGACCCTGGCGCTGTTTTTAACCAAATTTTGATTTAAATATATCTTGAAATCTAACCGTTGGATTTTGGCGAAATTTATGTCATTGGAAAGATCTTCCCAAAGCGGTCCTAACGGTTCCAGTTTTTGGAAAATCCGACGGTCGGATCTCTCGGTATAACCGTTTAAAGTAACGATCATCGATACGCGAACTACCGCGCGCGTTTTGTTTAATTTATAATTTATATTTATATGTAAATATAAATACTTGGCGATTTCAAATATAAATTGTCAATTAAAAATTCGACTTTTAATTTAATCATTTATTTACCCTATGTGTAAATAAATTATACTTTTCTACATTTTGCTTTATTCACCTAAATGTAAATAAATATACTTGGAATATTTTCCAACCCTAATGCGACAAAAATGATGTTTAACCATGTATATAAATTTATACAAAGTATATTTTTGTCCGCAAGTTCTAATGCGACAAAAATTATGGTTTAACTTCGTATACATTTTAAAAAGTATGTTTTTGTCCGCAAGTTCTAATGCGGCGAAAATTACATTTTAATAATGTATATTTAACTTTACTTACATTTAGATAACAAAAATGTACTTTTAACTTTTATTACATTTTTAACACATAAAAATGTATGTTGACTTTTATTGCATTTTTACTACATAAAAATGTATTTTAACTTTTATTTTCTTTTACATTAGAAAATGATATTGCTTTTGTTATTTTCTTTTACGATCGATTAGGAAATAATGTTTCTTTATTTACATTGAACAAAAATGTAAATTCTTCTCTTTACTATGCTTTACATTGAAAATGTAAATTCTTTACCTCATTTATTTACAAAAAAAAAAATGTAATTCTTTGTTTCATTTTATCTCACTTTGAAAAATGTAAATCTTAATTTCTCTTTATTTTACATTGAAAAATGTAAATCTTAATTTCTCTTTATCTTTACATTGACAAAAGTAAATCTTAACTATTTAATCTTTACTTTGACAAATGTAAATCTTAACTATTTAATCTTTACATTGACAAATGTAAACTTTTCGTTTAATTTGAAATAAATGAAAATGTCTTTATTTCTTTTACATTGAAATAAATGTTTTCTATTTCTAATCCTTTAAATAGAATTGTAATAACCCGAAAATCTGGGCCAGTTTAAAATTTTTATTTTGGCAATTTTAGCGAATTTTGAACATTTAAAATAGATTATTTTAAATAATAGCAACGAGAAATTTATTTTGAATAGAATTCGAACGTATATATTATACGCGTCGTCGTTAGAATATAAATATTTATATATAATTATAAATAGAATTAAAAATGGCGCGGTAGTTCGATAATTCGATTTCAAACTTCAATTGAATGTACCGGGTGCAAAACAATCCGGATTCTAGTGAAACCAAAAACATTAGGATCTAATTGATGATATCTTTCCAACGAATCCGAATAATCAAAATTTAGTAGCGAGAATCGAAAGATATGTCCAGTTGAAAATTCTGAATAGTCGCTATGGAATTCAGGCCCTTAAAAATGGACATTTTGCAAATGACCTCGGATTTCGACGAAACCACTTTTGTTGGGTCCGTGATGTCGAGTTATTGCTAGATTCCAAATTTCATAATTTTTCGAATCAATATGTGAGCGTGGTAAAGGAAAACGTGTTTTGACCATTTCAGTTGATTTTAATCGACTGGAAATTGGCCATTTTTCTAACAGTCTCAGAATTCGACGAAACTAGTTTTGTTAGGACCGTATCGTCAATACGAAGCTAGAAAATATTTTTCTGGAATTTTTAGAGTTAGTATGTGACCCCGGTATATTGAAATGTACGTTTAAAATTCAATATAATGATTTAAATGTAAATGCAACAGAAACTGATTGTAACAGCCGAATCAACTTGCGGTACATATCCCATTGTGTTCGGAATAGGGGTAGAACGTTATGGACGACAGGCGGTGGGCCTCGTTTCGAGGTCGTATGTGAAAGTCAACTCTTTAGGATAAAATAAATTAATTAATTAATAAAATAATAATAAAAAAAAAATATATCCCTCCTCCCTTTATCTCACTGCCCCCCCCCCCCCCCCCGTTCAAACAGAAATCGTTTAATAAAAAAAAAAAAAAAAAAAAGGGGAAAATGGAATCGGAATCGGAGGGAGGGCGCGAGCGGCCTCCTCCATGCCGCCGCCGCCTCTGGCGAGCCCCCAACGTCGGACCACCTCACGCGAGCAACCCCCGATGGGTCGCGACGCCCACCCCCTCCCTGTAGCCGCCCTTCCCCTATCGCTCCTCCTCCCACGAGCCTCCAGAACCACCGCGACCCCCTCCTCTGTTCCCAGCTCCCCCCCTTCGACGAAGACCACTGCCGAACCCCCCCCCCCCTCGGCTGTAAGTGTTCGTTTTTTTTTATTTATTAATATTTTATTTCTGATTTTTATTTTAAAGTTAAAACTGTTTTTTTCATATTAAGTTAAAACTGAAATTATATGAGGTTAAAACTGATTTTATTTTATCTTAAAATCTGAATTTCATTTTGTTTTTAAAAACTGATTTAAAGAAAGGAATTTTGAAATTGATTTTTATTTTAAAGGTTTGAAATAAAAAAAAAGAAAGGGTTTAAACTTTAAAGTAGAAAAGGCGAAATCTTTATTATGTGGAAGTAAGAAAAATATGATTTTTATATTTTTAAAGTAAGAAAAATATGATTTTTATATTTTTAAAGTATTAAAAATATAATCTTTACTATATAGAAATATTAAAAATATGATTTTTATATTTTTAAAGTATTAAAAATATAATCTTTATAGGATAGAGAATATAAAAATATCATCTTTGTATATGTAGCGAAATAAAAATCTGATTTTTATTTTATATACGTTGAGATAAAGTGGTGATTTTCTTAAAGGCGAAATCTTTATTTTTAGAAAAGGTGAAATCTTTATTTTTAAAAAGGGTGAATCTTTAAATTTAAAAAGGCGAAATCTTTATATAGAAAATAGCGTAATGAAAATATAATTTTTATCTATATAGTAGCGTAATAAAAACTCGATTTTTATATGTTGAACTTTGAAATAAAAACTCGATTTTTATATGTTGAACTTTGAAATAAAAACTCGATTTTTATATGTTGAACTTTGAAATAAAAACTCGATTTTTATATGTTGAACTTTGAAATAAAAACTCGATTTTTATATGTTGAACTTTGAAATAAAAACTCGATTTTTATATGTTGAACTTTGAAATAAAAATTCGATTTTTATATATATAGTGGCTACGGGCGACGAAGCTGACAAAGATGCGAAAACGGCGAAGACTTCTGCAAATGAAGTGCCGTGGAGCTTGGATAGCTTTCGGTGAGAACTTCTCACTCTTAATTCTCTTTTTCTAGATATATATATATACTAGGATGCAGACGGTGCTTATTAGAAGCACCCGACACCCGTCCACATACCATGGACTTGTTTGTTTGGATGTTTGGTGATTGATTGAGATATTGGTTTGAATGTGGTTTGTGGTGTGAAAAATCGAATCGATAAATTGGTTAGGATTAGACGTGCGCCGTTATAAGGCGAAGGAGTAAGACTAGGTTAGACTCTTACTCCAAATTTTGTGGTTTGCATAACGAAAGTGATTTGATTGATGTGTGAATGGCGTGGGCCTTCACTAGACCGGGGATAAGGCTAGGCCTCGTCCCGTTTCTAGTATCGTGCCGTTATGCCGCCAAAATTTTCAAAAATATGTTAGAAAAATAAAAATATCATTTTTATTGTGTAAATGAAATGAATAGAAATTCATGTGTTGAAATAAATTGTTTTATCGTTAAAAATATAATTTTTAACGTGAAAGTGAATAAATAAATATTTATAAACAAATCGGCCGATTTGTTTATATACACTGATTTGACTGATATTGATTGGGTCGATAAGTTTTACACATCGCCCAACTGCACAAATAAAATCTGTGTTTGATTGTTTGAAACCCCACACGGGTGTTGGGATGAAATTTGATGTTCACTCATCCTGATTGATTGAATATGTCGATCGGTCGATTGACAGACTGTGTAAGCGTCAATTATTTATATTTGGTGCTTATACAGTGTAGTGCACTTTGGTTGATGATTGATTATTTTTCAAAGCTATTATGTACATGTGTTGTATGGAATCCATATAATTAACGTTATATGGTGATTGATTGGGCCTCATTCCAATCGGGAAAATAATGAATATTATAAAAGAAAATTCATGTGTTGAATATAAAAATAGTCATGTGTTGACGATGTGCATGTGTTGAGTGAAATATTTTATATAATCAAAATTACATCTTTATCACATTTAAAATTAGAACTACTTCCCAGTAGAAGTCTAATTAAAATCAAACGATAGATACCATAGTTTTATAAAATATTTCACATAACAAAAATAGTGATGTGTTGACAGTACTCATGTGTTGAGATTAGTCGTGTGTTGAAAGAAAATTCATGTGTTGAATTGAATAGAAGTTTTTGAAATATATAAAGCCGTGTGGATTAGAGATGCGCTATTTTGACGTGAACGATATTTATATCGATTTGAAAACGATTTCGAAATGAATTGAAAACTATTTCGAAATGAATTGAATTGAAAACTATTTCGAAATGAATTAAATTGAAAACGATTTCGAAATGAATTGAAAACGATTTCGAAATGAATTGAATTGAAAACGATTTCGAAATGAATTGAATTGAAAACGATTTCGAAATGAATTGAATTGAAAACTATTTCGAAATGAATTGAATTGAAAACGATTTCGAAATGAATTGAAAACGATTTCGAAATGAAATGAATTGAAAACGATTTCGAAATGAATTGAATTGAAAACGATTTCGAAATGAATTGAAAACGAATTCAAATTGAATTGAAAGTGAATTGAAATGAATTCAAATCGAATTAAAATTTGAATTGAATAGAAATGAATTTTAAAACGAATTTATAAAGAAAAATTCAATTTTGGCTTTGAATGGAAATAGTGTTGAAATGGTTTTGAAACGAAGTTAAAACGATTTATAAAATTTGTTTTAAAAAGGAAATCGACGAAATATATATTATATATATTATATATATAATATAATGGCCTGAATAGAACGCGCCGCGCCGCGGCAGTTCGTGAATTTCGACCATTTATTTCAAACGGACATTGCGGGAGATCCGACCGTCGGATTCTCCTAAAACCGGAACCGTTGGGTTCGTATCGAAAAGAACTTTCCAATGAATATTAGAAATTTGAAATCTAACGGTTGGATTTGGAATTATGTCCAAATCAAATTCGAAAAAGGTCGCTGTAAGTGCAGTTCGATGGCCGTTGTTGGAAATCGACTGTACGGGCCTTGATAAAATTATTAAAAATATCTATAATTTGTGTTAAATTATAATAGGTGAATTGGAAAGATTTGAGCTGGAAAATTCCACATTTGAAAAGATAAAAATAGATTTTTATCGAAATGAACTAGTTTTGAACTAGAATTGAAATCAATTTATTTTTAAAATAAATAAATTGAATTTGAAAGTGATTTTGAAAATAATCGATAATTTCCAATACGTGGATTGGACTGGAGCTGAATCGAAATTATCTTCGGGATATTTCGATGTTGGATTTCGTGACTATACAAATATTGTTATGGGGATTTGAAAGATATTTTATATCGTTATTTCCAATACGATATTTGTTGGTTTCAGAATTTGATATTGAATATAAGCCGATATATTTTCTATTCAGAGCCTTGTATTTAATATCAAATGTGATTTGGTTTATCGTGAATCGTGTTTTTGATGACATTGGTTCTTTAACCCAGTTAAAGGCAGGATATTGATTTTTGAAAAGATTAAAACTAAGTGGAGTTTTAATGAATCTTTAATTAGATTGAAAAGTGAATTGATAATTTAAATTATCAAATCTGAAAAGTGATCGAGAGTGGAGTACCACCAGTTTTGCTACAAAGCGATAGTTAAATCTTTAATTAGATTTGAACGTGAAATGGTAATTAATTTTACCGATAACACCGTGGTGTTAGATATGGAGTATCACCAGTTTTGCTCCATGGGATATATAGGTTGGGATTGGGAAATAAAATAAATAATTACTTCGGTGTGGTTCGTTAATCCCGACTAGTTTGAAATGATATCCAAAGGAAGATTATAGGATAAATTTAGAAGAATTTATCTTGGATAAAATTAATGGGAACAATTCCCTAAGAATGTGATTTTGTGAATAAAAGAATATTCTGAATTGGAATGAGGCGTTTGTTGTGTTTGTGTAACATTCGTTTATTATATACGTGGGTTATTCAGAAAGGCCGGGTTTATACCCATTCTGAATAACCGATTCGACGAGATGTCGAAGATGAAGACGGTGGTTGAAGACCGGAAGTCTTCACATCGTTTGGGTGATTACTGATGATCTTGATTGGGCTGTACACCCAAGATGAGGGAAACAGTCGGTGATCGTCCAGACGTACTTGGAGATCGATGGATATGCGAGGAAAGTGCCTCCGGTTTCGTTCAGACCCAGAACGGACTAGTAAATGGACTGTGTGTCTGACATTGGATTTTAGTCCGTGTGATTGATCTCTATTAAATATATATCTGTTTGGCGGCGGAGAATTTATTCTCTTGCTTAACGCCCTTCTCTGAGACGTACGAGCTCAGGGGTTATATATTGATGGATATCAAACGCATGGAGTGAGTTGCCTGTGTGGCATGCGTAAGTGGCAATTGATCAGGGCTTCTGTTGAAAAGCAAAGTCTTGTGGTTGATGATCAAAGCACGGCCTGTGTGGCGTAGCTTTGTGTATAACGTGAATTCGCGAGCCTCACACCTCGGTATGAGTCAAAAACGGGATACGGACCCAAGGAGTGCACGACGTTTCTTTCTAGCTAGGGTGGTGTCAGTGACCTACCAGCCCTGACATTTATATACTTTTCACCTGTGTGGTTGTTGGATACGAGGCGCCTCGGATATAGGTCTGTAAGGACCGGGAAACGTGTGTTCAGGAATTGCCAATCCTCAAAAGTAAGAGAGGACCGGCCTTGGAGGTTCCAAAGGATCATAGTGGGGTCCTGGGACATTTGCTAGAGTGTCTCGAACGCGGAGAGGAGCTTGCCCCTTGCCTCGGCTCATGACGGAAATCCAATTTCCAATACGTGATATTGCGGTTTTAATTGTAGAACTAGTATGGCGACATGATATATGGTACCCATGCCGCCTATGATTGATATTTATGATTTGAAATTGTTTTGACACTATACACTTATTGTAGTATCAAATAATGTGTTTTAAACGTATCAAGCATGCTTTGGCTGTTATAAGGGAAAACCCTATCCTCCGGCTTGCGTTGCATTGTGTGATGGGACCTGGGTCTTATAACAGCTTCATTCTTCTTTATTTAGCATTGCGCTGTTTGTTTTATGCACTGGTATTCTTGGGAGGAAACCCGTTCCGTGTTATACGGCGTGGTCCCTTGATTTACCGAACTTTAAAATAAAGAATTATAACTGTTTTAGTTCTCACACCAGTCACATGACTGACCTGGAGTTTATTGTTTTAACCTAAACTCTGGGTGCCCCTATTTTCCGCACGGGCAGCTAGTAGTTTTGGTTTTGCAGATTTATATTCACAGGGTCCTGATTTACAGCTGGAACGATGCTCGGAAAGCTCGGTATCCGTGTATCACTTCTAGTTGTGTTTTTGTATATTTTTCCGCTGCTATGTAATTTATTGTACTCTCTGATAATTGTCGAATGTAATTTATTCATTTATACTCTGTATATTCTCGTATCTGATGGAATTGTTGTAATAACAATGAAATGTTCTTCCGTATGCGTCCTATTTTGTCTTGTACTCAATTCTATCCGTGCTTTCCTTCACGGGGAAGTTCGGGTCGTCTCAATTTGGTATCAGAGCTTTGGTTTACAGAGCTCGAGAACAAGGCACATTAGAACCATACGAAAGAATTCATCAGATATTGGATTAGCAACATCCAATTAGAATGACTCGTTAGAGATAGGATCAGTAGTATCCTAGAACGAGTGTGAAGAGTATATTTTTCAATTGAAAACAATTTTTGTTTTGAAAATTTAAACCATTTTAAACGTATTTGAATATTTATTTATTTTGAATATGGACAATCCAATATATAAAGATTTTGCATATACGCGTCATGAACGTATATTCGAAGTTTTAATATATTAGATAGATATAGAATCACATTCTAGTTGCCCGGAGATAATTCTGGTAATGCGGCCGCATTATCAGTATTTATGTTCGTGTTTCGAAGGTGTGATTTCTATATATTTCCATTAGACTGGTGTGAGAACCAAAACCTATATAACTAGAATACATTGTTGTGAATTGGCATCAAAACCTGATTTTTTGTATATGTATCAAAATTTATGAATTTGAAAAGTTAATCCTCTAATTGATTGATGTTTGTGTTGTTTGTTTAATTGTTTGCTAATTTTTAACCATTTATGCCTAATATAATCAAGTATTGAATTGTATTGAAAATCGGTCGCATTTGCTGGCATATATATATACTTACATTGAACAGGTCATAGCAAGGAGGCTAGAGCCGAAGAATAAAATTTGTTTGCCCGACAAATAGGTACATGTTTACTACATAATTTCCTGTTTTGTTTGGGTGATGATGATTTTATGAGCCTATTGGCTAGCCGCTTGGCTTTTTCTTTTTCTTTTTGAGATCTGAAGGACCGGGGAAGCTATTTGAAATTCCCCGATGCTCCCATTGCAGGGGAGGTTATGGCGAAATTTTTCGAAAATTTAGGGTGTTAGCCAAATTTTTGAAAATTTTAAAAATTCTCAGAAACTGAAAAGTTGGAGAATGGAAGCCAGATCGAATGTAGAGCTTATTAATCAAACCACTTTCGACTTTGTTCCTTTTCGGGGACGAAAAGTTTTAAGTGGGGGAGATTGTAATAACCCGAAAATCTGGGCCAGTTTAAAATTTTTATTTTGGCAATTTTAGCGAATTTTGAACATTTAAAATAGATTATTTTAAATAATAGCAACGAGAAATTTATTTTGAATAGAATTCGAACGTATATATTATACGCGTCGTCGTTAGAATATAAATATTTATATATAATTATAAATAGAATTAAAAATGGCGCGGTAGTTCGATAATTCGATTTCAAACTTCAATTGAATGTACCGGGTGCAAAACAATCCGGATTCTAGTGAAACCAAAAACATTAGGATCTAATTAATGATATCTTTCCAACGAATCCGAATAATCAAAATTTAGTAGCGAGAATCGAAAGATATGTCCAGTTGAAAATTCTGAATAGTCGCTATGGAATTCAGGCCCTTAAAAATGGACATTTTGCAAATGACCTCGGATTTCGACGAAACCACTTTTGTTGGGTCCGTGATGTCGAGTTATTGCTAGATTCCAAATTTCATAATTTTTCGAATCAATATGTGAGCGTGGTAAAGGAAAACGTGTTTTGACCATTTCAGTTGATTTTAATCGACTGGAAATTGGCCATTTTTCTAACAGTCTCAGAATTCGACGAAACTAGTTTTGTTAGGACCGTATCGTCAATACGAAGCTAGAAAATATTTTTCTGGAATTTTTAGAGTTAGTATGTGACCCCGGTATATTGAAATGTACGTTTAAAATTCAATATAATGATTTAAATGTAAATGCAACAGAAACTGATTGTAACAGCCGAATCAACTTGCGGTACATATCCCATTGTGTTCGGAATGGGGGTAGAACGTTATGGACGACAGGCGGTGGGCCTCGTTTCGAGGTCGTATGTGAAAGTCAACTCTTTAGGATAAAATAAATTAATTAATTAATAAAATAATAATAAAAAAAAAAATATATCCCTCCTCCCTTTATCTCACTGCCCCCCCCCCCCCCCGTTCAAACAGAAATCGTTTAATAAAAAAAAAAAAAAAAAAAAGGGGAAAATGGAATCGGAATCGGAGGGAGGGCGCGAGCGGCCTCCTCCATGCCGCCGCCGCCTCTGGCGAGCCCCCAACGTCGGACCACCTCACGCGAGCAACCCCCGATGGGTCGCGACGCCCACCCCCTCCCTGTAGCCGCCCTTCCCCTATCGCTCCTCCTCCCACGAGCCTCCAGAACCACCGCGACCCCCTCCTCTGTTCCCAGCTCCCCCCCTTCGACGAAGACCACTGCCGAACCCCCCCCCCCCCGGCTGTAAGTGTTCGTTTTTTTTTATTTATTAATATTTTATTTCTGATTTTTATTTTAAAGTTAAAACTGTTTTTTTCATATTAAGTTAAAACTGAAATTATATGAGGTTAAAACTGATTTTATTTTATCTTAAAATCTGAATTTTATTTTGTTTTTAAAAACTGATTTAAAGAAAGGAATTTTGAAATTGATTTTTATTTTAAAGGTTTGAAATAAAAAAAAAGAAAGGGTTTAAACTTTAAAGTAGAAAAGGCGAAATCTTTATTATGTGGAAGTAAGAAAAATATGATTTTTATATTTTTAAAGTAAGAAAAATATGATTTTTATATTTTTAAAGTATTAAAAATATAATCTTTACTATATAGAAATATTAAAAATATGATTTTTATATTTTTAAAGTATTAAAAATATAATCTTTATAGGATAGAGAATATAAAAATATCATCTTTGTATATGTAGCGAAATAAAAATCTGATTTTTATTTTATATACGTTGAGATAAAGTGGTGATTTTCTTAAAGGCGAAATCTTTATTTTTAGAAAAGGTGAAATCTTTATTTTTAAAAAGGGTGAATCTTTAAATTTAAAAAGGCGAAATCTTTATATAGAAAATAGCGTAATGAAAATATAATTTTTATCTATATAGTAGCGTAATAAAAACTCGATTTTTATATGTTGAACTTTGAAATAAAAACTCGATTTTTATATGTTGAACTTTGAAATAAAAACTCGATTTTTATATGTTGAACTTTGAAATAAAAACTCGATTTTTATATGTTGAACTTTGAAATAAAAACTCGATTTTTATATGTTGAACTTTGAAATAAAAATTCGATTTTTATATATATAGTGGCTACGGGCGACGAAGCTGACAAAGATGCGAAAACGGCGAAGACTTCTGCAAATGAAGTGCCGTGGAGCTTGGATAGCTTTCGGTGAGAACTTCTCACTCTTAATTCTCTTTTTCTAGATATATATATATATACTAGGATGCAGACGGTGCTTATTAGAAGCACCCGACACCCGTCCACATACCATGGACTTGTTTGTTTGGATGTTTGGTGATTGATTGAGATATTGGTTTGAATGTGGTTTGTGGTGTGAAAAATCGAATCGATAAATTGGTTAGGATTAGACGTGCGCCGTTATAAGGCGAAGGAGTAAGACTAGGTTAGACTCTTACTCCAAATTTTGTGGTTTGCATAACGAAAGTGATTTGATTGATGTGTGAATGGCGTGGGCCTTCACTAGACCGGGGATAAGGCTAGGCCTCGTCCCGTTTCTAGTATCGTGCCGTTATGCCGCCAAAATTTTCAAAAATATGTTAGAAAAATAAAAATATCATTTTTATTGTGTAAATGAAATGAATAGAAATTCATGTGTTGAAATAAATTGTTTTATCGTTAAAAATATAATTTTTAACGTGAAAGTGAATAAATAAATATTTATAAACAAATCGGCCGATTTGTTTATATACACTGATTTGACTGATATTGATTGGGTCGATAAGTTTTACACATCGCCCAACTGCACAAATAAAATCTGTGTTTGATTGTTTGAAACCCCACACGGGTGTTGGGATGAAATTTGATGTTCACTCATCCTGATTGATTGAATATGTCGATCGGTCGATTGACAGACTGTGTAAGCGTCAATTATTTATATTTGGTGCTTATACAGTGTAGTGCACTTTGGTTGATGATTGATTATTTTTCAAAGCTATTATGTACATGTGTTGTATGGAATCCATATAATTAACGTTATATGGTGATTGATTGGGCCTCATTCCAATCGGGAAAATAATGAATATTATAAAAGAAAATTCATGTGTTGAATATAAAAATAGTCATGTGTTGATGATGTGCATGTGTTGAGTGAAATATTTTATATAATCAAAATTACATCTTTATCACATTTAAAATTAGAACTACTTCCCAGTAGAAGTCTAATTAAAATCAAACGATAGATACCATAGTTTTATAAAATATTTCACATAACAAAAATAGTGATGTGTTGACAGTACTCATGTGTTGAGATTAGTCGTGTGTTGAAAGAAAATTCATGTGTTGAATTGAATAGAAGTTTTTGAAATATATAAAGCCGTGTGGATTAGAGATGCGCTATTTTGATGTGAACGATATTTATATCGATTTGAAAACGATTTCGAAATGAATTGAAAACTATTTCGAAATGAATTGAATTGAAAACTATTTCGAAATGAATTAAATTGAAAACGATTTCGAAATGAATTGAAAACGATTTCGAAATGAATTGAATTGAAAACGATTTCGAAATGAATTGAATTGAAAACGATTTCGAAATGAATTGAATTGAAAACTATTTCGAAATGAATTGAATTGAAAACGATTTCGAAATGAATTGAAAACGATTTCGAAATGAAATGAATTGAAAACGATTTCGAAATGAATTGAATTGAAAACGATTTCGAAATGAATTGAAAACGAATTCAAATTGAATTGAAAGTGAATTGAAATGAATTCAAATCGAATTAAAATTTGAATTGAATAGAAATGAATTTTAAAACGAATTTATAAAGAAAAATTCAATTTTGGCTTTGAATGGAAATAGTGTTGAAATGGTTTTGAAACGAAGTTAAAACGATTTATAAAATTCGTTTTAAAAAGGAAATCGACGAAATATATATTATATATATTATATATATAATATAATGGCCTGAATAGAACGCGCCGCGCCGCGGCAGTTCGTGAATTTCGACCATTTATTTCAAACGGACATTGCGGGAGATCCGACCGTCGGATTCTCCTAAAACCGGAACCGTTGGGTTCGTATCGAAAAGAACTTTCCAATGAATATTAGAAATTTGAAATCTAACGGTTGGATTTGGAATTATGTCCAAATCAAATTCGAAAAAGGTCGCTGTAAGTGCAGTTCGATGGCCGTTGTTGGAAATCGACTGTACGGGCCTTGATAAAATTATTAAAAATATCTATAATTTGTGTTAAATTATAATAGGTGAATTGGAAAGATTTGAGCTGGAAAATTCCACATTTGAAAAGATAAAAATAGATTTTTATCGAAATGAACTAGTTTTGAACTAGAATTGAAATCAATTTATTTTTAAAATAAATAAATTGAATTTGAAAGTGATTTTGAAAATAATCGATAATTTCCAATACGTGGATTGGACTGGAGCTGAATCGAAATTATCTTCGGGATATTTCGATGTTGGATTTCGTGACTATACAAATATTGTTATGGGGATTTGAAAGATATTTTATATCGTTATTTCCAATACGATATTTGTTGGTTTCAGAATTTGATATTGAATATAAGCCGATATATTTTCTATTCAGAGCCTTGTATTTAATATCAAATGTGATTTGGTTTATCGTGAATCGTGTTTTTGATGACATTGGTTCTTTAACCCAGTTAAAGGCAGGATATTGATTTTTGAAAAGATTAAAACTAAGTGGAGTTTTAATGAATCTTTAATTAGATTGAAAAGTGAATTGATAATTTAAATTATCAAATCTGAAAAGTGATCGAGAGTGGAGTACCACCAGTTTTGCTACAAAGCGATAGTTAAATCTTTAATTAGATTTGAACGTGAAATGGTAATTAATTTTACCGATAACACCGTGGTGTTAGATATGGAGTATCACCAGTTTTGCTCCATGGGATATATAGGTTGGGATTGGGAAATAAAATAAATAATTACTTCGGTGTGGTTCGTTAATCCCGACTAGTTTGAAATGATATCCAAAGGAAGATTATAGGATAAATTTAGAAGAATTTATCTTGGATAAAATTAATGGGAACAATTCCCTAAGAATGTGATTTTGTGAATAAAAGAATATTCTGAATTGGAATGAGGCGTTTGTTGTGTTTGTGTAACATTCGTTTATTATATACGTGGGTTATTCAGAAAGGCCGGGTTTATACCCATTCTGAATAACCGATTCGACGAGATGTCGAAGATGAAGACGGTGGTTGAAGACCGGAAGTCTTCACATCGTTTGGGTGATTACTGATGATCTTGATTGGGTTGTACACCCAAGATGAGGGAAACAGTCGGTGATCGTCCAGACGTACTTGGAGATCGATGGATATGCGAGGAAAGTGCCTCCGGTTTCGTTCAGACCCAGAACGGACTAGTAAATGGACTGTGTGTCTGACATTGGATTTTAGTCCGTGTGATTGATCTCTATTAAATATATATCTGTTTGGCGGCGGAGAATTTATTCTCTTGCTTAACGCCCTTCTCTGAGACGTACGAGCTCAGGGGTTATATATTGATGGATATCAAACGCATGGAGTGAGTTGCCTGTGTGGCATGCGTAAGTGGCAATTGATCAGGGCTTCTGTTGAAAAGCAAAGTCTTGTGGTTGATGATCAAAGCACGGCCTGTGTGGCGTAGCTTTGTGTATAACGTGAATTCGCGAGCCTCACACCTCGGTATGAGTCAAAAACGGGATACGGACCCAAGGAGTGCACGACGTTTCTTTCTAGCTAGGGTGGTGTCAGTGACCTACCAGCCCTGACATTTATATACTTTTCACCTGTGTGGTTGTTGGATACGAGGCGCCTCGGATATAGGTCTGTAAGGACCGGGAAACGTGTGTTCAGGAATTGCCAATCCTCAAAAGTAAGAGAGGACCGGCCTTGGAGGTTCCAAAGGATCATAGTGGGGTCCTGGGACATTTGCTAGAGTGTCTCGAACGCGGAGAGGAGCTTGCCCCTTGCCTCGGCTCATGACGGAAATCCAATTTCCAATACGTGATATTGCGGTTTTAATTGTAGAACTAGTATGGCGACATGATATATGGTACCCATGCCGCCTATGATTGATATTTATGATTTGAAATTGTTTTGACACTATACACTTATTGTAGTATCAAATAATGTGTTTTAAACGTATCAAGCATGCTTTGGCTGTTATAAGGGAAAACCCTATCCTCCGGCTTGCGTTGCATTGTGTGATGGGACCTGGGTCTTATAACAGCTTCATTCTTCTTTATTTAGCATTGCGCTGTTTGTTTTATGCACTGGTATTCTTGGGAGGAAACCCGTTCCGTGTTATACGGCGTGGTCCCTTGATTTACCGAACTTTAAAATAAAGAATTATAACTGTTTTAGTTCTCACACCAGTCACATGACTGACCTGGAGTTTATTGTTTTAACCTAAACTCTGGGTGCCCCTATTTTCCGCACGGGCAGCTAGTAGTTTTGGTTTTGCAGATTTATATTCACAGGGTCCTGATTTACAACTGGAACGATGCTCGGAAAGCTCGGTATCCGTGTATCACTTCTAGTTGTGTTTTTGTATATTTTTCCGCTGCTATGTAATTTATTGTACTCTCTGATAATTGTCGAATGTAATTTATTCATTTATACTCTGTATATTCTCGTATCTGATGGAATTGTTGTAATAACAATGAAATGTTCTTCCGTATGCGTCCTATTTTGTCTTGTACTCAATTCTATCCGTGCTTTCCTTCACGGGGAAGTTCGGGTCGTCTCAAGAAATGTAAGTTTTCAATTTCTTTCTTTCACATAGAAAAATAATGTTTTATACTTTCACATAGAAACATAATGTTTTCTATTTATTTCTTTTATTTTACTTACATTAGAAAAATGATTTCTTTTTAATCTCATTTTCTTTACATTAGAAAATGTTTTCTTTCTATTTTCTTTTTAACATAGAAAATGTTTTCATTCCATTTTCTTTTAACATAGAAAATGTTTATATTCTATTTTCTTTTAACATAGAAAATGTTTATATTTGTTTCTTTTCTTGAACAAAGAAAAATGTGTATTTTAATTTCATTTTAATCACATAAAATGTACCTTTCATATTTCACATTTTTACAACGTAAAATGTACTTTTATCTATTTTACATTTTAAAACATGTGTTACTTATAGCTTATGTAAATATCTTTACTAGCGCTAGCATTTCTAAATAGTTATATTTCTGATGCCAATCCATTTCAATTATACAGTATGACGATGAATATGTGTCACAATACCCAAATTTTCACAACTATGGTTTTTTTGGTGTCCTAATACTCAAACTAACCTAATGATGGTATAGATGTCATAACAACTATTTTAACACAAGTATAATTGGGTGTATTTCTGATGAGTAACAATAAAAGTCCAAACTTCAATTTTATTTGTAAATGAAAATGAAGATTTAAAACTCACCTTTTATTTATACATAAAAGTAAGGTTGAACTTACATATTATTATGTTAACAAAAGAAACATAAAAAGTTTGTCTTTTTATTCTTAACAAAATAAACATAAAATGTTATTCTTTTTATTCTTAACAAAATTAACATAAAAAGTTATTCTTTTTATTCTTAACAAAATTAACATAAAAGTTATTCTTTTTACTCTCAACAAAATTAACATAAAAAGTTATTCTTTTTATTCTCAACATAATTAGTAAATCTTTTTATCTTGACAAAGAAACATAAAAATTAAGTCTTTTGTTTTAACAACAAAATTAAGTAAAATGTCTTTTTGTTTCAACAACAAAAATGGTGACAAAGATGGTTCTTTTTGTTTAATCAACAAAATAGTGACAAAATGACTCTTTTAACTTTAACAACAAAAGTAGCGTCAAATTTGTTAACAAAAGAAACACAAAAATTTGATCTTTTGTTTTTAACAAACAACTATGTTAAAAATGGTCTTTTTATTTTTAACAAACAACTATGTTAACAATTAGTCTTTTTGATGTTAACAAACAACTATGTTAAAAATAGTCTTTTAAATGTTAACAAACACTTGCCTTTTATTTTGTAAACAAAATAAAGGTAAAATTGGCGGTTTATTTCATAAACAAAATAAAGGAAAACTTTGTCTTTTATTTGCAAATCATGTTTAACAAAAATAAATCCCTTTATTGACAAAAAATATATAACCCTTTTTAATTAACAAATAAAAGTTATTTTTAACATGCCTTATAAATTAACAAATAAAAGGTTAATCTAAAAAGG
The DNA here is from genome assembly GCA_030737875.1 of Allium sativum. Lineage (NCBI taxonomy): Eukaryota > Viridiplantae > Streptophyta > Magnoliopsida > Asparagales > Amaryllidaceae > Allium > Allium sativum. The sequence goes on from CM060910.1 coordinate 55,049,102, forward strand.
TAAGTTATTCACGTCTTTTTAAAATGTTATTTTAATATGCCTTTAAATCAACAAATAAAATGTTAATTAAAAATGCAATTCCCCTACGTATTCAAATGACAAAATAAGAGAATATTTTTATTTGTTTCAATGACAAACAAAGAGTGATTTATTAATATGCCATTTGTATTCTACTTAACAAATAAAAGGATGACAATTTTATTTGTAAAAATTTCTAATTTAGCTTAACAAAAATGATAATTTTATTTATTAACCATTTCTAATCAAACAAAAGATATTTTGGTTTTAACTATTTTATTTCAACTAATATGATTTTTTTCAATCCAACAAAGATGACAATTCAATTATTGTCCAATCCAATCAACAAAGACGACAATTCTAATTACACAAATATCAATTTTAACTGGTCTACAGAACACACAAATCATAGATCAAACAACATACAGATTACAGCACAAACAGATCTAGATTAGACACATACAGTTATCATATAACAAATAAAATAATTGAATCGATTAACTAATTATTTTTAAATAAAAGAAATCTCACCAATATTGTTGTTCATAGTTTCCAATACACAGTTGTTTCATATAGCATTTGTTTTCAACCAACAAAATAGGTGTTGTTACTTTTGTCTCAACTAAACAAGATAATAGTGTTGGGTTTATATCGTTTCAACTAACATGATGATAATGCTTGGGTTCATATCGTTTTAACAAAATAAAACAAAACAATTGGTTTATATGCTTCAACAAAATAAAACAAAACAATTGATTTATATGCTTCATTTTTTCAACAAAAACAAAATGAAATGATTTATTTAGTTTCCAACAAAATATATACATGTTGATTTTTGTTTCAACGACGTGAATCATAAATTACCTTGTTTTCAACAACTCACCATAAAGATTTATTCTATTTTAACCAACTAAGATAAAAAGATTCATTTTATTTCTTTAAAATCAAAATAAAAGAAAGGCTGTATCTTTTATCTCAATAAACAAATAAAATGTTCCAACCTTGTTTCAAATAAAACAAATAAAGTTGATTCAACATTTTCAACAAAGCAAAACAAAAATTTGGTTCTCTATTGTCATCAAAACAAAATAAAAATTGGATTTTTATTTACAAATCAAAAGAGTTACCTTTTAATAATAAAAGCAAAAGTTGAGTCTTTATTATTAAATCCAAAGATTTAATCTTTTATAATTAAAACAAACATGAATTCTTTAAAAAAAAAAATTAATCTTTGCTTTATAAAATAAAAGTTTGATTCTTTTATAATAAAACAAAAGATTTCATTATTTTTATTAAACAAAAAATTTCATTTTTGTTCAACCAAAAACAAATTAAATAAATCTCTATTTTTAAAATAAACAAAAATACCTTTATCATAAAATGATATTTCAACTTTTACAAATAAATTTGTCATCTTTTATTTATAAAACCAAATCCATCATCATCATAGTCCAACGATTTTTCAAGTTATGTCAACACCCAATTTCCAATATAATTCAATGATAATTCAACATAGTGTCATACACAACCAAATCAACATACACACAGAACTTTTCATATGAACATCAATAAATTAAATAGAATAACAACACAATTCGGCATCATCATTCATACAATAATTTCAGATTATTTTCAGATTTAATTAAATAATTAATTAAATTTAAACTTAGAAAACTCACCTAGGCCTTTGGATAGATAAATCAAAGAGAGGTAGAACTTGTCACCGTTCCAAAATCATCACAATAGAATGAAACTTATTTTCTTTTTTTTTTTTTTGATGGAGGAAGAAAGAAGAGAATGGCGGCCATGGCTTGGAGAGAGGAAGAAAAAAAAAAAAAGAGGCAGCTCATTTTTCACAAATGGGAATAGAGAAGTGCATGAGGTAGAAGTGGGAAAAGAAATTAATACATTAGAGGAAAGAAACGGATGTTCTATTAATAAGAAATAAAGTGGAGAGAACGTAGGTAGTAAGTTTAGGGAAAGAAAAATAAATAAATGATAGAAAAGAAATTAATAGTTAGAAAGAAAAAGGAATAAATGGAAGGAAATAAATGGAATGAAAGAGAAAGGAAATAAATGCAAATAAATGAATTATTTAAAGATTCAAGCTTCAGATATATATATATATATATATAATCATCTCATTAATCATATTTGTAATATACCTCAATTACCCATTAACACACATTGATTACTGTTGTAACATATGTTAATTGTAATTGTAATGTACATTGATTACCATTAATTCTTCAATTGTTTTTGTCATTATATGTATATATATTTTTTTAGTCATGCATTTCTTTAATTAATTTCTATACATATGTCTTATGTTTTTTTTTTTAAATAAATGTTAACATTAATTTCCATTAACTGTGGAAATTAAACGTACATTATATCGTTGACACACAGTTTTGTTACTATTCTTTCTATACAAAATTAAACTAGAAACATTCATAATTTTATTTCCAATTATCGTATTAATTCCTATATTGAATCTTTAAAATAAAGACAAGGTTCAACTGCTAATATTTTTTTGTCAACAATAGTTCAAAGTTAGATAGTCCAAATGTACAAACAATTTAATAATTTCCATTATCATCAATCACAGTTCATCTCAATGTAAGTTATTGTTTATCAAAATAAATTTTGGAGTCATAAATTAATGAATCATAAATTATGTTTTAATACCATTTTTAATTCAATAATTAAATTAAATTCTATTCCCATTTATTTAATATCTTACACTTTCCCAAAATGTGTAATTCTATTAATTTAACCCCCCTTATGTAAGTTATTTAATATAATCATTGTCCCTTTTACTATAAACAAATCATACTTTTCTTTCAATCTTTTCAATGTAATGATACATTTAAATGCAATTTTTTTAATGCGATAAAAACGATACATTTCATTGCAACTTTTTAATGCAAATAAGTATGGTACATTTGAAATTCTAATGCGACTAAATTAATGAGTTTTATTTTGTCCGTTCACATTCAACAAAAATATATATTTTGTTTTATAAAATTTTAATGCAACAAAAATAATAAACTTAATATTCCAGCCATTATTAATAAAATAATTTAATAAAAATAGAATACTTTTATTTTCTGACTCGATTTCTTAGCAAAATTATTTAAAATACAAATTTTAAATTGGCCCCAAAATTCCGGGTTGTTACAGTAACCCTTTCAAGGTAGCAACTAATATCAAAGGCATCAGTAGCCATCCATTTGATGTGAAGATGGCAGGTCTTCAATCATTGTCTTGATCTAATCGCTGCATAATTATTTGAAATGAGTTGAACTCAGTCATTTCAAATAATTCTCGAATAATTATCATTTAAATCATTCAATATCGTCCATATCTATCTATAATGATTTATCACTATTTTTGTTTATTTAAAATAGCTCAATATAATTAAACGACGCTTCGGGTTGATGGGCGGCCCTGGCGCTGTTTTTACCAAGATTTGATTTACACATATCTTAAAATCTAACCTTTGGATTTTGACGAAATTTATATCGTTGTAAAGATCTTCCCAAAGCGGTCCTGACGGTTCTAGTTTTGGGAAAATCCGACGGTTGGATCTTTCGGTATACTTGTTTAAAGTTACGATTGCCGAAACGCGAACTACCGCGCACGATTCATTTTATTTATAATTTATATTTATGTAAATATAATTATAAATCGTATGGCGATTTCAACTACTTCCATCAATCATATTTAAAATGCAACTTTAAAATCTATTCCTTTTTATCGCATCTAAAATGACGATAAAAATGTAAATTTTCATTCTGTCATTTTTATTACTTCTAAAATGTAAATTAAATTGTCACTTTTATTTCTACTTTTTTCATTGTCCCTAGAATGACAAAAAAAAATAACTTTTGATTCCACTCTTTTTATTACATCTGAAATGTAAATCAAAATATCACTTTTAATCTATTCTTTTATTATCTTTAAATGTTAACAAAAGTGTAATTTTAAAATCTATCCTTTCATTTACATCTAAAATGTAAATAAAAATACAACTTTTGATTCTAATCTCTTATTCTCTATATTTTGACAGTAAAAATATAACGTTAAGTTCCATCTTTTTTATTACATCTAAAACGACATTAAAAATGTAACTTCAAAATCTAATATTTTTATTGTCTCTATTTTGACAATAAAAATATAACGTTAAATTCTATCTTTTATTTACATCTAAAATGACCTTTCTAATTCATATTTTTATTCACATGTAAAATGCAAATAAAAATGCACCTTTTAAATATATGTGTTTATTTACACCTACAATGTAAATACAAGGGTCACTTTGATTTCTATGTTTTTTATTTACATATAAAATGTAAATAAAAATGTACTTTTAAATATATGTGTTTATTTACCTCTACAACACAAATAAAAATGTACTTTCTAAAACGATGTTTTTATTTACATATGAAATGCAAATAAAAATGTACTTCCTAAAACGATTTTTTATTTACATATGAAATGCAAATAAAAATGTACTTTCTAAAGCGATGTTTTTATTTACATATGAAATGCAAATAAAAATGTACTTTCTAAAACTATGTTTTTATTTACATATTAAATGCAAATAAAAATGTACTTTCTAAAACGGTGTTTTTATTTACATATGAAATGCAAATAAAAATGTACTTTCTAAAACTATGATAATTTACAAATTCTACTCATATCAAATAAAAATGTAATTTTCATTTGATGTTTATTCTACGATGAAAATTTTACAAATTCTACTTATATAAAATAAAAATGTAATTTTTATTTGATGTTCATTCCACGATGAAAATTTTACAAATTCTACTTATATCAAATAAAAATGTAATTTTTATTTGATGTTCATTCTACGATGAAAATTTTACAAATTCTACTTATATCAAATAAAAATATAATTTTCATTTGATGTTCATTCTACGATGAAAGTTTTACAAATTCTGCTTATATCAAATAAAAATGTAATTTTTATTTGAGACATGATATCATTTTTTTTTACTATGATAATTTTGTAAATTCTATTCATACAAAATAAAAGGGTAATTTTTATTTGTATGTTCATAATCCAAAATAAAGGTGAATTCTCTATTCTAAATTTCAATCTCAAGTTTATGTTATTCAAATAAAAAAAATTATTTTCATGAATACATCACATCAATATTTATGTATGAATCTAAATAGAATTTTAACCAACATCTATAGATAATATGATTTCAGATCTAAATTGTATCGCAAAACAGAAATTGAACCAAAAAGAAATTACATCGTAGATCCCACGCAATTCATGACAATAAAATGTGCCATAACAACAAATTATATATTCTAGATAACAAGCATCGTGGATCTGAATTATAATCGTACAGACAAGGATTTAACTAAAAAAAATCAAGTTTTAGTTTTTAATTAAATCAGAGTTCTCACCTCGATTCAAATTCAGATCTAAAATTCAAAAGGCTCAGAATCAGTCCCAATCAATTCTAGAACGTAGTATTTGGCTTCACGGTCGCAATGCTTCGAAAATCATGTTATTCTGAGTTTGAATTAATAAATTATGATTTAATTTAGTTAGAAAACATTTTAAAAATAAAATATTGAAATAAAATATAGTTTATGTGACAACCCGGATTTTTACAACATGCTAAGACAAGAATCAAGGCAGAATTTAATTATAAAATCTGAATCAGGAGAAACGGGTTGCGCCATTGCGTTCATTTCGGAAAAATACGCGAAATAGAGTCCAAGTTTTCGAAAATCGGAGTCCGTATGACCAAGTTATGGCCCGTCAAAGTTTTCAGAAAAATTCAAGTTCAAAAACAGTTCGAAATTCAAATCTGGAGCCAAACGAACTGGGCAGGAAAATTCCCGCCCAAGCCCCAGGTCGACTGGGGAGTCGACACGCCCAGGGGGCAGGTCGACTGCCCAGTCGACACGGGTGTCGACCTGGGTGGTCCGACCACTTGGGCCTGGGTGCACCTGACTTGTTCCTCAAGACATGTTTTATGGGCCTATGACGGATTTTGAGGGTTCAGATCTATCCTAGGGTTTATCCTATGGCCTAAACTACTCCTAATCTCTATAAAAACTGTAACAACCCGAAAATCTGGGCCAGTTTAAAAATTTTATTTTGGCAATTTTAGCGAATTTTGAACATTTAAAATAGATTATTTTAAACAATATCGACAAGAAATTTATTTTGAACAGAATTCGAACGTATATATTATATAGTTCGTCGTTAGAATATAAATAATTATTTATAATTATAAAAGGAATTGAAAATGGCGCGGTAGTTCGATAATTCGATTTCTAACTTCAATTGAATGTACCGGGTGCAAAACAATCCGGATTTTAGTGAAACCAAAAACATTGGGATCTATTTGAGAATATCTTTCCAACGAATCAGAAAAATCAAAATTTCATAGCGGGAATCAAAAGATATGTCCAGTTGAAAATTCTGAATAGTCGCTATGGAATTCAGGCCCTTAAAAATAGACATTTTGCAAACGACCTCGGATTTCGACGAAACCACTTTTGTTGGATCCGCAGTGTCAAATTATTGCTAGGTTTCAAATTTCATAATTTTTCGAGTCAATATGTGAGCGTGACGAAGGAAAACGCGTTTGACCAGTTTCAGTTGATTTTAATCGACTGGAAAATGGCCATTTTTCAAACGGTCTCAGAATTCAACGAAATTAGTTTTGTTAGGACTGTATCGTCGATACGAAGCTAGAAAATATTTTTTAGGAATTTTTCGGCTCCGTATGTGGCCCCGGTAAATTGAAATGCGTGTTCAAATTCAATATATAGAGTTATATGTTGATTTTGACGAAAACTGATCGAAACAGTTGAATCAGCCTATGAAACATATCTCATTGTGTTCGGAATGAGGGTAATTAGCTAGGGGCGATGGTTGTTGGGTTCGATTTGGGGTTCGAACGAAAAAGTAACTTCATGGAATTTAAAATAAATAAATATATATATATAAGGCCCGGTTAAACATAAGGGGTCAAACCCTATATTTTCTGCAACCCGTAGTCAACGGCCGCACTCCACCTAAAACCGACGATCCAAAAGCTCCCCTTTTTCTTTCGATTTTTTTTCTCCAATCCGCTTCTATCAGATCGAGTTTCTTAAACAAAAACCGGAGTACATCTTATGCTCTTCAAATCAAAACCAAGTTGATCGAAAGTCGTTTACTGTTTTGCTCGAATCTTGGGCTTAAAGTCAGCCCGCTCGCACGGCGATCCTGGCCAAGATAGCCATCGGGTTCGCCACGACAGAGGGCGGTGGAAGGGGGAGGGATGGACGAGGTTGTGGACGCTTCAGATCGATCTCCGGTGCCTCGTAGTTCACGCGACGTTGAAGGATTCTGGTCAGCGATGGGTTTGAAACCCCCTGGAACGATAAACAGAGAAAGGTAGTCCTATTTATTGTTTTTTATATATATTTCGTTTTAATTTTGTTTACTATATTAATTATTTTAAAAATTATATAAAATGCATTGTTAAAATCTGAAATTCAGATGGTAGAGAAAAAAAATCTAATCTTTGGTATGTAAAAGAAAATATAAAAATCCTTGTTTTTAAAATATAAAAAGAATTGTTTCGAATATAGAAATATGTTTTTTTTAAAAGGGAATTGCTTTAAAAAAGAAACATATACATATGATTAAAATAGAAAAATATACTTTGTTTTGAATAGAAAAATATACATTGTTTTGAATAGAAAAAAATACTTTGTTTTGAATAGAAAAATATACTTTGGTTTGAATAGAAAAATATACATTGTTTTGAATAGAAAAATATACTTTGTTTTGAATAGAAAAATATACTTTGTTTTGAATAGAAAAATATACATTGTTTTGAATAGAAAAATATACATTGTTTTGAATAGAAAAATATAATGTTTACATCATAGGAAGGATAAAAAAAAATATGATTTTTATACAATAGAAAGAATAAAAATATAATTTTTATTATATGTAGAGATTAAAATATGATTTTTATTATATATATGTTGAGATAAAAATGTGATTCTTATAGCGATAAAATAAAAATTCGATCTTTATATATGAAGTAGAAATATAAAAATATAATTTTCTTATAGAATGAAGCGTTGAAAAATATATATGAAGAAGAAATAAAAATACGATTTTTATTTATTGAAATGAAGTAATAAAAATATAATTTTTATTTGAACAGCGTGAAAAGAGCTACATTGGAATTGCAAACAAATCCAGATGTTCAGCAGTTCAACAGCAAAGCACGGCGGAGTAGAACCCTCTGTGAGAACTCCTCACCTTTATTTTATTTTATTTCTAGTTAAATTATATACTAGGATGCAGACGGTGTTTAGTAGCACCCGACACCCGTCATCCACAGACCATGGATGGCTTGTTTGTTTAACTGATGGGTTGTGTAGTTGGTTAGACTATTTGGTTTGAATTGAATGGTTTGGTGAAATAAAATTGATTTGATTGATGTGTGAATGGCGTGGGCCTTCACTAGACCGGGGATAAGGCTAGGCCTTGTCCCGTTTCTAGTATCGTGCCGTTATACCGCCGAAATTTTCTAAAATATGTTAGAAAAATAAAAATATCTTTTTATTGAATAAATGAACCGAATAGAATATTCATAGTTTGAATAAAATATTTTGATCATCAAAAATATAATTTTAACGTGGAAGTGGATAAAATAAAATATTCATTTGCAAACCGGACGGTTTGTTTATGTACACCTATTTGAAGGACATTGATTGGGTCGATAAATTTTACACATCGCCCAACTACACAAATAAAATCTGTGTTTGTTGATTTGAAACCCCACACGGGTGTTGGGATGAAATTTGAAGTTCACTCATCCTGATTGATTAAATATGTCGATCGATTGATTGACAGGCTGTTGTAAGCATTAGATATCTATATTTGATGCTTATACAGTGTAGTGCACTTTGGTTGATGGTTGATTATTTTTCAATGCTATTATATACGTGTGAAGTGTGAAAATCCATATAATTAACATTATATGGTGATTGATTGGGCCTCATTCCAATTTAGAAAATAAAGAATATTATAAAATAAAGGTTTATGTGTTGACTGTACTCATCCGTTGAGATTAGTCATGTGTTGAACGAAATAATTTAACAAAAATAGTCACACGTGGACAGTACTCATTCGTTGAGATTAGTCGTGTGTTGACAAAAATAAACATTCATTTGTTGAATAGAATGAAGGAATATATGAAGCCGTGTTGATTAGATTGACGTCATTTTGACGTGAACGATATTTATATCGATTTTATTCATTTTGAAATGAATATTGAAAAGCGATTTCGAAATGAATATTGAAAAGCGATTTCGAAATGAATATTGAAAAGCGATTTCGAAATGAATATTGAAAAGCGATTTTGAAATGAATATTTAAAAGCGATTTCGAAATGAATATTGAAAAGCGATTTCGAAATGAATATTGAAAAGCGATTTCGAAATGAATATTGAAAAGCGATTTTGAAATGAATATTGAAAAGCGATTTCGAAATGAATATTGAAAAGCGATTTCGAAATGAATATTGAAAAGCGATTTCGAAATGAATTGAATTGAAAACGATTTCAAAATGAATTGAATATAAAACGATTTAGAAATGAATTTGAATCGAATAGAAAACCAATCTGAATTGATTCGAATAGAAAACCAATTTGAATTGATTCGAATAGAAAACCAATTTGAATTGATTCGAATAGAAAACCAATTTGAATTTATTCGAATAGAAAACGAATTTGAATTGATTCGAATAGAAAACGAATTTGAATTGATTCGAATAGAAAACGAATTTGAATTGATTCGAATAGAAAACGAATTTGAATTGATTCGAATAGAAAACGGATTTGAATTGATTCGAATAGAAAACGAATTTGAATTGAATCGAATAGAAAACGAATTTGAATTGAATCGAATAGAAAACGAATTTGAATTGATTCGAATAGAAAACGGATTTGAATTGATTCGAATAGAAAACGAATTTGAATTGATTCGAATAGAAAACGAATTTGAATTGAATCGAATAGAAAACGAATTTGAATTGATTCGAATAGAAAACGAATTTGAATTGAATCGAATAGAAAACGAATTTGAATTGAATCGAATAGAAAACGAATTTGAATTAATTCGAATAGAAAACGAATTTGAATTGAATCGAATAAGAAAACGAATTTGAATTGAATCGAATAGAAAACCAATTTGAATTGAATCGAATAGAAAACGAATTTGGATTGAATCGAATTGAATTGAAAACGAATTGAAATGAATTCAAATTGAATTGAAATTTGAATTAAATAGAAATGAATTTTAAAACGAATTTATAAGGAAAAATTCAATTTTGATTTGAATTGAAATGGAAGTTGAAATTGTTTTTGAAACGAATTCAAAACTATTTATAAAATTCGTTTTAAATAGTAATCGACGAATTATATATTATATATATTATATATATAATATAATGGCCTGAATAGAACGCGCCGCGCCGCGGCAGTTCGTGAATTTCGACCATTTAGTTCAAACGGACATTACGGGAGATCCGACCGTCAGATTCTCCTAAAACCGGAACCGTTGGGTTCGTATCGAAAAGGGCTTTCAAACGAATATTAGAAATTTGAAATCTAATGGTTGGATTTGGAGATACGTCCAAATCAAATTTGAAAAAGGTCGCTGTAAGTGCAATTCGAAGGCCGTTGATGGAAATCGACTGTACGGGCCTTGATAAAATTATTAAAAATAGTAATAATTAGTGTAAAATCATAAGAAATGATTTGGGAATAATTGGGATGAAAAACTCCATATTTGAAAAGATAAAAATAGATTTTTATCGAAATGAACTAGTTTTGAACTGAAATTAAAACCCATTTATTTTTAAATAAATAAATTGGATTTGAAGTGGGTTTAAATAGAACTGATTCATTGGTTTATCGTGAACTGTGTTTTAAATAACACTAGTTCTTTAACCCGATAATAAATAGAATGTGATTTGGGTTTATCGTGAACTGTGTTTTAAATGACACTAGTTCTTTAACCCAGTTAAAGGAGTTTTAACGAATCTGCAATAAAATGGAAATGTGAATTGATAATTTAAATTTTCAAATTTAGAAATGAGCGAGAATGGAGTATTACCAGTTTTGCTCCAAAGCGATAGTTAAATCTTTAATCAGATTTGAACGTGAAATGGTAATTAATTTTACCGATAACACTGTGGTGTTAAATATGGAGTATTACCAGTTTTGCTTCAGGGGATGAATAGGTTGGGATTGGAAAATAAAATAAATAATTACTTCGGTGTGGTTCGCTAATCTCGACTAGTTTGGAAAACCATAATTTGGTTTGAAACGACATCCAAAGGAATATTAAAGGATAAATTTTAAAGAATCTTGGATAAAATTAATGGGAACCTTTCCCAAAAGATGTGAATATTTAAATAACAGAATATTCAGAATTGGAATGAGGCGTATATTGTGTTTTCTAGCACTGTTTTTAATATACGCGGATTGTTCGGAAAGGCCGGGTTTATACCCATTCTGAATAACAGATTCGACGATATGTCGAAGATGAAGACGGTGGTTGAAGACCGGAAGTCTTCACATCGTTGGGATAATTACTGACGATTCTGATTGGGCTGTACACCCAAGAGGATGGAAATAGTTGGTGGTCGTCCAGACGTACTTGGAGATGGATGGTTATGCGAGGAAAGTGCCTCCGGTTTCGTTCAAACATAGAATGGACTTGTAAATGGATGGTGTGTCTGACATTGTATTCCTTTATATTGTATTTGTTGATCTCTGCTAAATATATATCTGTTTGGCGGCGGAGAATTTATTCTCTTGCTTAACGCCCTTCTCTGAGACATATGAGCTCAGAGGTTATATATTGGCAGAAATCAGTGGTACGATATGGATTGATAGTGTGGCATGCTGAGATGCAGTGATCCAGACTTTTTCTGAAAAGCAAAGTTTGGTGGTTGATGATCAAAGCGCAGCTGATATAGCATGGCTTTGTGTATAGCGTTGATCCGCGAGCCTCACACCCCGGTTGTAACGAACCAAAATTTTCTAAATTTAAATATGAATTTCCATAGCACATTTTGAGGTTTCCTGAATACATATTTTGGAATTAATAGGATTTAATATTTGAAATTCTTTTTTTTTATTAGTTTAAATAAATAATTTTATTTTGTTTAAGACGTATTTTAAAAATTTTGTATAGAAATGATTTTTGTAATTTTATATAATGGGTTTTATATTTATAGGTAATAATATTTTGTATGTATATATATAAATGTTTTATAATATGAATTTTATAATTGAAAGATTTGTTTTAAGAAATATTTAATAGATATAAAGATTTTAAAACAATTAGATATGGATTTTATATGGATTTTTGAATTTTTATAATTGTTTGACTTGAAAATAAATTATAGATAAATATTGGTTTAAATTATTCATCTGATTTCTGTACGCGTAATTTTAAAATAATTTTTAGAATTTTTCTGTAATTTTTAATTTGAAAAATAAGCAGATAATTTTTCAACGTATTTTGGGTATAAAGATGGTCCTTTAGACGCTTTATAAAATTGATCAATCAGACCGGTTTTATTGCTGTTTTCAAATCAGAGCGTGTTGTTGTTTACGATGATGATCTTATTTCAGTACAACTCGCGGTAAATAACCCTAAAAATCAAAATTTGGAATTTAATTTAATGAATACACTATTATTTGTCATACATGCAAATATGGAGGTTTAAATAAAACCATGTGTCCTCACATGTGTCATGAGGCATGCATAAGACAATTTACAAGAGAGCCATGTGTCGTGCTAGGTGTATATTTGCATGTAAGTAACAAGTTTTTAAAGGGACATGTGTACTTGTTTTAAAAGACTAAAATACCCTTAGCTTATTTATAAATAGCACCGCACCCATGTATTGCTCACGCACCAACCACCCACGTCCGCTCTTCCTTTCCAGTCCACCACCCTACTCTCGTTTCTTCTCTTCCATCCTCTCTTCCATTACACGTCCCTCACTTCTTCTTTCCTTCTTGCTTCACGCCTCATCCCATCTCCACCCCTCCGCATCCTCCTTTCCCCTCAACACTCACGCCTTCCCTCTCCTTTCCTTTTGCATCTCATCTTCACGCCCTTGTTTTATCCGCACGCCATCATCCTTTCACCCAGCTCACGGCCTTCCTCTCTCCACCACCGGCTGTCCGCCACATTCTTCCACCGCAAACCAGTCCGCAACCCCTCCAGTCCTCCACCCAGTCCTCCATTCACCTCCTCTACTCTCCATTAACAGTCCACATATCCGGTTACATCACTCGCAAGTATCGTTTCCACCACCTTTTCTTGTAGAACCCGCGTACGCAACATTTTTCCCTCATTTCCACTAAGTTCTTTTGCCGGGTATGTTGTAGTATATAGTTAGTTGATAAAAGGAAGTATACGAGCGACGGTAACAGCGTTCGTGAAGGTTTATACGCGATCATCTGGGACTGGATTAGCAGTTCATGCAAAATTTACGGTTAAATCGGAAAGCATGAAGGTGAGATTTCTAAATTTAAATTTATATTTAAATTAGTCGCAACGGTTAATTATAATTAGTGTTAATTATAATTTGATAATGATCATGATTTGCTATGGATGATTTACACTGGTTGTTCGATGAATGTGCATGTAGTTGATACACCGTAAACACAAAGCGTTATGGACCGTAACGCTCTGTGCACGGTTAATTTATTATTTTATTTGTTGTGTTGTGATGAATGAAGTTGTGCCTGTTGTTTTGTCCTGATTACATGAGCTCCCTCATACACCGTAGCTGTGTAAGTATACGGGTTATCGGTTCACGCGTTCCTTCAATTTAAAAGAATTTTTTTTTTAAAATAAGGTTATGAATTAGTTTAAAGTTGAGTTTAAACTATTTGTAAATTAAATTGAGAAACTAATGTTCGCATAAGATTTGTTTTGAAAATAATTTCAAACGTAAATGAGTTATTGAATGGGATCAGAAAAGAATTTGGTACATGGATTTTAACCGTTGTCTTATACAAGCAATTAGTTCATCATATTAGAATGACGCTCGATAACATGGAAAATGTATTATTTTGGGAAAAGGATTGAAATCATGATTTATAAATTTAAATTGGAAATGTAAATTTTATCAATAGCAAGCATTGATAATATCTTTTCAATGATAAGAACAACATATACCATAACGTTCCAGGATGACAGAGAGGATAGTGTCTAGGCTTGGGTTTGGAAATATAGTTTCCTGCTCTCCCTGGCTATCCCTAACTAATCCGACGGACGGACGATTAATTCAAAATATATTTTGAAAATTAAATTTGAAACTGTTTGAATTTAAAATAGATTTGTATTTGAATTAATAGACATCATGTAATGACCATTTATTTTAAATCTCAAATAAAGAAGTTTTGGGAATAGAATTCCCATTACTTATGGCTTATTTGAAATAAGTTTTGAAATAAATCGATAAAGGCATTTCATTTCGATTTTTGATTTATTAGTAAGAAGATGAAACGAGTTTGGAAAGAATGAAGATTCCTATTTCATTTGAAATAAAAATTTGAAATATGAAATGATTTTTGGACTAACTTGGAAATCAGAAAAATTATATTTTGGATTGAAATCAATATATAATATTTGAAAAGATCTTTACAAATATATTCTAAAGTTTGGTTTTGTCCTAAATAATATGTTGGTAAATGGACTTACATAGTGATTAGAATATTTAATCCATCATATGTAAGAAGAATTTGGAAATAGGACATATAGTTGAGAAATTGGTTTCAAAGAATATGAAATACATTCAAATATTTGAAACGATACTAGTTTGAAACTAGAATACGCCAAATCAGAGTGCGTAGCAAAAGCGTGATGGTATTTTGAATAAAACGGTTACGAGAGATTTTCCCGTCGATAGGAAAATGTGAACTTTACAAACGAATGTGATATCCGAAATGAGAAATGAGATATGAGAGAATTTAAAATATATGATATGGAATTTGAAATAAGATTTGAATTGAAGAGGGAATATGTTTGAATAGAATTTGTCGTCGGATATTCGATATGGAGTTACCGGAGCAGACAAATACGATCAGAACTATCCAAACATATCCATATCAAGATTCTGGTGGTGTTTGTCTAAATTGGTGAATCAATATCAAATATAAGTCGATAAGATTCTATTTAAACTTATATTTGAAAATAAATTGTTTAAACCAAATAAAGATTTGGTAGTCTCGCGATAACAACGAATAAATAAAGTTGTTTGAAACATAAGGTTGAAATTTGAATGTTGAATTTTGAGAATAAGGGTTAAAATGATAACGGATTTCCAGGAATTGAAGCCAACCTTAATTCAAAGTAAAGCGACAATACTTAGAAAGGAGATTGAATTTGTAACCCTGTGTGGTCCATGACTATTGTTTTTAATACGCTTATTACCTGGAAAGACCGGGATCGGACTTAAATTCCGAAAACCATTTCAAGTGATAATACGACGTATGAAGCAATCGAGGACTTGGAAAGTGCCGAATGAAGACTGGGAATCCTTGGATGTACTCGAATTGATTGCTCTTATGTCTCGAAGCAGGCCGTACACCTGATTCGAGATTATAGGTGGCATGAGGTCTGAGTATATTTGGAGATTTTCGGATTTGTTTCGTTCGAACCCGAAACGAACTCGTATGGATGTGTGTCTGACACTGTATCTTATAGTGTACAACTGATTATTACCGAACGGGTTGTTGTTTGGTGATGGGAATTTATTCTCTTGACTAAAAAGCTATTTGATCAGTGATTATCAGTTGTGGATTATGAAATGACGGTTTGGCATGCGAAGTGCTGCAGTTGATGAAATGATCAAAGCATGGTCTAGTGTAAGGGCGTAGCTTTGTGGAACGAAACCTTGCGAACCTCACAACCCGAAATGATGGGAAACTGGCGGTTTGATCGTATACATATCATAACCTCTAGTGAAATTCGAAGCTTCGGCGGTAGATCTACTCTGAAACCTGAGAAAATAAAGTATATACGGGGTCCGATGTCTGGACGAACACCCGGGAGATTTATATGCTTCGGCTTTGTATTCGGTGTCCGATGTCTGGATGTTATCCGGGAGTACTTAGCCTCGTGTTCTCGATTGATCTTTCGTGCCAGGAACCGTCATGTTGGAAACCCAATAACCAATACGAACCCTTCGGTTATTTGATTGTAAACTATGTATGTAAGCATAGAAATATGCTTACTAAGATTCTGTATTTATTTGCGAAATGTTTTAAAAATTTACTAGTATTGATAATACACACCGTAGATATATATCACTGATTTGGCTTTTATAAGGCTAAAACTCGTCCATGTGTGCGACTGCATTTGCATTTTATTGTTTGGTGTGTATCGGGGCGAGCCTTATAATAGTCTCATGTTTCGAAAACTCATGTAAGGCCCTAGGCACTGATATGCACATAGGATGAACTATTCGGTATAGACTGTGATTTACCTTTATATGAAAGTAAAACTGTTTTCGAATTCTCACACCAGTCCCACGACTGACCTGGAGTTTATTGTTCCCTTTCTAAACTCTGGGTGCCCACAAATTTTGACACGGGCAGTCAGTAGTTTAGTTTTGCAGTTATGGATCGTTGGAACAGGATTTAGAGCGCTTTTAGAGTTGGAGCCCCCGATAGAGTTGAAGCGTCTGCTGTGGTTTGTTCTTCCGCTGAGAGTATAGTTATATGTTCCTTCCGCTGTGTATTTGTGTGTAGCTCTGATATTCCCTGTAACTCTGATGTAATATTGTTTTGTGCAATAAAAAGTTCTGTTATTTTTGTTTAAATATGTACGTACCCATAACTATCCGTCTTTATGAACGGTTTAAGTTGGTTTAATTACCGGCGAGAATCGGGCAAAAAGGCGGGTCGTTACAGTTGGTATCAGAGCTTTGGTTTAAACAAAGCTATGGGGTACGACATATTTGAACAAAAAGATAAGGACTCATCAGAGTTACAATATCTCGTTAGAGATAGGGTTAGAAATACCCTAGAATGAGATTCCGGAGTATTACGTTCGAGAGAGCGTCTTTCCTTATTAAAATCAACATGTTTTAATGAAATTTGTGAACTTAAAATCTTAAGAATTGTTTGGTATGAAACTGGATAACTTAAGTATAAAATCCTTTAAATGGTAGTTAAGGAAATGTTGGAATTACATTAAACTTAAGAAAAGGTTATCAACCATTTTGATTTCTGGATTGGTTTGTTAGGAATTAGGCGATTTGGACCCTTAACCGTTTATATGATTTTTGATTTAATAAATAAACCCTTAACGAATTTTTGAAAACTTTGGGAAGAGAAATTTGGGTATAAGCCTTAACTTGGATCATTTTGATTTAAGCAAATAATGAATTTGAGTTATTTCTAAACTTTAAATTTTACTTCTAGGGTGACATTAGACAGTGCCTTTCTTCACCTAGTAGTAGCTCCAGGTCCAACTCAGTGGACTCCATTATAGACATCTCTAGTGACACCAGTGAGCATGAGATCATCGAGATATCCTCAGATTCTATGCCTACAGAGGACCGACCCATATATGCTGATAGTGATATGGATGTTAGTTCAGACCATTATCTCGATATGCTAGGAGAAGACCCAGCTCCACAGCAAGATGATCAGGAAATGATGTATGATTATATGCCAGGACCAGCAATCCTCGATCAGATGACAGGGATAGAGGCCGCAATACATTTTGGGATTGAGATTCCCCCTGATTTGGATGAGCATACATTGGAAGCTATATGGCAGCATATCCTAGACCAGAGGGATCAACAGTTGTTAGGAAATGCCGCACTAGAACATGCCCCACCAGAGGACATTGGTTGGATGATAGACTCAGCATTAGTTGAGCAACTTGATATGTTGATACATGAGCTAGGGCAACCAGCAGTTATAGCGGGGGATGACGCACTTCCAGAGGTGGGAGATGATGGATTTGACGATGTTATGGGAGATATGGAGCAGCCCTTGCACGAGGACGATGATGTTGTTGCAAATGATGTTGGTGACGATGGAGTTATAGCAAACAAGGATGGATTTATCATGGGAGTAGATGATGATGATGATGATGAAGAGTATATAGGCAATGATGAGGAGCCATTTGCTGATAAGAAATCCGTGGAGATTAGTTTGACTGATTCATCCGATGATGGATCAGATGCGTCAGATAACTAGCTGCGATAAGTTTGGACCTTGTGTATTGTGTATATGTTGTCTTAAGATGCTTTGGGCTAATATGGTTTTTGAAGGACGAGTACCAGATAGCTAGGTACACTTTTGGTGACTGTATTTTTGGACTACCTTAGGTATGTAGTATGTGCTCAGGAAGGGATGGTCACATTTTGTATGCTGACTTGAATGACCTGTATGACATGATATTTTGGGATGACTATGACATATGTGTTCCACTTTTAATTTAAATCTGTTTGTTTGAATATTCATAAAACTTGTTCCAAATCATATAGAAAAGTTTAATTTATGGTTTAAAATTTACTATCTTCCTTTTCGAGGACGAAAAGTCTTAAGGGGGGAAGAATGTAACGAACCAAAATTTTCTAAATTTAAATATGAATTTCCATAGCACATTTTGAGGTTTCCTGAATACATATTTTGGAATTAATAGGATTTAATATTTGAAATTCTTTTTTTTTATTAGTTTAAATAAATAATTTTATTTTGTTTAAGACGTATTTTAAAATTTTTGTATAGAAATGATTTTTGTAATTTTATATAATGGGTTTTATATTTATAGGTAATAATATTTTGTATGTATATATATAAATGTTTTATAATATGAATTTTATAATTGAAAGATTTGTTTTAAGAAATATTTAATAGATATAAAGATTTTAAAACAATTAGATATGGATTTTATATGGATTTTTGAATTTTTATAATTGTTTGACTTGAAAATAAATTATAGATAAATATTGGTTTAAATTATTCATCTGATTTCTGTACGCGTAATTTTAAAATAATTTTTAGAATTTTTCTGTAATTTTTAATTTGAAAAATAAGCAGATAATTTTTCAACGTATTTTGGGTATAAAGATGGTCCTTTAGACGCTTTACAAAATTGATCAATCAGACCGGTTTTATTGCTGTTTTCAAATCAGAGCGTGTTGTTGTTTACGATGATGATCTTATTTCAGTACAACTCGCGGTAAATAACCCTAAAAATCAAAATTTGGAATTTAATTTAATGAATACACTATTATTTGTCATACATGCAAATATGGAGGTTTAAATAAAACCATGTGTCCTCACATGTGTCATGAGGCATGCATAAGACAATTTACAAGAGAGCCATGTGTCGTGCTAGGTGTATATTTGCATGTAAGTAACAAGTTTTTAAAGGGACATGTGTACTTGTTTTAAAAGACTAAAATACCCTTAGCTTATTTATAAATAGCACCGCACCCATGTATTGCTCACGCACCAACCACCCACGTCCGCTCTTCCTTTCCAGTCCACCACCCTACTCTCGTTTCTTCTCTTCCATCCTCTCTTCCATTACACGTCCCTCACTTCTTCTTTCCTTCTTGCTTCACGCCTCATCCCATCTCCACCCCTACGCATCCTCCTCTCCTTTCCCCTCAAGACTCATGCCTTCCCTCTCCTTTCCTTTTGCATCTCATCTTCACGCCCTTGTTTTATCCGCACGCCATCATCCTTTCACCCAGCTCACGGCCTTCCTCTCTCCACCATCGGCTGTCCGCCACATTCTTCCACCGCAAACCAGTCCGCAACCCCTCCAGTCCTCCACCCAGTCCTCCATTCACCTCCTCTACTCTCCATTAACAGTCCACATATCCGGTTACATCACTCGCAAGTATCGTTTCCACCACCTTTTCTTGTAGAACCCGCGTCCGCAACATTTTTCCCTCATTTCCACTAAGTTCTTTTGCCGGGTATGTTGTAGTATATAGTTAGTTGATAAAAGGAAGTATACGAGCGACGGTAACAGCGTTCGTGAAGGTTTATACGCGATCATCTGGGACTGGATTAGCAGTTCATGCAAAATTTACGGTTAAATCGGAAAGCATGAAGGTGAGATTTCTAAATTTAAATTTATATTTAAATTAGTCGCAACGGTTAATTATAATTAGTGTTAATTATAATTTGATAATGATCATGATTTGCTATGGATGATTTACACTGGTTGTTCGATGAATGTGCATGTAGTTGATACACCGTAAACACAAAGCGTTATGGACCGTAACGCTCTGTGCACGGTTAATTTATTATTTTATTTGTTGTGTTGTGATGAATGAAGTTGTGCCTGTTGTTTTGTCCTGATTACATGAGCTCCCTCATACACCGTAGTTGTGTAAGTATACGGGTTATCGGTTCACGCGTTCCTTCAATTTAAAAGAATTTTTTTTTAAAATAAGGTTATGAATTAGTTTAAAGTTGAGTTTAAACTATTTGTAAATTAAATTGAGAAACTAATGTTCGCATAAGATTTGTTTTGAAAATAATTTCAAACGTAAATGAGTTATTGAATGGGATCAGAAAAGAATTTGGTACATGGATTTTAACCGTTGTCTTATACAAGCAATTAGTTCATCATATTAGAATGACGCTCGATAACATGGAAAATGTATTATTTTGGGAAAAGGATTGAAATCATGATTTATAAATTTAAATTGGAAATGTAAATTTTATCAATAGCAAGCATTGATAATATCTTTTCAATGATAAGAACAACATATACCATAACGTTCCAGGATGACAGAGAGGATAGTGTCTAGGCTTGGGTTTGGAAATATAGTTTCCTGCTCTCCCTGGCTATCCCTAACTGATCCGACGGACGGACGATTAATTCAAAATATATTTTGAAAATTAAATTTGAAACTGTTTGAATTTAAAATAGATTTGTATTTGAATTAATAAACATCATGTAATGACCATTTATTTTAAATCTCAAATAAAGAAGTTTTGGGAATAGAATTCCCATTACTTATGGCTTATTTGAAATAAGTTTTGAAATAAATCGATAAAGGCATTTCATTTCGATTTCTGATTTATTAGTAAGAAGATGAAACGAGTTTGGAAAGAATGAAGATTCCTATTTCATTTGAAATAAAAATTTGAAATATGAAATGATTTTTGGACTAACTTGGAAATCAGAAAAATTATATTTTGGATTGAAATCAATATATAATATTTGAAAAGATCTTTACAAATATATTCTAAAGTTTGGTTTTGTCCTAAATAATATGTTGGTAAATGGACTTACATAGTGATTAGAATATTTAATCCATCATATGTAAGAAGAATTTGGAAATAGGACATATAGTTGAGAAATTGGTTTCAAAGAATATGAAATACATTCAAATATTTGAAACGATACTAGTTTGAAACTAGAATACGCCAAATCAGAGTGCGTAGCAAAAGCGTGATGGTATTTTGAATAAAACGGTTACGAGAGATTTTCCCGTCGATAGGAAAATGTGAACTTTACAAACGAATGTGATATCCGAAATGAGAAATGAGATATGAGAGAATTTAAAATATATGATATGGAATTTGAAATAAGATTTGAATTGAAGAGGGAATATGTTTGAATAGAATTTGTCGTCGGATATTCGATATGGAGTTACCGGAGCAGACAAATACGATCAGAACTATCCAAACATATCCATATCAAGATTCTGGTGGTGTTTGTCTAAATTGGTGAATCAATATCAAATATAAGTCGATAAGATTCTATTTAAACTTATATTTGAAAATAAATTGTTTAAACCAAATAAAGATTTGGTAGTCTCGCGATAACAACGAATAAATAAAGTTGTTTGAAACATAAGGTTGAAATTTGAATGTTGAATTTTGAGAATAAGGGTTAAAATGATAACGGATTTCCAGGAATTGAAGCCAACCTTAATTCAAAGTAAAGCGACAATACTTAGAAAGGAGATTGAATTTGTAACCCTGTGTGGTCCATGACTATTGTTTTTAATACGCTTATTACCTGGAAAGACCGGGATCGGACTTAAATTCCGAAAACCATTTCAAGTGATAATACGACGTATGAAGCAATCGAGGACTTGGAAAGTGCCGAATGAAGACCGGGAATCCTTGGATGTACTCGAATTGATTGCTCTTATGTCTCGAAGCAGGCCGTACACCTGATTCGAGATTATAGGTGGCATGAGGTCTGAGTATATTTGGAGATTTTCGAATTTGTTTCGTTCGAACCCGGAACGAACTCGTATGGATGTGTGTCTGACACTGTATCTTATAGTGTACAACTGATTATTACCGAACGGGTTGTTGTTTGGTGATGGGAATTTATTCTCTTGACTAAAATGCTATTTGATCAGTGATTATCAGTTGTGGATTATGAAATGACGGTTTGGCATGTGAAGTGCTGCAGTTGATGAAATGATCAAAGCATGGTCTAGTGTAAGGGCGTAGCTTTGTGGAACGAAACCTTGCGAACCTCACAACCCGAAATGATGGGAAACTGGCGGTTTGATCGTATACATATCATAACCTCTAGTGAAATTCGAAGCTTCGGCGGTAGATCTACTCTGAAACCTGAGAAAATAAAGTATATACGGGGTCCGATGTCTGGACGAACACCCGGGAGATTTATATGCTTCGGCTTTGTATTCGGTGTCCGATGTCTGGATGTTATCCGGGAGTACTTAGCCTCGTGTTCTCGATTGATCTTTCGTGCCAGGAACCGTCATGTTGGAAACCCAATAACCAATACGAACCCTTCGGTTATTTGATTGTAAACTATGTATGTAAGCATAGAAATATGCTTACTAAGATTCTGTATTTATTTGCGAAATGTTTTAAAAATTTACTAGTATTGATAATACACACCGTAGATATATATCACTGATTTGGCTTTTATAAGGCTAAAACTCGTCCATGTGTGCGACTGCATTTGCATTTTATTGTTTGGTGTGTATCGGGGCGAGCCTTATAATAGTCTCATGTTTCGAAAACTCATGTAAGGCCCTAGGCACTGATATGCACATAGGATGAACTATTCGGTATAGACTGTGATTTACCTTTATATGAAAGTAAAACTGTTTTCGAATTCTCACACCAGTCCCACGACTGACCTGGAGTTTATTGTTCCCTTTCTAAACTCTGGGTGCCCACAAATTTTGACACGGGCAGTCAGTAGTTTAGTTTTGCAGTTATGGATCGTTGGAACAGGATTTAGAGCGCTTTTAGAGTTGGAGCCCCCGATAGAGTTGAAGCGTCTGCTGTGGTTTGTTCTTCCGCTGAGAGTATAGTTATATGTTCCTTCCGCTGTGTATTTGTGTGTAGCTCTGATATTCCCTGTAACTCTGATGTAATATTGTTTTGTGCAATAAAAAGTTCTGTTATTTTTGTTTAAATATGTACGTACCCATAACTATCCGTCTTTATGAACGGTTTAAGTTGGTTTAATTACCGGCGAGAATCGGGCAAAAAGGCGGGTCGTTACACCGGTATGGTGGTAAACTGGTGGTTTGATCAGTATGCTTTTTAGTGGATGGGCACCTCAGTGGTGTCGTGGATTCGGTCGACCGAGATGAGCCTAGTGCTCAGGGATATATAGAGTAGGCGGTGTTTTCTCTCGCTGGGACGTAAGCCGCGGTGGTACTCTGGTCCCAAATGTGCGGATGTGCAGACGGTGTTCTCTTGTTGGGACGTAAGCCGTGGTGAATTGCATTACGCGATCGATCTTTCGAATCAGGAGCCACCATGATGGAAATCCAATTTCCGATACGTGTATTTCGGTTTTATTTATAGAGCCTAGTATGGCGACATAGTGGGATGGGGCACTTATGCCGTCTATGATTGATACTTATGATTTGAAGATATTTTATACAGTATGCACTTATAAAAGTATCAAATGATTTGTTCTAAACGTATCAAGCATTCTTGGCTATTATAAGGTAAAAACCCTATCCTCCGGCTTGCGTTGCATTGTGTGATGGGACCTGGGTCTTATAATAGCTTCATTTTTCTTTATTTAGCATTGCGTTGTTGTTTTATGCACTGGTGTTCTTGGGAGGAAACCCGTTCCGTGTTATGCGGCGTGGTCCCTTGATTTACCTAACTTTAAAAATAAAGACTAATAACTGTTTTAGTTCTCACACCAGTCACATGACTGACCAGGAGTTTATTGTTTTAACCTAAACTCCGGGTGCCCCTATTTTCGACACGGGCAGCTAGTAGTTTTGGTTTTGCAGATTTATATTCACAGGATCCTAGTTTACAGCTGGAACGATATCCGGAAAGCTTTGTATCCGTATATCTCCTTCAGTTGTGTATTGTATTATTTTCCGCTGCTATATATTTAAATGTAATTTAAATCTCTGATATTTCTGTGTAATATTCATTTATACTCTGTATATTCTTGTATTCTGGTGCATTGTTGTAATATATAATGAGATGTTCTTTCGTCTGCGTTCTGTTGTGGTTTGTTCTCGAACTATCCGCGCTTTCCTTTACGGGGAAGTCACGGGTCTTCACAGTTGGTATCAGAGCTTTGGTTTACAAAGCTCAGAGAACTAGACACATTAGAGCCATACGAAAGAATTCATCAGAAATTGAATTAGTAATATCCAATGAGAATGACTCGTTAGAGATGGGATCAGTAGTATCCTAGAACGAGTGTGAAGAGTAAATTTTTTTAAATAAAAGTGAAAACGAATTTTGTTTTGAAAATTTAAATCAATTATTCGTATTTGATTATTTATTTATATTGATTTGGACAATGCAGTATATAAAGATTTTGCGTATACGTCTGATCTGCATGTATTCGAAGTTTTAATATACTGGATAGATATAGAATCACACTATAGTCGCCCGGAGACGAATCTGATGATAGTCTAGACATCATCAGAGTTGGTATTCGAGTTTCGAAAGCGAGATTTCTATATATTTCCTATAGACTGGTGTGAGAACCAAAACTAATATAGATAGATTTATTGTTGTGATTTGGCATCAAAAACATGTTTTTTGTATATGTATCAAAATTATGAATTTGAAATGTTAATTCACTAATTAATTGATGTTTGTGTTGTTTGTTTGTTTATTTGACAATTTTGAACCATTTAGCCTAATTGAACCAAACATTGAATTGTATTGAAAATTGGTCGCATTTGCTTGCATATACATATACTTACACTGAACAGGTCATAGCAAGGAGGCTAGAGCAGAGAATAAAATTTGTTTGCCCGACAAATAGGTACATGTTTACTACATAATTTACTGTTTTGTTTGGGTGATGATGATTTTATGAGCCTATTGGCTAGCCGCTTGGTTTTTCTTTTTCTTTTTCTTTTTGAGATCAGAAGGCCTGTATGGCAATTTCGGGATTTTCCCGTGGCTCCCAGTGCAGGGGAGGTTATGGCAAAAAATTTCGAAAATTTAGGGTGTTAGCCAAATTTTTGAAAAATTTGAAAAGTTGGAGAATGGAAGCAAGATCGAACGTAGAGTTGATTAATCAAACCACTTTCGACTTTGTTCCTTTTCGGGGACGAAAAGTTTTAAGTGGGGGAGATTGTAACAACCCGAAAATCTGGGCCAGTTTAAAAATTTTATTTTGGCAATTTTAGCGAATTTTGAACATTTAAAATAGATTATTTTAAACAATATCGACAAGAAATTTATTTTGAACAGAATTCGAACGTATATATTATATAGTTCGTCGTTAGAATATAAATAATTATTTATAATTATAAAAGGAATTGAAAATGGCGCGGTAGTTCAATTATTCGATTTCTAACTTCAATTGAATGTACCGGGTGCAAATCAATCCGGATTTTAGTGAAACCAAAAACATTGGGATCTATTTGAGAATATCTTTCCAACGAATCAGAAAAATCAAAATTTCATAGTGGGAATCAAAAAATATGTCCAGTTGAAAATTCTGAATAGTCGCTATGGAATTCAGGCCCTTAAAAAAAACATTTTGCAAACGACCTCGGATTTCGATGAAACCACTTTTGTTGGATCCGCAGTGTCAAATTATTGCTAGGTTTCAAATTTCATAATTTTTCGAATCAATATGTGAGCGTGGCGAAGGAAAACGCGTTTGACCAGTTTCAGTTGATTTTAATCGACTGGAAAATGGTCATTTTTCAAACGGTCTCAGAATTCGATGAAATTAGTTTTGTTAGGAACGTATCGTCGATACGAAGCTAGAAAATATTTTTTAGGAATTTTTCGGCTCCGTATGTGGCCCCGGTAAATTGAAATGCGTGTTCAAATTCAATATATAGAGTTATATGTTGATTTTGACAAAAACTGATCGAAACAATTGAATCAGCCTATGAAACATATCTCATTGTGTTCGGAATGAGGGTAATTAGCTAGGGGCGACGGTTGTTGGGTTCGATTTGGGGTTCGAACGAAAAAGTAACTTCATGGAATTTAAAATAAATAAATATATATATAAGGCCCGGTTAAACATAAGGGGTCAAACCCTATATTTTCTGCAACCCGTAGTCAACGGCCGCACTCCACCTAAAACCGACGATCCAAAAGCTCCCCTTTTTCTTTCGATTTTTTTTCTCCAATCCGCTTCTATCAGATCGAGTTTCTTAAACAAAAACCGGAGTACATCTTATGCTCTTCAAATCAAAACCAAGTTAATCGAAAGTCGTTTACTGTTTTGCTCGAATCTTGGGCTTAAAGTCAGCCCGCTCACACGGCGATCCTGGCCAAGATAGGCCATCGGGTTCGCCACGACAGAGGGCGGTGGAAGGGGGAGGGATGGACGAGGTTGTGGACGCTTCAGATCGATCTCCGGTGCCACGTAGTTCATGCGACGTTGAAGGATTCTGGTCAGCGATGGGTTTGGAACCCCCTGGAACGATAAACAGAGAAAGGTAGTCCTTTTTATTGTTTTTTTATATATATTTCGTTTTATTTTTGTTTACTATATTAATTATTTTAAAAATTATATAAAATGCATTGTTAAAATCTGAAATTCAGATTGTAAAGAAAAAAAAATCTAATCTTTGGTATGTAAAAGAAAATATAAAAATCCTTGTTTTTAAAATATAAAAAGAATTGTTTTGAATATAGAAATATGTTTTTTTTAAAAGGGAATTGCTTTAAAAAGAAACATATACATATGATTAAAATAGAAAAATATACTTTGTTTTGAATAGAAAAATATACATTGTTTTGAATAGAAAAATATACTTTGTTTTGAATAGAAAAATATACTTTGTTTTGAATAGAAAAATATACATTGTTTTGAATAGAAAAATATACTTTGTTTTGAATAGAAAAATATACTTTGTTTTGAATAGAAAAATATACATTGTTTTGAATAGAAAAATATACATTGTTTTGAATAGAAAAATATAATGTTTACATCATAGGAAGGATAAAAAAAATATGATTTTTATACAATAGAAAGAATAAAAATATAATTTTTATTATATGTAGAGATTAAAGATATGATTTTTATTATATATATGTTGAGATAAAAATGTGATTCTTATAGCGATAAAATAAAAATTCGATCTTTATATATGAAGTAGAAATATAAAAATATAATTTTCTTATAGAATGAAGCGTTGAAAAATATATATGAAGAAGAAATAAAAATACGACTTTTATTTATTGAAATGAAGTAATAAAAATATAATTTTTATTTGAACAGCGTGAAAAGAGCTACATTGGAATTGCAAACAAATCCAGATGTTCAGCAGTTCAACAGCAAAGCACGGCGGAGTAGAACCCTCTGTGAGAACTCCTCACCTTTATTTTATTTTATTTCTAGTTAAATTATATACTAGGATGCAGACGGTGTTTAGTAGCACCCGACACCCGTCATCCACAGACCATGGATGGCTTGTTTGTTTAACTGATGGGTTGTGTAGTTGGTTAGACTATTTGGTTTGAATTGAATGGTTTGGTGAAATAAAATTGATTTGATTGATGTGTGAATGGCGTGGGCCTTCACTAGACCGGGGATAAGGCTAGGCCTTGTCCCGTTTCTAGTATCGTGCCGTTATACCACCGAAATTTTCTAAAATATGTTAGAAAAATAAAAATATCTTTTTATTGAATAAATGAACCGAATAGAATATTCATAGTTTGAATAAAATATTTTGATCATCAAAAATATAATTTTAACGTGGAAGTGAATAAAATAAAATATTCATTTGCAAACCGGACGGTTTGTTTATGTACACCTATTTGAAGGACATTGATTGGGTCGATAAATTTTACACATCGCCCAACTGCACAAATAAAATCTGTGTTTGTTGATTTGAAACCCCACACGGGTGTTGGGATGAAATTTGAAGTTCACTCATCCTGATTGATTAAATATGTCGATCGATTGATTGACAGGCTGTTGTAAGCATTAGATATCTATATTTGATGCTTATACAGTGTAGTGCACTTTGGTTGATGGTTGATTATTTTTCAATGCTATTATATACGCGTGATGTGTGAAAATCCATATAATTAACATTATATGGTGATTGATTGGGCCTCATTCCAATTTAGAAAATAAAGAATATTATAAAATAAAGGTTCATGTGTTGACTGTACTCATCCGTTGAGATTAGTCATGTGTTGAACGAAATAATTTAACAAAAATAGTCACACGTGGACAGTACTCATTCGTTGAGATTAGTCGTGTGTTGACAAAAATAAACATTCATTTGTTGAATAGAATGAAGGAATATATGAAGCCGTGTTGATTAGATTGACGCCATTTTGACGTGAACGATATTTATATCGATTTTATTCATTTTGAAATGAATATTGAAAAGCGATTTCGCGATTTCGAAATGAATATTGAAAAGCGATTTCGAAATGAATATTGAAAAGCGATTTCGAAATGAATTGAATAAAAAACGATTTCGAAATGAATTGAATATAAAACGATTTTGAAATGAATTGAATTGAAAACGATTTCGAAATGAATTGAATATAAAACGATTTAGAAATGAATTTGAATCGAATAGAAAACCAATTTGAATTGATTCGAATAGAAAACCAATTTGAATTGATTCGAATAGAAAACCAATTTGAATTGATTCGAATAGAAAACGAATTTGAATTGATTCGAATAGAAAACGAATTTGAATTGATTCGAATAGAAAACGAATTTGAATTGATTCGAATAGAAAACGAATTTGAATTGATTCGAATAGAAAACGAATTTGAATTGATTCGAATAGAAAACGGATTTGAATTGATTCGAATAGAAAACGAATTTGAATTGATTCGAATAGAAAACGAATTTGAATTGAATCGAATAGAAAACGAATTTGAATTGATTCGAATAGAAAACGGATTTGAATTGATTCGAATAGAAAACGAATTTGAATTGATTCGAATAGAAAACGAATTTGAATTGAATCGAATAGAAAACGAATTTGAATTGATTCGAATAGAAAACGAATTTGAATTGAATCGAATAGAAAACGAATTTGAATTGAATCGAATAGAAAACGAATTTGAATTGATTCGAATAGAAAACGAATTTGAAATGAATCGAATAAGAAAACGAATTTGAATTGAATCGAATAGAAAACCAATTTGAATTGAATCGAATAGAAAACGAATTTGGATTGAATCGAATTGAATTGAAAACGAATTGAAATGAATTCAAATTGAATTGAAATTTGAATTAAATAGAAATGAATTTTAAAACGAATTTATAAGGAGAAATTCAATTTTGATTTGAATTGAAATGGAAGTTGAAATTGTTTTTGAAACGAATTCAAAACTATTTATAAAATTCGTTTTAAATAGTAATCGACGAATTATATATTATATATTATATATATAATATAATGGCCTGAATAGAACGCGCCGCGCCGCGGCAGTTCGTGAATTTCGACCATTTAGTTCAAACGGACATTACGGGAGATCCGACCGTCAGATTCTCCTAAAACCGGAACCGTTGGGTTCGTATCGAAAAGAGCTTTCAAACAAATATTAGAAATTTGAAATATAACGGTTGGATATGGAGATACGTCCAAATCAAATTTGAAAAAGGTCGTTGTAAGTGCAATTCGATGGCCGTTGATGGAAATCGACTGTACGGGCCTTGATAAAATTATTAAAAATAGTAATAATTAGTGTAGAATCATAAGAAATGATTTGGGAAAAATTGGGATGAAAAACTCCATATTTGAAAATATAAAAATAGATTTTTATCGAAATGAACTAGTTTTGAACTGAAATTAAAACCCATTTATTTTTAAATAAATAAATTGGATTTGAAGTGGGTTTAAATAGAACTGATTCATGGGTTTATCGTGAACTGTGTTTTAAATAACACTAGTTCTTTAACTCGATAATAAATAGAATGTGATTTGGGTTTATGGTGAACTGTGTTTTAAATGACACTAGTTCTTTAACCCAGTAAAAGGAGTTTTAACGAATCTGCAATTAAATGGAAATGTGAATTGATAATTTAAATTTTCAAATTTAGAAATGAGCGAGAATGGAGTATTACCAGTTTTGCTCCAAAGCGATAGTTAAATCTTTAATCAGATTTGAACGTGAAATGGTAATTAATTTTACCGATAACACTGTGGTGTTAAATATGGAGTATTACCAGTTTTGCTTCAGGGGATGAATAGGTTGGGATTGGAAAATAAAATAAATAATTACTTCGGTGTGGTTCGCTAATCTCGACTAGTTTGGAAAACCATAATTTGGTTTGAAACGACATCCAAAGGAAGATTAAAGGATAGATTTTAAAGAATTTATCTTGGATAAAATTAATGGGAACCTTTCCCAAAAGATGTGAATATTTAAATAACAGAATATTCAGAATTGGAATGAGGCGTATATTGTGTTTTCTAGCACTGTTTTTAATATATGCGGATTGTTCGGAAAGGCTGGGTTTATACCCATTCTGAATAACCGATTCGACGATATGTCGAAGATGAAGACGGTGGTTGAAGACCGGAAGTCTTCACATCGTTGGGATAATTACTGACGATCCTGATTGGGCTGTACACCCAAGAGGATGGAAATAGTTGGTGGTCGTCCAGACGTACTTGGAGATGGATAGATATGCGAGGAAAGTGCCTCCGGTTTCATTCAGACCTAGAATGGACTTGTAAATAGATGGTGTGTCTGACATTGTATTCCTTTATATTGTATTTGTTGATCTCTGCTAAATATATATCTGTTTGGCGGCAGAGAATTTATTCTCTTGCTTAACGCCCTTCTCTGAGACATATGAGCTCAGAGGTTATATATTGGCAGAAATCAGTGGTACGATATGGATTGATAGTGTGGCATGCTGAGATGCAGTGATCCAGACTTTTGTTGAAAAGCAAAGTTTGGTGGTTGATGATCAAAGCGCAGCTGATATAGCATGGCTTTGTGTATAGCGTTGATCCGCGAGCCTCACACCCCGGTATGGTGGTAAACTGGTGGTTTGATCAGTATGCTTTTTAGTGGATGGGCACCTCAGTGGTGTCGTGGATTCGGTCGGCCGAGATGAGCCTAGTGCTCAGGGATATATAGAGTAGGCGGTGTTTTTTCTCGCTGGGACGTAAGCCGCGGTGGTACTCTGGTCCCAAATGTGCGGATGTGCAGACGGTGTTCTCTTGTTGGGACGTAAGCCGTGGTGAATTGCATTACGCGATCGATCTTTCGAATCAGGAGCCACCATGATGGAAATCCAATTTCCGATACGTGTATTTCGGTTTTATTTGTAGAGCCTAGTATGGCGACATAGTGGGATGGGGCACTTATGCCGTCTATGATTGATACTTATGATTTGAAGATATTTTATACAGTATGCACTTATAAAAGTATCAAATGATTTGTTCTAAACGTATCAAGCATTCTTGGCTATTATAAGGTAAAAACCCTATCCTCCGGCTTGCGTTGCATTGTGTGATGGGACCTGGGTCTTATAATAGCTTCATTTTTCTTTATTTAGCATTGCGCTGTTGTTTTATGCACTGGTGTTCTTGGGAGGAAACCCGTTCCGTGTTATGCGGCGTGGTCCCTTGATTTACCTAACTTTAAAAATAAAGACTAATAACTGTTTTAGTTCTCACACCAGTCACATGACTGACCTGGAGTTTATTGTTTTAACCTAAACTCTGGGTGCCCCTATTTTCGACACGGGCAGCTAGTAGTTTTGGTTTTGCAGATTTATATTCACAGGATCCTGGTTTACAGCTGGAACGATATCCGGAAAGCTTTGTATCCGTATATCTCCTTCAGTTGTGTATTGTATTATTTTCCGCTGCTATGTATTTAAATGTAATTTAAATCTTTGATATTTCTGTGTAATATTCATTTATACTCTGTATATTCTTGTATTCTGGTGCATTGTTGTAATATATAATGAGATGTTCTTTCGTCTGCATTCTGTTGTGGTTTGTTCTCGAACTATCCGCGCTTTCCTTTACGGGGAAGTCACGGGTCTTCACAAAAACACCCTAGGACCTAACCTAAATCACTCAAAATCAATCCAACAACGAAGTGCTACCCAAATCCCTCTTGATCATGGCCTCCATCTCCAACTCCAAGGGCTTATGCATTCAAATCGGGTTCAAATCAAAAGGTGCAAGCTTTCTATGTCAAATCGAGGGTAGATCAACGTTGCTACGCAAATTTCATGACGATTCTTCAACAATGGAGCCACCTTTCTTCGTCAAGACGATGCATGATCCTTCCCTAAGCCTCGCTATGTAAGTTCTAGCTACTTGTAGATTCTAACGGTGGTTCTAATGTGACATGGAATAAAATGCGATGAAACATAAGTATGCTAGCCTATGTGAACCTAATTTTGCCCCTTTTTTATGATCTATGACCTTGGGCAAAGTTTTAGCGACTTAATCATGCCACTCATGTTATGTTTAACCTAGTTTATCTTGCAAGTTTGAATCTTTATCTATGGAATGTTAGCATGAACCTTTGGGAACCATTTGACTTGTGAAACATTGGTAAAGACTTGACTTTGGGGCTTATGCATGTAAATGAACCCAAATTCCCTTATGTTATTATGCATGTTTGTGGCCAAATTCCCTTATGATACTATGCATGTTTGTGGCCAAATTCCCTTATGATACTATGCATGTTTGTGGCCAAATTCCCTTATGATACTATGCATGTTTGTGGCCAATCCCTTTTTGGTATCATGCATGTTTTGAGGCCAATATGTAGCATAGTATCCTTACTATGTTGACTCGCTTTTACTTGGGTTGGAAACACGATTTGGGGTAGGTTAGACGAGCGTGATTATGACACGATAATTTGACATGGGATTTCATGAAAATATGACACTCATGATACACATAAATGTGGACATGATATGTGGGGTAAACATGGGACTTGAAACTAGACACGTATGGGTTGTAAGTGTAATATGACACTATACCAAACATGAAAGTGGCCAACTCGAGGTTGGGTTGAGTTTGTAGCATAAATCTACCCGGACCCGCCCGGTTTAACTAGTGGCTACAAACAATAGGACCCAATGTGGGTAGTTGGTCATATAGCACTTAAAACCCGAGGTTAGACTAGGTTGTGGTGTAAATCTACCCGGACCCGCCCGGCTTAACTAGTAACCACAACAAAGTCTAATGTGAGAGGTTGGGGTGCATTAATCTAATTAATGCCACATGAAAAGGTTAAGTAATTTTGACTAATGACACTTAACCGATATGACACGAATGGGTAGGTTAAGTTAAACCGGACTTGATTTCTTAATGACACTTAACCATATGAGACAATTAGGGGATGGGGTTAAGTAATTTACACTTAACTAATCCGACTTGGTAATTAGATGCGGTTAAGTAACTTAGACTTAACTAATCTAAACACGGAATTATATGGGGTTAAGTAACTTAGACTTAACTAATCTAAACACGGAAATTAGCAGGGGTTAAGTAACCTACACTTAACTAATCTAAACGCGGTAATTCGGTGGGGTTAAGGTAAGCACTTAACCAATCTAAACTTGTTAATTCAATGAGGTTAAGTAACCAATACTTAACCAACTTAACATGGTAATTTAATGGGGTTAAGTAACCTATACTTAACCAATCTAATATGCGGACCTAATAGGGTTAAGTCACAAGACCTTTTAAATATACTTAACCATTGTAATACGATTAGTGGATGGGGTTAAGCTAACCCATACTTAACCAATCCGACTCGATAATCTGATGGGATTAAGATAATCTATGCTTAATCAATCTAACATGATAATCTGATAGGGTTAAGACAAATAAATACTTAACCAATTTGACTTGATAGGGTTAAGTCATGAGCTTCTTGGTATACTTAACCAACTTGTAGGGCTAAGCCTTGAACTTAAATACTTAGCCAATCTTGACATGATTCGTAGGGGGTTAAGTCATGAACTTGGATGACAACAATTAACTCATTAGACAAAACCCTAGCTCAGGGGACTAGGTTGAAAATCGTAGTTAACAAGGATAGCAGGAAGAGGAGCTAAGTGGTAAACCTTAGTTAAGGATAACTAAGTGATAATTCTTAGTCAAGGAAATTGGACCAGTTCACAGATAGATGAGTAACCCTATACGGTAGGTCATCACTTGAACACACATGGAGGAGCGAATTATCTGACTTAGATAAAGGCTCCAACGAACTGGGTGACGAAGCGGTAGCTTCGGGGGACGGGAGGATACTCTTGGTATCCCTCCGTGAGGTTGCAGATGATCCGCCTGGGCTTACAAGAGGTTAAGGTCTGCGGTAGAAGAACCAAGAGTATGCCTTGGTTGCTATGCGAGCGACCTAAAGACTGGGATGGATTAGTGTGGAGTCGACGATACTTGTTATTGCCCTGGATAGCACGTCGCCGACTACCTACCATCTTTAGTCAATCGTGTACGTACGGAAAGGCAGAGAACTCCCAACAGACCATATACTTACTATCGAGTTATGGGTGAGGTTGGCCAATAGGAAAGTGGGGCTATAGTGGGGCCGGGATGTAGTTCTCATACATGATTTTTCTTGGATTGCCTTTCAGTAGTTGAGGGAGGGGTCACGTGGGACCATAGCCACGGATACAAAAACAGACCTTGATATTTGCATCAGCAGATGACTTAAAGCTCCCGACCGAGTTCCGTATTTCTTGATTTGCCTTAACACGGAACTCGGATGGCACACTGAGATACATGTGCGTCTAGACATGGAAAACGATTCACGATACATACATGGGATAAAGGGCATGGTTGACGGGTGGCATAATCCCTAGTGGCCCTAGGTGGCTTGAACCCAAAGCGAGACATGGAAACGTTCATTAGGTAGCATAATCCCTAGTGGTCCTAGGTGGCATAAATCCTAAGTGAACACGCAATAGTTCATGGTAAGAAAACATAACCAGATCAAGGGTAGCAGTCCAAAATAACCTCAAGGATAAAACGGTACTACGTTGAGGTGGTATAGATTTACATGGGAAAGCCCGTACGGCCTACGGCAAAGGACTGAACTTATATATGGAAAGAAACATACGAGTTGGGAAAACCTACATATGCTATATATTAGGTTGACATGGACCATTACATGACATTGGGCAAGGGACATTCATAGTTAACACATGACGCGGGTTGGGATACTAGTACGAGAGGCGCAGAGCAAATATACGTGATAAATACCTTGGGATGTTATACATGATAGATACTGTGGGATGTAATACATGATAGATATCTTGGGATAGTATACTTGATAGAAACCTGATGATGTGATACCTTGATTTATCTTGACAACGTAGTTTATCATGATACCTTAGTTTATCTTGATACAGTAGGTCATCCAGTTACCTTGGTTTAGCTTATCTATCTTGTCATCATCCTTATGTTTACTTTCAGTTTATGCATGTCATGTTACCTTTACCTGTTTTTATGCTGGAAGTAGATAGGACTTACCAGTCTTTATGACTGACCCCGTTTTCTTTCGCCTCATTGTCGTCCGTCCCCCCCCCCCAGGTTTTCAGGGAGGAAATACTGTTGTTTAGTTCGGACTTCTTCTACTTGAAGGTCATCATGCATGGCTTGGACTTTTCTTGGCTATGGCTGCTTTATTGTTTTACTTGGGGAATAATTTATGAAATGGTTTATGCTTCTTTACTATTGCAGGACAGGTTTTGATGTATTCTGATGTAAAAGGCTTTTGACCTTACTATTTTATAAGGTAATGAAATTTGCTTTACTTCCGCTGTTTTATATATGTTCTGTCTTGTAATATTTCTGTTCATGTTTACCTCGATAATACTTCACCAAACCTAGTGCATTCCCTTGCGAGTGACCCTAGCGGAGGTGGGTGTTACATTTGGTATCAGAGCAGAAGGTTACCAGACTGGGCAAAAGTTTTTAAAACCTTCTGAAAACTATTTGAGAAACCGTTTACAAAGAAGCATTTTTCAAGAAAAGTTTTTTTTAAAGGCTATTCCCCAAAAGCCATTAGCACTATCCTTTGTTTCCTTGATTGAACCTCTTTTCCTTTCTTTCCTCCATCTGTAGTCACAGTAGTTTTAACTGCGACTAATCCTTGTCTAGCTACGTAAGTGTTTTCCCGTGCGATGGAGGAAGTTCTCGAGAGACCTGTTACCGAAGTTATAAGAAGGGATAATAAGAGCAAAGATAAAGGACACGAGCTTAAGAATAAGTAACTGGTTGGTATGGCTTGATCCACAAAGGAAGATAAGGACAAGATCAGCAAGAGGGCAATTGTATGCTCTCATTTCTAGCGTACCCAAGAGGAATGGTACCGTTTCTATTAAAGGCTTAGCCTTTCTTTTCTATCGTCCCGTCTAGACTTTGTTTTGATCATCGCATCATTTAAGTCTGCCTCGATAGTTAAGTCTCTGCACCTTAGTACTAGCATGGTAGAAGATCCCACTTTAGTCCCAAAATCTGGTTGGAGAGTCGGTCCATTTATTCATGACTTGTTTGGATTTGAGAACGTCTATGCCAAGTGTTGAGATTAGAAGCAATGCTTCTATTGTTGAGCTATGGATGGATTCTAGGGATGAAGTGGTGATCCAGTAAGGGATGCCATTCTCGGTTTTGAAAGGGGGATAGTTAAACTCTTAACTTGCCTTGGTAATACCCTCGAAGTCTCGTGCAACCTTTTGGGTTCTGTCATGGTTAGTTACCTAGGATCTCTTGATGCATTTATCGGAAATCTCTAATCCAATCGAGTAACGTTAGCCAATGAGACGGATGGTTCATTCCACTTGAGTATGGGGTATAGGAATCACCCTAGTAAGTGCACGTGGTAACATGGATTGGCATCGGTAAACGAGATCCAGAATTCACTAGTGAATTTTGGAGAGCTTGCATGAGTACGTAGATATGGTTGAGCCAAGTATACTAGGGAAAGAAAAAGTGAAAGTGGAACGAGAGGCGATAGTGAAATGAGTTCCAACTCATACCTTGGAAATAGGAATCAAGGAGCTACGAAATCATGAAGTCAAAGGCGGTCAAGGCACAATGGAATCAAGCTCACGGAAATGCGGCTTAGACACGCGCATCATGTCTCTTTTTAAGAGTATATCTTTGATTCTTGGTTCACCTGTAGAGCTTACTTGCATGTTATCGCTTGGTGGATATCCTCTCGGTCTTGTTTCTGTTACAAACCCCGTAAGGAGTTTGTCTTGTTTATCTCCTCGATCTTATCTTGGGAACCTTAGATAGAACTCTATGGATGTAAACATGTATTTGAAACATGTTATGATTGATATGGTTGCAAGTGGTTGCTCGTGGATGCGCGAATACACATTAGATACTAGATTGACGCGGTCACGTTTCATGTTGCATATGCACGAGTATTTATACTTGTTTATGGATGAAATTGAATGTGTTGTCATGCGGATGTTGCATATGAATGAATGTTTATGCCCACATATAGTATTTATATTACTAGGACCATTTCCATACATGTTGGATTCACGGCACTAAACATATTTTGCATTAGAAAGATCATTCAGGCCTAATCATTAGCATTAACTAAGGAGCATATACACACACGTTCTGCATATCTTCATATGGCATTAGAAATCGTCTAAGGACAATGGTTACCTATGACTGATGTTTTGAGTAGATGGATGATGGATGGTAGGATACGTTCTTCCTAACTTGGAGATTTTGGGGACGAAATCCTTTAAGTTGGGGAGAATGTGACAACCCGGATTTTTACAACATGCTAAGACAAGAATCAAGGCAGAATTTAATTATAAAATCTGAATCAGGAGAAACGGATTGCGCCATTCCGTTCGTCTCGGAAAAATACGTGAAATAGAGTCCAAGTTTTCGAAAATCGGAGTCCGTATGACCAAGTTATGGCCCGTCAAAGTTTTCAGAAAAATTCAAGTTCAAAAACAGTTCGAAATTCAAATCTGGAGCCAAACGAACTGGGCAGGAAAATTCCCGCGCAAGCCCCAGGTTGACTGGGGAGTCAACATGCCCAGTCGACACGGGTGTCGACCTGGGTGGTCCGACCACTTAGGCCTGGGTGCACCTGACTTGTTCCTCAAGACATGTTTTATGGGCCTGTGACGGATTTTGAGGGTTCAGATCTATCCTAGGGTTTATCCTATGGCCTAAACTACTCCTAATCTCTATAAAAACACCCTAGGACCTAACCTAAATCACTCAAAATCAATCCAACAACGAAGTGCTGCCCAAATCCCTCTTGATCATGGCCTCCATCTCCAACTCCAAGGGCTTATGCATTCAAATCGGGTTCAAATCAAATGGTGCAAGCTTTCTATGTCAAATCGAGGGTAGATCAACGTTGCTACGCAAATTTCATGACGATTCTTCAACAAAGGAGTCACCTTTCTTCGTCAAGACGATGCATGATCCTTCCCTAAGCCTCGCTATGTAAGTTCTAGCTACTTGTAGATTCTAACGGTGGTTCTAATGTGACATGGAATAAAATGCGATGAAACATAAGTATGCTAGCCTATATGAACCTAATTTTGCCCCTTTTTTATGATCTATGACCTTGGGCTAAGTTTTAGCGACTTAATCATGCCACTTATGTTATGTTTAACCTAGTTTATCTTGCAAGTTTGAATATTTATCTATGGAATGTTAGCATGAACCTTTGGGAACCATTTGACTTGTGAATCATTGGCAAAGACTTGACTTTGGGGCTTATGCATGTAAATGAACCCAAATTCCCTTATGTTATTATGCATGTTTGTGGCCAAATTCCCTTATGATACTATGCATGTTTGTGGCCAAATTCCCTTATGATACTATGCATGTTTGTGGCCAATCCCTTTTTGGCATCGTGCATGTTTTGAGGCCAATATGTAGCATAGTATCCTTACTATGTTGACTTCTTTTACTTGGGTTGGAAACACGATTTGGGGTAGGTTAGACGAGCATGATTATGACACGATAATTTGACATGGGATTTCATGAAAATATGACACTCATGATACACCTAAATGTGAACATGACATGTGGGGTAAACATGGGACTTGAAACTAGACACGTATGGGTTATAAGTGTAATATGACACTAGACCAAACATGAAAGTGGCCAACTCGAGGTTCGGTTGAGTTTGTAGCATAAATCTACCCGGACCCGCCCGGCTTAACTAGTGGCTACAAACAATAGGACCCAATGTGGGTAGTTCGTCATATAGCACTTAAAACCCGAGGTTAGACTAGGTTGTGGTGTAAATCTACCCGGACCCGCCCGGCTTAACTAGTAACCACAACAAAGTCTAATGTGAGAGGTTGGGGTGCATTAATCTAATTAATGCCACATGAAAAGGTTAAGTAATTTTGACTAATGACACTTAACCGATATGACACGAATGGGTAGGTTAAGTTAAACCAGACTTGATTTCTTAAAGACACTTAACCATATGAGACAATTAGGGGATGGGGTTAAGTAATTTACACTTAACTAATCCGACTTGGTAATTAGATGGGGTTAAGTAACTTAGACTTAACTAATCTAAACACGGTAATTAGATGGGGTTAAGTAACTTAGACTTAACTAATCTAAACACGGAAATTAGCTGGGGTTAAGTAACCTACACTTAACTAATCTAAACACGGTAATTCGGTGGGGTTAAGGTAAGCACTTAACCAATCTAAACTTGGTAATTCAATGAGGATAAGTAACCAATACTTAACCAACTTAACATGGTAATTTAATGGGGTTAAGTAACCTATACTTAACCAATCTAATATGCTTACCTAATAGGGTTAAGTCACAAGACCTTTTAAATATACTTAACCATTGCAATACGATTAGTGGATGGGATTAAGCTAACCCATACTTAACCAATCCGACTCGATAATCTGATGGGATTAAGATAATCTATGCTTAATTAATCTAACACGATAATCTGATAGGGTTAAGACAAATAAATACTTAACCAATTTGACTTGATAGGGTTAAGTCATGAGCTTCTTGGTATACTTAACCAACTTGTAGGGCTAAGCCTTGAACTTAAATACTTAGCCAATCTTGACATGATTCGTAGGCGGGTTAAGTCATGAACTTGGATGACAACACTTAACCCATTAGACAAAACCCTAGCTCAGGGGACTAGGTTGAAAATCGTAGTTAACAAGGATAGCGGGAAGAGGAGCTAAGTGGTAAACCTTAGTTAAGGATAACTAAGTGATAATTCTTAGTCAAGGAAATTGGACCAGTTCACAGATATATGAGTAACCCGATACGGTAGGTCATCACTTGAACACACGTGGAGGAGCGAATTATCTGACTTAGATAAAGGCTCCAATGAACTGGGTGACGAAGCGGTAGCTTCGGGGGACGGGAGGATACTCTTGGTATCCCTCTGTGAGGTTGCAGATGATCCGCCTGGGCTCACAAGAGGTTAAGGTCTGCGGTAGAAGAACCAAGAGTATGCCTTGGTTGCTATGCGAGCGACCTAAAGACTGGGATGGATTAGCGTGGAGTCGACAATACTTGTTTTTGCCCTGGATAGCACGTCGCGGACTACCTACCATCTTTAGTCAATCGTGTACGTACGGAAAGGCAGAGAACTCCCAACAGACCATATACTTGCTATCGAGTTATGGGCGAGGTTGACCAATAGGAAAGTGGGGCTATAGTGGGGCCGGGATGTAGTTCTCATACATGATTTTTCTTGGATTGCCTTTCAGTAGTTGAGGAAGGGGTCACGTGGGACCATAGCCACGGATACAAAAACAGACCTTGATATCTGCATCGGCAGATGACTTAAAGCTCCCGACCGAGTTCCGTATTTCTTGATTTGCCCTGGCACGGAACTCGGATGGCACACTGAGATACATGTGCGTCTAGACATGGAAAACGATTCACGATACATACGTGGGATAAAGGGCGTGGTTGACAGGTGGCATAATCCCTAGTGGCCCTAGGTGGCTTGAACCCAAACCGAGACACGGAAACGTTCATTAGGTAGCATAATCCCTAGTGGTCCTAGGTGGCATAAATCCTAAGTGAACACGCGATAGTTCATGGTAAGAAAACATAACCAGATCAAGGGTAGCAGTCCAAAATAACCTCAAGGATAAAACGGTACTACGTTGAGGTGGTATATATTTACATAGGAAAGCCCGTACGGCCTACGTCAAAGGACTGAACTTATACATGGAAAAAACATACGAGTTGGGAAAACCTACATATGCTATATATTAGGTTGACATGGACCATTACATGACATTGGGCAAGGGACATTCATAGTTAACACATGACGCGGGTTGGGATACTAGTACGTGAGGCGCAGAGCAAATATACGTGATAAATACCTTGGGATGTTATACATGATAGATACTGTGGGATGTTATACATGATAGATACCTTGGGATAGTATACTTGATAGAAACCTGATGATGTGATACCTTGATTTATCTTGACACCGTAGTTTATCATGATACCTTAGTTTATCTTGATACAGTAGGTCATCCGGTTACCTTGGTTTAGCTTATCTATCTTGTCATCATCCTTATGTTTACTTTCAGTTTATGCATGTCATGTTACCTTTACCTGTTTTTATGCTGGAAGTAGATAGGACTTACCAGTCTTTATGACTGACCCCGTTTTCTTTTGCCTCTTTGTCTACCGTTCCCCCCCCCCCCAGGTTTTCAGGGAGGAAATACTGTTGTTTAGTTCGGACTTCTTCTACTTGAAGGTCATCATGCATGGCTGGACTTTTCTTGGCTATGGTTGCTTTACTGTATTACTTGGGGAATAATTTATGAAATGGTTTATGCTTCTTTACTATTGCAAGATAGGTTTTGATGTATTCTGATGTAAAAGGCTTTTGACCTTACTATTTTATAAGGTAATGAAATTTGCTTTACTTCCGCTGTTTTATATATGTTCTGTCTTGTAATATTTCAGTGCATGTTTACCTCGATAATACTTCACCAAACCCAGTGCATTCCCTTGCGAGTGACCCTAGCGGAGGTGGATGTTACAGTTTACACCCTTCATCTTCCTTACACAGATAAGGGCCGACGCTTGTTCAAATGGGTTCCGATTTAGGGCTCCTCTTCACATTCAAAATACAAGGCTTCGTTGCAATCGAACACTGCCACGTCGAAGAGCAGAAGGTGGCGCACCAGGGGGGTACCACGCGTCAAGCTCGATGGTGGCTATTTGTGACGGCAGAGGTGCAAAGTCGTGCGGTTTACGGTGCTGGTTCTCAGCGTTGGTGCAATTTCAGGGTATGTTGACCGTATGGATGGAGAGAGGAGGAAAATCTCTTCAATAAACTCAACTGGAGTGTGGTCTAATTCGTGGAGGAGGAGGAGATTTTAGTGGAAGAAGATCTGATGAATAACTGATATTGGCGACGGCTTACTTTGTTTTGTCCTTTAGGGTTTTGCATTTTTTTTCTAATATTTATAATATTAAATTGTTAATTTTAAAATTAAATCCAATATTTCTTTTATAACTCCAATTCAGACCCAACGACAGACCTTCCTAGCTAATAACCCTTATTCTGAACCCAATGGGCCATGCCTCGTTAGCCCAAACGAATATCTGTAGCCTGTTTTCTTTAATTTAATATTTAAATCATTTATTTAATTAATTCGACCTTACATTTAAATTCACCGGAGCCACATACAGCCTCTAAAAATTACAAAAAATATATATTTGGCTTTGTTATGATGATACGGTCCTAACAAATTTAATTTCATCGAATTCCAAGACCGTTTGAAAAATGGCTATTTTCAAGTCGATCAAATATGACTAAAATGAACAAAACACATTTTCCTTTGTCACGCTCAGATATTAATTCGAAAAATTATGAAAATTGAAACGTAGCAATAATTTGACATCCCGGTTCGAACAAAAGTGGTTTCGTTGAAAACGGAGGTCGTTTGAAAAATGGCCTTTTATATGGGCTATTAATTATACTATAGCGACTATTCTGAATATTCAACTGGCCATAACTTTTGATTTCCGCTATGAAATTTCGATTTTTTGGATTCATTGGAAAGATATTTACAAACAGATTTAGATATTTTTGGTTTCACCAAAATCCGTTAAATTTTGAATCCGCTATATTCAATCAAAGTTCAGCTTTGACTTTTCAAACTACTGTGCGAATTCCAATTCCTTTTGGAATTAAAATAAATATATTCGTTCTATCTTCGATTAAAATAAATTTTTTATCATTATTATAAAAAATAAATTATTTTAACTATTCCAAATTCACTGAAATAGCCAAAATAAAAAAAATTAAATTGGTTCTGCTTTTCCGGGTTGTTACATCCAACATCCACAAGTGTAGACTTAATGTGAGCGGTCTAGTACATATATATACACATATATGAAAATATGTAAATGGCAGGACCGATGAATACCATTAATTGTAATAAATGGAAATAAATGAAATTGAATGAAAGATAATTACAACTGTAAGGAAAAGGGAACGAATGGGGAATGATAATAACCTATTATGAATAAACTCAAGAAAAGGAAAGACAATAGGTAAACTGTCCTAGGGACAAGTGGGAATTATAACTTATGGAATAAGGTAAGTTATAATGAACGATAGATAAAAATGAAATAACTTATGTAATAAAGTTGTACTTAATCGAAGATTAAGTAATTAGTGAGAATAAGAATAAATCCATAAATGAGGATAACATAAGTTATATGAAGGAGACGGGAAACTTATTAGTAAACCTTAGTTAAGAGAACTAAGTTAATAAGTAAATTATGATAAATTGTAATGGCGGTGTACGACAAGATTATGATTAAATGAGAAAGAAGAAGGAAAACTTATGGAGATAAGTAAGTTGTATTTAATCATAAATGTTGAATGATAGAAAACATGTAAATTAATATGTACTTAATTAAAAATTAAGTAGAACATGTTATGGCAACAATGAGATGGTACATGAATTTAGAATTACAATATAGAGAATAACATGTTGTATGCTTATTAATGAACTTAAATGGGTTAAGTTATAAATTGAATTAATAAGCGAGGGTAACTTGGTAAACTTGAAAAGGAAATCAACGTGAAGGAGAATAACCAAGTTAAATGAGAAAACTCACGAGGTGGCGCAAGTGCGTG
The DNA here is from genome assembly GCA_030737875.1 of Allium sativum. Taxonomy (NCBI): domain Eukaryota; kingdom Viridiplantae; phylum Streptophyta; class Magnoliopsida; order Asparagales; family Amaryllidaceae; genus Allium; species Allium sativum. The sequence goes on from CM060910.1 coordinate 55,093,763, forward strand.
ATTAATGGTTAGACGTAGGGTCTAATGAAATATAAAACTGAGGCGCCTGGACCAGTCCATACGATAGAGGATGAATAACCATAAGGGGTAGATCACCGGGGTGTCAAAAGACACAAAGAGGAGCACATGTCCATCTAGATATTCTTGTAGGCTCCAACGGACTAGGTTAAGAAGCACGCGGCTTCCGGGGACGTCGGGTACTCTTGGTATTCCTCTGTGAGTAGCAGATGATCCGCTTGCACTCACAGAGGTTAGGTCTGCGTAGGTGAACCAATGAGTATGCCTTGATTGCAATAATAAGGGGAAATCAAAAGACTAAGATGGACCAGAGTGATTCGTTGAGACCAGTTAGTGCCCTGTGATAGCAACTCATCGTCTACCTACCATCTTCAGTCAGTACGTAAAGCGGAAAGGCGGAGAACTCTAAAAGGCCATATACTTTGCTATCTAGTTATGGGTGAGGTTGGCCAATAGGTTTGAAGGGGATAGGGGGCCGGGGTTAAGTTATCATTCTTGATATTCTTGGGTGCCTTTCATTAGTTGAGGGAGGGGTCTAGTGGGACCATAGCCACTGTAAATGCAGACCTTAGCATCTACAGTCGGCAGATATTTGAAAGCTCCCGACCGAGTTCTGTGTTTCTTGATTAGCCCTGCCACGGGACTCGGGCGCATATATAGAGAACATATGCAATAAACATCGAGAATGATTGACGATACGTTTATGGGAAAGTCTAGGTACACTCATGTCGCTCTGGGTGGTGTATCATAAGACTAGAGGGCATTATTCGAGGATGGCAGTCACTACGCTTACGTATAGGATGAGGGACTACGTATTCTTGCGATGATACGGTGAAGACCATGCAAGTGGGGTACCATGGGGTGTACCTTAATTTGAGGGTAACTACATAGACACTATATTAGGTTAATTAACTAGGGGGTAGATGGGTATGGCATGTGTAAGCGTGGAGCGCTGTTGAAACAAATAACCGAATAAATGAGAAGAAGTAATTGAACGGTATATGTAGGATTATCCAAAAGTGTAATTTAAATTCATTCACACAGAACTTATGTTCTGACCCCCTCCTCACAACATTCGTAGGTTAGGTTCATGACATAGATGATATAGCTTTGGATACTGGCTAGGCAGTATTATTAATACGGTAAGGCTATAATTGTTTACATTATATTTTATCCCTTTCGATGTGTGATGTTTTTCTGAGCTCTGATATATTTTTATATCTCTGTCTTTTCTATAGGATACCAGGGCAAACCAACTCAGGTTTTGGTAGATAGGATTTTTGAAAAAAAACTGGTTTGTCAGAATCTGGGTTGTTACACTGTATTTGTTGATCTCTGCTAAATATATATCTGTTTGGTGGTGGAGAATTTATTCTTTTGCTTAACACCCTTCTCTGAGACGTATGAGCTTAGAGGTATATATTGGCAGAAATCAATGGTATGGTATGGATTGACAATGTGGCATGATAAGATGCAAATGATGAAGGCTTATTGTTGAAAAGCAGAGCCTTATAGTAGATGATCAAAGCTGTAATGTCCCGTATTTTTATGATATTATAATTAATTAATTTAATTATTTAAATAGAGATTCAGAGATTGAAATGTTCGTTTAAATTAAATAACTTTGAATATTTAATTAATATAATAATTAAATAATATATTTAATTCTGGAATAATCAGGATTCTCTGAAATGGAAATATTGTGTGAATTGGACTATTTAAAATATATATTTCAGTTTAAATTTGAATTACGATAACGAATATATTTAATTAATGATGGTTGAACGTATAAATTATATTATAATTATAATCGAGCTCGAAATGGCGTGGCAGTTCGTTATTTGGCGATTTGAACTTTAGATGAGTATACAGAAGCCGTTTTAAATCGGATTTCTGTGAAAAAAGAAATGTTCGGAGCTGGCGAAGTATATCTTTCTGATGGAAGAGAAAAATCGGGATTTCATCGGGTATATTTTGATTTATGCCCAAATCAAATTTTCAAATAGTCGCTATGGAATTCCTTTATAATTTATAACTATTTATTTATATTATAAAAGGATTTTCAATATAAATTAAATACCGATTTAATCAGGATTTGGGGTGTAGAGTTATAAATTCAGATAGGAATATTCTAGAGCTGTATGGTATTCTATTGCGAATATATACGATAATATTTATTTTTAAATATTCAATCTAATTATTTTTAAATATATTTAATATTTAAATATGTTTATTTAGAGCTTTAAAAATAGCCAGTTTTGCAAACGAGCTCCGTTTTCGGTGAAACTAATTTTGTTGGATCCGTAATGTCAAATTATTGTTAGATTTCAAGTTTCGTGATTTTTGGAGTCAGTGTGTGGCCATACGGATTTTTAATGTGAAAAACAGTCAGTATTTTGACGGTTAAAAATACGCTGTCTGAGCAAACGGAGTCAGAATTCGACGAAACCAGTTTTATTGGGTCCATAATGTCGAATTGTAGTTGCATGCCCAATTTCATGATTTTTGGATATTATATGTGATTGTAGGAATTTTTAAACGATGAATTGAACTAAAAATCGAATATAAAAATAATATAAAACTTCTATAAAAAACCTTAACATCCTCTAACCCTAAGACTTTTTCATTTCTCGGTCAAGGCTTTAATGTCGCCGCTGCTTCTTATTCTTCTTCAAATCGCGAGTTTAAAAATCCTAAACAATTCAAGAAAACACACCAAATCATGTGAAATACAGATTTGAGTCGCTAGGGAAATTCTCTTCATTTCTATTCTAAAATCAGTGAGTTTGATGCAAGTTTTGAGGCGCTAATTTTCTACAGCGATGCCTAGGGTTTTGATATTCTCGAATTTTAGGCATTCGATTGCGATTTGAAGTATAGAAGTAGGTTTAGATGGAAGAAACGAGTTGTTTGGATAATTTTTGGTATTTTATGGAATTAATGATTGTCGCTACTTTACTGTTCTTGCGTGAAGACAGTGTTCGTTGCGACATCGTGCTTGAGTTCGAGTGTGGCGTTTTGGGTATGGTAAGGAATAGGGATCGAAGAGATAATCAATGGTGGTGGTAGTTCATTGTTCAGTGATCTAGAGGAGGAGATAAGTGGGAGAAAGGATCGGTTAATGTCTTGAATTCTACAGGAAGTTACGGTTTACAGGGAGGGGGAAGAAAGGTTTGGTAGACCCGGGTTTAACGGGGGTTGTTGGGCCAAGAATGAAGTGAGTGAGGCCCAATGGAATTAAATTTTCAAGTTTTTATTTAATTTAAATATATATTAACTTCGTAATATCATAACTTTATCATACGATACCAGAATTGGACGAAACAAGATCCGTTGGGATCGTATGGACGGGGGCTACGAAATGGAACTGACTGGGAGTGAATCGGAGCTCGTTACAATTTATAGCAAAATAAATTGTTCGATCTGAATCGACAACGGTTATCGATATTTAACGATAAACCGCCAATGTGAGTAAATCTCACTATTCTGATCAGTTTATATTGAACGATAACGCATTGAATTGGACCGTATCGTCAATACGAAGATAGAAAATATTTTTCGAGAATTTTTAGAGTTAGTATGTGGCCCCAGTAAATTGAAATACGCGTTCAAATTCCATATATAGAGTTATATGTTGATTTTGACGAAAACTGATCGAAACAGCTGAATCAACCTACGATACATATCCCATTGTCTTCGGAATGAGGGTAATTAGCTAGGGGCGAAAGTCGTTGGGTTTGATTTGGAGTTGGTATAAAAATTCACCTTTTAGAAAAATAAAATATTAAATTATAAATATATATCCTAACCTTATAATCTAAACCTACTTTCCCCTTCTTCAAATCGATTTTCGGTTCAGGGAAAAAAATGCCGCCTCCTTCTTTGAGCTCTCACCGCACTCAGGCCACCGCGTCGCCGCCCCTCGCGGGCCCCCTCCAACCGCGCCTCCCCATCGCCTTCACCTTCTCCTCCTCCATCTCGAAGCCGGAGACTGCAAGCCCCATCCGTGAACCAGAAAGTCGCGCCAGCCATCGCACCACCACGTCGAGCACCGCAATCTCCCTGCAATCGCCAGCTCTGCCCACCACAGACCAGCCGCGCCTCCCCTGACCTGCAGACACGTCCGACCGCCTACGCCCTGAAAACACCCCCGCGAGCCCTTTTCCCCAATTCAATGCGAACCTTAATTTTTGTAAGTCTTTATTCCTTTTCTGATTTTTATTCTAGGCTGAATATATTGATTTTGATTATCAATATATATGATTCTTTGATTTGAAAATATATGATTTTTCATTTAGTAAATATATGAATTTTCATTTATGAAATAATGATTTTGATTATAGTAAATATACGATTTTTCATTATATAAAGATTTGATTTGTATCATATAAAGATTAGATTTTTAAGCGAAGGTAAAATAGGATCTTTATGATATGAAAGATTTGATTTTTAGTAGATAAGGAAACGATTTTTATTTATAATTATAGATAATAAAAATATAATTTTTATATAAGTAGGAGGTTAAAAATATAATTTTTATATAAGTATGATAATAAAAATATGATTTTTATAAAGTAGAAGTATTAAAAATATGATTTTTATATAATAGAAATTATAAAAATATAATTTTTATATCATAGGAAGAATAAAAATAAGATTTTTATTTATGTAGAGTAATAAAAATATAATTTTTATTACATTACTAGAGGTATAAAAATAGAATTTTTATCTATATAGTAGCGGTGTAAAATTGTGATTTTTATGTATATAGTGGCTACGGACAATGAAATTGACGAAGGCGAGCACGACGAAGATTTCTACATAAGAAGAGTCGTGGCGTTTGGTTTAGCTAATCGGTGAGAACTTCTCACCTTTATTTTATTTCTAGTTGAAATATATACTAGGATGCAGATGGTGTTTAGTAGCACCTGACACCCGTCATCCACAGACCATGGACGGCTTGTTTGTTTGATTGATGTGTTGTGATAATTGATTGTGTGATGGAATGAATAAATATTTTATAGTTAAAAATATAATTTTTAATGTGTATATAAAATAAAGATTTATAAACAAATCGAACGATTTGTTTATATACACTGATTTGATTGATATTGATTGGGACGATAAATTTTACACATCGACCAACTGAACAAATAAAATCTGTGTTTGATTGTTTGAAACCCCACACGGGTATTGGGATGAAATTGGACATACACTAATCCCAATAATTAGCTGTATGTCGATCGATAGATTGACAGACTGTGTAAGCGTTGAACATTTATATTCAATGCTTTACAGTGTAGAGTGCACTATGGATGATGGATTGCTGTTTTCAGTGTTGTTATACACATTTGTTGTGTGAAATCCATATAATCAGATTATATGGTAATTAACTGTGTCTGATTCCAGTTCAGAAAGAATGAATATTTTAAAATAACGACTATTTTAAAATGACGAATATTTTAAAGTAATATTCAGTGAATATTGAAATGTCAAGCCGTGTTAAGTAGTTAAACGCCATTTTAACACGAACGGGAATTATGTCGATTTTACTCATTTGACAATGAATATCGAAAGTGATTTCAAAATCTGATATTTTGAAATGAATTGAAATTCGAATTAAATTGAAATGAATTGAAATTCGAATTAAATTGAAAAGATTTGAAATTCGAATGAAATTGAAAAGATTTGAAATTCGAATTAAATTGAAATGAATTGAAATTCGAATAAAATTGAAATGGATTGAAATTCGAATTAAATTGAAATGATTTAAAAGTCGAATTAAATTGAAATAGAATTGAAATCGTTTTGAGTTGAATTTAAAACGGATTGAAAATGAATTGAAATTCGAATTAAATTGAAATGAATTGAAATTCGAATCAATTTGAAATGAATTTAAAACAAATTTATATTGAAAAATTCAATTTTGATTTGAATTTGAAATGGAAGTTGAAGTCGTTTTGAAAACGAATTTAAAACGATTTATAAAATACGTTTTAAAAAGAAATCGACGAAATATATATATAATGGCCTGAATAGAATGCGCCGCACTGTGGCAGTTCGCGAATTTCGACCATTGACTTCGAATGGATATTACGGGAGATCCGACCGTCGGATTCTCCTAAAACCGAAACCGTTGGGTTCGTATCGAAAAGAGCTTTCTAACGAATGTGAGAAATTAGAAATCTAACGGTTGGATTTGGAATTATGTCCAAATCATATTTGGAAAAGGTCGTTGTAAGTGCAGTTCGATGGCCGTTGATGGAAATCGACTGTACGGGCCTCAATAAAATTATTAAAAATAGTAATAATCTGTGTAAAATCATAAGAAATGATTTGGGAAGAATTGTGATGAAAAATCCCATATTTGAAAAGATAAAAATAGATTTTTATAGAAATAAACTAGTTTTGAACTAGAACTATAATTCAATTATTTTTTAATAAATAAATTTGATTTGAAAGGGTTTTAAAAATAACCAGGATTTCCAATATATAGATTGGAAATGGATTTGAATCGAAATTGTCTGCGGAATATTTCGATGTGGGATTTTGTGATTATACAAATATTGTTATGGAAGTTTGAAAGATATATTTATATCGTTATTTCCAATACGATATTTATTGGTCGTAGAATTTGATATTGAATATAAGCCGATATATTTTCTATTCAGAGCCTTGTATTTAATATCAAATGGGATTTTGGTTTTTCGTGAATGGTGTCTTCATTAACACTGTTCTTAAACCCAGTTGAGAAAAGATTAAATCTTTTTATTTAGATTTAATGAAGTGTACCAATTAAAATATATTTAATTGGAATTGAATTGGAATTGATTTTTGGGTTTATCGTGAACGGTGTTTTAAATAACATTTGTTCTTTAACCCGACAATTAATGGAAGGTGATTTTTGGTTGTCGTGAACGGTATCTTTAATAATATTGTTCTTAGACCCAATGGAGTTAAGAAAATCAGAAACTAACTGGGGATTAGTTAAGTTGAATGTTTTCATGAGTATTGATCTGATGTTGGTTTCAACCTTCGGGGTTATTACTTAGGGAATTGTTCACTTGCTAATTTACGGTTAATGGTTGACGGAAATGAAATGTGATTTTGGGTTTATCGTGAACCGTGTTTTAAATGACATTGGTTCTTTAACCCAGTTAAAGATAGGATTTATTTCCTGGATTTGAATAATCATTAAGTAATGATTTTTGGAAATTAAAACTGAATTAGAGTTTTAATGAATCTTTAATTAGATTGAAAAGTGAATTTGATAATTAAAATTATAAAATTCAAGAAATGATCGAGAATGGAGTACCACCAGTTTTACTCCAGACGATAGTTAAATCATTAATTAGATTTGAACGTGAAATGGTAATTGAATTTACCGATAACACCGTGGTGTTAGATATGAAGTATTACTAGTTTTACTTCATGGAATGAATAGGTTGGGATTGGGAAATTTAACAATTGATTACTTCGGTAAGGTTCGTTAATCCCGACTAGTTTGGATAAACCATAATTTGGTTTGAATTGATATTCAAAAGAAGATTAAAGAATAAATTTAAATAATTTATCTTTGATAAAATTAATGGGAACCTTTCCCTAAAAATGTGAAATTTAGCAACTAACTGAAGATTAGTTAAGATGAATGGTTTCCTGGGTATTGATCTGATGTTGGTTTCGGTCTTCGGGGTTAATATTTGGGGAATTGTTCTCTTACTAATTTATGGTTAGTGACTGATGAATTGGAATGACGCATATGTTGTGTTTGTGTAACACTTATTTATTATATACGCGAGTTATTCAGAAAGGCCGGGTTTATCCCATTCTGAATAACTGATTCGACGTGGTGTCGAGGATGAAGACGGTGGTCGAAGACTGGAGGTCTTCACATCGTTTGGATAACTACTGATGATCTGGATTGGGCTGTACACCCAAGAGGAGGGAATCAGTTGGTGATCGTTCAGACGTACTTGGAGATCGATGGATATGCAAGGTACAAGGTGCCTCCGGTTTCGTTCAGACCTAGAACAGACTTGTAAATGGACTGTGTGTCCGACATTGGAAATCATTATGTGTGATTGATGGATATCGGTGGCATGGAGTGGTTTGCCTGTGTGGAATGCTAAGATTGAAATGATCAAGGCTTTTGTTGAAAAGCAAAGTCTTGTGGTTGATGATCAAAGCACCGCCTGTGTGGCATAGCTTTGTGTAACGTGAATTCGCGAGCCTCACACCCCGGTTGTGAACCAGAAATGGGAGAGGACATCAGGGAGGGCATGCGTTTCTTTCTAGCTAGAGGTGGTGTCAGTGCTTAAACTGGCTGACATTTATATTATTTTCACCTGTGTGGTTGTTGTTGTTGCGAGGCGCCTCGGTTATATCGGTTTCGGCCGATGCATTCTGGTCGGCAGACAAACGTAGTGTTCAGGCATAATAATCCACATCGGTGGACCGGCCCTGACGATCCAAGGCTTATCTGCGCGCTTGCCTGAGACACGGGCTAGAGCGTCTCGAATCGGTAGAGGACGATCCATGGCCTCGGTTCATAGATGGAAATGCAATTTCCAAATACGTGACTTTGCGGTTTTGATTGTAGAGCCTAGTATTGGCGACATGATATATGGTACCCATGCTGTCTATGATTGATACTTATGATTGAAATTGTTTTGACACTATACACTTATAGTAATAATAAAACATGAAATTTCACATACCAAGCATTCTTGGCTATTGTAAGGTAAAAACCCTATCCTCCGGCTTGCGTTGCAGTGCGTGATGGGATCTGGGTCTTATGATAGCTTCATTGTTCTTTATTTACCATTGCGTTGTTGTTTTATGCACTGGTATTCTTAAGAGGGAAACCGTTCCGTGTTATACGGCATGGTCCCTTGATTTACCTCACTTTAAAATAAAGATCAATAACTGTTTTAGTTCTCACACCAGTCACATGACTGACCTGGAGTTTATTGTTTTAACCTAAACTCTGGGTGCCCTTATTTTGACACGGGCAGCTAGTAGTTTTGGTTTTGCAGATTTATATTTACAGGAACTTGGTTTACAGCTGGAATGATATCCGAAAAGCTCTGTATCCGTATATCTCTTTCAGTTGTGTATTGTATTATTTTTGCGCTGCAATAATGTATTGTAACCTCTGATATTTTATGATGTGTAATATTGATTCATACTCTGTATATTCTTGTATTCTGATGGAATTGTTGTAATATACAATGAAATGTTCTTCTGTTTGTGTTCCGATGTGGCATGTGCTCAAAGTATCCGTGCTTTCCTTACCAGGGAAGTTACGGGTTTTCACAATTGGTATCAGAGCTTTGGTTTACAGATCTCAGAGAACAAGACACATTAGAACCATACGAAAGAATTCATCAGAGATCGGATTAGTAATATCCAATAAGAATGACTCGTTAGAGATGGGATCAGTAGTATCCTAGAATGAGTGTGAAGAGTATATTTTCAAAATGAAAACAATTTTTGTTTGATTTATTCAACATATTTGAATATTTATTTGTATAGAATTTGGACAGTCCAGTATATAGAGATTTTCATGTACGTCTGATCCACGTGTGTTGAAGTCTCAAATATACTGGGTAGATATAGAATCACACGCTAGTCATATGGAGGTGATACTGGTGATTGATATATCATCATTAGTGTTTATGTTCGAATGACGAAAGTGGGATTTCTATATGATTCCATTAGACTGGTTGCAGAACCAAAATATAGTTAGAATAAATTGTTGTGATTTGGCACCAAAAACGTGATTTTTTGACTATATATCAAAGTTATGAATTTTAAACATTAATCAACTAATTGATTGCTGATTGTGTTGTTTGATTACTGTTTTGATTGATTGAATGTTGAACCATATAGCCAAATTGTACCAAATAGTGAACTGTATTGAAAATTGGTTGCATTTGCATATATGTACATGTGCTTACATTGAACAGGTCATAGCAAGGAGGCTAGAGAAGAGGAATAAAATTGTTTGCCCGACAAATAGGTACATGTTTATTGTATTTCTTGGGTTTTGGATGATTTTATGAGCCGATTGGCTAGCTGTTTGGTTTTTTCTTTTTCTTTTGGATTGAAGAAGGCCATATGAGGCTATATGAAATATCCCGAAGTCCCCGGTGCAAGGGAGGTTATGGCGAAATTTTTCGAAAATTTAGGGTGTTAGGCAAATTTTTGAAAATTTTGGAAAGTTCTTAGAAACTGAAAAGTTGAAGAACTTAAGCCATAATGAAAATATTGGAAGTTGAGTTGATTTGTGAAACAACTTTCGGCTTCGTTCATTTTCAGGGACGAAAAGTTTTAAGTGGGGGAGATTGTAATAACCCGGAAATCCGAGCCAATTTAAAATTTTTATTTTGGCAATTTTGGTGAATTTTGATTATTTAAAATGAATTATTTTAAATAATAACGGCGGGAAATGTATTTTGAATGGAATTCGAACGTATATTTTATATAGATCGTCGTTAGAATATAAATATTTATTTATATATATAAAAGGAATTGAAAATGGCGCGGTAGTTCGAAAATTCAATTTCAAAATTCAAATGAATGTACAGAATTCAAAATAAACCGGATTTTAGCGAAACCAAAAATATTAGAATCTATTTGAGAATATCTTTCCAACAAATCTGAAAAATTGAAATTTTATAGCGGGAATCAAAAGTTATGTCCAGATGAAAATTCAGAATAGTCGCTATGGAATTCTGGCTCTTAAAAATAGCCATTTTGCAAACGACCTCGGAATTCGACGAAACCACTTTTGTTGGATCTGTGATGTCAAGTTATTGCTAGGTTTCAAAATTCGTAATTTTTCGAATCAATATGTTAGTGTGGCGAAGGAAAACGCGTTTGACCAGTTTCAGTTGATTTTAATCTACTGGAAAATGGCCATTTTTCAAACAGTCTCAGAATTCGACGAAACTAGTTTTTTTAGGAGGGTATCGTCAATACGAAGCTAGAAAATATTTTTCGGGAATTTTTAGAGTTAGTATGTGGCCCCAGAAAATTGAAATGCACGTTCAAATTCAATATATAGAGTTATATGTTGATTTTGACGAAAACTGATTGAAACAGCCGAATCAACCTACGATACATATCCCATTGTCTTCGGAATGAGGGTAATTAGTTAGGGGCAAAATTCGTTGGGTTCGATTTGGAGTTAGTATAAAAATTCACCTTTTAGAAAAATAAAATATTAAATTATAAATATATATCCTAACCTTATAATCTAAACCTACTTTCCCCTTCTTCAAATCGATTTTTGGTTCAGGGAAAAAAAATGCCGCCTCCTTCTTCGAGCTCTCACCGCACTCAGGCCACCGCGTCGCCGCCCCTCCCAGGCCCCCTCCAACCGCGCCTCCCCATCGCCTTCACCTTCTCCTCCTCCATCTCGAAGCCGGAGACTGCGAGCCCCATCCGTGAACCAGAAAGTCGCGCCAGCCATCCCACCACCGCGTCGAGCACCGCAGTCCCCCTGCAATCGCCAGCTCTGCCCACCACAGACCAGCCGCGCCTCCCCTGACCTACAGACACCTTCGACCGCCTACGCCCTGACAGCACCTCTGCGAGCCCTTTTCCTCAATTCAATGTGAACCCTAATTTTTGAAAGTCTTTATTCCTTTTCTGATTTTTATTCTAGGCTGAATATATTGATTTTGATTATCAATATATATGATTCTTTGATTTGAAAATATATGTTTTTTCATTTAGGAAATATATGAATTTTCATTTATGAAATAATGATTTTGATTATAGTAAATATACGATTTTTCATTATATAAAGATTTGATTTGTATCATATAAAGATTAGATTTTTAAGCGAAGGAAAAATAGGATCTTTATGATATGAAAGATTTGATTTTTAGTAGATAAGGAAACGATTTTTATTTATAATTATAGATAATAAAAATATAATTTTTATATAAGTAGGAGGTTAAAAATATAATTTTTATATAAGTATGATAATAAAAATATGATTTTTATAAAGTAGAAGTATTAAAAATATGATTTTTATGTAATAGAAATTATAAAAATATAATTTTTATATCATAGGAAGAATAAAAATAAGATTTTTATTTATGTAGAGTAATAAAAATATAATTTTTATTATATTACTAGCTTGTATAAAAATAGAATTTTTATCTATATAGTAGAGGTGTAAAATTGTGATTTTTATGTATGTAGTGGCTACAGACAATGAAATTGACGAAGGCGAGCACGACGAAGATTTCTACATAAGAAGAGTCGTGGCGTTTGGTTTAGCTAATCGGTAAGAACTTCTCACCTTTATTTTATTTCTAGTTGAAATATATACTAGGATGCAGACGGTGTTTAGTAGCACCCGACACCCGTCGTCCACAGACCATGGATGGCTTGTTTGTTTGATTGATGTGTTGTGATAATTGATTGTGTGACGGAATGAATAAATATTTTATAGTTAAAAATATAATTTTTAACGTGTATATAAAATAAAGATTTATAAACAAATCGAATGATTTGTTTATATACACTGATTTGATTGATATTGATTGGGACGATAAATTTTATACATCGCCCAACTGCACAAATAAAATCTGTGTTTGATTGTTTGAAACTCCACACGGGTATTGGGATGAAATTGGACATACACTAATCCCAATAATTAGCTGTATGTCGATCGATACATTGGCAGACTGTGTAAGCGTTGAACATTTATATTCAATGCTTATACAGTGTAGAATGCACTATGGATGATGGATTGCTGTTTTCAGTGTTGTTATACACATTTGTTGTGTGAAATCCATATTATCAGATTATATGGTAATTGACTTGTCTGATTCCATTTCAGAAAGAATGAATATTTTAAAATAACGACTATTTTAAAATGACGAATATTTTAAAGTAATATTCAGTGAATATTGAAATGTCAAGCCGTGTTAAGTAGTTAAACGCCATTTTAACACGAACGGGAATTTTGTCGATTTTACTCATTTGACAATGAATATCGAAAGTGATTTCAAAATCTAATATTTTGAAATGAATTGAAATTCGAATTAAATTGAAATGAATTGAAATTCAAATTAAATTGAAAAGATTTGAAATTCGAATTAAATTGAAAAGATTTGAAATTCGAATTAAATTGAAATGAATTGAAATTCGAATTAAATTGAAATGGATTGAAATTCAAATTAAATTGAAATGATTTGAAATTCGAATTAAATTGAAATAGAATTGAAATCATTTTGAGTTGAATTTAAAACGGATTGAAAATGAATTGAAATTCGAATTAAATTGAAATGAATTGAAATTCGAATCAATTTGAAATGAATTTAAAACGAATTTATATGGAAAATTCAATTTTGATTTGAATTTGAAATGGAAGTTGAAGTCGTTTTGAAAACGAATTTAAAATGATTTATAAAATACGTTTTAAAAGTAAATCGACAAAATATATATAATATATATATTATATATATAATGGCCTGAATAGAACGCGCTGCTGCAGTTCGCGAATTTCGACCATTGACTTCGAATGGATATTACGGGAGATCCGACCGTCGGATTCTCTTAAAACCAGAATCGTTGGGTTCGTATCGAAAAGAGCTTTATAACGAATGTTATAAAATAGCAATCTTATGGTTGGATTTGGAATTATTTCCAAATCAAATTTGAAAAAGGTCGTTGTAAGTGCAGTTCGGTGGCCGTTGATGGAAATCGACTGTACGAGCCTTAATAAAATTATTAAAAATAGTAATAATCTGTGTAAAATTATAAGAAATGATTTGGGAAGAATTGGGATGAAAAATCCCATATTTGAAAAGATAAAAATAGATTTTTATCGAAATAAACAAGTTTTGAACTAGAATTGTAATTCAATTATTTTGAAATAAATAAATTTGATTTGAAAGGGTTTTAAAAATAACCAGGATTTCCGATATATAGATTGGAAATGGATTTGAATCGAAATTGTCTTCGGAATATTTCAATGTGGGATTTTGTGATTATACAGATATTGTTATGGAAGTTTGAAACATATATTTATATCGTTATTTCCAATACGATATTTGTTGGTCGTAGAATTTGATATTGAATATAAGCCGATATATTTTCTATTCAGAGCCTTGAATTTAATATCAAATGGGATTTGGGTTTGTCGTGAATGGTGTCTTCATTAACACTGATCTTAAACTCAGTTGAGAAAAAGATTAAATCTTTTTATTTAGATTTAATGAAGTGTACCAATTAAATGATATTTAATTGGAATTGAATTGGAATTGATTTTTGGGTTTATCGTGAATGGTGTTTTAAATAACATTTGTTCTTTAATCCGACAATTAATGGAAGGTGATTTGGGGTTGTCGTGAACGGTATATTTAATAATATTGTTCTTAGACCCTATGGAGTTAAGAAAATTAGAAACTAACTGGAGATTAGTTAAGTTGAATGGTTTCATGAGTATTGATCTGATGTTGGTTTCGTCCTTCGGGGTTATTACTTAGGGAATTGTTCACTTGCTAATTTACGGTTAATGGCTGATGGAAATGAAATGTGATTTTGGGTTTATCGTGAACCATGTTTTAAATGACATTGGTTCTTTAACCCAGTTAAAGATAGGATTTATTTCCTGGATTTGAATAATCATTAAGTAATGATTTTTGGAAATTAAAACTGAATTAGAGTTTTAATGAATCTTTAATTAGATTGAAAAGTGAATTTGATAATTAAAAGTATCAAATTCAAGAAATGATCGAGAATGGAGTATCACCAGTTTTACTCCAGACGATAGTTAAATCTTTAATTAGATTTGAACGTGAAATGGTAATTGAATTTACCGATAACACCGTGGTGTTAGATATGAAGTATTACTAGTTTTACTTCATGGAATGAATAGGTTTGGGTTAGGAAATTTAACAATTGATTACTTCGGTAAGGTTCGTTAATCCCGACTAGTTTGGATAACCCATAATTTGGTTTGAATTGATATTCAAAAGAAGATTAAAGAATAAATTTAAATAATTTATCTTTGATAAAATTAATGGGAACCTTTCCCTAAAAATGTGAAATTTAGCAACTAACTGAAGATTAGTTAAGATGAATGGTTTCCTGGGTATTGATCTGATGTTGGTTTCTGCCTTTGGGGTTAATATTTGGGGAATTTTTCTCATACTAATATATGGTTAGTGACTGATGAATTGGAATGAGGCGTATGTTGTGTTTGTGTAACACTTGTTTATTATATACGCGAGTTATTCAGAAAGACCGGGTTTATCCCATTCTGAATAACTGATTCGACATGGTGTCGAGGATGAAGATGGTGGTTGAAGACCGGAGGTCTTCACATCGTTTGGATAATTATTGATGATCTTGATTGGGCTGTACACCCAAGAGGAGGGAATCAGTTGGTGATCGTCCAGACGTACTTGGAGATCGATGGATATGCGAGGTACAAGGTGCCTCCGGTTTCGTTCAGACCCAGAAAGGACTCGTAAATGGAATGTGTGTCCGACATTGGAAATCATTCTGTGTGATTGATGGATATTGGTTGCATGGAGTGGTTTGCCTGTGTGGCATGCTATAATGCAAATGATCAAGGCTTTTGTTGAAAAGCAAAGTCTTGTGGTTGATGATCAAAGCACTGCCTGTGTGGCATAGCTTTGTGTAACGTGAATTCGCGAGCCTCACACCCCGGTTGTGAACCAGAAACGGGAGAGGACATCAGGGAGGGCATGCGTTTCTTTCTAGCTAGAGGTGGTGTCAGTGCTTAAACTTGCTGACATTTATATTATTTTCACCTGTGTGGTTGTTGCTGTTGCGAGGCGCCTCAGTTATATCGGTTTCGGCCGATGCATTCTGGTCGGCAGACGGACCAGACTTACACCCCATAAGGTGGGGAAACGTAGTGTTCAGGCATAATAATCCACATTGGTGGACCCGCCCTGACGATCCAAGGCTTGTCTGCGTGCTTGCCTGAGACACGGGCTAGAGCGTCTCGAATCGGTAGAGGACGATCCCTGGCCTCGGTTCATAGATGGAAATGCAATTTCCAAATACGTGACTTTGCGGTTTTGATTGTAGAGCCTAGTATTGGAGACATGATATATGATACCCATGCCATCTATGATTAATACTTATGATTGAAATTGTTTTGACACTATACACTTATAGTAATAATAAAACATGAAATTTCACGTACCAAGCATTCTTGGCTATTATAAGGTAAAAACCCTATCCTTCGGCTTGCGTTGCATTATGTGATGGGACCTGGGTCTTATGATAGCTTCATTGTTCTTTATTTAGCATTGCGTTGTTGTTTTATGCACTGGTATTCTTGGAAGGAAACCCGTTCCGTGTTATACGGCGTGGTCCCTTGATTTACCTCACTTTAAAATAAAGATCAATAACTGTTTTAGTTCTCACACCAGTCACATGACTGACCTGGAGTTTATTGTTTTAACCTAAACTCTGGGTGCCCTTATTTTGACACGGGCAGCTAGTAGTTTTGGTTTTGCAGATTTATATTCACAGGAACCTGGTTTACAGCTGGAATGATATCCGGAAAGCTCTGTATCCGTATATCACTTTCAGTTGTGTATTGTATTATTTTTCCGCTGCAATAATGTATTGTAACCTCTGATATTTTATGATGTGTAATATTGATTCATACTCTGTATATTCTTGTATTCTGATGGAATTGTTGTAATATACAATGAAATATTCTTCTGTTTGTGTTCCGATGTGGCTTGTGCTCAAAGTATCCGCGCTTTCCTTACCGGGGAAGTTACGGGTTTTCACAAATACTGTTTTTCATATATTGTAATATATGATGTGATATATAATCTGTGTTGATTATGTGTATTTGAATGATATTAATCATTGTTATTTGGTATTTTAAATACCGTAAGAAATTCTGGGATGTAGAAAAAGGGGATTTTCAAAGTGTATTTTGAAAATGAATTATTTATATAAAATCAATGGATTTTATATATAAAAGGAAAATATTTGTAAAACAAATAGAAAAGGAAAATATTTGTGAAACAAATAGAAAAGGAAAATATTTGTGAAACAAATAGAAAAGGAAATATTTGTAAAACATTTACAAATAGATTTTAAAAGAAGATATTTGTACAAATAGAATTAAAAAGGAAAATTTATTTGTTAAATAAATAGAAAGATAAAAGAATATTTATTTTTTAAATAAATTGAAAGATAAAGGAAATATTTATTTATGAAATAAATAGAGTTATAAAAGGGAATATTTATTTTGTTAAATAAATAGAATTGAAAAAGGAATATTTATTTTGTTAAATAAATAGAATTGAAAAGGAAATATTTATTTGTTAAATAAATAGAATTGAAAAAGGGAATATTTATTTGTTAAATAAACAAATAGAAAAGGGAATATTTGTAAAACAATAGAAAAGGAAATATTTGTAAAAAAATAGAAAAGGAAGTATTTGTAATCAAATAGAGTTAGTCGAATATAGTTTAATCGAATATAGTTTATTCGAAGAAAAGGAGTTAATTGCATATAGTTTATTCGAAGAAAGGAGTTAATCGAATATAGTTTATTCGAAGAAGGGAGTTAATCGAATATTGGTTATTCGAAGAAGGGAGTTAATCGAATATTGGTTATTCGAAGAAGGGAGTTAATCGAATATTGGTTATTCGAAGAAAGAAGTTAATCGAATATTGGTTATTCGAAGGGAGTTAATCGATTAGAGTTAGAGTTAATCGATTAGAGTTAGAGTTAATCGATATTGTTAATTGATTAGAGTTAATCAAATAGAGTTAATCAAATTTGAGTTATTCGAATAGAGTTAATCGAATATAGTTTATTCGAAGAAAAAGTTATTGAATATAGTTTATTCAAAGGAGGGTTAATCAAATACTAGTTTATTCAAAAAGGAATTATCGAATAGGGTTCATCCGGATGAGAGATTATCAAATATAGTTTATTCGAAGAAAAGGAGTTAATCGAATAAAGTCATTTGAAAAGGAGTTAATCGAATGTAGTTTATTCGAAAGGAGTTATCGAGTAGAGTTAATTGATCAGAGTTAATCGATTAGAGTTAATTGATAAGAGTTAATCGATTAGAGTTAATCGATTAGAGTTAATTGAATAGAGTAAATTGACTAGGGTTAATTGATTTGAGTTAATCGAATAGAGTTAATCGATTAGAGTTAATCAAATAAAGTTAATTGGTTAGAGTTAATCAAATAGAGTAAATTGGTTAAAGTTAATCGAAATAGAGTTAATTGGTTAGAGTTAATCGAATTAGAGTTAATCGATTAGAGTTAATCGAATTAGAGTTAATCGGCTAGAGTTAATCGAGTTAGAGTTAACCGGCTAGAGTTAATCGAGTTAGAGTTAACTGAATAGAGTTAAAATGAGTTAGTCGAATATAATTATTCAAAAGAAGATTATCGAATATAGTTTACTCAAAAGAGAGATTATCAAATATTAGTTATTCGAAGAGAGTTAATCGAATATAGTTTATTCGAAAAGGAGTTATCAAATAAAGATTAATCGAAAGAGAATTATATGTTGAATTCGATTATATCGAATTCGGGAAAGTGCACTTTCCGTTTTTAATCAAGATTTAATGATTTATTTATAAATTACCTATTTAGTTATTTAGTTAAATTAAGGAATAAAAGTTATATTTTGAAGTTAGATATTTCAGAAGTAGGGATTATAACACTATTGTTATAATCAAATGATTTCGATAAAAGAAGTGGATTCGTAAATAGAATCTGAGAGTTACGTAAGGAAGTTATTAAAGATTTAGATGGTGAACTTTGTCTATTTCGAAGTTAGAAATGTTGTTCAGTTAAGGTCTGAGAGGTAATTACACCCCAACTTGATTGACTTCGTTTTTAACTAAGGAATGGTTAAGGTCCGACAATGAAGATTGGTTAAGTGAATTTAGTTAATGAGTGTAAGGTTTTGAGTTGGCATAGCGATGTTTTATTTAAACATCTGTTTAAATCCAAATGCAGGAGTTTTGGAAATGTTTTCCAAATAAGAATCACAAATTTTTTCTAATATAGAAAATAAGAAATGGAAATGTTTTCCATTGTTGATAACGTATATTTTCTAAATTTAGAAAATAAGAAATGTTGAATATATGGAAACATGAATAGGGAAATGGATAATTGAATGACAAATTAAATTAAAGTGGATTAGTGTTGATTGATGATTTGCTCGGTAAGATTTCCATTTGGAAATACGACCGTTTTTTGTACACATGTTTTCCTTTGATAGTTAAATCACCAACTATCGAAGATTTTGACCATTTCCGTTGTCAATACGGAGAGACTGGGATCAGATTCATTATCTGAAAACCATTCTGTATGGACGTTAGCGTTGCGATCAAATATGATGAAGATAATTGAAGATGGAGTTATGCAAGGGTTGTCCTGTTTACAGAATAGTAACTTTGGTTTGTCCAGTCCCAGGACAACCTGTATGGAAGAATGTCTGACAGAGTATATTTAATAGATCGCGTAAGTTGATCTCTTCAAACGTATATACGTTGGTGGCGGAGGAATTCATCTCCCTTAGCTGTATACCCGTTGTATTTTTAGGGAAATTAATTTGTGATTTGGCGGGTATGACGATGTAACATTCAAAGTGAATAAATGTGTGATCTACCAGAGATAAGCGTAGCCTCTAGCCTCACAACCGGGAAATGAAAAAAATCCGGCAGGCAGCATGGCTATGTGGGTTGCTTCCATTAGGGTGTATTATCACCTATCTAGATATATTCATTTCATTATTTAATCTATTTGATGTTGTCCCATTCGGGAAACGGTTGCTGACCCCAACCGTTGGTGATATACATTCGATACACTCAAGCGAAATGAGTGGTCGGTCATGTGTGGCTGGGTTGCAAGATGTTCTTGTTGAACCCAGTGTATTCCTATCTAGAGGTACACTATCGGAAGGTGGTTCCATACCTTGTCATAGTTGGAAATCCATTATCCAATAAGTGCTCGCGATTTTGGTTGTATACTATGTATGCAGAACGTGAGATGAAAGCGTTTCTTCTAGATGATTATTATATTGTGATTGATAGACACTATTATAATATCAAAAGAGTTTTGATATAAAGTTTATCGTTTTTTTCAAAAGGATTTTGAAAGTTAAATCAAATGTTTTGGATTCTCATAAGGGAAAAACCCATTCCGTTATATGGCGTGGTCTTATGAGATATCATTTAATTACTCAAACTGTTTTAAACTGTTTTACTCACACCAGTCCCATGACTGACCCAGAGTTTTATTTTGTTTTGTTTTCCCTAAATTCTTGGGTGCCCAATTTTGTATGGGCAGTCAAGTAGTCAGGATTTTTCAGATATACTTGGAGAGCTTGGAGCAGGAGGCTTCAGGATTATATAGCTGTAGTTATTTCCGCTGTGTTGTAAGTGTTATACTCTGATAATGTTACTATATACATATACCAATTTTATTTCAAAATTATGTATCTATTATATGTTGTTCGTTCCGCTATGAGAATCGTATTTACTCTGATGTTGTATGTTCTTCTTCTTCTTCTATTCTAAGTTTCTATCTTATCTATTCTCACCCTCTAATTTCTTTCATGGACTATCTGGTGTTTCCGATGCTTGGGTAGTCGACATTGAGTTTATGTCGATAACCAGGATCGCGAAAACCCGGGTCGTTACAAAAGCACAGCCCATTTTAGGCATAGCTTTGTGTACAGCGTTACTTCGTGAGCCTCACACCCCGGTATGAACCAGAAACGGGAGAAGGACCCCAGGGAAATGGACATAAGTTATTTTCTAGCTAGGAGGGCTGTCAGCGTTTACAAGCCCTGGCATTTTACTCATGTGTATGTTTCTTATTATTACTTGATGGATAGAGAGGCGCCTCGGATATTGTTATGGTCGACATTACTGACCACATTTTATACCCCATAGGGCAGGCTAATGTATAGTTTATGGTATAACTAATCATCGACGGATGACCGGCCCTGGTGCTTCCTAGGGTCACTCGAGCTCTGATCTTGAGACATGCGCTAGATTGTCTCGAATTCGGCAAGGACTATCTCTTGCCTTTGTTCATAGATGGAAATCCAACTTCCAATACGACATCATGCAGCTTTGATTGTAGAACTAATATGGCGACATTGTTAGAGTTTATGCCCTAGAGGCAATACATTTGATGGGATTGATAACACTGTTGATGTTATTATTTTATTTGGAATAAATTAAAATATTCTGTTATGTTATATTTACTGCGTAATATAAATATTAGCATAATAGAAGTCCTTAGAGTTATAATACAGAGTTATATAGTTCAAGTAAGTGACTTGGACTTAAGATTATATAATATATATTAAGTATTGTAACTCTTAAATGTCCCTAGTCGAGTTTTATTGTACATATATATAGGACAACAATAAAGCACTGAGACTAGTATGTTGATTGACTGATGATCACATCTCATTGATCATTGATATACGCGATATTAAAGTCAAGACATAAATACGCATTAGAGTATAGCGTATTGGGCTGACCCACCGTGAAATAACTCCATGGAATATAATTAACAGTATCATGAGTTATTCTCATAGTGACAGTGATGTAATGGTCCTCAGACATGAAATCATTATAATTTTATTCGAGGATATTTGTGTTTTGATATCATCTAAAGTTATTCGTAACAGAGTAACGATAACGGTGATTGTTGGATACGTCTCGAATCGAATAGAAATTATGAATGATCTAGATGGAATTTAACCCTGCAATATATTTGTAGTGATATCCATGGGCCTCTTGATTGAGTGAGACTGTGAAATGCATGGTCGTGCTCAAATACTGATTTGTTTTAAACAGTCTACTCATCGATCAAGAAAAACGGATTAAATTATAACGAGGATGATACGATCCATGCCTCTAGTTTAATCCTCGATATGTTGGTTAAAAGGATTATATTACATTGAGACACTTGTCACAGAAAGGTTGTATCGAATCGATAATTTTATTATAACTTGGGTAGCAGCGACGTATTGCTAGATGCCAATCACTGTTTATGATTTTAAATACGATTTAAAATCATTGCCAACGTTATAATAACCTATAGGGTCACACACTTAGAACGTTACGATGGAAGAACATTTAATTGGATAAATAAATAAATTATCAAATATGTTGATATTTATTTAATGTTGAATTGGTATATCGGGGTTCCTTGTTTTATGGTTCACATTCAATTTCATAAAGGAAAAACCGTTTCCTTTATAAGGTGACGTGAAAAACCATTTAGATGAGATAAGATCAAAACAATCAAAATCTATCGAGCCCCTTTCCAGAAATCCAATTAATGGCGGCTAGGGCTAGCACCTTACTTTCCTCTCCTTTTGATTCGATCAAAAAAGGAAAGCGTTCGTGTGGACTAAACTATGGAGGCGGGGCGTCTTGTCTCACGCTGATTCGAATCAACCCAAAACCATATCGATTTCGTGGCAAAGGAGAAAGCTTTAATGAGGTATAATATTCGATTTACAAATTATCATGTAGATCTAGTAGAAATTGATTGAAATTTTGTTTATTTGATGTGAATTCAACCAATCATTTCCTTCAATGGTATCAGAGCCAGGTTTTATGTTAATTCGTAAATTGAGTATGATTTGGGTTTCGATCTATTCAAGTTATATACAATCCGTAAGCTATTGTGAACATAGTAGCTATGATAATCCATATAACCTCATTTAAGTTGAAACTGTTTCATTAGAAATGTTTTGTATATGATACTGAGATAACTGGATCTCGGGATTAAAATAAGTAATCTTATTCTGGTTTAAATTGTTTAACCATTCCATGCTTACAAAACTCTGATATGTTATAATTTAAAGATAAACCCAGTTTTATATAAATCTGAAATAAATTATAAATTAATATATGATATTAATTTTAATAAGAGTTCAGATCTTATCTGTCATAATGGATGATATAAGATATACATATATTTATAAATATATGATTAGCGATTTTGTAAGCTTTTCAAACAGATTTGGATACTGTTATGGTATTATCTATATGTAAATAGTACTTAATTTTAGATGTATCCAATTTTTTTTTTGTTTGTCCATCTTGGCAAATTTGATTTGTTAAGATAATTGCTTAAACATTTTTTTTTTTTGACTTAATGAGATTAATCACAATCGTATTTATAAACAAATGTGCTATTGATCAAAAGGAACAAAGTTGTTTGTTGATCACAAGAATGAATACAAGATTCATTGTTGACTTCCTTTCGTTATAGCAAGTTTGTAATATTGATTACTAACACAAGATGATCTTCAAGTCAGTATATATGATATATATACAGAATAGTCTGTTATGATATATAACACGCATAAGAATTCAATGTAAACTATACATGGTTATATGTTTACATTATGGTAAATGGAATGAGTTCATTTTTACCTCAAATGTATTCAAACTGTGTAGTTTCTTGTTTTATGATAAATACATGTTATAAAACCTTATAAATAGAGCTGTTAAGAAGTTACTAAAATTTTATTTAATTCATGTATTAAGGATACTGACTTGGCTTTCATGTTATTTGTACATAAATAGTATATGAATCTGGTGTTTATAACTGTTATAAACTAGATTCAATGATAAGTTAAAATCTGATTTTAACGAAAATCTCATATAACTTTTATCCTATCTGTGTATCATTGAATCCCAATGATAAATCATGAACCCGGTTATGATTAATCTTGATAGGCATGACAATCTTACTTCTATCTTGAAACACAGATTTCAGATGTTATTATTGGATGATGAATCTGAAAATGTTGATTAATTGCTGCCTCCAATTGCTTTGTATGTAAATTAGATCATTTAAAGAATCATCACTAGATTTATACTTGTCAGCATAAATGTTGTGTACTTATCAAAAGTATATTTATATTTATTCTTGACTGTTGAGATTATAATTTGATGAATAGTCATCAGATGAATGATCATCAAAAATATGAGTTATAACAGATTTGTAGACTATTAAATTATTCATTATCTGTATGAATATGTTAATGATATCGATCAATGAACACCATTAGTTTGAATAATCAAAAATGTTTTATTAAACTAAGTGTATTCTTCCTTTTAGACTCAGTTATACATGTATTTTACTTTGAATAAAATTCTGTTTTAATGGTTTGACCATTCAAGCTTTAGATATTAATAACTTTTAATTTGATGAAATTAATTGTTATTATGTCTTATTTATTTTTTTTATATATTTATTATGATAAGTATATATATATATAAGTCTGTTTTCAAAACACTGATGCAAGTTAGATTTCCTTCTTATATTTTATTTTATACCAGTGTATATGATCACGTTGATATAAAATGATTTCAAAGTTCTTTTATATAGTGCTGATAGAATATGTACAAGTATACACATATATATATATATATATATATATATTGATATATATGTATATATGTATGTGTATAATTCCTTATATATATAGATATATTAAGTGTACATCAAACAAAGTTAACATATATGTATTGACATATATGAAATTAATCTGTTATACAAAACTGCATATGGATTTGTATTAACTATATGTATACCTATGATGTAAGTATACAACATATACACATGTGATTTCCTGGTTTTAATTTTATGCTACTTGTATTAGTTATTGTAACATGATACTAATTACAGCATAGTCTAAAACTGGCAACTCATGATATACTGATATCATGGCACTTTGATATGCTGATATAAATCTGAGTTATAAACACGGACCATTGATATAAATTGGGTTTAAATGTATAATAACCATATATATATGTGTGTGTGTGTGTGTGTGTGTGTGTGTGTGTGTGTGTGTGATCACCAGTGCTTAAATGGTTAATATTTATATTCTGTTTAATATTTAAAATATGGATGGTTTAAACTGTTTAAATCTGAACTGTCTGAAATATTTTAATATGGTATAATTAAAATGTTTGAGCTTGCATAGTTTAAATATTAAAATCTAAGTAGTTTAAAATGTATAGATATGATCTGTACAAATGCCTATATCTGGATACCTCGAAATGTTTGATTCTAACAGCTTGAATGTTTGTATTCGAAATTTGGGTACACTGGCCATAGCAAATATGATTTGCTAGTATTTCGTCTTTAGTTTAAGTATTCTCCACATATATTTGAATCTGTTTTCTTTTATATGTTATTCATATGCTAGTTGCTTGAATCACATATGATCACAAAAATTTCAATTTGTAAACAATTAAGCTAATACATTGGCTATTGATTCAATACATGTAGATGTTATATATACATTTGATGTGTATATAAATAAATGCAAGATATTAAATACACATGATGTATTTAACTCTGCCAAATCCGTGGACTGTGTATTGAAATTGTTTCATACAGGCAGGCATAATGTAGCTGAAATTGTTTCAGGCCAGCCGAAAGAACAACTCAAAAGGACTGGAATCGTTTCAGTTCAGCGAAAGAACAACTCGAAGGGACTGAAATTGTTTCAGCTCAGAAAAGAACTACTCGAAAAGGACATGGTCACGTAGTTGCAGAAATTGCTGTTTTCTGTTTTGTTTGAAAATGTACAAGTCTGTAAAGGCCAATGTTTGTATATGTTAATTAACATGTATAATCTTTTAAACTTGTATGTAATACCTATTTGTATGTTGACAATGCAAGTTAATGGGTGGTCTATTGAACCTTGTAGGGTTTAAAAGGGTCTGACCCTTTCACTAATTCTGGTTCTTTTATTGTGTGAAATGTTAAAATCTGTTGCATATGAAAGACATTGTTTATTAATGTCTGTGTAATCATGTTTTGAAATGGGACAGAATGTTGTTATATATGGTTAGTTTTGGGCTTAAATTCATTTATTAGGAATTGTTGTAATGAATATTGCCACGTTAACTATACATGGAATGGTTACTTTGATTTGCTGTGAAACCGGAATTGTATATGAATTATATATTTATTTGTAAATATAATATTAGGCCCACCTTACAAATGAATCTATGTTTCTCCCTTATATTTGTAACTTGCAAGTTATTTTAGCATAGCTTTGTGATGGCTTGTGCTACTATACAAATTGGCTCTGATATGATCAGTAGAAAGTCGATATAAATGTATATAAGATATATGCGTAAATATTATTTATTCAACTTATATTACGAAAATATACTACATGTATTTTGATATATGTAAATGACTATAATATTGTTCCCCACTACGAATTATAAATTCCCTTTATGGCAAAAAAAAAAAAAAATTGTTATATTAAGTCATGGTGACGTCTTCCAATAATACACTCATCAATGTCCAGAATCACTGGATGCAGGTAATGCCAAAGCATTGTGCATCCTTTTGTTTTGGTTATATGCGACGGAGTAAGAGTGATACTTGAACTGTATTATTGGGTCGGACTTAACTAAGCTGCATAATGAGATTATGGCTTAGAGACAACAGCATGAATTATTCTATATTTTGAGCAAATGAATAATACTGAACAAAATGTTCATCATGCGATCCAAGAATTATATACGATATAATTGACATAAGATGTCTACCTAAAAGGTTGTGTTTTGGGGATTTGCCAAAGCAGAGTCAAAACATGATTAGATATGGATCTTGGAACACCATTATATACATATACCAATATGTATATATAAACAGAGGGATGTTAATTTGAGTGGGAGCATATTTTAGTTTAAAATTATACATTTATGTTAATATAAACTTTGATTGTCAAAATAACAAATAACTTCGATAATTTAAATTAATCCTTGAGAAGGATAAATTAAATTAAATCGAATTTCCTAACTACCATTGAAATTTGAGGATTTTCCTCAAACAAATTAAAACATAATTGTTCTAACAAATATAGAGGATCTAAAATAAGTTAAAGTATGACTTCAACTGAATAAAATATAAATGTTATAATAATCTACTTATATATTTCTAGTATTAGATACTAGATATAAATCACATAAATGTATGTTGATTTACAGAAATTACAGAATAAGTAGAAATTTGATATAAGAACAAGTGGACTTACAATTGAAAATTAAGCAAATGTTGATAGATTATCCATAGTAAGTTGATTCTTGTTGGATATACTGGCTTAATTAAATAAATAAAATAATTGTTATTACGAAATTCCAATTAAAATAAATGTTATAAAATATCTTGTTTAGACAAGATTGAATTTCATTTGTAATAAAAGAATAATTGTTATTCATTTTATTTAAGTGAAATATCTATGGAATTTCACAAGTAGTTAATGAATTTTATAAATCGTTAACTATAATGTACTTGACATTAATACTGAATGGATTAAATTTAGTGATTTAAATCCAACATACTTTTAGCATTACCAGTTAGCCCTTATAAACAAGAAAGTATATCAAAACTCCATAGTGATGGAATTTTGAAATCATTTGATTTCCAATCATATGAAGTATGCAAATCTTGTTTATTAACCAAAATAACTGAATCACATTTCACTTGACACGACGAATAAGTGATAAGTATTGGGACTCATACATAATGATGCATATGGAGCAATGAACACATAAGCTAGAGGTAGGTTTTATTACTTCATTATATTTACTGATGATATCAGTAGATACAGATATGTGTATCTTATGAAACACATATCAGAATCCTTTGAAAAGTTCAAAGAATTCAAAATGAAGGTTGAAACCAATTTTATTAGAAAACTAAATACTTTTCGAACAGATCGAAAGAGAATATTTAAGCCAACTATTTAATGACTATCCAGACGAGTTTGAAATAGTTTCACAACTCATTCCATCTAAAACACCATATTGGAATGGTGTGTCTGAAAGGAGTAATCGCACCTTATAAGATTTAGTAGGATTCATGATAAGTCATAAAGATCTTCCAACAAATTAAATTTAGAACAATTACATTTAGTCCTACTAAAATGATTTTAAAGACGCCATATTAAATACGGACCAGGAAATGTCCTAGTGTATCTAATACGATGATTTGGGATGTAAAGACATTTCTTAAACGTCCTTTCTCTGATAAGATCAGACCTAAATCAGATAATTATTTTGTGGAAATAAATTCTCTGAGAATAAAGTGTTTATTGCTCGATTTGGTATCCTTTTGAAGGAGAGCCAGTCTCTAAGATAACGATGGGAATGAAATAAATTTCGAAATGTGTCGAAAACCCACAAAATACCATCGAATCTTGTATAGACAAGAAATTGAGTGGGAGTGAGACAATAATTCTAATGATATTTGATAACATATTGATTACTGTAAACAATGTTAGTTTTAAAACTAAGAAACAAATACTGATTCTAAGAAAGAAAATGTTTGGATTAAAAGTTCATAAGTTGAAATTAATATCATTGTTGATCAAATGATTTACATTGCGATAACAACATGGCTGTTGCTCAGGCCTAACACCTTAAACTCACTATTAATCCAAACATATATATTTAAGAAATATAATTCTTATGTGAATTTGTTCACAGAGGAAATGAACATATCTGCAAAGTTACAAAAGTTGTAATGTTGCAGACCTACTGAATTAAACTCTGTCGTAGCAGAAGTTTAATAGTAACACTAGTTTCATGAGTATATGATATATGAATGATTGACTCTAGTGCAAGTGGGAGATTGTTAGAGTTTATGCCCTAGAGGCAATACATTTGATGGGATTGATAACACTGTTGATGTTATTATTTTATTTGGAATAAAATAAAATATTCTGTTATGTTATATTTACTGCGTAATATAAATATGAGCATAATAGAAGTCCTTAGAGTTATAATACAGAGTTATATAGTTCAAGTAAGTGACTTGGACTTGAGATTATATAATATATATTAAGTATTGTAACTCTTAAATGTCCCTAGTCGAGTTTTATTGTACATATATATAGGACAACAATAAAGCACTGAGACTAGTATGTTGATTGACTGATGATCACATCTCATTGATCATTGATATACGCGATATTAAAGTCAAGACATAAATACGCATTAGAGTATAGCGTATTGGGCTGACCCACCGTGAAATAACTCCATGGAATATAATTAACAGTATCATGAGTTATTCTCATAGTGACAGTGATGTAATGGTCCTCAGACCTGAAATCATTATAATTTTATTCGAGGATATTTGTGTTTTGATATCATCTAAAGTTATTCGTAACAGAGTAACGATAACGGTGATTGTTGGATACGTCTCGAATCGAATAGAAATTATGAATGATCTAGATGGAATTTAACCCTGCAATATATTTGTAGTGATATCCATGGGCCTCTTGATTGAGTGAGACTGTGAAATGCATGGTCGTGCTCAAATACTGATTTGTTTTAAACAGTCTACTCATCGATCAAGAAAAACGGATTAAATTATAACGAGGATGATACGATCCATGCCTCTAGTTTAATCCTGGATATGTTGGTTAAAAGGATTATATTACATTGAGACAGTTGTCATAGAAAGGTTGTATCGAATCGATAATTTTATTATAACTTGGGTAGCAGCGACGTATTGCTAGATGCCAATCACTGTTTATGATTTTAAATACGATTTAAAATCATTGCCAACGTTATAATAACCTATAGGGTCACACACTTAGAACGTTACGATGGAAGAACATTTAATTGGATAAATAAATAAATTATCAAATATGTTGATATTTATTTAATGTTGAATTGGTATATCGGGGTTCCTTGTTTTATGGTTCACATTCAATTTCATAAAGGAAAAACCGTTTCCTTTATAAGGTGACGTGAAAAACCATTTAGATGAGATAAGATCAAAACAATCAAAATCTATCGAGCCCCTTTCCAGAAATCCAATTAATGGCAGCTAGGGCTAGCACCTTACTTTCCTCTCCTTTTGATTCGATCAAAAAAGGAAAGCGTTCGTGTGGACTAAACTATGGAGGCGGGGCGTCTTGTCTCACGCTGATTCGAATCAACCCAAAACCATATCGATTTCGTGGCAAAGGAGAAAGATTTAATGAGGTATAATATTCGATTTACAAATTATCATGTAGATCTAGTAGAAATTGATTGAAATTTTGTTTATTTGATGTGAATTCGACCAATCATTTCCTTCAGACATGATATATGGCGCCCATGCCGCCTATGATTGATACATTTATATTCGAAGTTAATTTATTCACTTATAGTAATAATAAAAGATGACATTTCGTGCATCAAGCATTTTCGGGTATTATAAGGGAAAACTCTATCCTCCGGCTTGCGTTGCATTGTGTGATGGGACCTAAGTCTTATAATAGCATCGTTTTTCCAAAAAGCATTGCGTTGTTTTCTTTTAAACTAAGGGTCATGTGGAGTAAACTCATTCCGTGTTATAAGGCGTGGTCCCGTGATTTACCCAACTTTAAAATCAAGCTAATAACTGTTTTAGTTCTCACACCAGTCCCATGACTGACCTGGAGTTTATTGTGTTATCCTTAACTCTGGGTACCCCTATTTTCCATACGGGCAGCTAGTTGTTGTGTATGACGTAGTTGTATACACAATTATATGTTTTTTGTTGGATGATAACAACCAAATAAATATTATTTTAAATGAGTTTATTACTGTACTGTTCTATATATACATAACAGACAGGAATATTATATTTATATTTAAATAGAATACGGTTGTACAGGCATTCATATATTCATACAGTATTTTATTTAAATATAAATATTTTATTTCATACATTCAAACAATACAACTCTTGTGACTCCACTATTTGTACATCTCACATTTCAATTTCAGACAGGACATATACAGTTTCATATACAGTACTCCTCACTAGAGTTCTCATCTCACTCATATACAATAATATATATATATATATATATATGAATTCACTTTGACTCATATACACTGACACATATACGTTCTCTACTAAATCTTCTGTCTTCCATCTTCTGTCTTCACAGCATCTTTCAGTCAGTCCAGTTTTCATACCTGTCACATATAGAAACACACACAGTAATCTTGAACAAAAATAATTTTTTTTCTAGCAAATATTATTTTATTTTGAATTTTTTTGCCTTAGAATTTCGGTGTGTTTCTCATCATCTTTCATGACTTGATCTGATATGTGAATGTAGCACGCGCACGATATATGTATACACACACATGTGTATGTATATACACATATTATAGTACAGGGATAGGAAAATCTATACTGAATAGCTGCATATACACACGTGTATAAATATACACGTGTGCACTGCCTCGCCAATCAGCGAGCAACTGAGGAGTAGCCACGAGGACCATCTCGACTCAGTGCACACATGAAAACAACTCAGTGTAAAGTAAAGCAAGTGGTCGAGACATATTCAAGTGCAAGGTTCAAACTATCATAGCCAAAGCAGCATGAAGGATTCGGCTACAACAAGGTGGCAAACACAAAAATGGTCGAGCTCAACCGTATGGTGCATGGGTGAAACAGTATAACATGGTGGTGCACACAGTGAATAATACATATCAAGGTGGTTGTGATGCATCAACATTTCAGCATGCTCAAATGAGACAGTGCCAATATACATGCAAGCAAAAGGTTCAATATGCAAGTGAAATGATCAGAGAATCTATGAGTAC
The DNA here is from genome assembly GCA_030737875.1 of Allium sativum. NCBI lineage: Eukaryota > Viridiplantae > Streptophyta > Magnoliopsida > Asparagales > Amaryllidaceae > Allium > Allium sativum. Next base: position 55,125,445 of record CM060910.1, read on the forward strand.
AACATTGATTAAACATGAAAGTGATGTGGCAACTTCATATTGTCAAGCAAAACAAGGACAGCATGGAACAACAAAGGTTAGTCAATCACATAGGAGCAGGTACAAACTACATAGTTGGCAGAGCATGTGGAATAAACAGCAAATTCATGTTTCAAAATATCAACATATATTCATTTCTGGACATGCACAAGTATGGTCAAAGGTGAACAGAACACATGCGAGTGCACAGCATAGGCAAGTGTCATGCTTCAGGTCAAACTCAAGTAATAAGTAAACAACAATGATATGTAATGTTCATATGCAGTGATGATCAAGTTCAAGTGACATTTGTATGTACAAGCATGGATTATGCAGTCCAAATAAACATAAACAGGTGTAAGGATGATGACACAACATGAGACATAGGTGCAGCTACAAGTATGTTTAATATAGCAAGCTATATGGTTGAGCACAAGGCAAGTCAAAGTTTCAAAGCCAAGAAACATTAAATTCAAAGATGTAGGTTCAAAGTGACTACATAAGTGCCACTGAAGCAATGATTCAAAATAGCAAATATCAAGTCAAGGCAAAGAAACTCATATATACACAAGGTCTGGACATATTACTCATGCCAATGGTCACAAGAATAATGATGCAAAAACTTTTTATTAAAGTTTAAAAGCTTTCCAGATTTAAACAAATTATGTTCAAATATTTTGGCAAATTATATTCCAGAAGTTAAGGACTTCATTCCAAGCCGAGATTTCAAGACCAATAATGTACATGCAAGCAAATCAGAAAATATATATATATGGCAACAAGGATCACACAGTCATGGCAAAGAATCAATTCATCGGTTTCCAGAAATAAAGCAGTGTTTTTAGCAAGTCTTTCAATCAAGCTTTTTCAAAACAGGAATCAGCAATCAATTTTTTAGCAATGGATTGTCATGGTGACAAGGCAAAATCAAACTCGACAACAAAGAGCAAAAATGAAAATCACAATACAGTATGGTATGAACATGATCCATGCAACAAATCAAAGAATCATGTTTGGTAAGTTTTTATTTGGCCAAAATCAATCAGAAAATGGACAAAGAATTTTTGTTGGCAGGGCATTCAAATTTTCATTCACGGCAGTTTTTTTTATAACAAGGTAAACATCAATTTCAAGGTCAATCAAAAAGGAAAGTTTTCAACAACAAATCAAGTGTGGATTCGTTCAAAGGGACAGAAATAAGTCTGGATTCATTTTGTTATGGCAATTCAATTAAAAGCCGAGGAAACCAAAATAGGAAAATCAGGCCAAGTCATTCTATTCGAAATCAGAGCAAGTTAAGGGATTCAAGCTCCTATTTTAACACCATATCATCAACGGCCTTGACATCGAAAAAACACAGAACGATTCTAGAGGAATTCAAAGACATTAAACACAGAGAACTCGCAATTTTTCCGAGCATTTTCGATCACGATTGATCCCAAATCGATCAAGCCAAATCAAAGAATATCCAGTCGAAGATTAAAGCCACCCAAGATTAAAGGAACAAGCAATTTCATTCACCAATCGATTCGGATTTGGGATATTTTCCAGAACCCTAGAGCCGCCGCCATTTTTGTTCAAAAGGGAAAGTGATCGGGTGATAAATGAAAAAGGGTGCAACACAATCTAAAAGGGCCGACCGTTTTGATGTGAAGGGATTTTTATTAAATTCCTTTTAACTAGGGTTTTTAGTGTTTGTTTTATTAATTTTTGTATTTTCTATTTTGTTTCAAAAATCGTCTGAACAGTTTCTTGGTTCTGTAAAATCTAAGGAAACCAGTTAGGGTGTTGACTGGCAATTGATAGATTCTGTAAAATTTAGGATTTACTGGTTATGGGGTTGTAATCAGGGGAAATCTGTTCTCGGGGATTAGAACAGTCTAGGGTTTTGAGCGTAGGATTAGAATAGGAGCAAGGTGTTCGTGAGTGTACATGGTCTTGTATGCGGGATCTATTCATATACCTAGTAGAAACCATAGGAATGCAGAAGTAGGCAGGATTTCGCCGAAGCTAGGTATCTCTGTGTGTGATTTATTTTCTGCACTTTTATTTCTCTGCATTCTCTGATCTGTTTATTATTTTAATATCCCGTAAGTTTTTGAACTCGACGAAATTTTGTGATAATCCCTATTCACCCCCTTTTAGGGTTAATCTAGATTCAACAAGTGGTATCAGAGCTTTGTAATTTCATTAACTCTAGAGTCATGGGTCATCCTAGTTGTCAGTCTTCTGAGAGTTAGTCTAGTGATATTCCAATTATTTTCAATGAAACAGATTTTTTAATTTGGAAATCAAAATTCGAATTATATTTAAAATCTTTTAATTTGGAATATTGGAATATTATTGAAAATTTGGGAGACATGTTAGGTAAGAGGAATAAGGTTTTAAATGCTCGTGTTATGCATATTATTTATTCCTATCTCAGTAATGAACAATTAAAATTTATCTCCCATTGCTTAACTGCGCAGGATATTTGGAAAACTCTCAACACGCTATATGGAAAATCTGACAACTGCTTAAAGCCCCAGAATGGCAACTCAGATTCAGATCTATGCTTAACAGGTTATGTAGATGAAATTTCAGATGGATCAGATGATGGAGAATCAACAGGTGTGCTGAAACGGAAAAAATCACATACAAAGATTTAGTTTATATGTGCGTTGATTTGACTAAATTCGTTGATAAACTCAAACTGAAAATTAAAACTTTGAAATCTGAAAACTCCGAGTTATTATGCAAAAATAATGTTTTGAATTGAAATTTGAAAATATAGAATTTTCTAATTCTATGTGCGAAAATTGTTTGAATTTGGAAAATAGTCTTGCTCATCTTAATGAAATATTTGAAAAGCTTGAAAACCAAATTTTGATTTTGAAAAATAGTGTGGATGAGCTAAATCATAGAAACAATTTTCTGCAAAAGGAATTAGATAATTTCAAGATGTATGAAAATTCCAAATTTGAATTTTGTGAAAAAGAAAAGTTGTTGAAAACTGAATCTGCTTTGAAAGAGCTTGAAAACGAAACTAAAAAATTCAAGATTTTTGAAAAACAACAATTTGAAAAGCAAATTCAGTTTGAATCTGAATCCCAAGCCAAAATTAAATTACTTGAAAATGAGAATTTGGTTTTGAAACAGTCCAATGCTGAACAGAAGATCGCTATAAATAATTGCTCAAATTTTATAAAAGAAAATAGCGATCTAAAATCCAAAATTCAACGATTAGAATCAACTTTGGATAAATTTTCTAATGGGGAGAAATCGTTGAATATGATGTTACGAAACCAAAAGTCTATTGGAAATAAATGTGGTCTTGCCTTTGGGAGAAATAATGTTTTTGAAAAACGGAATTCTAATAATTTTAAAAATCCCTCAAATCACTTTGGAAATGTTTGTTTTGAAAATTTAAACTCTGAAAACATCAAAGGATTTTTAAATCAAAATCTAGATGAGAATTTGTTTTGTATCAATCCATTTAAACATTCTTGGATCCCAAAAGGAAATAAAACAACTTGGACTAAATTTAAACAGATTTGGGTTCCTAAGGGCACAAAGGTAGATTCGAATGGATCATTATACAAACAAGTTTGGGTACCGAAAGTTGTTAAAAAAACTATGAGTGGTTTTACTAATTTTGTTAAACCACTCAATCCCCTAAACTGTTAGGTACCGGAGGAGGCTGAGGATCAGTTGTGAAAAAGAGATTTGTATTCAAGTTGTTCTATATTTCTGTATCCTTCAAAGATCCTTGGCCAAGATTTGTTGAGTTAGAGATTTATTTACTCACATCAATTTCAGGTATAACCTCTAAACTCATCTTTGTAAATATTTTTTATGTTTTCCCTCCTTCTATCTCTTCTGTTTATTTTCTTTGTATGTTTGATTTGTCACTATCATATCATTGTAATTTTTTCCTTGGGCTTTCTTAAACTTCCAATAGTAGAATTCATATTTTCTGGAAATTCACTTCATTTGTATGAAACTCTAATGTTCTAATCATTTCCAGATCTTGTATTTAAACTTGTAAATATCTGTAATTTTTCTGAAGTTTATTTTCTGATTGCTGAATTCATAACAGTGTTGATATATTCTTGTCATATCTTGAACACTGTTAATTTGGATTCTAAATTTTTGAAGATCTGAATATTTAATGAAATTTCACACACCTCTGCTGTTCTGAGTTTCTTCTAATTCAATTTAGAAAAGCTTGAAAACTTATACACATTACAGCACTCTGTTATTTATCAGTTGTGATAATTTCAGAAATTTTCAGATTGGCTTGAATATTTTGAATTGTATTGAATCAGTGATACATCTTCAATTTCACTTCTATTCATGATCATTATGGTTGAAATTAGTTTCTTTGAAATCATGTGAAACTCTTGATATTTTGAATCTCACACACCTCTTAAATTTGAAATTATCAATCTTGTGTGACTGATTCATTGTATCTCAAAACTTGATATTGATTCAAGTGATTCCAAATAAATTATTTTTAATTTTTTGGATCACGAATATCTCTCAAACTCAATGTAAATGATCTGAGATTTCTCTTATGCTTGTCAGAGAAAATTGTGAAAAATTCTTTTGAAATATAGGTATTGAAACTCTCTGTTATTTCATTGTTACTTGATTTAAATGTTTGTTTGTTTAAAATCATTTGAAATTATTGATTTATTGAATCTCACACATATCCTGAAACTAAAATTTACATTCTGATGTAACTGATTCACCGAATCTTGAGAGTTTCATATTCCTCAAATGATTTCAAGTAAACAGTATTTTTAATCATTAGATCATGAATCATCTGTTTGCTTCTCTGATACATGTGCATAATCTGTTATCTTGTCTGCTTGGGCTTTGTACTTAATAATTCTTTTGTCTATAATATTCTTGTTCAGTATCATGTCAAATATCTCATGATTAGAGACATCAAGTGGTATCAGTTTAGAAGCGCTGCATGTTTTTTGCTGTACATATATATATTTTTAATCCCTGTTGGCTTGTATAGTTTTTCATATCCCTCTTGTAATTGATTCTCAATTTTAAAGTTATTTATTGATTATTCAATCAAAAATTGAAATCTATATCCATACTGAACTGTACTTATAATTCATCAAAATTATTAACAAATTTTGAAATTGTGATGAATTGTGACTACAGTATATTTCACAAAAAGAGGAGATTTTATTTAGATTCTTCATGATGGTTGAACATTTATTATAATATCTTTGAATTAGCAATTATTTCATGACCATCTCCTTTATCTATCATCATTCTGCTATCCATGATAATTTTATATTAATGTGGAGAGTTAATATTTTTTTTTTGAATAAACAGTGGAATTATTTGTGATAGAAATTGGACTATGTTATTATTCAGAATTAGTGATAATTGAAAATTTTCAATGATCCCGATACAATCGAGCATATTTCATAATATAATTAATTTAGAAATTTATTTCATAGTCCATTTCTGTACCTACCACAGTTCTATCATTCATATTGGTTGTATATACCGAGGTGTTTTTCTATTTAAAGCTGAAAATGATAAAATATATAATTAATCATAAGTGTATCTCTAGCCTGATTTAAAAATCCAAGCTCTGGTTATGCATGGTTATGAGACAACTTATAATTTAAGCTGCGACTGACCTCATTTAAAAATCCAAGCTTTGGTTATGTGTGGTCAGTGTGCTCTTAAATAAAAATAAAAGATAAAGGAAATATTGTGCTATAAATTGAAATTAATCTGAAATTCTCCTTGGTGTATAAAAACCAGCCTATCAATCCATCTTTCTAATCTGTGAAATGTGTTGAAATTTTATGAAGTATTATGATTTGTTGATTGATATCTATTGGGATTTGAGATTATACGATTTTTTCACTTTAATTGAATTATTAATTATAGTCCAAGTCCAACACTATTTTTGTACTTCATTTTTAAAAAAAAATATCTTTTGAAAATTCTTGGAAATCATATTTTTGTAACTCTCTCCATTTTACATAAAATTCATCGTAAATCTGTCATTTTCTAAAAACTGAAATATGCCACCTGTTCTCAGAATATTATGATTTTGTTTGATTGATTGAGATTTATGATGACTGTTCTTCCTCTTATGCTAATATTATATTGTTTTAGTCACTTTTCAACTATATTTTAATTTCTGTATCCTTTTGATGATAACAAAAGGGGGAGAATGGATTGAGATTTTGATTTATGAGTGAATATTTTATAAATATTTTTAATTTTGAAAATTTATTATTATTCATAACATTCATATACTCGTGCACAGTTATAGGGGGAGTTGTCAGTTGTAGGGGGAGCTGATAAATAGGGGGAGTTCAATATTCACTGTCAAACACATTTATTATGCTCAAAATCTCTTATTTGTTTGTCATCATCAAAAGGGGGAGTTTGTTGTATTTGACGTAGTTGTATACACAATTATATTTTTTTTGTTTGATGATAACCACCAAATAAATATTATTTTAAATGTGTTTGTTACTGTACTATTCTATATATACATAACAGACAGGAATATAATATTTATATTTAAATAGAATACGGCTGTACAGGCATTCATATATTCATACAGTATTTTATTTAAATATAAATATTTTATTTCATACATTCAAATAGTATAACTCTTGTGACTCCACTATTTGTACATCTCACATTTCAATTTCAGACAGGACATATACAGTACTCCTCACTACAGTTCTCATCTCACTCATATACAATTATATATATATATGTATGTATATATATATACACACATTAACTTTGACTCATATACACTGGCACATATACATTCTCAGCTAAATCTTCTGTCTTCCATCTTCTGTCTTCACTACAGCTTTCAGTCAGTCCAGTCTTCATACCTGTCACATACAGAAACACATACAATAATCTTGAACAGAAATAATTTTTTTCTAGCAAATATTATTTAATTTTGAAATTTTTTTTGCCTTAGAATTTCAGTGTGTTTCTCATCATCTTTCATGACTTGATCTGATATGTGAATGTAGCATGCGCACGATATATGTATACACACACATGTGTATGTATTTACACATATTATAGTACAGGGACAGAAAAATCTATACTGAATAGCTGCATATACACACGTGTATAAATATAACGTGTGCACTGCCTCACCAATCAGCGAGCAACTAAGGAGTAGCCACGAGGACCATCTCGACTCAGTGCACATAGGAAAACAACTCAATGTAAAGTCAAGCAAGTGGTCGAGACATATTCAAGTGCAAGGGTCAAACTATCATGGTCAAAGCAGCATGAAGGATTCAGCTACAACAAGGTGGCAACAACAAACACAAAAATGGTCGAGCTCAACTGTATGATGCATGGGTGAAACAGTATAACATGGTGGTGCACACAGTGAATAATACATATCAAGGTGGTTGTGATGCATCAACATTTCAGCATGCTCAAATGAGACAGTGCCAATATACATGCAAGCAAAAGGTTTAATATGCAAGTGAAATGATCAGAGAATCTATGGGTACAACATTGATTAAACATGAAAAGTGATGTGGCAACTTCATATTATCAAGCAAAACAAGGACAGCATGGAACAACAAAGGTTCGGTAATCACATAGGAGCAGGTACAAACTACATAGTAAACAGAGCATGTGGAATAAACAGAAATTCATGTTTCAAAATGTCAACATATATTCATTTCTGGACATGCACAAGTATGGTCAAAGGTGGACAAAAAACATATGACTGCACAGTATGCAAGTGTCATGCTTCGGGTCAAACTCAAGTAATAAGCAAACAACAATGATATGTAATGTTCATATGCAGTGATGATCAAGTTCAAGTGACATTTGTATGTACAAGCATGGATTATGCAGTCCAAATAAACATGAACATGTGTAAGGATGATGACACAGCATGAGACATAGGTGCAGCTACAAGTATGTTCAATACAGCAAGCTATATGGTTGAGCATAAGGCAAGTCAAAGTTTCAAAGCCAAGAAACATTAAATTCAAAGATGCAGGTTCAAAGTGACTACATAAGTGCAATTGAAGCAATGATTCAAAACAGCAAATATCAAGTCAAGGCAAAGAAACTCATATATATACACAGGGTCTGGAAAGAATACACATGCAAATGGTCACAAGAATAATGATGCAGAATTTTTTTATAAAAGTTTAAAAGCTTTCCAGATTTAAACAAATGATGTTCAAATATTTTGGAAAATTATATTCTAGAAATTAAGGAATTCATTCCAAGCCGAGATTTCAAGACCAATGATGTACATGCAAGCAAATCAGAATATATATGGCAACAAGGATCACACAGTCATGGCAAAGAATCAATTCATCAGTTTCCAGAAATAAAGCAGTGTTTTTAGCAAGTCTTTCAATCAAGCTTTTTCAAAACAGGAATCAGCAATCAATTTTTTAGCAATGGATTGTCATGGTGAAAAGGAAAAATCAAACTCGGCAACAAAGAGCAAAAATGAAAATAACAAACAATACATTATGGTATGAACATGATCCAGGCAACAAATCAGATAATCATGTTTGGCAAGTTTTTATTCGGCCAAAATCAATCAGAAAATGGACAAAGTATTTTGTTGGCAAGGCATTCAAATTTTCATTCACGGCAGTTTTTTTTATAACAACGTAAATATCAATTTCAAGGTCAATCAAAAAGGAAAGTTTTCAACCAAAAAATCAAGTGTGGATTCATTCAAAGGGACAGAAACAAGTCTAGATTCATTTTGTTATGGCAATTCAATCAAAAGACGAGGAAACCAAAATAGGAAAATCAGGCCAAGTCATTCTATTCGAAATCAGAGCAAGTTAAGGGATTCAAGATCCTATTTTGATACCATATCATCGTCGACCTTGACATCGGAAAAACACAGAACGATTCTAGAGTAATTCAAAGACATAAAACATAGAGAACTCACATTTTTCCCGAGCGTTTTCATCATGATTGATCCCAAATCAATCAAGCCAAATCAGAGAATATCCAGTCGAAGATTCAAGCCACTCGAGATTAAAGGAACAAGCAATTTCATTCACCAATCGATTCGGATTTGGGAGATTTTCCAGAACCCTAGAGCCGCCACCATTTTTGTTCAAAAGGGAAAGTGATCGGGTGATAAATGAAAAAGGGTGCAACACAATCTAAAGGGGCCGGCCATTTTGATGCGAAGGCATTTTTATTAAATTCCTTTTAACTAGGGTTTTTAGTGTTTGTTTTATTAATTGTTGTATTTTCTATATTTTTTTTAAATCATCTGAACAGTTTCTAGGTTCTGTAAAATCTAGGGAAACCAGTCAGGGTGTTGACTGGCAGTTGCTAGAGTCTGTAAAATCTAGGATTTACTGGTTATGGGGTTGTAATCAGGGGAAATCTGTTCTAGGGGATTAGAGCAGTCTAGGGTTTTGAGCGTAGGATTAGAATAGGAGCGAGGTGTTCCCGAGTGTACATGGTCTTGTATGCGGGATCTATTCTTATGCCTAGTAAAAACCTTAGGAATGCAGCAGTAGACAGGATTTTGCCGAAGCTGGGTATCTCTGTGTGTGATTTATTATCTGCACTTTATTTCTCTGCATTATGTGATATGTTTATTATTTTAATATGCCATAAGTTTTTGAACTCGATGAAATTTTGTGATAAACCCTATTCACCCCCCTCTAGGGTTAATCTAGATCAAACATTAGTAGTTTTGGTTTTGAAGATATTATTTTCACGGGATCCTGGTTTATAGCTGAGGCAATATTCGAAAAGCTCTGTATCCGTGTATTTCTTTTAGTTGTATTTTGTAATTTTTTTCCAGCTGCTATGTATTTTAAAAATGTAATTTAAAGCTCTGATATTTTTCTGATGTATATTATTTATTCATACTTTGGAATGTTCTTGTACTCTGATGTAATTGTTGTAATAAGCAATGAAATGTTCTTCTGTTTGTGTTCTGATCAGTGTTGTTCTCAAAGCAAACCGTACTTTCCTTTACGGGGAAGTTTGGGTCGTTTCACCCTACCTCCTGTAGCTCTTTCCTCCCCATATATATATAACGCATCCACCAGTATATATTTCTACTTCCCATGGCCATCTCGAAATCTTTCAGCTCCACTTTTCTTTTCTCCATCGTTCTAGAAATCAAGACCACCATCCCATGCAACTTCAGAAACCGCACTACCTGGTCACTATTTCCACGCCTCCAACCACCTCTGCCAGAATCCAACACTCAGGTTACTACCTCCAGTGCATCGACCCTCCCTCCGCTGCTCTGAAAAAGAAAAGCAGCGACAAATATTTCCAACAAAAGTCACCAAAACCCATGACCCATGCGCCTTACCCTCACAAACTCCTGTACGCACTTAAAATCTCGAATCAATGCTCCATTTTCAAAAATCTTCAATTCCTAGAATACGCTGCAATATTTCCAAAGATGGAAGTTTCAAGTCGAATGCAACAAGATGCACAAGGGTCGAAGAGTATAATAACCCGAACTCGTATATATATTTTTGTGATTTTTAAAGTGGTATTTTAACTTAAAATGACTTTTTCTCTTTTTGGTTTTCTTTCCTAAAGCCATGGAACTTGCCCTTTTAATTTTTCGTGAAGAAGATCACGTAAATGGTTTGCCCCTGTGTTTTTATAGATAGCTTTTCCTTTAATGTGAAGGAATATATTGTAGCGTAGGTAAAGGTTGGGCTGCAGCTGCCATGAGTTTTCCACATTAAAGGCGAATAGGTGATTGTGAAGGCATAGGCTGTTAGTAATAGGTTTGCATATGTGGGAGGATAGAGTACGAGACTTTGGGGTGGAGGAACACACACATACATATTATATTTATTAAGGATACCAGGTAGCATAAAATTTCATTTGTTTATGGACTGCTAACAACAAAAATCGAAATACAGTTGTGACGAGTAATGTTCCACGGTCCCAAAAATATAATAAAATAGACAAATTAATTTATTTTTTGAAATTCCATAAACACAAATATAGGGTATACAATACATTAAACGAAAAGAGGCTTATTTTCCAAATAAATAATTATTGAAAAATTCTATAAATTAAATTAAAAATACGTCTTAAAAATCTTATCCAAATTCGAAACCAATATTTTATTATATTTAATAAATCGTGATGGCTTATAAACGATTCTATAACAATTGTTTAAAAATTTAATTTGGACATGCCTTACACTCTATAATACAAAATCTCGATTTTTCTCTTCCATTAAATAAATATAGCTAAATAGATTCGAAGGTTTCTTGTTTCAAAGAAATCCGACTTATAATGAATCTTGTATTGTCGTTTAAAGCTTAAAACGAAATTTTACGAACTACCGCGACGTTTCGAGCTCGATTATAATTATATACATTCAATCGTCATTTAATTAATAAATTCGTTATTATAATTCAATTCAAAACTGAATTATATCCTTTAAATTTTCTAATTCATACAATGTTGCAAATTCAACAATTTCCAACCATTTCGGAAATTAAACATATTATTCCACTGTTTATATTGATTAAACATTCAAAATATTTGAATTCAAGCCAATTAAATTATCAAACCACTATATTTGTTAATTATTACATCGTTAAAAATATGGGACGTTATAGATCAGCTAGAGATTTTAAGCAATTCTTCCATTTCATGAAGATCTATGGTCTTCAGTGCTCCATCTTTATAAATATCCCTGCAGATTAGTTTCGAGCGCTACGTTGGTTCAAAGTGGTTTTGGGTCTAGTTCTCATCCCGGTCTCTTCGAAACAATACGTCAAAAAGGTCCAGTAATATTTCATTTATGGTTAGTGTTTAAACTATCAATTCAAACTAGTATTGTCAAGTATATTGGTAGCTCAGGCTTTTATTATTCAAAATCATTCATTAAAACTCCTTATCGATCTTTGAAATTATTTCATTGATTAAAAATCAATTTCAATTACTTGTCTCGATAAAACCATATTCTTAACCTATAAGAGTAAATGTATTCACAAAAACTCCTATTGATTTCTCTTCATTCCAAAACATTACCACATTTCATAAAAAATCTTTACATTATCTAAGAAATCAAATGATATACATATCATTATACTTCAAAGTCGACCAAACAATCTTTAAAGTATACCTCATTTACCTTAAAACCCAATATGTTTATTGCATTTTAGCAATCTTGTAAATACCGTTGCAGTATTCTTTTTATGGAATAATAAATTTAATTTCAACATCTCTTACCGTCACAAACTAATACCATCCTTCGATAACAATGAAGTCATCCAAGTTGAGGTATTTTATTTACTTCTCACACCTTGACCGACAACATTCTTATCTCAGAAAAGATAGAAGATTGTAACTCAAAGAACCATCTTATTCATAATATAAATCAAATCTTATTTCTTTAATAAAAATATGGTTTTTATAAACCATATCGTTATTTTCAAAAATCTTGGTCTATTCTGATCATTTTTACTTAATATCAACTACCCGTTTTAAATTCAGTTATTCAATTCCATTTGGAATTATATATTTCCAAATGTTTCTCCCCAAGACCATTTTATATCATATAATAAAATTAAATCTTGAATCTTTATAACAAAAGCCTTTCCTATTAGATTAAAATAATTAATCTAATTATATTGCTTAATTGTTTACTTAAAACTATTTATTCCAAATTACTAACCCGTAGGTTAATTACAACTTAAATAGCTTATAAAACTGATTTAAATGTCAAATCCTTATTATATAATCATTTTATAATATTTTGTAGAAACATGTTTACCAATATATTTTTCAAGCTTTATTATAATGTATACAATATAACTAAAAATCTTGTTTCGGTTATAAAATAAATCTTATAACTTAACTTCATTAATTCGCCTAATGGCAAATCAACGTTTAGACCAGAAGGTGGATTTTATGCCATTTGCTGCCAATCCCTCAATCATTACTGTCTATTGATTCAAATCATAACAACGTTGAATTTTAATTCAACGTCAACATCCAAACAGGTTTTCAATGTCAGTGGGGTTCAATCAGTTCATATATAATCAGTATGAAAACAAACAACATATATAATATTTGAGGAATCCGGTCGGACCCCTCCAACCTATCTTTCCCTGCATCACATATCATTATAATATTTCATAACAACATATAAAAATATATTAAACGATGATTAAATAATTAACGTCAACCATTCAATCAACAATAGGCATCTAAGGCATTCAATCAACTAATATATATTGTCAACCATTAAACTTAATTATATGCATTTAATCACATCATAGAAATGTGTGAGATTTAACTCACTTTTATTTTCAATTGACGGTTGTCACATTATTTCGTTTAATTTTAAAAGACGTTTAAAATTAAATGAAAACTCGATAGCTTCCAATCCCTTTTGAATCAGCTCAGTAGCGTAACCTTCGTCTCTATGATTCCAACGAATCATGTTTCGCGTGAGTTTGTTCACATACGGAAAAGTTACACTATTTACACGATTATAATATATATATATATATTTAGCTTACCCTAAATTAATATGCTTACCTTAATTACATTATTAACTCGATCAACAACATTTCCAACCTGTCTTTCCCTTTCCAAACATTTTAGTTTCATGCACAGTCAAACCTTCCTTCTTTAAAAAAAATTCCCAACAAAGGCCCAACCCACGTACCTGTATTCCACAGCCCATCTCGTGCTTAAATCTTTTCCCCAAGCTTCATGGATCCATCGCCGATTTCCTCCTACTGCGCCTCATTTTTTATATATATATATATATTATTTTTTTATATGGTGACCGAACAACTTCATACTAGATCTGAATCTTCGAACGATGAAGGTAGGCCTATGGATCGGAGGCCAGGTAAGGAAGCTATGACATCTTTTACTGACAGAGCGGAGTCTTCACGCAGGATGGGGTATGAGAGAGGATCGTTTGTTCGCATCAATCCTAGGGTTTCAGGAATTTCAAATCGTCAGAGGAGGGGTGGCCATGGATTTGACGGGTTGTCTTGTGAGACCCGAAATACTGCACAAGCAGTGCTTCAGACCAGATCTACAGTTGAGGGGGGAGTGGATACTCGAACCAAAACTAAGGATCAAGTGGTCCATCGAGCTCCTGGAAGGGTTGTGAATTTCTATGAAAGGAATTGGAGGAATATACATACGGACGTAGTTGCAGGTAATTCGAGAACGTGGATCCAGGCGGCGTCTGGAGGTATTGGACAGGAAAAGGACAATTATGTTGACCTAAATTATATACAACCAGCAACGATTAATAATTGGAAAATTGCACGCATGTCAGAATCTTCGAGTATGAGAGCAGTTGACAAGTGGAAAAACTCCATTATATTTTACGTATATGGATCCAAGCCATATCATTTGCATTTGAAAAGATATATAGAATGTATGTGGAAACCATTAGGAAATTTCCACTTATTATCAAAAGAGAATGGTTTTTTTATAATTCGATTCGATAATATTGCGGATTGCGAAAAGATTTTGCAAGGAGGATCGTATTCTGTTTGATAATAGAATTATCATTCTAAAAAGGTGGTGTGTGGGTATGAGATTTAAGAAAGACCTTTCTGACTACTATGCCGCTGTGGGTTAAATTTTCTAATATGGAGTTGGAGCTCTGGGATAGGGAAGCGATGAGTGCGATTGCAAGTGTTTTGGGAATGCCCATAAAAATGGACAGAATTACGGCGGACGAATCTAGAGTGGCTTTTTCCAAGATTTTAATAGAAATGGAAGCGTGTTCGGATTTTCCAACAGAGGTGGAAGTGGCTTTACATACGGGAGAGTTTTTGAAAGTTAGTGTGGAATATATTTACAAGCCACAATGTTGCAAGACGTGCAACGTTTTTGGGCATTCTTCTAAGCAATATAAGGGTAGAACTGAGGGTATTTGGTTACCAAAGGTAGTGGATAATTCGATGACTCGAGAGAATGGTGATATTACGATAGAAGTGAATGACTCGGTGAACGCTTTGGAAAATGCCCAGGAAGGTAACTTGGACAATGTTTTGACGAGAGATAAAACAGACGGGAACTTGGAACAAGAAGCTAGAGACATGAATATTACTGCACGCATTACAGGGAAAACGTTTCGGTTGGTACATCTCATGAAACAGTAAACCACGAGCAGCATAACCAACCATTGACAGGAATTGCAAATGATGTTTCTCACAGAGAAAACGGGGGTGAAGTTATAACCACCATTGAAAACAACAATTATGTAAATGACACCAACATAGAAACACAGCCTACATCGGATAAGTTACATGATGAGAACGGGGGGCTATTCAACCCTTTTACATTTAATAAATTTACATTTTTAGCTTCAGAAAAAAATGAATTTGAAAATTTACTAAATGCTAAATATGTTAGCCTACGAACAAAAATCTTGTGGACAGCAGTGGGAATGTAGAGGACGTTAACACTGCGGTTGAGTAGATGAATACGGTCCCTATATCTGGTGGAGAACATGTTGAATCTTTGGATGCCAATGATAAAGTTGATTGGTTTGACTCTGACGAGAAAAATATCATCAAGAATATTAATGAGTCCGAGGCAGAACCCATATTACCTGTAGAACCTGAAAAAGAAAGGGATGTATCAGAGCATGTGGAAAAAAACAAAAAATTCTTAGAAGAGGTTGAAGCAGCTAGTAAGTGTTGGATCTAGATTAACCCTAGAGGGGGGTGAATAGTGTTCATCACAGTTTTTAATAGAATTAAAATTCTAACGAGATATATAATAATTAACATATCAAAGAATATAGCGGAAACAGAACTGCAGAAAATAAATCACACACAAATATACCCAGCTTCGGCAAAACCCTGCCTACTGCTGCATTTCTAAGGTTTCTACTAGGTGATAGAACAGCTCCCGCATACAAGACCATGTACACTCGCAAACCCTGCTCCTATTCTAACCCTACGCTCAAAACCCTAGACTGATCGATATCCCCTTGATCAGATTTCCCCTGATTACAACCCTGTAACCAGTAACCCGGATTTTACAGACTCTGCCAACTGCCAGTTAAACACCTAACTGGTTTTCCCTAGATTTTTACAGAATTCTAGAAACTGTTTTGATAGTTTACAAAAGAATTGAAAATACAAAATAAATAAAAAGAAAGCAAAAGAAACCCCCTCTTTAATACAAACTAATCCCTTTTGACTTATGTTGGCTGCCCATTTTCTTTATTTGTTCAGCCTGATCCTTTGCTTCTAAGGAAATGAACATGGAGACTATGGGAAAAAGGAATTTTCGGGTTTCTTTGAAATCCTCCAACTCGAATCGATTGATTGATGTTCTGAAAGAAATAATCTCCAAAGCTTCTTCAAATTTATGCTCCTGCTCGATTCACAGTCTTGGATTGCAATCAAAAACGTTTTGTGAGTTCTCCGAATTTGATTAGATTTTTGCTCTTGAAATTTTGGATTTTTGTTTATGATGCAAATTGCTGATGAGGATAAGTGTTAATATAGGATAATAGAATCCTTTTGTTGCTCTGATTTCACTGAATGACTTGACTGATTTGCGTTGCGTGATTTCTTCCCTTTGGTGCCTTGATTGAATCGCCCTTGAAAATTTTCTGGAAACCTTTTTGAATTGTTGCCTTATAACACCTTTGTAAAATAAAGAAATAAAATCTTTGGCCCACTTGATATTATGCCATGAAATCATTTCTAGAAAATGAATAAAGCTTGCCAAAAAAAGGTTTAAATGATATTTCTTGGAAATTCAACATTCTCTTTACATGATAGCTGCTCTGCCTTTAAATGATTTATTGATTGAATCAGCGTTGATAGCAATTCAGGAAAAATATATTTCATTAGTTGTCCCCTTAGAAAAAATTGCCGAACAAGTACATATTGATATGTTTTAAATCTGGAAACATATTGATGCTTTCCTCTTTTGACATCCTTGGCCTTGTAAACTTGCTGTGAACATGAATTGATGAATTCATTGATAAAATTCTTGAAACACAAAGATTGGATTGCATAGATGACTCTGAATTTCTGGAAAGCTGATTTATGTTCTTGGAAAGAAATTATTTATTACTTGCCAAACATGGATTTGCTGAATTGTGTTTTTCCAAAAAAATTGATTCCTTGCCAACATTGACTCTTAAAAACAGTTACAGAAAATCATGAATGGATTTTTGGAGTGTCATTAAAGCTTGAGAAATATATGCTTGCTTGCCAAACCTGATTCCTGTAATTTCTGGAAAGACATAATTTGAATTTCTAGAGGACAGATAACACTTGCCACATTTAGTAGAATTTCAAAAAGAAATGTTTGTGATTTCTTTCCAAAAGCTCTTGCATGCACTTGCTCATGTATTATTCTTGTACATCTGGCACATTAATTCACACATGCTTGAGTATTGCCATTTGTTTGTGAGATGAATTGCACTTGAACACTGAATGCTCATGTTGATCTATTGAACTGCTGTAGAACAATTGTTTTGCTGCCAATTTGGTTCTCTTCAATGTTGGCTTATGAACTTCAGCCATTTAACCTGTTGCCAAAAACAAATTGAGTTTCTGAAAATAAATTGCCCCAAAAGAATGATTGTCTTGTCAAATGTGAATTTAGATTTCTTGAATAAAATCTTAGCACATTTATTTCCAACTGTATAATTGGAAACCATTGAATTCTGGAATATTTTAGCAAAGATCTCCTTGCTAAAAAACTGAACACCTCCCATATACGAGCAAATGCAATGCTTCAATCATGTTGCTTAAACTGGTCCATGAATGAATGAGAAAATGTATTCCTTCCATGATTGTTGCCGTGCTCTCTTTTGTTTTGACCTGGTCATACTGGTTATATACATTAACTTCATTTGCATGTACCATTTGAAAATCTGAAACATTTTGCCATGCTCTTGAAACTTTCCATAATCAACACATAATCTGTGAAACATGAATTGATTTCTTGATTGATTCTTGGCACATAAAAAACTTGTTCATTAATATGGACATGTATAGACTGTAGCTCCACTGTGTCGCATACATGCTTGTTCCCATATGTCAATTTTTTTTTTATTCAGCTGCCATGATGCTGAGTTTGCTTGACCTAAACACTTGACATAAATCAGCACCATATTCATTTCTATTGCAGTGTACTGTGTGTGTGTTTCATGTGACAGGTAAGCAGATAATGATTGGACTGACAATGACTGGACTGACAGAACACAGAGACAGAAGATGACAGTGAAAGTATATTAGTGTGTGTAACAATGAAACTGTAAATGAGCGTCTGAGTGTATGCTTGTATAATCGAGTGTCTGTAGAAAGGAGCTTTGTGTATACTAAAATTGATTATACAATAATGAATATCAATGAAATGTACAAATAGTGGAGTTTATATTTTTTTACTGTTTAATTATTGAAATAAAATATTCTATTTAAATAAAATATAGTTGAATATTTGAATTTGTGTATAGGCGTATTCTATTTAAACATAAATACTATATTTCTATCTGAGATGTGATATAATAGTAACAAACACATTTAAAGTAAAATATACTTGTTTGTTATCATCAAACAAAAATCATATAATTTTGTATACAACTACGTTATATACAACAATCTCCCCCTTTTGATGATGACAAACAAATAAAAGATTTTGAATATATTAAATGTGTTTATTCGTGAATAGTGAAACTCCCCCTAGCTCTGATACATATGTGCAAGAGTGAATAGAATAAATCGAATGATTTTTCAAAAGTATTAAAAAAATTCACTCATAAACCAAAATCTCAACCATTCTCCCCCTTTTGTTATCATCAAAAGGATACAGATTATAAAAGAACGATGAAAATATGACTAAAAATCAGCTTAAGAGAGAATGTTCACCACAATTCTCAAAAAAAATCAAACAAACATAATATTCTAAGAATCAGTGGCAAATTTCACATTTGAGAATGAAGGATTTATGGTGAAATTATAATAATGGAGAGAGCTTTTTAAAAAATGAATTTCAGTTATTTTCAAAATAGACCTTTTTTTTTAACTAAGCACAAAAACAGTGATGGATTTGTCCTATAATTATAAGTTCAACTTAAGTGACAAAATCGAATACTCTCAAATCCCAGTTGCTATCAATCAACAAATCATAATACGTCATAAAATAATAACACATTTCACAAGTTAGAATATGGATTGATAGGCAGGTTATTATACATAGAGGAGAATTTCATATAAGAATTTTTTATTTATTTCAAATTATTTTTCATTTCTTTTCTTTTTATTTAAGAACGCACTGACCATGCATAACCGGAGCTCGGATTTTTAAATGAGATCAGTCGCCGCTTAAATTATAAGTTGTCTCTTAACCATGCATGACCAGTGCTTGGATTTTTAAATGAGGTTAGAGGCATACTTATGTATATTTATCATTTTCAGCTTTTAAAAGAAAAAACTCCTCGGAATATAAAACCAAAATGGATGATAGAAAGGTGGTAGGTACAGAGATGATTTGTGAAATAAATTTCTAAATTAATCATGTTATGAAATATGCTCAGCTGTACCGGGGTTTTCGATAATTTTCAATCATCACTAAATCTGAAAAATAATGCAGTCACATTTCCATCACCAATATTTTCACTGTTTACATAAGAAAAACTCTCCTCATTAATATAAAATCATGATGGATGACATAAGGATGATAGACATAGAAGATGTTCGTGAAATTAGCGCCAATCCAAAGATATTATAATAACTGTTCAATCATCATGAAAATTTTAATAGAATCTCCTCTTGTTGTGAAGTATGTAGTCATAACTCATCACAGTTTCAAAATCTGATAATAATTTTGATGAATTTAACTACATTCCAGTTTGGTTATTGATTTCAATTTCTGAATGAATAATCAATAAATAATTTTAAAATTGGAAAATAATTACAAGAGGAAATTGAAAGATTTATACAAGACATGAGGGTTTTTTTTTAAAAATATATATATATATATATATGTACATGATGAGAATAGATCAAAGAGAACAACACATCAAAACTGATACCACATGTTTATGTCACAACAATCAAGGATTTGAAATATGACACGAGTGACCTAGACATCCAAGTACAATCATTAGGCCCAAGTAGACAAGACAAATAAATTAGGCATATTCATCAGAGCAACAAACAGTATATACCAAAGCAAGCAGTCATCAAAAAAAATTCGTATCAGTATCAGAGCAGCACAAGAAAAATATCAAGTCAGACTTGTCAAGATGATGGTAAAAAAAATCATGATCCAAGAATTCGATTTATTTGAAATCACTTGAGGGAATACGAAAATTTCAAGATTAAATGAATCGATCACACCAGTTTGTATAATTCAGATTTAGGAAGTGTGCGAGATCCAAGAAATCAATAATTTCAAATGATTTCAAACAAATATTCAAGCCAATTGATCATGAAATAACAGTGAGTTACAAAATCAGATTTTTAACGAATTTTTCACAAGAAATCTATGTCAAGCACAAGTGAAATATTCAGATCATTTACATCAAGTTTGAGAATTATTCAAGATCCTAAAATTAAGAAATTATTTATTTGAAATCACATGAATCAATGTCGATTTTTGAGATATAATGAATCCGTCACACAAGATTGGTATATTTTTTAAATCTCAAATTTAAGTGGTGTGTGATATTCAAAATATCAAGAATTTCAGATGATTTCAAATAAACAGATTTCAAAATAAAATGATCACGAATGAATATAGATTTCACGATGTATCACTGATTCAAGACAATTTAACATATTCAAGCCAATCTGAAAATTTCTGAAATTATCACAACTGATAAGTTACAAGATGTACTGTAATGAGTATAGTATTTTAAGCGTTTCCAAAATGAATTGGAAGAAACTCATAACAGCATAAGTGTGAAATTTCATTAATTATTCAGATCTTCAAAAATTTAGAATCCAAAATAACAGTGTTCAAGATATGATATTAATGCTTCAGCACTGTTAAGAATTCAAAAAAAACTTCAAAAAACAATTGCAGATATTTACAGAAATAAATTCAAGATCTGGAAAAGATTAAAAATAAGAGAGTTTTATTCACATAAAGCAAATTTCCAAAAAATCATGAATTCTGCAATTTGAAGTTAAGAAAGCCCAGAATAAAAGATACAACAGTAACAAAAACAGAAACAAAAGAACAGAAGGAGGTAGAAGGAGAAATAAACAAAGAAAAAAAAATAAAAACTGAGAATATTTACAAAGGTAAGTTTAGAGATCATACCAGAATCCAATGTAAATCAGACTCTCTAACTCAACAAGCTTGGCTAAGGAACTGTGAATGATTACAGAAGTACTGAGCAGCTTTAATCCAAATCTCTTTGGTCTAGCAGTTCCTCAGCCACCTCTGGTACCTAACAGTTTAGAGAATCAAGTGGTCTAACAAAATTTGTAAAACCACTCACAGTTTTGTTCACAGTTTTAGGTACCCAAACTTGTTTATAGAACAAACCATTAGAATTAACTTTCGTACCCTTAGGAACCCAAATCTGTCTGAACTTAACGAAGCCTGTTTTATTTTTTAGGATCCAAGAATGTTTAAATGGTTTATTATAAAATGATTTCTCATCACAATTACGATTCAAAAATCCTTTGAAATTTTTAGAGTTCAAATTTTCAAAGCAGTTCTTTCCAAAGCAATTTGAGAGATTTTTCAAATCATTTGAATTTTGTTTTCCAAAAACATCCTTTTTCCCAAAGCCAAGTCCAGATTTATTTCCAATAGAAACTTGGTTTTGTAACAGCATATTCAACGATTTTTCCCCATTGGAAAATTTATCCAAGGTTGATTCTAATCGTTGAATTTCGGATTTTAGATCGCTATTTTCTTTTAATAGATTTGAGCAATTATTTATAGCGATCTTATGTTCAGCATTGGACTGTTTCAAACCCAAATTCTCATTTTTCAAGCAATTTAACTTTGGCTTGGGAATCACCAATTTCAAATTCAAAATATTTTCGACTTTCTGATTCAAAATTCTTGAGTTTTTCAATCTCAATTTCTAGCTCATTCAAAATAGACTCAGTTTTCAACAAGCTTTGTTCTTCAGCAAAAATATATTTAGAATTTTCAGTCTTCTTGAAATTTTCAAATTCCTTTTGCAAACAATTGTTTGTGCTTTCAAACTCTATCTTGTTCTCTTATAAAAACAGAATTTCATCCTCAAGTTTTTGAACATTTTTATTTTGACGAACAAGATCATTTTTCAAATTTAAACATTTTTTGTAACTAGAATTTGAAAACTTCTTGACATTTTTAAGCTTTGATTCCAAAAGATTATTTTTGCAAATCAATTCAAGTTTTTTAGATTTCAGAATTTTATTTTTAGACTTCTGGTTCTCAACAGATTCAGTTAAATCATTTAAGCAAGAAATTAAATCTTTACAAGAAAGATCTCCTGTTGAGTCTCCATCTGGATTTCCATCTGTATAACCTGTTAAGCACAGATCTGAACCTGAGATGACCTTCTGGGGTTTTGAGCTGTTGTCTTCTTTTCCATATAGCGTGTTGAGAGTTGTCCAAATTTCCTGCGCAGTCAAACAATGGGAGATAAGGCTATATTGGACATCATCAATATAAGAATATAAAGTATGAATAGCACGAGAATTAAACCCAATATCATTTCTACTAACTATATCAAATCCACTAATAACAGTATCCCAACATTTAATATCAACAGATTTTAAATATAACTCCATTTCTAATTTCCAATTTAAAAAATCTGTACCATTAAAAATAGATGGAATACGACTGGACTGACTCTCAACGGACTGACAACTAGAATGACTCATTACTCTAGAGTTAACAAAAAACCTGCTCTGATACCACTTGTTGGATCTAGATTAACCCTAGAGGGGGGGTGAATAGGGTTTATCACAGTTTTTAACAGAATTAAAATTCTAATGAGATATATAATAATTAACACATCACAGAATATAGCGGAAACAGAATTGCAGAAAATAAATCACACACAGATATACCCAGCTTCGGCAAAACCCTGCCTACTGCTGCATTTCTAAGGTTTCTACTAGGTGATAGAACAGCTCCCGCATACAATACCATGTACACTCGCAAACCCTGCTCCTATTCTAACCCTACGCTCAAAACCCTAGACTGATCGATATCCCCTTGATCAGATTTCCCCTGATTACAACCCTGTAACCAGTAACCCAGATTTTACAGACTCTGCCAACTGCCAGTTAAACACCTAACTGGTTTTCCCTAGATTTTTACAGAATTCTAGAAACTGTTTTGACAGTTTACAAAAGAATTGAAAATACAAAATAAATAAAAAGAAAGCAAAGAAACCCCCTCTTTAATACAAACTAATCCCTTTTGACTTATGTTGGCTGCCCATTTTCTTTATTTGTTCAGCCTGATCCTTTGCTTCTAAGGAAATGAACATGGAGGCTATGGGAAAAAGGAATTTTCGGGTTTCTTTGAAATCCTCCAACTCGAATCGATTGATTGATGTTCTAAAAGAAATAATCTCCAAAGCTTCTTCAAATTTATGCTCCTACTCGATTCACAGTCTTGGATTGCAATCAAAAACGTTTTGTGAGTTCTCTGAATTTGATTAGATATTTGCTCTTGAAATTTTGGATTTTTGTTTTTGATGCAAATTGCTGATGAGGATAGGTGTTAATATAGGATAATAGAATCCTTTTATTGCTCTGATTTCACTGAATGACTTGACTGATTTGCGTTGCGTGATTTCTTCCCTTTGGTGCCTTGATTGAATCGCCCTTGAAAATTTTCTGGAAACCATTTTGAATTGTTGCCTTATAACACCTTTGTAAAATAAAGAAATAAAATCTTTGGCCCACTTGATATTATGCCATGAAATCATTTCTGGAAAATGAATAAAGCTTGCCAAAATAAGGCTTAAATGATATTTCTTGGAAATTCAACATTCTCTTTGCATGATAGCTGCTCTGCCTTTAAATGATTTATTGATTGAATCAGCATTGATAGCAATTCAGGAAAAATATATTTCATTAGCTGTCCGCTTAGAAAAAATTGCCAAACAAATACATATTGATTTGTTTTAAATCTGGAAACATATTGATGCTTTCCTCTTTTGACATCCTTGGCCTTGAAAACTTGCTGTGAACACGAATTGATGAATTCATTGATAAAATTCTTGAAACACAAAGAATTGATTGCATAAATGACTCTGAATTTCTGGAAAGCTGATTTATGTTCTTGGAAAGAAATTATTTATTACTTGCCAAACATGGTTTTGCTGAATTGTGTTTTTCCAAAAAAATTGATTCCTTGCCAACATTGACTCTTAAAAACAGTTACAGAAAATCATGAATGGATTTTTGGAGTGTCATTAAAGCTTGACAAATATATGCTTGCTTGCCAAACCTGATTCCTGTAATTTCTGGAAAGACATAATTTGAATTTCTGGAGGACAGATAACACTTGCCACATTTAGTAGAATTGCAAAAAGAAATGTTTGTGATTTCTTTCCAAAAGCTCTTGCATGCACTTGCTCATGTATTATTCTTGTACATCTGGCACATTAATTCACACATGCTTGAGTCTTGCCATTTGTTTGGGAGATGAATTGCACTTGAACACTGAATGCTCATGTTGATCTATTGAACTGCTGTAGAACAATTGTTTTGCTGCCAATTTGGTTCTCTTCAATGTTGGCTTATGAACTTCAGTCATTTAACCTGTTGCGAAAAACAAATTGAGTTTCTGAAAATAAATTGCCCCAAAAGAATGATTGTCTTATCAAATGTGAATTTAGATTTCTTGAATAAAATCTTAGCACATTTATTTCCCACTGTATAATTGGAAACCATTGAATTCTGGAATATTTTAGCAAAGATATCCTTGCTAAAAAACTTAACACCTCCCATATACGAGCAAATGCAATGCTTCAATCATGTTGCTTAAACTGGTCCATGAATGAATGAGAAAATGTTTTCCTTCCATGATTGTTGGCGTGCTCTCTTTTGTTTTGACCTGGTCATACTGGTTATATACATTAACTTCATTTGCATGTACCATTTGAAAATCTGAAACATTTTGCCATGCTCTTGAAACTTTCCATAATCAACACATAATCTGTGAAACATGAATTGATTTCTTGATTGATTCTTGGCACATAAAAAACTTGTTCATTAATATGGACATGTATAGACTGTAGCTCCACTGTGTCGCATACATGCTTGTTCCCATATGTCAAATTTTTTTTTATTCAGCTGCCATGATGCTGAGTTTGCTTGACCTAAACACTTGACATAAATCAGCACCATATTCATTTCTATTGCAGTGTACTGTGTGTGTGTTTCATGTGACAGGTAAGCAGATAATGATTGGACTGACAATGACTGGACTGACAGAACACAGAGACAGAAGATGACAGTGAAAGTATATTAGTGTGTGTAACAGTGAAACTGTAAATGAGCGTCTGAGTGTATGCTTGTATAATCGAGTGTCTGTAGAAAGGAGCTTTGTGTATACTAAAATTGATTGTACAATAATGAATATCAGTGAAATGTACAAATAGTGGAGTTTATATTTTTGTACTATTTAATTATTGAAATAAAATATTCTATTTAAATAAAATACAGTTGAATATTTGAATTTGTGTATAGTCGTATTCTATTTAAACATAAATAGTATATTTCTATCTGAGATGTGATATAATAGTAACAAACACATTTAAAGTAAAATATACTTGTTTGTTATCATCAAACAAAAATCATATAATTGTGTATACAACTACGTTATATACAACAGTAAGAACAGCAAACTGAAAGACACAACAAAAAAAATCATATAGCTCATCCTAAAGTTATGACAAGGAGCCAGAGTAAAATCAAATGAACATTATTGCGTGCAATGTGAGGGGTTTGAATGCTCCAAACAAACAGTTTGAAGTGTTTAAATTCCTCAATAAATATAAGCCGTCCTTGGTTGGCTTACTGGAGAATAAAATGAGTACCGAAAAGATTGCTAATTTATTTAATAAAATGCAAAGAAACTGGGCTTATATTGATAATAATGTGTGTGGATGCAAAGGTAGAATTCTTATATTGTGAGACACTAATCTGTGGACTGTTACGCAGGAATTCATATCCCAACAACATATATCGATCCGGGCTGTTAATAAGGGAGGTTTTATCAGTAGAATTACTTTCGTTTATGCGAGTAATTTCCTGCAAGATAGAGAAAGGCTATGGAAAATTATCGCAAATGATGCTAGATAGGTGGATATTCCATGGATGGTTCTAGGGGATTTTAACAATATTATTTCCTTAAAAGATTAAAAGGGAGGTTCAGCTGTGCCTTTCAGACACCTCTCTGGGCTGCTAGATTGCATTGCATCTGCAGGGATGATGGATCTACCTATTGAGGGGTTTAAATACACATGGCGAAAGAAGGGAATAGCTTCTAAAATTGATAACATATTCTGCAATCATCCGTTCATGGACAGGTTCCATGAGATTAATGTGTTTGGAGTTGCTAATCCATTAAGTGATCACATCCCCATTTGTGTTAATTTTAAAAAGGATAAAAAGGAAAGAAAGAATATCCCTTTTAGGTACGTGAGTACATGGCACACTAAAGAGGCGTATATGGATATTATTCACATGGTTCTGAACATGCTGTATTCTTCATATTATCAAGGATCAAAAATTTACATCTTTCAACAATTCTTGAGGCTGTGTAAGCAACAATTAAAAATTTGGAACTGCAAAAGCTGGAAGGATAGTCTTATTCTACAACAATTGGAGAAGGAGTATGAGTATTGGATGCAGGAAGTTGATAGTAATCCGACTGATCAGTCTATATATGAGAATCTATATGAGGCTTACAAAAGATGGAGGGACCAGAGCAATATTGAGTATTATAATGCTAGACAGAAAGCAAAGATTAATTGGTTATTGGATGGTGATTCTTGTACAAAGTTATTTCATGCTAAAATGTCTTTGAGAAATCACATTAATAACTGGAGTAATATGATCTTGAGTAATGTGGACTTGGTTCATGATACAGACAAAATAGAGAGGGAAGCTATTACTTATTTCACTAACATTTATAACTCTGAGATGCATATAAGAGAAGAGTTTCCTAATATAAATTGCATGAATGTTATTAATGATAGGGGGAGAAATTACCTGTCGGCTAATATCAGAATGGAGGAAGTCCACAAAGCTATGTTATCCATTCCGGATGATGAAGGCCCTGGCCTAGATGGTTTCACTACGAAATTCTTCAAGTTGCATTGGGACATGTTGAAGGTAAGCATGTTAGAGATGATACACGATGTATTTAACACAGGAAAATTGGCCAAAGGTATAAATCATACATTTATTACTCTCATTCCAAAAGTGGAGAAACCAAAAGATATTTTAGACTACAGACCTATTTCGTGTTGCAATGTGATTTACAAAATCATTTCAAAGGTGATTTGTAATAGAATCAAGCCATATTTGATGCATCTTATTGCTGAAAATTAGTCTGCCTTCATACCAAATAGACATATTGCTGAAAATGTTCTTTTGGCGCATGAACAAATCAGACTCTTTAATAGGAAGGGTAGTGGTAAAATTTGCTTGAAAGTCGACTTACAAAAAGCATGCCATATGATTAATAGAAAATTTATATGTCACATGCTGCGAATGATGGGATTTCCATATCGTATTGTGCGTATCATCAAAACATGTATATCCACACCTACCTTTTCTATCATGGTGCATGGGAGTCCTAAAGGTTTTTTACACAGCTCTTAGGAATTAAGACAAGGGGACCCGCTATCCCCGTATCTCTTCTGTGTTGCGATGGAGTTCTTATCAATACAGTTGTTCATGGCTGTTCAAACAGGTGTAATTCAGCCAATTTATAATATGGAACCAAAAATCACTCATCTCATTTATGCGGATGATTTAATGATATTTGCAAAAGTGAAAGAAAAGGGTGTTTAGGAAATCAAAAATATTCTTAATCACCTTAATGATATGGCTGGTTTAAAGATTAACAATCTGAAATCTAAAGTCCTTTTCAGTAGAGGCGTGAGTAATAAATCTCATTTGATGTACATTTTGGATACGAAAGAAGGAAGAATTCCAATTAAGTACTTGGAAGTCCCGTTATCAAATAATTATCTGCATTAATCAGACTGTGCGGAGTTGTTTGATAAAATGAGGAAAAGGATGGATGGCTGGGACTGCAGATTGTTATCCATGGCTGGGAAAATTGAATTAATCCGATCCGTTATTATCCCTATGGTTTTGTACTGGATGCTTATATACCAATTGCCGAGGGCAACTATTGATAAAATTAACAGGATGTGTGCTAATTTTCTATGGGCTGGGAAGAAACACAAGATCGCTTGGGATACTCTGTGCAAGCCCAAGACGGAAGGAGGAGTAGGTTTACATAACTTCAAGGACATCAAAACAGCAGCGGCTTTAAAATTACTTGGCGTATGGTTAATGGCAACAGTCTATGGAAAAAATGGATGATGAATAGATATTGTTTGGGAAAGTTTTTTTGGGTTACGGAGATAGATAATAATAGTTTGTGCACTTGGAAAACCATTCTCAAACATCGTGAAAAGGGATTAAAGTTTATAAACAGATGTATTGCAAATGGTCAAGAGACGATATTGTGGTTTGATCCGTGGGTGAATAATACAACTTTAGTCAATATGCTGGGATGGGATCATTTGAGCATTTTTGGGGAAGATAATTTAAAAGTCAATTGTATTGTTCAGAATGGAGTTATAAATCCTAACAGACTTCCAATTACTAGACTAATTGCGGGTCAAATTAATGCGATTAGCATTCATGCAGGACATGATAAAGATTTTTGAACAAGGAACAATAATATCAATGGTTTTAATTTTTATTCAGCATGGGATGGATATAGAACACATTCTACGGAGTTCGGCTGGAGTAAAGTTATTTGACACTACACTAATAGTCCAAAGATGTCGTTGTGCACATACAAAGCGATCCTTAATAGACTGAGCACTAAAGACATCTTACTTAACTGGGGATATGAGGTAGATTTGAGGTGTGTCCTATGTAATGACGAAAATGAGAGTAAAGAGCACCTGTTTTTACAGTGCCTGTACTCTACATATTTGCGGGTTCGATGTAGGATGAAGCTTGGACTTCCTCATTCTATGGCTATTCCTTTGAATCAGGAAGAGGAAATTGATTTTTTAGCTTCGACATTTACACTTAAGGGTCCCGACCAAGATGTGGCTGTAACGACCCGCATTCTACGCATCATAGGATCGTAGAATATTTATTTCTTTCACATACGAAGTCGTATGGTCATGTAACTTTGGGGGACGACTATTGGGGTCATTTCCCATGTTCATGATTTTTCCCGATTTTTAAATGACCATTTTACCCCTAGTTATCACTGTTTTGGCCATAACTTTTGACTGGAAAGGAATTTTGACCTGAAACCACTTCCATTGGCTTCGGATGATGGTTTCTCTTTCCGTAGAGTGGTCACATTAGCCAAACGGACTCACCGTTTGGGAGATATGGATGAAACAAGTTTCAGATGGTGAAAAACAGCTTAATTGGGCTTAAACGGGTGATTAGCAGCTAGGCCCAAGGGGAATTTCGGGATTAGGGGTATATAAGTGCTGATTAGGGTTAGAAAACATTTCTTTAGACATTTTCCAGCCGCCACTTTCATTTCCCTTAACCTAGCCATGGCCTCCACTCTCTAAATCTCTCTAAATCACCCAAAATCACTTCCTAATCAAGGATTAAGGCTTAGAGGCATCAAATCAAGGGGGATTAGCACAAGGACTGAGGTAGGGCTGCTGTTATATATTGGAATTCGTGCAAATCAGAGGTTCACTTCAGATTTGGAAGTTTTATTGTGGCAAAGGTGAGTGATTTGCATAGTTTTTGCACTAATTACGGTAATTAAGGGTAATTAGTGAAGATTAGCGAATTTATACACTAATAAATTCTGGAAAAATGTTTAGAAATTCGAAAATAATATTTTATGCCTTTGTTAGAAATTTGGTTTGATTTGATTAAGTTTTGTTAACCCTATGATCAGTTTTACTTAAACATGCTTAAGGGAAAATAAGGAGCTTTGGCCACTTTTGATCCATTTTGATTCATTTGAGTGATTGTTTGCTGTTGTGGTTGCTATTACATGTTGCTATGACTCTATGGTGTGTTTTGTGATTGCTTAGAAGTGTTAGTTTGGTCAAAAACGCCGTCGAATGGCGAGAAACTGTCGCTGGAACGAAGTGCAGGAATTTATCCGGATCGGATCGCCCCCATGCCCACGAACCGACCCGCCTTCTCGAACCGCGCCACATGCCAGAGCTCGGAGCCACGAACAGAAGACTACGATCCAACTTGGAGAGGAAGCGCCACGAGCTGATGAGGCGCCACGATCCAGATGGGTAGCTCGACCCGAACCAGTGGATTGCCACGAACTGATAAGCCCGAACCGACCCGACAAGGCGCCACGAGCTGACGAGGTGCGATCCGATGGCGTGACCCGATCCGCTGATGGTTGAAGACCCCGATCCGTCTCTCGTGAGCATGAGCTACTCCGACCCGAACCGATCCACTTAAGAAGCTCACGATCCGAACCGATGTGCCTCCACGACTGAAGGAAGGCTTCCACGATCCGACCCGAGCGTGAAGGATGATCCGAACCGATCCGAGGTTGATGGCTACGAGCTGGTGACCGCGAACCGAACCGGGAAGCTAGGAACAGAATGAAGACCGATCCGGAGGGTGATGGCAGAAACCCGAGATGCAAAGGAAGCCCAAATGAGAAGTTAGAGCTCAAGATTCAGATGGGAATCGACGAGTTCGCTTCATGGTTGGGTTTTGCTGCGGGACGTGTGCCAAGGGGTTATCGACGTCTATAGCTTTGGACCACTATGGTAGGAGGTACGAAGGCGGATTCAGGGCCATTATGGCATCGGTAGAACCGAGGGCTACGACCAATGAAGTGGGTCATTGAAATGTTTGGTCATGACTCCAAGTGTTTGGCTTGGTCACAGCAGGGTTTCTACAAGTCGGGATTCGTCGTTACCTCAGTTTGTCTAGTGTTCCAAAGTGGTAGATGTCGTATGCTTTACGCACTGAGTGAGATATGTGAGGATGGTTGCTATGGATGGTTTGTTTGCTATCATTATGACATACACACCCCACCCCCGTATTCTTTACACTATTCATTATGGCACCTTAGAGCATTGTACGGTATGTGGTACTAACTCTTTGGTTGCAGGTCCAGGTTCAGGTATGGTTTAGTATACCTGTTATTGTTCTGTTTAGATGCTTATCGCTCATACCAGGCTTTATGTCTGACCCAGAGTTTTATGTCTCCTCTTATTACTCTGGGTGCTCACACGAGCAGACTAGAGACAGGTTAGCTGGTGATGCACGGGTAGATGATCCGGAGACGAGCAGGAGGCTTCCACGTAATATATATATAGTATTCTCCCTGTGTTGTTGAAGATCACTGCTTGGGCATTGGTGGTGCATCTTCTACTTTAGTTTTCTTTTGATTAGAGATAGTAAATTTGGAAAGTTGTAATAAGCTGTATTTGGATTTCCGCTGCTCTGATGTTGACATTGATTATTAGTTATCAGCTTATGCACTGTCTCGCCTGTTTTATGTCAAGTATGTTATTATTATATTTTTATCCCATGCGCTGTGAGACATTCTACAGGTTCCTTGATTAGTTCATTCTCTTCCTTCCTTTCTTTGGCGACCGTCCTGTGCTAGTCGGGCATGTGTACAGCGCACTTTCGGAGGAAATGCAGGCTGGTGCGGGGCGGGCCGTCACACTTGGTATCAGAGCTCTAGGTTGCGTAGTTAACCTAGGGAACTTATCAGGGAAAGATAATATACATATACGAGAGAGCGTATTTGTAATTACTTTGGTTTTTAAAAGCTATATATATAATATTAGTAGTATAAGGATGAAGTCGTACTGCACTAGCACCACTATGGAGTTGTTAATCGTTTCCTTTTTCAGATTGACGATGAGCCGATATACTAGAGGTGCTGGTAGAGGAGCCAATAATGGGAATGCTGCTGACATGAGGACGATGTTTACTGACCTCATGAGAGAGATGCTTAGAGATGTGCAGAGGGCAGCTCCCAATGGTGGAAATGGTGGTGGTCCAATAGTGCAGGCGCCGAGGGTCGACTTCGCCAAGCTAAACAAGGATTATACTAGCCTTGGTGGGAAGCCGTTTCACGGAACGGAGTCGGCCACGGATGTTCAAGATTGGTTGGATAGTTGCGAACGTATCTTCGAGGATTTGGGTATCGACGATGCGATGAAGAGAAAGCTAGCGTCCCGTCAGCTGCAAGGGCGGGCAATGAATTGGTGGAATGCTATAAAAGCAGCTACTCCCGAAGATCAGATTACTTGGGAGCAGTTTAAAGCTCGCTTTAGCGAGAAGTTCATTCCAGCTGCTCAGAAGTCAGTGCTGTTTAAGAAATTCTTGGAGCTCAAGCAGAATGGCAGAGCTGTCTCCGAGTATATTGCCGAATTTGACACTTTGTCAAAATATGGGTTATCTCTTATTGATACTGCCGAGAAAAAGAATGAGAAATTCATAACCGGTTTGGACCAGTACTTGGGGGAAAGGCTTATTAACCACATCGATGAGTCGTTTGAGTCGATTGTAGGGAAAGCATTGAGGTCAGAAAGTCTCTACCCTAAGCCGAAGACTGAGGTTGCACCCGCAGAAGAGCCAAAGCCACAAGCAAGTGGTGGAGGCAAGGGTGGTTCCCAGAATAAGAGAAAGCAGAACCAAGCTAAGGATGGCCAGAAGAAAAAGAATAAGCAAGATGTGGAGTGCTTCAGCTGTGGTAAGAAGGGCCATTATGCTAGTAATTGTCGGGCCAAGCCAGCGGATAGGAAGTGCTTCAACTGTGGCCAAATGGGACATCACAAGGACAAGTGTCCACAGCCTCCTAAGGAAAAGAAAATGGTGAAAGCATATGCCCTTAATGCTATTCCTTCTTCGTCGAGTGCCCCAACTGCGGCGGAGAAGGGAAAGAATGTCGTCATTCAAGGTATGCTTTCTGTTTATGATGTTCCTGTTAGAATTTTGTTTGATACCGGAGCTTCCAGTTCTTTCATATCTAGTGACCTGGTAGATAGGTTGGGATTGGAGCCCGAGATAGTCGATAGACCTTTAGTAGTGACGAACCCGATTGGCGGTTCGACTAGCCTTAGCATGATTTGTCGTAATGTGGTCTTATCGAGTCATGGATGCATGTTTGTTTGTGATTGCTTTGTTTTGGGCTTTACTGGGTTTGGCATTATTTTGGGAGTAGATTGGCTCCAAAGATACGGGGTGGTAGTAGACTGTGAGGGCTTGTTGGTGACAGCTAGAGCGGATGATGGGCGGAGGATAGTGTTTGGTGGTCTACCCAGTGAGGGGGTATTGGCTAGTTTTCTAAACTCCCTCGACATTCCGCATAGTGGGTTGTCAGGTTTGCCCGTGGTTGGCCAGTATCCGGATGTTTTCGAAGAAGTGACCGGACATCCACCACACCGAGAGATTGAGTTCCGTATTGATTTGGTAAAATATGCCAGGCCTATAGTGATGCCACTTCGTCGTATGGCACCAAGAGAGCAGCGAGAGCTCGAGGTGCAAGTCAGCGATCTTTTGAAGAAGGGGTTTATCAGAAGGAGTGTTTCTGAATGGGGAGCACCAGTTGTGTTTGCTACCAAGGCGGATGGTTCCCTTCGTTTGTGTGTAGACTACCGCGAGTTGAATAAAGTGACGAGGAAGAACAAGTATCCTCTACCGCGCACAGATGATTTGTTTGATCAGTTGAGTGGCGCGAGAGTATTTTCTCAGTTGGATCTCGCGACAGGTTTTCATCAGCTTAGAGTGGAAGCTGAGAGTATAGCTAAAACGGCATTTCAGACGCCGTCTGGGTTTTATGAGTGGTTGGTCATGCCAGTCGGGCTGACCAATGCCCCAGCATATTTTGTGGATCTTATGAATAGGGTATTCAGAGATCAGTTGAATAAGTTTGTCCTTGTGTTCGTTGATGATATTTTGGTCTATTCGAGGACAGAGGAAGAACACAAGGAACATTTAAGAGTAGTGATGGAGGTGTTGAGAAAACACCAATTGAAAGCAAAGTTTTCTAAGTGTCACTTCTGGAAGAGGGAAGTGAGGTTCTTGGGCCATGTTGTATCAGAGAATGGTATTGCCGTAGACCCGGCAAAGGTGGCTACGGTACAGGATTGGCCTACGCCCAAGAATGCAACATATGTAAGAAGTTTCTTGGGATTAGCGGGATATTATCGTAAGTTTATCCAAAGTTTCTCCAAGATAGCAGCACCATTGACCCAGTTGACCAAGAAGAATCAAGCTTTTGTCTGGGATGAAAGGTGCAAGAATGCATTCAAAAGTTTAAAGGACAAGTTGACAAGCGCACCGGTGTTAGTCATTCCTAAGGGGGATGAAGAGATGACGGTATACACGGATGCCTGTGGTACCGGACTGGGTGCTGTATTGATGCAAGGCGGTAGGGTTATAGCTTATGCAAGTCGGCAATTGAAACCGCACGAGAGAAGATACCCTACCCATGATTTAGAATTGGCAGCGATCGTGTTCGCGTTAAAGATGTGGAGACACTATCTCTTGGGAGAAAGATTTGAGCTGTTTACAGATCATAAGTCGTTAAAGTATCTCTTCTCTCAGAAAGATCTGAATCTCCGTCAGCAGAGATGGTTAGAGTTCTTAGCTTCCTATGATTTTGACATCGCATACACACCAGGAAAGGGCAATGCGGTGGCTGATGCATTGAGTAGAAGACATGCCAGCTTAGGGGCTATGTTCCTTGAATGGAAGCAACTGGAGTTTATCGCGGGGTTTGATTTCAGACCAAAGTGCGAATTGGATCCAGAAATGTTAGCAAGTTTGACGATCAGACCCACTTTGATTGAGCGGATCGGCTCTAGTCAGAGGGACGATCCTAACCTATTGGAAATCATCTCCAAGTTAGAGATGGGTATCGATGAGGAGATGAACAAGTATGGGCTTGATCGAGATGGATGGCTTAGAAAGAATGGAAAGCTTGTTGTACCCAATGTCAATGGATTGAGAGATGAAGTGCTTAAAGAATGTCATCACTCAAAGCTAACTATACACCCCGGTGGTAATAAGATGTATCGAGATATGAAGCAGACTTACTACTGGGAAGGGATGAAAAGAGACGTTGGGAAGTTTATATCCAAATGCATGAATTGCCAGCTAGTTAAAGCCGAGCAAAAGAAGCCTAGTGGATTGTTACAGCCATTGGAAATTCCCGAATGGAAATGGGAGCAAGTCTCGATGGATTTCATCGATGGTTTACCAAGGACTAGAACGGGACATGATAGCATTTGGGTGATTGTGGATCGATTGACTAAAAGCGCAAGGTTTATACCAGTCAAATCGACCAGAACAGCAGCTAAGTTAGCAGAGTTGTATATGAAGTGGGTAGTGAGATTTCATGGAGTACCTAAAGGCATTGTGAGCGACCGAGACCCGTTGTTCACTAGTGGGTTTTGGAAGAGCTTACAAGAGGCTCTAGGGTCAGAGTTACATCTCAGTACCGCATATCATCCTCAGACCGACGGTCAGACGGAGAGGGTGAACCGTATTTTGGAAGACCTCTTGAGAGCATGTATATTGGATTTTGGTGGATCATGGGATGACCATTTGCATCTAGTAGAGTTTGCATATAATAATAGCTACCAATCTAGTATCGGCATGGCTCCGTTTGAAGCTTTGTACGGAAGACCGTGCAACTCACCATCATGTTGGATAGAGACTGGCGAGAAGTTTATGCTTGGACCAGATGTGGTGAGGGAAACCTCAGATAAGATCAAGATCATTCAACAACGAATGAAGGATGCCCAAGATAGGCAGAAGAGTTATGCTGATAAAAGGAGAAGAGACTTAAAATTCTCCGCTGGCGACTTGGTGTTTGTCAAGATTTCTCCGTTGAAGAGCGTAATACGATTTGGCAGGAGAGGCAAGTTGGCACCAAGATATTTTGGCCCATTCCCTGTTCTTGAGCTAGTCGGGAATTTGGCATATAGAATTGACTTACCGGAGAAGATGGCGGGAGTTCACAACGTATTTCATGTTTCCCAACTAAGGAAGTTCGTCCACGACTCAGATATGACTATTTCACCTGATCAGTTAGAGGACTTCGAAGTACAACCCGAGGCGGTTGGGAACCGCAAGCCAGCCCGTATTGTCGAGCACGACATGAAGCAACTTCGAAGAAAGCGGTGAAGCTAGTCAAGGTACAGTGGAGCGAGGACGAGAATGATTGTACTTGGGAGACAGAGGAGAACATTAGAAAGTCACACCCAGAACTCTTTGCCTGGTAAGATTTTGACTTCGATTTAGTTTTCCGCATGCTAGGATAGGCTTGTTCGCTTGTTTTGCATGAATGATTGTTGTATATGGTTGTTAGGCATGCGGGATCCTTTGTTTTGGGTTAAGGAATTTCGGGGGCGAAATTTCTTAAGGGGGGGAGAGTGTAACGACCCGCATTCTACGCATCATAGGATCGTAGAATATTTATTTCTTTCACATACGAAGTCGTATGGTCATGTAACTTTGGGGGACGACTATTGGGGTCATTTCCCATGTTCATGATTTTTCCCGATTTTTAAATGACCATTTTACCCCTAGTTATCACTGTTTTGGCCATAACTTTTGACTGGAAAGGAATTTTGACCTGAAACCACTTCCATTGGCTTCGGATGATGGTTTCTCTTTTCGTAGAGTGGTCACATTAGCCAAACGGACTCACCGTTTGGGAGATATGGCTGAAACAAGTTTCAGATGGTGAAAAAACAGCTTAATTGGGCTTAAACGGGTGATTAGCAGCTAGGCCCAAGGGGAATTTCGGGTTTAGGGGTATATAGGTGCTGATTAGGGTTAGAAAACATTTCTTTAGACATTTTCCAGCCGCCACTTTCATTTCCCTTAACCTAGCCATGGCCTCCACTCTCTAAATCTCTCTAAATCACCCAAAATCACTTCCTAATCAAGGATTAAGGCTTAGAGGCATCAAATCAAGGGGGATTAGCACAAGGACTGAGGTAGGGCTGCTGTTATATATTGGAATTCGTGCAAATCAGAGGTTCACTTCAGATTTGGAAGTTTTATTGTGGCAAAGGTGAGTGATTTGCATAGTTTTTGCACTAATTACGGTAATTAAGGGTAATTAGTGAAGATTAGCGAATTTATACACTAATAAATTCTGGAAAAATGTTTAGAAATTCGAAAATAATATTTTATGCCTTTGTTAGAAATTTGGTTCGATTTGATTAAGTTTTGTTAACCCTATGATCAGTTTTACTTAAACATGCTTAAGGGAAAATAAGGAGCTTTGGCCACTTTTGATCCATTTTGATTCATTTGAGTGATTGTTTGCTGTTGTGGTTGCTATTACATGTTGCTATGACTCTATGGTGTGTTTTGTGATTGCTTAGAAGTGTTAGTTTGGTCAAAAACGCCGTCGAATGGCGAGAAACTGTCGCTGGAACGAAGTGCAGGAATTTATCCGGATCGGATCGCCCCCATGCCCACGAACCGACCCGCCTTCTCGAACCGCGCCACATGCCAGAGCTCGGAGCCACGAACGGAAGACCACGATCCAACTTGGAGAGGAAGCGCCACGAGCTGATGAGGCGCCACGATCCAGATGGGTAGCTCGACCCGAACCAGTGGATTGCCACAAACTGATAAGCCCGAACCGACCCGACAAGGCGCCACGAGCTGACGAGGTGCGATCCGATGGCGTGACCCGATCCGCTGATGGTTGAAGACCCTGATCCGATCCGTCTCTCGTGAGCATGAGCTACTCCGACCCAAACCGATCCACTTAAGAAGCTCACGATCCGAACCGATGTGCCTCCACGACTGAAGGAAGGCTTCCACGATCCGACCCGAGCGTGAAGGATGATCCGAACCGATCCGAGGTTGATGGCTACGAGCTGGTGACCGCGAACCGAACCGGGAAGCTACGAACAGAATGAAGACCGATCCGGAGGGTGATGGCAGAAACCCGAGATGCAAAGGAAGCCCAAATAAGAAGTTAGAGCTCAAGATTCAGATGGGAATCGACGAGTTCGCTTCATGGTTGGGTTTTGCTGCGGGACGTGTGCCAAGGGGTTATCGACGTCTATAGCTTTGGACCACTATGGTAGGAGGTACGAAGGCGGATTCAGGGCCATTATGGCATCGGTAGAACCGAGGGCTACGACCAATGAAGTGGGTCATTGAAATGTTTGGTCATGACTCCAAGTGTTTGGCTTGGTCACAGCAGGGTTTCTACAAGTCGGGATTCGTCGTTACCTCAGTTTGTCTAGTGTTCCAAAGTGGTAGATGTCGTATGCTTTACGCACTGAGTGAGAGATGTGAGTATGGTTGCTATGGATGGTTTGTTTGCTATCATTATGACATACACACCCCACCCCCGTATTCTTTACACTATTCATTATGGCACGTTAGAGCATTGTACGGTATGTGGTACTAACTCTTTGGTTGCAGGTCCAGGTTCAGGTATGGTTTAGTATACCTGTTATTGTTCTGTTTAGATGCTTATCGCTCATACCAGGGTTTATGTCTGACCCAGAGTTTTATGTCTCCTCTTATTACTCTGGGTGCTCACACGAGCAGACTAGAGACAGGTTAGCTGGTGATGCACGGGTAGATGATCCGGAGACGAGCAGGAGGCTTCCACGTAATATATATATATAGTATTCTCCCTGTGTTGTTGAAGATCACTGCTTGGGCATTGGTGGTGCATCTTCTACTTTAGTTTTCTTTTGATTAGAGACAGTAAATTTGGAAAGTTGTAATAAGCTGTATTTGGATTTCCGCTGCTCTGATGTTGACATTGATTATTAGTTATCAGCTTATGCACTGTCTCGCCTGTTTTATGTCAAG
This sequence comes from Allium sativum, assembly GCA_030737875.1. Lineage (NCBI taxonomy): Eukaryota > Viridiplantae > Streptophyta > Magnoliopsida > Asparagales > Amaryllidaceae > Allium > Allium sativum. Next base: position 55,164,495 of record CM060910.1, read on the forward strand.
TATGTTATTATTATATTTTTATCCCATGCGCTGTGAGACATTCTACAGGTTCCTTGATTAGTTCATTCTCTTCCTTCCTTTCTTTGGCGACCGTCCTGTGCTAGTCGGGCATGTGTACAGCGCACTTTCGGAGGAAATGCAGGCTGGTGCGGGGCGGGCCGTCACAGTGGCTTACTGCAGTATCGTCGCTACAGTGTACCACATCTGGAAAGAAAGAAACGATAGGGTTCATAACAGGATGAGCAGAGACAGATTTCAAAGACGGGAACTTCTACAGATAGGCATAAAATACCTGATGGAGAAATCCAAAAATCACGAGATTTGGAGCAGCCGAAGTGTTGCTATCATGGAGAAGTGGGGAATTAACCTCCTGGATGGTGGTTGATTAAGGTTTCATCTTCGATTTGACCTGGAGAGACTTCGTCGACAGTCTTCTATTTTAGGTATTTTTTTTAGTTTCAGTGGTTTTGGGAGTTTCATCTTATTTTAATGAAGGGGTTCGATGCTTCCTTGTTTTGATGACGTAACTGCTGGTTGCCTGTTCGCCTGGAGTTTGATGACACGTATTAGTGCCTGTCTTCTTTTTGTTTGATGACGTCTGGCCTTTGTTTGTTTTGCGGTGGTTTCTTTTGTTTAGTTTTTGTTTGAAGGGTTTTGGCATCAAGGTGATCTGTTGTTTACTGGCCTCTGGTACTTTGTACTTTTTTTATTGATTCGTTGTCAATAAAACGCTGCACTCTTTTTTCCTATCTAGTATCAACGCTGGATATTAGTATAGGTTTTTAACGAGGCGGTTTACCCATTTTCAATATATATATATATATACACACACACACAATTTTTCTTTCTAAAGTCCCGTAGAACCAAGCCCAAACCACCATAAGAGCCCATGCATCCCCCCTTAATTCTTTCTTCTCCCCGGCATCAGACTGTCGAAAGCTCCCATGCAGAATAACTACACCCTTCCCCACCGTGTTTCCAACTCCCCAACACCTCCTTGTATCTCTTCTCCTTCCCCCGTTCTCACGATAATGCATGTAGCTCTCTCTTTTTCCGAAAGTTTCCACCACTACTTCTTCACGCATTATTCTCTCCCCCACAGTACTCCACTATTTTTGAGTAATTCTCCGCTCCCTTTCCCAGACCTGGGTAAGCCAATGTACCCCTCCATCAACAGAAAACGTACTCAATCTTCCTCTAGTTACCATCTGTTCCCGTACATACATCATCGACCATGACTCCAGGCCAAGAACAGCATAACCTGTCACCGCTTTTCTCCTACCACGACCAACCCCTGTTGAACGTGCCACCACCGTTGACATAGACCTCACCAACGATGACCGCCATGCCAACATATTCTCCCCAACGTGAATCTTCGTCAGTTTTCAACACCCAACACTCCACTTTAGTTTTGTAGTTCTTGAACAGGGGGAGGAAATGGAAAAAATGAAGCACTGTTGTAGGTGGAGAAGAACGAGAATTGCTGATTGAATTCGAAAATAGAGAGATTTTTTTTGAGGGATGCCGCAGTCGAAGAATAACGAGGATAGGCAAGTTATTATAATAAGAGAAGCTTTGGTTTGTCTCGCATTTTGAAGGGAGAGAAAATAAAGGAAATTTTGGTCTGGGAAGATGAAGAAACAGTGATTCAAAATAAATAGGCATATCAACTGGAAAGAGTACCCAGCGATTTCAAAGAAAGGACGAAGATTTTTATTTTATTTTATTTTTATTATTATTTTGACGTGAACAAAAAAAAATTGTTGATAACACTAGCGGTATTTTCTCCGTACCTATCGTCATTTGTAAACGATGTTTATTCGCTCCTACGACCACATGCAAACTCTGTTCGCGGCGAAAGTAGTCGTCATAGTATAATTTGACGTTACGATCCTAATGAAACTTGTTTCGTCAAATTCCAAGTACGTTTTCCTAAACTGCGCTCGTTCGAGTCCAAATGGCCGATTTATTTGCATTTAATTTTGCTACACTTACAAAATAATTCCAATTGATGCTAAACTTGAAATCTAGCAATAATTAGCTATTACGGTCTTAATAAAATTCGTTTCATTGAAAACGAAAGTCGTTTGAATAAAGTTCCTTTTAAGAGTCTAATTTAAATTAAAATAAATCAAATTTAAAATACCTTAATATAATAATATTATAATCGTCCATACACGAGTAGAATTTCATTTAAATATCAAAATAAAATACTCCGGGTTAAATTTCAAGCCAAAACAATATTCAATATATTAAAAATCATTTTATTTTATATAATAAATCGTTATAGATTATAAATGAATTCCATAGCGACTATTTTAAAATTTGATTTGGACATAAAACAGAATCTACCACATGAAATGATTTTTTTCCCCATCATTAGAAAATATTACCTTATAGTTTCAGACGTTTCTTGTTTCAAGAAATTCCGACTTAATGACTATTTAAAGTTTAAAACGTAATATTACGAACTACAGCGATGCTACATCTTTTTTTATAATAAATTATAAATTAACGTTGTGACATTGTTAATAAACGAATATGTTAATATAACTCAAAACAAACTAAAGAAAATATTTATATATTCTCCAATTTACAGTATACATCAAATTTAACTATCCCGACTATTTCAGAATTACATTATTATCATGCTATTTATATTAATAAAATATTCAAAACCATTAAATTAAATTCCAAAACAACATTTAAAACCATTTTAAATATTAAATTAGATGGTTAAAAATCTGGGCCTTTACATTCTCTCCCCCTTAAAAGAATTTCATCCCCGAAATTACTAAGGTAGAAAAAATGCAACAAGTGACTTTTCAAAAATCCAATTAATTAAAACCTTTACTTCCACTTTCTAGGCTTTTAGTTTTTTACTAACCCAATTAGTTTTAATCGAAAAACCATTTAATTTTTGTAGAAAACAAATTCCAGAGATTTCCAAAAAGATTTGACATTTTCCTAACACTTTAAGTTTTGGAAATTTTTTGGCAGAGTGTCCCCTATACGGAGTAACTTCTGCAATATTGCAGGAACAAAATAAATCCATCGACCCACACAGCCCGAAAATCCAATTCAAAACCCAAACTTTATATTTTGCGTAGGCGTACCTTTTTGTGAGCGTTATTATGCGATAATCGATAAACATACTCGAGCTTACTCAATTATTATGCAGCTCTAATCAAACTAGATTCAGTCAGCTCTAGAATTTTATCAATATTAGCTCTGTACCTGTTCTCAACTCAACAAACTTTCATTAGTCTCAAAATCATGTCAATTGGTTCAAACATCCATACTATCCATGCCAAACAAGTTGTACATACATCCCATTCATAGGATTTTATAACCAATATTATTCTAATTTCATTTTACTTAAATTCATTCATCCATTGATTCATAATCAAATTCAAATCTATACCCATGCAATTTGCTTCAACCAGGCAATTAAACTGATTCCAAACATTTCCTTTTGGGTTCATTCACGTTCACAAGTCAAATTCTTATTGATTTGTTTAGTACCAATTCATAAGATTCATTTTAATTCACATAAGTTAAATTAAAATTCTAATTTCATATTTGAAATTATTTCAAATCCATACAAATTTTTTATTTTATTCAAATCAAATAATAATTTGAGAAAATTATAAATTTTACTTTCTTAAAAACATATTAGGTAAACAATATGAAAATAATTTTATATTCAAATTTTAAATACGCGCTTTCATATATATATATATACACACACACACACAGACAGACACACACAAAAACTTTATCCATGGTATTACTAAACCCATCTCTATTGAGTTACGCCAAAGAGCCAAGGTTATCACTAAACCTTATGCTCTGATACCAATTGTAACGTCCCGACTTTTCTGTACCCTTTGAGTTGACTAATTACACTTCTATCCAAGCCAAAGTGCACGTAAAAGCGGATAGTTTTGAGAAATAAATTAGAAGGTGAGAGAAGAAAGTAAGAAATATTAGAATAGAAGAATAAGAAGATCAGAGTCTCACAGCGGAATGCACAAAATATAATATATCAAAATTATTTATACAAAATGAAACAGTATATATATAATTACAACATCAGAATATACATTCACATCAATCAATACACATAACGGAATAAACTAGTACCAGTAAATACGTGGAATACGTCTCAACTCCAGCTCGTCTTCTGAAGCTCCAAGCGATATCTAACCTGGTAATATACTCGGTCTAACACGAGCACATTTGAAGAAAAGAAAAATTCACCCGGATCAGTCTAGAATACTTTCGGTGATAAATTCACATGACAAGCAACTTGCTTAACTTTATAAATCCCTTTTAAAAGAAAAGGATAATTGTAAGACCAACCCATACATAAACACGGACGATTTTTACCTTACTATAACCCAAAACATTTTATATATATCAGAATCTAGGGACATTATAATAGTGTCTATAAAACCACAAATAAATAACCATCTAGCGAACGCTTGCATCTCACGCTCCACATATTCATTATATAATCAAAAACCGCAAGGCGCTTATTGGAGAATGGATTCCAACTATGACAAGGTATGGGACCACCTTCCGATCAGTGTGCTCTAGAGTGTATACACTAGGGTTCAACAAGAACATCTTGCAACCTGACCACACATGACCGACCACTCATTCAGCTTGAGTGGATCAAATGTATTATGACCCAACGATTTTAAGGGCCCACCGTCCTTCCATGGAGATACAGATTCAAAAGAAGAACAAATAAGAACTTTCTCTAGATTGGTGATAATACACCCTGCTTGGGTATGACCCACCTAGCCATGTTGTCTTCTTGGCTTTTGTCATTTCCCAGTTGTGAGGCATGAGGTTACGTTAATTTTAGAACATCTGGCCGTCACTTACTTTGAATGCCACATTGTCGGATCCTCCAGAACATCACTAATCGACGTCCATAAAAATAACCTGGGTGTTAAGCTAAGAGAAGGGGTCTTCTACACCACCAAAAAAAATATGTTTGAAGAAATCAACGTATATGACTCCTTTGGAAATACTCTGATAGACATTCGTCCATACAAGTCATCCAGGAAAAGGATAAACCGAAGACATCCTCCTGCCACATCTTAGGAATCACCCTGTAGATCAGTAGCGAGTAGTCCTTGCAATCCATAGCATTCAGCCACGACAGAACCACTGTATATCCCTAGGGATTATCTAGAGATTTTAAGTAATTCTTCTGTTTCATGGAGATCTATGGTCTTTAGTGCTCCATCTTTATAAATATCCCTGCAGATTAGTTTCGAGTGCTATGTCGGTACAAAGTAGTTTTGGGTCTAGTTCTCATCCTGGTCTCTTTGAAACAATATGTCAAAAAGGTCCAGAAATATTTCATTGATAGCCGGTGTTTAAACTATCAATTCAAACTAGTATTGTCAAGCACATTGGCAGCTCAGGCTTTTATTATTCAAAATCATTCATTAAAACTCCTTATCTATCTTTGAAATCATTTCATCGATTTCAATTACGTGTCTCGATAAAACCATATTCTTAAACTTTAAGAATAAACGTATTCGTCAAAACTCCTGTTTATTTCTCTTCATTCCAAAACATTACCACATTTCATTAAAATTCTTTCCACTATCTAAGAAATCAAATGATATACATATCATTATACTTCAAAGTCGGCCAAACAAAGTTTAAAGTATACCTTATTTACCTTAAAACCCAATATGTTTACTACATTTTAACAATCTTGTAAATACCGTTGCAATATTCTATTTATAGAATAATAAATTTAAGTTCAACATCTCTTACCTTCAAAAACTTCTCTAACCTTCACAAACTAATACCATCCTTCGTTAATAGTGTAGTCGTCCAAGTTGGGGTATTTTATTTACCTCTCAGACTGAAACGACCCGAACTTCCCCGTGAAGGAAAGCACGGATTGAGTTGAGAACAAGACAAATCAGAACACAAACAGAAGAACATTTCATTGTATATTACAACAATTTCATCATGATACAAGAATATACAGAGTATACATGAATATTACACATTAGAAAATTATCAGAGATTTAAATACATTACTGCAGCGGAAAAATAATACAATACACAACTGAAGGAGATATACGAATACAGAGCTTTCCGAATATCATTCCAGCTGTAAACCAGGTTCCTGTGAATATAAATCTGCAAAACCATACTACTAGCTGCCTGTGGAAAATAGGGGCACCCAGAGTTTGGGTTAAAACAATAAACTCTAGGTCAGTCATGTGACTGGTGTGAGAACAAAAACAGATATTAATCTTTATTTTAAAGTTAGGTAAATCAAGGGACCACGCCGTATAACATGGAACGGGTTTCTTCCCAAGAATACCAGTGCATAAAACAACAACGCAATGCTAAATAAAGAACAATGAAGCTATTATAAGACCCAAGTCCCATCACACAATGCAACACAAGCCGAAGGATAGGGTTTTACCTTATAATAGCCAAAGAATGCTTGATAGGCTACAGTTCATCTTTTATTATTACTATAAGTGTATAGTGTCAAAACAATTTCAATCATATGTATCAATCATAGACGACATGGGTACCATATATCATGTCACCAATACTAGGCTCTACAATCAAAATCGCAAAGTGTCGTATTGGAAGTTGGATTTCCATCTGTGAACCAAGGCAAGGGATCGTCCTCACCGCTCGAGACGCTCTAGCCCGTGTCTTAGGAAGTACTCTGTCAAGCCTTGGATCATCAGGGTTGGTCCACCGATGTGGATTAAAATGCCTGAACACTGCGTTTCCCCGCCCTATGGGGGCGTCAATGAGTCCAATGACTCCATCGGTCCCGAATCGACCGATATGTCCGAGGCGCCTCGCAATCCATCATCCACATAAGTAAAATGTCTGGGCGTGTAAAACCCAAAACACCACCTCTAGCTAGAAGGAAATGCACGCCCTCCCTGATGTCCTCTCCTGTTTCTGGTTCACACGGGGGGTGAGGCTCGCGAATTAACGCTACACAAAGCTACGCCACAAAGGTCGTGCTTTGATCATCCACCACAAGACTCTGCTTTTCAACAGAAGCCTTGATCATTTGCATCTCAGCATGCCACATAGGCAATTCACGCTATGCAACCGAGGCAAATCAATCACACATAATGAAATCCGATGTCAGACACACATCCATTTACAAGTCCGTTCTGGGTCAGAACGAAACCGGAGGAACCATATTCCTTGCATATGCATCGATCTCCAAGTACGTCTGGACGATCACCAACTGATTCCCTCCTCTTGGGTGTACAGCCCAATCAAGATCATAAGTAATTATCCAAACGATGTGAAGACCTCCGGTTTTCTACCACCGTCTTCATCTTCGACTTATCGTCGAATTGGTTATTCAGAATGGGTATAAACCTGGCCTTTCCGAATAACCCGCGTATATAATAAACAAATGTTACACAAACACAACATACGCCTCATTCCAATTCAGAATATTCTTTTATTCAAATATTCACATCATTAGGGAATAGGTTCCCATTAATTTTATCAAAGATAAATTATTTAAATTTATTCTTTAATCTTCTTTTGAATATCAATTCAAACCAAATTATGGTTTATCTAAACAAGTCGGGATTAACGAACCTTACCGAAGTAATCATTTGTTTTAAATTTCCCGATCCCAACCTATTCAACCCATGAAGTAAAACTGGTAATACTTCATATCTAACACCACGGTATTATCGGTAAATTCAATTAGCATTTCACGTTCAAATCTAATTAAAGATTTAACTATTGACTGGAGCAAAATTGGTGATACTCCATTCTCGATCATTTCAATCCAATTAAAGATTCATTAAAAATCCACTTGGTTTTAATCTTCCCATAAATCAATATTAATGATTGTTTAACTTGGGAGATCATATCCTGTCTTTAACTGGGTTAAAGAACCAGTGTCATTTAAAACACGGTTCACAATAAACCCAAAATCACATTCTATTCCGTCAGCCTTTAACCGTAAATTAGCAAGTGAACAATTCCCTAAGTAATAACCCCGAAGGCCAAAACCAACATCAGATCAATACCCAGGAAACCATTCAACTTAACTAATCTCCAGTTAGTTTCTAATTTTCTTAACTCCGTTGGGTCTAAGAACGGTATTATTAAAGATACCATTCACGACAACCCAAATCACATTCCATTTACAATGGAATCTTCATGGAAAACAAATCGATATATATAATCGATATAAACTTCCATATCCGACTAATAATATAAATGGAATAATGGCGAAGCCTTTTAAATTCCAGATATATTAGTTGTCTTCCTCCACAGAAATTCACTTCGATTATCACCAAATTGAATTTCATTCCATCGCAATTTATTTTATTAAACTGGAAAACTTTACTTTAGAAAATCTCCTTCAAATCTTTACAAAATATTTATAAATTCCAAATCACATTTCACTGTAAATCGGGTTAAAGAACGAATGTCGTTAAAAACACAGTTCACAACAAACCCAATTCACATCCCATTAATTATTGGGTTAAAGAACAAGTGTTATTTTAAACACCGTTCACGGTAAACCCAAAAATCAATTTCAATTCAATTCCAATTAAATATTAATTAATTGGTATACTTCATTAAATCTAAATTAAAAGATTTAATCTTTTTCTCAACTGGGTTAAATAACAGTGTTAATGAAGACACCATTCACGACAAACCCAAATTCCATTTGATATTAAATACAAGGCTCTGAATGGAAAATATATCGGCTTATATTCAATATGAAATACTATAACCAACAAATATTGTATTGGAAATAACGATATAAATATATCTTTCAAATTTCCATAACAATATATGTATAATTACGAAATCCAACATCGAAATATTCCGAAGACAATTTCGATTCAAATCCATTTCCAATCTATATATTGGAAATTCTGGTTATTTTTAAAACCAATTCAAATCCAATTTATTTATTTTAAAAATAAATGGATTATAGTTCTAGATCAAAACTAGTTCATTTCGATAAAAATCTATTTTTATCTTTTCAAATATGGAATTTTTCATCCCAATTCTTTCCAAATCATTTCTTATGATTTTACACAAATTATTGCTATTTTTAATAATTTTATCAAGGCCCGTATAGTCGATTCCCATCAATGGCCATCGAACTGCACTTACAACGACCTTTTACAAATTTGATTTGGACATAATTCCAAATCCAACCATTAGATTTCTAATTTCTTGCATTCGTTAGAAAGCTCTTTTCGATACGAACCCAACGGTTCCGGTTTTATGAGAATCCGACGGTCGGATCTCCCGTAATGTCCATTCGAAGTCAATGGTCGAAATTCACGAACTACCGTAGCGCGGCGCGTTTTATTCAGGCCATTATATATATAATTATATATTATATATATTTCTTCGATTTCCATTTAAATCGTATTTTATAAATCGTTTTAAATTCGTTATCAAAACGATTTCAACTTCATATTCAATTTCTAATCAAAATTGAATATTCCATATCATCGATATATAAATGATAATATTTTCAAAACAAGCTATTTTGAAATCAATTCATTTTCGATATTCATTATAAAAATGAATAAAATCGATATAAATATCGTTCACGTCAAAATGGCGTCAATCTAATCAACACGGCTTTATATATATTCAAATATATTCGTGTCCATCCCAAATCGGACATTAAAATCATATTTTGATTCTTTTCTAAATATTATTTGAAAATATTCGTTATTTTGAAATATTCATCCTTTCTGAACTGGAATAAGACACAGTCAATTACCATATAATGTGATTATATGGATTTTCACACAACAAATGTATATAACAACAATGAAAACAACAATCCATCATCCAGAGTGCATTCTACACTGCATAAGCATTAAATATAAATATTTAACGCTTACTACAGCCTGTCGATCAATCGATTGACATATCACTAAACAGTTGGGATTAGTGTACGTCGAATATCATCCCAACACCCGTGTGGGGTTTCAAACAATCAAACACAGGTTTTATTTGTGCAGTTGGGCAATGTGTAAAATTTATCGTCCCAATCAATATCAGTCAAATGTGTGTACATAAACAAATCGTCTGATGTGGTTATAAATATTTATTTTATATACACGTTAAAAATTATATTTTTGACTATAAAATATTTATTCATTCCACATCACAAAATCAATTTTCATAACTCAATCAAACAAACAAACAAGTTGTCCATGGTTTGTGGACAACGCGTGTCGGGTGCTGCTAAGCACCGTCTGCATCCTAGTATATATTTCAACTAGAAAATAAATTAAAAGTGAGGAGTTCTCACCGAGGGTTTCCACTACGCCGTGCTCTGAAAGCAAAGAAGACGAATATCACACCGACTATCAACTTAGGCGAACACGATATCCTACATAATTGCTTTCTATTAATAACATATATAAAATCCATATTTTCATCGCTTCATTCCAATAAATAAAAATCATATTTTTATTTCTACTTCTTATATTTTTACAACGCTTCTTTCTATATAAAATTATATTTTTCGATTTCTACTCCTTATATAAAGATCGAATTTTTATCGCTATTTCATATATATATAAATCGAATTTTTATGCCTTAAACATATATGTAAAAATCGGATTTTTACACCTTAAACACATATGTAAAAATCGGATTTTTATACCTTAAACATATATGTAAAAATTGGATTTTTATCACATAAAAATCTAATCTTTATTTATATAACCAACGTAGCTTTATATAAGTAAATACCTTAACTTTATACAAGTTAAAAATCAGATTTTTATAAAGTAAAATAAAATAAAATCGGATAAACTCGCTGTTTTCGTCGTTGATGACTGCGGGGCTTCTGCTGCGAGGTGTCTCGACTGGTGGAGGAGCTCGTGGGTGCAGGAAAGGGGTGGAAGCGGTCTCGGTCCGGGCTATTGGGTTTAGGGTTTACAAACGGAGAAGGGGAAAAGAGGAGAGGGGCGCCGGGGCGAGGGTGGGTGGCTGCTCAGGCGAGGGCACGATGGATTTTGGGGTGCTCGAGGGTTTGGGCGCAATTTGGGGATGAGGAGAGAGAAACAAGGGCAGAGAGAGGGCGGAGTGGTCGGAGGGGGTGCGACGAGGGAGGGAGGAGAAAGAGCGGGGCGGCACGACGTTGGGGGGGGAGGTCGGAGGCGGATCGCGATTGGGGGGCTGGAGAGATTGAGCGGTCTCTCTTTTCTTTTCTTTTTCTTCGTTTGACTTTTGACTGTAAGGAGGGGGGTAAGAGAAGTTATATTATATATAAATATATAATTATTTAATTTCTATAAAGTTGTTTTTTCCATTCGAACTCAAATTCCAACCCAACGACTATCGTCCCTAGCTAATTACCCCCATTTCGAACACAATGGGATATGTTTCATAAGCTAATTCGACTGTTTCGATCAGTTTTCGTCAAAATCAAAATATAAATCTATATATTGAATTTGAATGCACATTTCAATTTACCGGGGCTACATACGGACTCTAAAAATTCCCGAAAAATATTTTCTAGCTTCGTATTGATGATACGGTCCTAACAAAACTAATTTCGTCAATTTCTGAGACCGTTTGAAAAATGGCCATTTTTAAGGGCCAAAATTCCATAGCGACTGTTCTGAATTTTCAACTGGACATAACTTTTTATTCCCGCTATGAAATTTCAATTTTTCGAATTCGTTAGAAAGATATTTTCATATAGATTCTAATATTTTTGGTTTCGCTAAAATCCGGTTTATTTTGAATCATGTACATTCATTTGAACTTTGAAATCGAAATTTCAAACTAATGCGCCATTTTCAATTCGTTTTATAATTTAAAATAAATAATTATATTCTAACGTCGATTCAAATAAACATATACGTTCTAATTATATTCAAAATAAATTTCTCGTCGTTATTATTTAAAATAATTCATTTTAAATATTCAAAATTCATCAAAATTGCCAAAATAAAAATTTAAAATTGGCTCGGATTTCCGGGTTATTACACAGACCTTGACCAACAACGTTCTTATCTCAAAAAAGATAGAAGATTGTAACTAAAAAACCCATCTTATTCCTAATATCAATAAAATCTTATTTCTTTAATTAAAATATGTTTTTATAAACCATATCGTTGTTTCCAAAAACCTTAGTCTATTCTGATCATTTTTACTTAATATCAACTTCCCGTTTTAAGTTCAATTATTCAATTCCATTCAGAATTATATATCTCCAAATGTTTCTTCCCAATACCATTTTATATCATATAATAAAATTAAATTTTAGATCTTTATAATAAAACCCCTTCCTATTAGATTAATACATTAATCTAATAATATTGCTTAACTGTTTACTTAAAATTATTTATTCCAAATTATTAATCCACAGGTTAACTACAACTTAAATTGCTTATAAAACTGATTTAAACGTCCCTATTATATAATCATTTTATAATATTTTGTAGAAACCTGTTTATCGATATATTTTTAAAGCTTTATTATAACATATACAATATAATTAAAAATCTTGTTTCGGTTATAAAATAAATTTTATAACTTAAATTCATTAATTCACCTAGTGGCAAATCAACGTATAGACATAAAGGTGGATTATAGGCCATTTGCTACCAATCCCTCAATCAATACTGTCTATTGATTCAAATCATAACAACGTTGAATTTTATTTCAACGTAAACATCCAAACAGGTTTTCAATGTCAATGGGGTTCAATCAATTCATATATAATCAATATGAAAACAAACAACATATACAATATTTGAGGAATCCGGTCGGATCCTTCCAACCTGTCCTACTCTGCATCACATATCATTATAATATTTCAAAACAATATATAAAAATATATTAAACGACGATTAAATAATTAACGTCAACCATTCAATCGACAATAGGCATCTAAGGCATGCAATCAACCGATATATATTATCAATGATTAAATTTAATTAGATGAATTTAATCACATCATAGGATTCCTGAAATGTATGAGAGTTAACTCATCTTTATTTGCAATTGACAGTTGTCACGTTATTTCGTTTAATTTTAAAAAGATGTTTAAAATTAAATGAAAACTCGATTGCTTCCAATCCTGTAACACCCCACATCCTTTAGTGTCACTCACAACGGGAATGCACTAAGTTCTGTGGAGCATTTAGGGTAAAAGATGCAGATAAATTACAAGACAGACAAAATTAAAACAGCGGAAAATAAAACTTTACTTTATTGATAAAATAGTTTGTACAACAATTGTTTTCCAATATCAGAGTATCATCTGTCTTACAAAATAAAGAAGCATAAAATAACATTTATATTCCCTAATGTAGCATAAGCCAGCCATAGCAGCAGAAAAAGAGAGTCCAAAGCACTTTGTCAAAGAATCTTCGAGCTTGGGAAGAGTGACGGTCCAATCTAACCTGAGCTATACTATTCCCTCCTTAACTACCAGGGGGGGGAACGGAAGAAAAGAAGACGAAAGAAGACTGGGTCAGACATAAAGTCTGGTAAGTTCAGTTACTTCTAGCATGTGAACAAGGAAAAACAAAACGACATGAATTAACTGAATACAAAACAATACCATGATGATAGGGCCAACAAGATAGGATAAGATTAACACAAGATATGCTAAGACAAGATAAACTGGATATGCTTTAATACTTTCTCTGCTTCGCTATTAACCTGTTATTATGGTTTCTATGTCTCTGCACCACCTATCTAGTGTCCCAACTAGTAATCTGTCTAAAATGATAACGCGATCCCAATCCCAGTAATTGTGGTTGCCTTCAGGCGTACATTTATTATTTATTACCTAGATCTAATCTAGGGTTTTATATCAAAGTGCTTCCTAGATTCCACTCGGGTTTACGCGGCTTATCTAATGCTTCACAGATTCAGGGTTTATGCCACCTAGGTCCAACTAGGGATTACGCTACCTGTCGAACGAGGCCCCTAGTCTAGGACACACTACCTAGAGCGGTATATGTTCCTAGACTTTCCCCGCGTATGTGTCGCGAATCGTTTATCGCTGTCTAGATGCACATGTCCTGAAATGTGCGACCCGAGTCCCGTGGAAGGGCTGCTCTAGAAACACGGAACTCGGTCGGGAGCTTTCAGATATCTGCCGATGCAGATGCTAAGGTCTGTTTTTCTATCAGTGGTTATGGTCCCACGTGACCCCTCCCTCAGCTAATGAAAGGCAATCCAAGAAAATCAAGCACGAGAACTGTACTTTTGCCACCCTCTGCCCTACTTTCCTATTGGCCAGCCTTACCCATATCTAGATAGCGAGTATATGGTATATTGGGAGTTCTCTGCCTTTCAATATGTGTACTACGATTTGACTGAAGATGGAAGGTAGACGACGAGTTGCTATCACAGGGCAAAAACTAGTCTCACCGAATCACGCTGGTCCATCCTATTCTTTAGGTTGCCATATATTGCAACCAAGACATACCCTTGGTTCTTCTAACGCAGACCTTAACCTCTGTGAGCCCAGGAGGATCATCTGCCACCTCACAGAGGGATACCAAGAGTACCCTCACGTCCCCTCGAAGCCTCGGGCTTCGTAACCCAATTCGTTGGAGCCTTCTTTAAGATCGTTCGCTCCTCCTCATGTTATACTAAGGATTACTACTTAGTTTTCCTAACTAAGGTTTACCACTTGGTTTCCTGAATCGTCATTTTCTTAACTAAGGTTTACCACTTAGTCCTTTTAACTAAGATTTACTACTTAGTTCTCTTTCTCGTCAAGTTGGATTGGTTAAGTGTCATTAGTCGATACAAGTTAATTTAACCTATTTATTTGTCATGTTAAACTGGTTAAGTGTTACCAGTAATTCACGTTGACTTAACCCTACCAGCATCAAGTTATATTGGTTAAGTATTTACTTAACCCTACCCATTCATCTTGTATTGGTTAAGTGTTCCTTTTTAACTTAACCTTGCCTATCTGTTTTAACTAACATGTTATAACGGTTAAGTGTTCCCTTAGTTAACTTGACCCTAACATTGGTTTGATTAACATGTTCTAATGGTTAAGTATTGTCCCTTCATGTTTTTAACTTAACCCTATTCATTTATCACACTCTGATGGTTAAGTGTTCAAGCTTACTTAACCCTACGGTCTAGTCCAGCTAACATATTAAATTGGCTAAGTGTATTAAATTTACTTAACCCCAACCTCTAGTCTAGTTAACATGTTAAATTGGCTAAGTGTATTAACTTTACTTATCCCCAACCTCTAGTCTAGTTAACATGTTAAATTGGCTAAGTGTATTGAATTTACTTAACCCCCACTTTCTAGTCTGGTTAACATATTAAATTGGCTAAGTGGTTTTCTTAGTTACTTAACCCCTACAAATCTTGTCTTGTTACCATGTTAAGTTGGTTAAGTGTTCTAGTTAACTTAACCCTATCGTTCTAACTTAACTGTGTTAAGTTGGTTAAGTGTTCCTATGGACTTAACCCTCCCATTCTAGCTTAACTGTGTTAAGTTGGTTAAGTGTTCTTATGGACTTAACCCTCTCATTCTAGCTTAACTTTAATTGTCTTATTAAAGCACCAGCCACTCACATTAGACATATATTGTTGTGGCTGCCGGTATGCCGGTTGGTTCCGGGCAGTCTTAAGCCACAATTCAGTCTAACCTCGGGCCTTTATCGGGCTCAATGCCTTAACCTCCCACATTGGATAGGTATTGTCATGATCACTGGACAGTCGGGCGGGTCCGGGCAGGTTTACATCACAACTCAATCCAACCTCGGGTTAAGCATGTTCGTGTTGTCTAAATTTACTTTTATCATTTAGGATAAATTCTATAAGTAAATTTTCCCTAATTTACTTATTCCATTATTACTCTTTTAATGTACATTGTCAACATTTATTATTATGGCCCATTTTCCCCTATATATCATATTTATAGTTTTTGGTATGTAAATTATACCAAATTAAGTGTCACTAACCATGATTATTCTAAACATGACAATTACTCACAATTATGACTAAATTCAAAATTTGTGCTAATATACTTATTATGCCAAATTAACTTTAATTGACCCAATTCTGATTTAACATCCTAATTTACAGTTTATGGTTAGACTAGAATTATTATTCTAGTTTACCGTTTACGCCTAAAACTTAGCTTACTTGCCAATACTAAATTTAATATGTCAAATTACATATTCCATAATTCATGTCAAATTTTCAAATTTGCGTTCTAATAAACATGCCATAATACATGTTCTAAATTATGTCAATCATAATTATGTTCATGTTCCACATTATGCCAATTTCCAAGTTTACAACCATGTTTAAGTCAAATTTATGATTTGCCCAAATCGTATTCCCATCGTTCGTGTAATCGTGATTTCATCCTAGATTATAGATAAATCTAGATTCGTGGATAAAAAGGGAATGAACCAAAATGCCATGAAAAGATAGACATAATGACTGGCAGAAGATGATAATTCACTGATCACAGATCTAACAAATTACACTGAATAAATTGATTAAAGCATCGAAGGCCTATAGATCTGATAATATTATGACATAAAAAGGGTTGAACAAATAACATAGGTTCAAGTATACGGGTAGATCTAACTTAATAGATAAATTCCCATAATCAAGATCCAAGGATAATTAAGAATAAACTGAATAGATAATCAAGTTTAGATCCAATCTCACAGTCATAATCCTAGGCAATAATATCATGTTCATGAATCATAGGTAATTATCCACTATTGTCCTTGTCATAGTCATAGGCATTGGTTTATGCTCCTAGTCAAAGGCTTATGTTCATAGTCAAAGGCTTATGTTCATAGTCAAAGGCTTATGGTTTCAAAGGCCACAGTTCCATAGTCATAATCTTAAGCATTGGCAATTTAGTCACAATGTGTTCTAGGCCATAATCAAGAATCAGATCCAAAGTCATAAACAAGCACAGATTCAATGAAATGATAAGGCATATTTCTTATATTCTTTTAATTTCATGTCACAAATAGAAAAGGCGTTCAAATCTAAAAAGTAACCGACTTACATTGATTGGATCTAGAAAAGAATAGAAAGATAGCGTTGCTTGAAGCCGTTGAATCTTTACTTGAATCCTAACTTGTTTTGAATCTTCTCTTGAAAGACTTGAGCAGGATATCCTCGTCTTGATTTATATTTTATTTTAATTTATTTATTTAGATTTAGAGGAAGAAGAAGAAACCATGTCCATCAAGAATTTGTGCAGCATAAGGTTAGAGAAGAATGGTGCAAAGAGAAGGAGACTAGGGGGCTGTTTATATAGGATTGCAAGTTAATTTGAGCCATCGATGAAGCCAAGGTTAATCAAAGCCATCCATTCTAAAGAGAAGCCAATTATGTTCACAATTACTTTCTTAATCTACATTATTAACATTTATTATTAAATTTGTATGCACATTAGATACATCCCCCCTTTACACATTTATTATTAAATTTGTATGCACATTAGATACATCTCCCCTTTACACATTTATTATTAAATTTGTAACTTTAGTGTTAACAGAAATACGGGGTGTTACAAATCCCTTCTGAATCATCTCAGTAGCGTAGCCTTCGTCTCTATGATTCCAAAGAATCCTATTTCGTGTGAGTCTGTTCACATACGGAAAAGTTACACTATTTACACGATAACGGTTTATATATATATATATATATATATATATATATATATTATAATTATAAAATTATAAAATTAGCTTACCCTAAATTAATATGCTTACCTTAATTCTGTTATTAACTCGATCAAGAACGTTTTCAACTTGTCTTTCCTTTTGCAAACATTCTCAGTTGCCTGCACAGTCAAACCTCCTTCTTTAAATTCTCCTTTTTCAACAAAGGCCCAACCCACGTACCTAAATTCCGCAGCCCATCTCCTGCTTAACTCTTTTCCCCAAGCTTCAAGGATCCATCGCCGATTTCCTCCTGCTACGCCTTATTTTATATATATATATATATATATATATATATATATATATATATATATATATATATATATTAAAAGCCCGTAGGCCCAAGCCCAAACCATCATAAGAGCCCATGCCTCCCCCGTTAATTCTTTCTTCTCCCTTGCATCAGACTGTCGAAAGCTCCCATGCAAAATAACTACACCCTTCCCCACCGTGTTTCCAACTCCCCAACACCTCCTTGTATCTCTTCTCCTACCCACGTTCTCACGAAAATGCCTATAGCTCTTTTTTTTCAGAAAGTTTCCAACATAACTTCTTCATGCATTATTCTCTCCCCAACAATACTCCGCTATTTCTGAGTAATTCCCTGGTCCCTTTCCTAGCCATGTGCCCCTCCATTAACAGAAAACGTACTCAATCTTCCTCGAGTAACCACCCGTTCCCGTGCTAACATCACCAACCACGACTCCAGGCCAAAAAAATAATAACATGTCACCTCTTTTCTCCTACCGCCACCAACCCCTACTGAACGTGCCGCCATCACCTTGAGATAGACCTTGCCAACACCAACCTCCATGCCAACATATTTGCCCCAATGTGAATCTGCTTCAGTTTTCAACACACGAACACTCTCCTTTAGTTTTGCAGCTCTTGAACAGGGGGAGGAAATGAAAAGAATGAAGCACGGTTGTAGGTGGAGAAGAACAAGAGTTGCTGAGTGAATTCGAAAATAGAGAAATTGTTTTTAAGGAATGTTGTAGTTGAAGAATAACGAGGACAAGCAGATTATTGTAATAAGAGAAGCCTTGGTTTGTCTTGCGTTTTGATGGGAGAGAAAACAAAGGAAATTTTGGTTCGGGAAGAATGAAGAAACGGTGATTCAAAATAAATATGCAATGCAATCGAAAAGAGTACACGGCGATTTCAGAGAAAGAACGGAGATTTTTGTTTTATTTTATTATTATTTTTATTTTGACGTAACGAAAGATTTTTGTTGATAACGACTAGCGATATTTTCTCCGTACCTATTGTCATTGGTAAACGATGTTTATCTGCTCCTATGACCTCACGCAAACTCTGTTCGCGACGAAAATGGACTTCATAGTATAATTTGACGTTGCGATCCTATTGAAACTTGTTTTGTTGACTTCCGAGTCTGTTTGCTCAAACGATGCTCGTTCGAGTCCAAATGGTCGATTTATTTGCATTTAATTTTGCTACTCTCACAAAATAATTCCAATTGACACGAAACTTGAAATCTAGCAATAATTAGCTATTACGATCTTAATAAAATTCATTTCGTTGAAAACGAAGGTCGTTTGAATAAAGTTCATTTTTAAGGGTCCAATTTGAATTTAAATAAATCAAATTTAAAATACCTCAATATAATAATATTAAAATATTATAATAGGCCGTACACGAGCAAAATTTCATGTAGTTTCAAAGTAAAATACTCCAGGTTGAATTTCAAGCCAAATGATCAATATTCAATATATTAAAAATTATTTTATTTTATATAATAAATCGTTATAATTATAAATGATTCCATAGTGACTATTTTAAAATTTGATTTGGACATAAAACAAAATCTACCACAGGAAAACTTGATTTTTCTCCTTCATTAAAAAATATTATCTCATAGGTTCAGACGATTCTTATTTCAAGAAATTCCGACTTATTTTGGATCCTGATAACTATTTAAAGTTTAAAACGTAATATTACGAACTAGCACGCCGCTGCAACTCGTTTTATAATAAAATCATAAATTAAGTGTTCTGACGTTGTTAATAAATGAATACGTAAATGTAATTCAAAACAAACTAAAATAGATATTTCTATATTGTCCAATTTACATTATACATCAAATTTAACTAATCTCGGCTATTTCAGAATTACATTATTATCATGTTATTTATATTAATAAAACATTCAAAACCATTAAATTAAATTCCAAAACAACATTTAAGACCATTTTAAATATTAAATTAGACGGTTAAAAATTTGGGACGTTACATTTACAGTATTGGTGCTATGCCTATTTTCTTACAGTTTGATTTGATTTTGTTCTTCTCCTTCTTTTTCCCTTTTTATTTACACTGAGCCTAGGACACTGAGAGCCTAGGCCATATTTATTTAAGACTGTGTGTAATTGAATATGGGATAACATGAAATGACAATAAAAAATTGGAGAATTTGGGGTATATGATAAACTGAGGACTTTTGACTGTAAAATTAAGATATGCAAACATATTAAATAGACTAGACTTAGTTTAAGATTAACTAAAGAAAATGCTACAAAAATGTAAGTACCAGATGTAAATTAAATAAACTGAATTAGTGTAATATAAGTATACATTTGTGCAGGTGCTTGTTTTGGGTAAGGGGTTGTACACTATATAACATTTATAGAGAAATGTCATTTTACTACCATACTTATTAATGAACTTAAACCTGCTAAGTTAAATGGATAATTAATAAGATAAGAGGTCTCTCGTTATGTTGTTGTATCGTTTTTTGGGACTCTTAAATCTTAGTTACTTGGGGGTACAAGCTTAGGAGGTTTGGCTTGTGTCAATTTGTGTGGAACCCATATCAGTCAGTATCACTGTTGGTATATAGTTAGTGCACTTCACACTAGGCAGGGTCCAGGGTACGCTTTATTGATCTGTATAATAAGAGGTTCAAAAGAGGAAGGTGGGTACGAACACGTTATGGTGGAGGCATGAGTGTGCATGGGTTCGATTGGGGAAACTAAGACGTAGTAACACCAGTAAATAAGTCGGTGTCCTATGAGTTACCGCTTTAGGGAGTGATATACCCTACCATCGGAGATAACACAGGGTATATACATAGTAAGGAGCGGATTGCGTGGGTAGTAATTAGGGTAACACCTAATTCTGATATACCAGTATTGGTGCAGAGAAAACTTGTTCTTGGGATATAAATGAGAAGCTAACTTAATCTTTATCTTTTTATTGTTATCTTATTTATCTTGCACTTATATGTTGTCGTACCTACTTATCCATTCTTATTTATCTGTCTTGAAACCTCTATTTCACGCATTTACTGAAAATCACTGGAACTCACCAGATTTTCTGACCTATTTTGTTTTCCCTCTCTATCTCCTCCTTCACCCCTTAGGTTTTCAGGGTAGTGATCAGCAATGACCGTAATATTCAGCTTGGATTCTTGGATTTCTGATTCTCTATATGTATTGCTTTGATTTTTTTCTTTACTTTGATATGGCTGTGGAAGAAGGATATGGCTTTGCAATTATGTACTCTGATAATATGTTTCATAAGGCAATTGGTTTTATCTCTTGTATTTGCTATTTGAGAAGTGAGAGAATTGATATAATGTTGTAACTGGAATTTGAAACAATGGTTTTTATTTTATAATAAAATTCTATTCTACTACTTTTATTATTCTGTCTTGTGGAATTTAGTTACTGTTTACTTATTGCCCTTCTCATAACTTAATGCATCCTCATATGGGTGACATTAAGGAATGTGGGGTGTAACATCAATAGTACTCCAGTAGGTCAAAATATAAGGCAACTCAATGGTGAAACAAGAGGAAATGATATAAGTTTGATCATATGCGTACATGTATAAATAATCATAGTGGCTACACAGATACGTTTACGTTTATCTTTTCAATTTTATTTATGTACCATTTATAACCAACTGTGAAGAAATGGGAGTTCAAGGACAAACTTTTAGCTTAGATAATATTCAACATACATGCCATTTGATCAATCATTGCCTAATGTTAGTCCATGCTAAAAGAAAAGCTCACGAATCATACATTGGTTGTTTGAATTAATAATAAAAACTATAATCAATAAAATTGTTTATATTGATTTATATACCAATGAATAGGCACAAAAACAACCGTGCACTATTTAGTATAATATAGGCAACCATAAATGCAAGAAAACAGCTTGTATTGTGTATGATGCACATCTAAGTTGATTTAGCAAAACCCTTTTGAAATAAATAGGAAAATTTGCCGGTTTAGGCATCTTTTGAGAACTTATAACGGAAATAATCTAGTTTTAAAACTAATTATAGATTTAGACCATTTTTCATATACTGGTGTTATCCCAGGTAACGCCAGTTCTTTTTTTATATATATATTTTCGAAGGTGTTAACTGAGATAATGCTTTAAAGAAGCGTTATCTTGAGGTAATGCCCAGAAGTGTATAAACCTTTCTGTACCTTTCTTTCTTTCCTCATTTCCACTTCCTTTCTATTTTCAGCAAAATACGAAAATTTTCGCCCCTTATCATTTCTAGGCTAAAAATCGGTTTTTCCCTCCACAAATAACTGCAATGGCCTCCTCTTATTGTCAACCACCTCCTATTAGTAAGTTTACCTAACTTTGTTGTTTAAAGTTTGTAATTTCTGAAATTTATGGTTTTCATGTTTAGGGATTTCTACTCTAATCCCTTCTTTTGTGGAATAGATGTGTTTTTAAGTTCCTACGGTGTACAAGTTATATTTTACATCAACAATTTCACGATTTTGGGTTTTGTATGTGTATGTTTAAAGTTAAATTAGGGATTACAGTTCAAATTATCCATATTTAGTTGTGTATTTGTTTGTGTTTGTGCATGTGCATGTGTATGTTCATGTTTATACATTATTGAGTAAAGTTCCAATTAACCATATTTAGTATGTGTATTTGTATGCGTATGTTTAAAGTTAAATTTGTGATTAAAGTTCAAATTATCCATATTTAGTTGTGTATTTGTTGATTGAATGATGTACTAATGCATGTATCTTAACTCTTTACAGACTATGAAGAGATGGAACATAAAACATATATGCATTCATCCAATGCGTACGAAGTAGACGAAGCGTGACCAAGCTGAAGGTTTTAACTTAATTTCTTGTTAAGAATTTAGTCAACTATCCACCGGGTGGTGCATTTTAGCACACAGACCTAGTCGGGCTTTCATGCTTTATTAGCTTTATTCAAGTGACAAATGCTGCTTCACTTAACGTAATGAAATTTGCAACTCCTTGCTGTTCAACAATTTATTTTGAAGCACCTTTTACTATATTTGAAGCAAACTGTGTTCTGCAAGTAATTTATTTTGAAGCACCTTTTACTATATCTAGCACTAAAACGATGCTTATGAGGTAAACCCCATCTTGTTTCCAACGCAATCGGTATGCCTTTCATTCTGTCTGAAATAAAAGTAATTCGACGATCGTTAACGATACGAATGTAGTGGCACATGCAAGAAAGAAACCAACCCCAACTATCCACAGATTCAAACTCAACAATTACATAAATCAAAGGATATAGATGGTCATCTGCATCAACAACGGTAGCTACTAGCAATGTTCCTTTGTATTTTCCGTATAAATGTGTACCATCAATACACGATAATGGATGACAATGTGCAAATCCTTCAATACATGGTCCAAATGCCCAAAAAGCACGTTCAAACACTCCAACATTGTCCGTAACAACATGCCCTATGTTTCCCGGATTCATTCTTGCAATTTCTGTGAAATATTGCCTTAAGGTGTCATACGATTCTGCCCAATCTCCATATACTTTTTTGAGGACCTTACTCAACGCTCTCCACGCCTTCATATAACTAGTCTTTCCCAAACAATCGTTCCTCCACTAAAACTTGTACAGTACCAGCGGTTGTATTCAAATCATATTTTCTTACAGGTTTTCACTTGGATTCACGCATTTGTGTTCGCTTGGATATTTTCTTACAATCCACCGACTTTGTTTGGTTTTTTTTTTGAAACAATCGCATGAATTATCCATAGACAATTGACATCGACATTACAGATGGCAGTATATTTGGTTTTATTGGACTTAATAGGTTTGAAGGAGGCAGCATGAAGAATTGAGCACTCACTTAATTGTTGTTTGAACTTTTCTTTCGTTTCAAAAACCATACCGACTTTGAAACCATTTTGGACACTTAATGTGGAAAAAAAATCTCAATTTTAAATTGCATATTTGCAACATTTGAATTCGCCATTAGCTGGGTCGTACATAAGTCATCATCAAGGGGAAATCCCATTTCATTCTCATCACTATCTTCAGCATTTCTACCTTCCAAATCAGCAAAATCAAAGTCTAACGGTTCGTTATTTACTTATATGCTCTCTATCCAGGAAACATCATTCTCTGGTATGCTCACTACATCCATACTATTAATAGGGGGATCCTCATAGTCCCTTAAATCTATTCCACCCATGTCCTTCTCAACATTGTCTACTTGAGCACTGAAAATACAAATAAAATAACCAATAGAACTAAATTTATTATTTTACGTACACAAACAACGAGTTAACTATAAAAATTTCACATACATCTGACTTAAATGTTGTAACTCAGATTGCATAGGATGCATGAAAGGGGACATGTAATAATTTGATGGTCCAACGGAGCAAAAAAAATCGATTGTTGAGTAACAATACTGCATAGAAAACAAAGAAATTACGAACTACAATAGTAACATATGCTAATAGATTCAAGAAATAACCAAAATGCAGTCAACCTTTCCAACATGTGTGTGAAACTTCCTTGAGTCATATTGGGCTCATTGTATCCAATATCTTGTTGATAGCTCGAACACGGTGGAAAACCAAAGGATGTAGTATTAAAACTTGAAGGATTAAAAAGCTCGACAAATCATTTTGATGACCAATTCTATCATCATTATTTTGACATTCAACGTTGTCTTCTACTGGAGATGTATCTTCTTTGACTTGAACCCGTTCGCACTTTACAACATAAAGCTCTATAGATTTCATTGCCGCTGAAAACATTATATCCACATCATCATCATCGGCTATTTTAATGGCTTTCGATCCAAAATCCGTAGGCCAGTTACAAACCAAATCAATGTCAAATTCATCAGATTTAATCTTAGTCGATTTGTATATCAAATCTTTCATAACTGAACCAAGTTATATTCTCGAACTACTTTTGTCGGTTTATACGACCCTCCAACGTATTTGCCAAAGTTATCATCGTCTACCACCAATTCGCCATCAAAATAACAAATGGTAGGAATACATTTAGGAGTCATTCTACATACAAAACAACAATAATTTAACTATCTGCAACGAACCAACTTTCACAATCAACCTAAAATCAGATATTATAAAATTCAAAGGTCAATAGCCATACCTTGAACACGAAACGAGATCTATAATTCGTTGAGTGATAAGTAGATCTTCTAAGACAATTTTGGTTCTAATACTGTTTGAGTTTAGTAAAAAGAGGAAATATTTTTTTTCAAAAGTGGACTTGTGAAATAAGAATGGAAGGAGGAAATAGGAGAGGACGAAAGGGGGTTGAAAGGTTATTGTCCTCTGGGCATTATTTGGGATTACGCCAGTACAAAATTAAAACAGTGAAGGCGTTATCTGAGATAATGCCTTCGTTAGAAATAAATTTTGTATATGCGTGATCTGGGATAACTCCAATTCAAAAAAAAAGTGGCATATTTCTGTAATTAGTTTTGAAACAGGTCTATTCTTGTTGTTACTTTACAAAAGTGGCCTAAATAAATAAAAATTCCAAATAAATAGTTTATGATCATACTGGTATTCGTAAATACTCACTCCTCAAAATGAATACCAATGCATATATAGCATAGCGTTCAGTGAAAAGCCATAAGCACAAAATATTTTGGAGATAAGAATTTATTGAGTCATATCAATGCATATTTATTTGACTATTAATCAGGTCTAATGTAGACATACAATATTAAGTGCATTTACAGTCATATATTTATGAAATGCGAATAAATATGTTCAGAAAAGTGATAAAACTATAGTCGAATTAAATTATTCCTAGTTTTAGCGTTGGATTCATGCTTATCTGTCTAATGGGGACATATAAAATATTTACAGTCATAAACAAACGAAATAATGAAACGCGAATAAGACTAAACAAAGTCATAAAACTATAGTCAACCCAAATTATTTTCTTGTGTCTAGCTTTAGATTTATAGTTTATGGATATGTGTAGCTCAAAGTGTCATCGAATGTATCTTATACTTCCGGTGTTCCGAATTTCACATAGCAAGGACTTATTCAAGGAATTTAATGTTTCACTTAATAGATTCAACTTAAAACATCAATAAACCTATACTGGACAACTAATTGTAATGTCAGAACCAAAAATTTACTATAAACATGATAAATTATCGATTTTACAAATGTTAAAATAGATATTATAATTATCTGTGGTAGCTTTAAAAAAGAATTGCTTACTGTTGAGCATATCTATTAATTCATTAGAACAATACAACCAAGGCAAGAAAGAATAAGCCAATAATAATGTTATACGGAAAAAATAATTAAGATTAAATTGATGTTTTTAATTCTCTTAATTCAGATTACCTTTTTTTCCAAGTGAAGCAAATTTTTAAATGTCAAAAATTAATGTCACCTGACTGATAAGCACACAACGACCGAATGTCAGAAAACGGTCTTCACACTTGTTAGTACAAATTAAACACCTGGTTGTATTTTAAAAGAAATGAAAGTATGGTCATTTTTAACTTAGGCGATTCAACTAAAATACCAATGAACTTATATATAAGACAACTGAATGTAATATTAATATTAAGACAAAAGCCAAAAGTTAACCATAAGCATGATAAACTATCGATTTTAAAAACATATAAATCGATGCTATAAATATTTGCTATAACTTTGAAATCAAATTGCAGACTATCCATATATTGCATACTGCGTCGCTATTGTTGCAACCTGAAACAAACATCCATTTGTTTCAATACTGTTGTATATTTGTTTGATAGTTAAAAAAGTTCAACATTAATAATAAGCTCTGCAATACTAATATTACATTATCAACATGCATTAGATGGAATGAAAAATGTATATATTTTCAGCTCATCATAACCAAGTAGGTATCAATTTGATAAAATGTGGAAAACATTTAATATGAATAATAATTAAGTTTGAGAAATTTTGGATATAATTAGATACTTGTACAATTATTGTTAATAATGTTGGCCAAACCATCACTCTAAGCTCTATACATAAATGTATAATTATGAATGTAATTGCTACATCAATCAGAAACATGCAATCAATAAAGAACCAAGCTACTCTATTAAATTTTTAATCAAGTCCATAATAGCTATTATTGTAATTTCATGACTCATTTTCACAGCTGCTGAACACACGTACGTTTATTTCAAATTCCTTCCCTCTTCTTCGCAAATGACCTGTTCCCCGCATGTACCGATTCTTCCTATCCTTCCCTCCTCCTCTTTCGCAGATAAACTGTTCTTTGTTTTTTCATATTCACGCACCCTATATATATTTCAGCCGACCAAGCTATTTCTATCCAACAGTACATCCACTTCATCACTCATATGCCACTCGAGGGATCTTTAGAAGTCGAATCCTCGGATTGAAGGTCTGTGATTTTAATTTCATATTTGAGATTTTTTATTTTCGTTCTTTTATTAAGATGTTTAAAAATGCAATATTCAGTCGGAAACATTGATAAAATTGGCCGTCTTTAAATCAGAATTTATTGTGGCTGCCACAGGAAAGTTTGTGTCTCTGAGTTCAACATGAAATGATTTTTGAAGTAGAGCTATGGTTACATTGCTGCACTTTAAATGTTGGATTTTGGTTCGATTAGAACAAATCAGAGTATTTTATTTGATTTTGCGGATATAAACTTTCCTAAGGCATAAATAGGTTTTAATCAATGATTTTTATTCAGTAATTTAAAATAATACATAACTGGTGCATTAAAAGTTGGGAGCAGAACGAGTACCCTTGTATGTACATAAATAGGTTTTATTCTATGCTTAGCCTATTGGAACTGGTGCTTCTAATCGTGTTTCTTTTTTTGTATATACTCAGCAGATACTTATATTTGCTGTTACTTCTTTGATCATCAGGACATACTGTTTTTATATGCTTTTTTATACTTCCTTTAATAAGTGGGTTTATCAACTGGATTTATTTAGCAAAACGCAGTAACAAGGAAACTGACATGCAAAGATTTGAAAAATCATTATGTCATACACCATTTTGCCTATTGCTTGGAGATAGTGTTTGTTGGACCATACATGTTTTTTTTTTAAAATTTACTAGTCATCTGAATCCAGTTTAGAATGACATTACAGGCAAGATTGTGTTTGAATGGTACGGATGATGAAGCACCTGATCATGAGCTACGGCTATCTGGCGATGGTATTTCAAAAACGAAGGATTTAGAAAAATGTGCAGACTCGGATTTATGGCATGCTTGTGCTGGGAGTATGGCGAAAGCGCTAGCGATCGGCTCTTTTGCGTACTACTTCCCCCAAGGTCATGGAGAACATGCTCACTTTCCCTTTGAAAACCTTCACAAATTGAACAAGTCTCACGTGCTTTGCCGCGTAGTTTTTCAAAAGTTGATGGCTGATGCGGAAACCGATGAAGTTTATTTCAAAACCCGCCTCATCTCAGTAGATCAAAATCCTGAAGCTTTCAATGATACACCAGCTGAAGTACCCAAAAAACCCTTATCATTCACAAAGACTTTGACTCAATCCGATGCAAACAACGGAGGAGGCTTTTCAGTGCCCAAGCAGTGCGCTGAGGCAGTATTTCCAAGCTTGAACTACCAAGATAACCCACCTGTCCAAACCATATCTTGCATAGACGTGCACGGAAAGACATGGACTTTTAGACACATTTACAGAGGGTCGCCTAAAAGACATCTGTTAACCACCAATTGGAGTGCTTTTGTGAGTCAAAAGAAGCTCAGGGCTGGTGATTCTATTGTGTTTTTAAAGAAGGAGAGTGGAGAGATTCATATAGGCATAAGAAGGATGAAGCCTTCCAACAGTGACATGTTCAGTAGGAGAACGATGAAGGATTCGGTGACGGAAGCAGTAAAGAATGCATTGAGTGGACGGGAGTTTGAAGTAGTGTATTATCCAAGGGCAGGTACCCCAGAATACGTTGTGAAGGCAGAAGTGGTGAGAGAGGCAACGATGATACCATGGCGCAGAGGAATGAGATTCAAAATGGCAGTTGAATCGGAGGATCGGTCGAGGATTAGCTGGTTTATGGGAACTGTTACTGAGGTGATTGATGGGCAAAAGCCACTCTGGAAACAACTTGAGGTGAAATGGGAAGAGGCAGGAAGAGTTCTGGAAGATGTAAAGAGAGTGAACACATGGTCGGTAGAGCCGCTTTGGAGCATGTACATGCCTCCTATACATTTGGATGAAAAGCCATGCTTGGGGTTGCCTCCGTATGATTATTTGCCTCCTATATCTCCTTTGACGACCTTCAATGGCCACCAATTACCGTTGTCATTACCGCAGTTACATTACCCTGCAATTTCAGGCATACAGGGATCCAGGCAAAGTAACAATTACACCATTAAATTTACTGCCACTACTGCTACAAATAAGCGCAAGAGCAGTTTCAGTTTTAGGGACGACGATTTAGGTAAGGATGATATAGCTTGTGAGCTAACAATTGGAGTTGGCCAAGCAACTGCTACTGCAGCTAGTACTCCTACCCTTGCTGCTGCTGCTTCCGTTGTGATATTTGGGAAGACCGTAATGAACAATGCAGAAGAGGAACAACTTGCTGATGTTAGTAGTTCCGGTAACACAAATCGTTCATCTTCATCACCTGACCATGAAGCTGATGATAATGCACCACATCCCATGATTAAGTTCATATAAATATTCGTTTTAGTTGTACAATTAGATTTGCATGTACCTTCTTTTGTCATCTAATAAAACAACTTAAGTTAGTGTAATGCTAAAAGCATCTGCCTTTGTTCTTCCTGCCACCATTCGGTCATTAACGGCTGACCGACCTTCAGTGTGGTCGGTGGTGTCACGCCGACTGACTGGGCAAAAAAGCACCGGTTCGTTGTTCGGCGACGAATAGCCGAATGAGCCTGGGTGCCGGAATAAGGAAGCCGGGAGCTTTTATCATTACACTAAGTTTATGCTTGTGCGTACAATATAGAATGTTCTAAAGCATATTCTAGTTAGCTTCTCTTTCATTTTTTTGCTGTGTTTCTTGTTCTCTACCTCATTCACTCTGCCTCTATTTTTTATTCCTTCTTCCTTAAGTTGCACACTATTTTATTAGGTGTTCGTTGGTTTCCTTCCCATTTATCATACTCTACAATAAAAATAAAAATAAAAATAAAAATGTTTTGTTTTTCATTATATGTATTATTATTCAAAATTCTTGTCTGTTTTGAATGGGCTAGGTATTCATTTGGAACTGGACAAACTGGCTATTGAAAACCATCTAAAGATAGTAAACAATCAAAGAAGACCATAGATACACATTGTTTTTCTTTGTTAACTTATTAGTATCTGTAAGTATGGTAATTCTTATTCCATGTTATTATGATTTTAGGTTGGTCCAGTAATTCCAACAGTGCCAAACCATGAAGATTTAATTGATGAGATTTTCGGAAATGAGTCGTGAGATTTTCGAAAATGTAGGTTCAAGTTGTATGATTTAACTGTATGCAATTTAATGAAGTATTTCAATAATGTACATTACATCAATTTAAAGTTTTCAAGTTAAACCAAGTTAAACCAAACCAATTTTTTGTTTAATTTTCGGAAATGAGTTGTGAGATTTCCGGATAATCTTAGATTCAGCGTTTTAAATTTTGTATATCAGTTCTTCTAAACCTCTGTCCGCCTAGTGTACATCTTCATGATTTCTAGCTTTTCGTTGTTAGAGGTGTTGTAAGAATTGACATCATTTTGGTTTAAAAATATCATTTGTGGTTTTTATCTAATGGCTAGCGCTTTAAACTGATTAGCAACATGATTTAATGTCAAAATTATCTTTGATAGTAATTTATAGTGTAGAAAGCGAAGAGGCGCAACATGCATAAAAGCATTGTTTTCATAACAGGTTATAAGTCCAATCGTGATGATTCAACATTTAACACTTGATATTTCAACCAAAATACAGTGAGATTTTGGATTTTTTTTTTTTTTTTTTTTTTTGAAAAGTTTCACATTGAATCTCGAGTAGCAAGTCAAGATGTTGATTTTTGTTCGAAATTTAAGATGTTTTTATATATATATATATATAGAGAGAGAGAGAGAAAGAGAGGCAGGTTCAATGACACCTCAAACAGTGGAGCACCCCTTTGGTCTCCCTATTTTTTACTACACATTCTCCATCTCTCTCCTTCCACTCATTCTCTCACCTTCCACTAGCTTAAACTAATATAAATGGATAGTGGAATTCAGAGGGGTCAAAGTGGTGCTGCATTTTTCGGGGTGCCATTGAACGCTTGCCATATATATGCGTGTGTGTGTGTGTGTGTGTTTTTGTGTGTGTGTGTGTGATGCATAAGCATGTTATAAATGCACCCTAAGATCTACAATCGAAGATGTGCACTATTGCAGTGCACAATTTCATGAATTATTCTATCTTCCCCTCCAAAACCATTCCCCTTCCTCCAAAACAACGCCTCACAAAAAAACCACCGGTCTGCCGGATCTGTCGAAAATCACTGATCAGCCTCCAATCTCCTCAACCAATTATTGTCCTCTCCCTCCAAAACCACCGATCTGTCAAAGCTAGGGCGGTGCGTTTTGGATCTAATCATCAATTTGGATTCCGGTATGCGAACCTGATTCTCATGTGAAGTTGTTAGTTATTTTAAATGTTGTAGATTTGAATCGATTATGTATTTATGAGTATGGATTTGTAGAATAGGGTAAAACTGCGTAAAATCAAATACGGATTTACGATTTTAGGCTTGCAGTTTTTAGGGCTTTGTTGTTTGCTATCTATTGCGATTAGTTAATATGGTAAATGTGTTTTCCTAGTATTTACCCTACTTGATTACTTAAACCCATTTGGTCACTGTTCAACTTTAGTATAAGCGGAGAGGAAGATATGCCTTGATTACTTCAACCCAGTTGATCAATGTTTTATATTTTTATTCAGTTTTATAATTCACCATCTTAGTTTGGATAAGAAAAGGACCGAATGGTTTTTTGTTTGGATATATGAATGAAAACCGTTTGATATTTTATATTTTGATTAAACAGAGGGGTGAAAATTTTGAACTAAATAGTGTAGAGAATCTAGAGATAGAAATTTGAGAATGTGTTGCCCATGTTGGCCGTTGAAAGTAACAAAATTGGTTACGGTCATTGTACCATAGTTGAAAAGTAATTTGTACTGTTTTAACTTCCAAAACTTATTCTGAGATTTGTACGCAAAGAAACTCCTAATAAACTTATTTTTTATTGTTCTACTAGTGTAGCCACTTATTTGATTTTTAGTTCTGATAATGATATTTTTCTTAATATATTCCTGCTTTCACAGGCATAGCAAAATCCAAACAACTGTCAGATGTAAAGATTTTGCTAATTTATGTCGTTAGTTATTATTTACATCCTTTCAGCCAATCATATGTTTATATAGAACAAATCCGTGCTAAGTATGTGGATTGAAGAAAAATGTAACTACATAATGCATCAGTTGAAATTAATTACGGGCGATCACTTCTTTTTTTTAATGCAACCGTCTTTTGCATATATTTTATAATTTTTTTTGAAAACTAGATTATTGTTCAACCATAGCAATTTGTTTTGAAGGAAAATTGATGCCACGGAAAATATTTACATTTTTAAAAATAATAATTAAAAATGACATGTGTACGAACTTTAGTAGTCAACACCAGTGGTAGAATAAACCGATCTTAAAACATTTTTGTAGCACCTGAACCTTAATATGGCATTTCAACTATACAAAATTGAATACTTACCAATTTCACGATACAAAATTCTAGTAATTAAATCTGGTAAAACTTGTTGTATGTCGTTTGATCTTGATTGGGAAAGGTATGACTTTTTTACTTAGATTTTTGCCAAATGTATTTTTTTTCCCATTCTGATTTCACTCAATCAGAGTTTTGTTCTATGATGTCAGTTTTTTATTCTCCTGTTATTATAAGTGAAATGGGACTGAGAAACGAGTAGAATTTAAACTGTACTCTGAATTGTTCTCTATGAGATTGTTTGCTTGAACAATTTCCCAACGCAATTTCTGATGTATTGAACTATACACTATTAATCATTTCGTTGGATGAATAAGTTGGAATTGAAATTAAAAAGTTTACACTTTAAAGCATTGCTAATGTAACTAGCATATTAGATAGTTTCTACCTAGTAATAATAACTTGCCGATTGTCTAATGGCAACATATCCAATAAGAAGGAAATGAGGCCTAGATTGACGCGCCCGAAAGAGAATGCAGGGAATTATTGTATATGTTTCCATGTATGATTAGATGATAGTGATGCCCATTCGTTGACCCATGCAACCTTTCTCAGCCATATGTGGGTGCACTAAATGAGGACTTGACTCAATCATAAATGCAACATAATAAAAAAAAATTAATTTTACTTAGAGCAAATACAGTTAGAATGAATAAGTTTTAGTTCCTAAAAAACAATTTTTTTCAAAATGCGGAGATTCAAAACAGTGTAAAAGTTACAGAGGCGCACAAAATTTATGATTTGCCAACCAATTTAACAATGTCATAGTTATCCATATATTAACATTGACGTTGAAGTTGCTACATAGCCTACATTAAAGTCATATACGAGCAATATCAAAGAGTTAACGTGGGTCGTCTTACTAAACATGAGAACAATGCATGCAACTAGTCTCGTCAAAAATGAAAACTCAACAAACAAAGACTTATATTGGAAGCACCAGTGAATCAACTGATTTATTGGGTGCAAGAAGTCAGTAATAACATACTAACTGCGTACCTGAAGCAATTGACATATTTTTGCCACTTAAGTGTGGTAGAATGATATTTTGGATAAGTTCTCTTGGTTATCACCAAGCCGAGTCGAAAACGATGTTAGCAAGAAGAAATGTCTTCTATATACCAAGTGGAAGTCCAAAGAACTATGTACAATAACATGCTATTTAATCCAGCTTAACTGAAGAATTTAACAACGAGATATAATATCTTTGTTTCTCTCCCAAAATAAATAACTAAAACGACAATTTTCCATCAGGTAAAATATAATTATTTAGTGCAGTAACATACAATAAAATACTTTTTAAACTTGTTTTCCTTTATATGGTTATATTTTGCCAATGGGTGCACTTTTTCGTGCATCCGTTGCTTAAA
Source organism: Allium sativum (assembly GCA_030737875.1). Classification (NCBI taxonomy): domain Eukaryota; kingdom Viridiplantae; phylum Streptophyta; class Magnoliopsida; order Asparagales; family Amaryllidaceae; genus Allium; species Allium sativum. Next base: position 55,198,655 of record CM060910.1, read on the forward strand.
TAAAAAATGCATGGAATTGATAACTACTCTTATGAACCACACTCTTGAAATGCACATATATTTTATATCAATCTGCCAACTGATGTAAGGTTTGATGATGGCAAAAAAACCTTTTTTGCAGAAACCAAGAGAAGAACAATAAATCATGAACCGCAGTTTCCAACTTTTCAAAAAATACTAATTGTAATCTAATAAGAGGTAAGAAATTAAGGTTGCTAAAGTATAGAGAAAAAAAATGTAATCTTACTAAATCGTGAACAGTTGAATTATTGCTAAAAGTAACAAAGAAAATAACATGTTGAAGCCAAATGCCGACATTAATATTTTTAAAGAAAGTTTTATTTTTAGGTAGAAACTTTTGCGCCCTTGTTGAAGTAAAATCGTTTATTAGAGTAAAGGCTGAAGTTTAGGAAAGGAATGTAGTGGCGGAAGAGCAAAAGACATAATATTAGTCATGGGAAGAATAATACTGAATTGCTACTAGTAAAAGTTAATCGTGCGCACAAAGATAGATTGCTTGGTTAGATAAAAGATAACCACTTGAAACATAGCCATAACAAGCTTCTTGTTTATACGGGCAATGGTAAAGCAGTCATTTCCCTACTAATCTGAAATTTATATCACAAATGAAGATATAAAAAATGCTACATTTCCTTTAAATCCAACCTCATGTGGTGAACCAGATAGGTTCACAACTGTATTCTTCACTTCCTGTTGGGATTTTATGTTTGGTGATATCTTCAGAGCCGTTCACAACTTCTTTTCTATGTGTAAAATGCTGAACTCTATGAATTCTTCTAATATAGTGCTTATTCTTAAAGTCAAGAATGCTGATCATGTTCAACAGTTTCATCCTATCTCTCTTTGCAATATAATATACAAGTTTTTCTCCAAAATTTTAGCATGTAGGTTAAAGTCTGTTCTCCTAACATAATATACAATAATCAAGCATCTCTCCTGCCTTCTCACAATATCTTAGATAATGTTCTAGTCACTCAAGAATTTTAGCATGTAGGTTAAATTCTGTTCTCCTAACATAATATATAATAATCAAGCATCTATCCTTATTTTTGGAAATGTATGCTTTGCTCAGGAAATGTTCATTTAAATATGTCAATATTCACCGTCAAATTTATCTTTCTTAATAGAATGAGTACAAATTTAATGTAATTTATGTTGTAGCAATATTTTTTCAATTTAGTTTTGGGGCTGGAGCACTCTTTCTTCCCGTGTGTATCCTTAATTATATGTTGATGGAAAAAGAATGGGTTTATTTACACAAGTATATAGATAATTCAAGATTCTCAACCGTTTGATTTCAGAAAATAAATATATTTGATGTTAAAACTCAACTATTATGTTGATTTTTCATTATAGAACTTCTAAGGAGTACTCGCAAGGGGCAAGATGTTTCGTGGATGCTGCAAAGAGAAATATAAGAAATGTAGAGAAACTTTTATGCCCTTGTTCAGATTGCCGAAATCTTAGTCGACAACATGATGACATTATCGTTGAGCATTTAATTATAAGCAGGATGAATTCTAAGTACAAGAGCAGTACTAAGTGGTATCATCGTGGCGTAGACATGAAGTTAGACAATACATTTGATCTACTTAAAGTTATTCATTTTGAAGATGAAGATTTTTTTGAATTATGCTTTTTCTAATGATGCTAAAGAAGATGAGGATGTTCAAAAACGTGTGGATGATTTACTTAAGAATTTAGAAGATGCAGAAACCTCCTTATATCCTGATTGCGTAGATCAAACTAAACTATCTGCCATCACTGCTTTGTAAGCTTAGGCCAGTATATTAATTGGGCGAATCTCTTCTTGTCTTGTATAATCTTAAATGTGGAGTTGGATTATTCGATAATGGTTTTGATAAGCTTTTGAACGTACTGCAGTTTTTGTTGCCGGTGAATAATGTGCTTCCTAAGACTTTGTATGATGTAAAAAATTTCTCAAAGTACTTGACATGGAGTTTTAAAAGATTCATGCTTGTTGTCTTTTTAGAAAAGAGTTTCAAGATTTAGAAAGTTGTCCGAAATGTAACTCTTCGAGATGGAAGATATACGAGGACACTAAGGAGATTATAGAGGTGTTCCTGTTAAAATGTTGAGGTATTATCCAATAATTACAAGATTTAGTAGAACGTATAGATCTCAACATATGGCAGAAAACCTAAGATGGCATTGCAACAATAAAAGCAGTGATGGAAAAATGCGACATCCTGTAGATTCTGTAACATGAAATGCAGTGGACGAGAAGTGGAAATCATTTTCATCTGATCCACAAAATCTTAGACCTGGTCTTGCTATAAATGGTGTCAATCCATTTGCCTCTATGAGCTCCAAATATAGTTGTTGGCTAGTAATGCCTGGGACATATAATCTCTCGCCTATGTTATGTATGAAAAAAGAAAATATTATGCTAACATTAATGATTCTTGATCCAAAGCAATGCGGAAATGATATTGATGTGTACTTGGTGCCATTGGTAAAATACTTAAATTATTTATGGAATAATGGAATTGATATATATAATGCATTCAGTAAATCGGTTTTTAATTTAAGAGCAATTTTACTATGGGCAACAAATGACTTTCTGGCCTATAGAAATCTTTTAGGGTGTTGTGTTAAAGGCGAGAAAGGTTGTCCATTATGCGGTGTTAACGCTCATCATCGATGGTTGAATCATTGTCGGAAAAGTGTTTATATGCGACATAGAAGGTTTCTAGACCCTTCATCCATAGAGGAAACAAAAAAGTTGGTTTGATAACACTGTAGAGGACGATAATAGATCTAGAATTCTAATGGGACGAAGCATTTCTACTATTTTTAATGGTTTTCCAAAAAAAATTGGAAAAGATAAGAATGAAGAAAAAAAAAGGAGGATGAGTAAGAAGAAGCTAAAGTCAGAGTTGAGTAAGAAGTTAAAAAGTAAAAAGAGGAAGAGTACTCATAGTAAAGAAGATGAAGATGATAGAAGGATCAATATTTTTTATTTGTCATATTGGTAGGTTAGTATTAAAATTATATTTCTTTAATAGACCTAACATTATAAAAGTTAATAAATTGTTGTATTATTGATATTTGTAGGAACTTCCCTTGCGACATAATTTAGATGTAATGCATGTTGAGAAAAATGTCGCTAAAAGCCTACTAAGCACGATGTTGCATGATAGTAAATCAAAATATGGAATTAATTCGAGGAAGGATTTGGAGGATTCAACAAAGTCTTTATGTGCAACCTCATGGGAATAGAACATATTTACCACTGGCTCCATATACGTTGTCATTGTCCAGAAAAAAATTGTAAGAGGTTACATGATTATAAAGGTCCCGATCGTTATTGCTGAAATTTCAAAAGATTTGTATCATTAGAAGATTGCAAAGTTAGTGGGTTGTAGTCGCATGATTATCATGTCCAAATGCAACAATTGTTACCTGTTGCGGTTAGAGATTTGTTACCAAAAAAAGTTAGAACACTGCTAATAATTAGTTTATCTTTGTTTTTCAATAAAATATGTCAACGTGTTCTTGAAAGAGAGACATTGAGACAACTTAATGATGAGATTTTTGAAATTTTATATGGACTCGAAAGATATTTTCCACCTTCCTTTTTCCATATAATGGTACATTTGACAATTCATCTTGGAAGAGAAGCGCAATTGTGTGGTCCGGTTTATTTTCGTCGGATATACCCTTTTGAAAGGTATATGAAAACGCTTAAAGATTATATAAGGAATTGTGGATGATCTGCAGAGTGTATTGCAAAATCTTATCATGCAGAAGAATCAATGAGATTTTTTAGTGAATTTCTACAAAATAAAGAACAAATGGAGGGGAAAGAAGTCTGAAATGAAGATTATGAAAACAATGTGATACTTGAAGGACGTCCAATTTTAAAACCGAAGACAATTACATTGTCATCGAATGAAAAAGATATTGCTCATTTGGCCGTGCTAATGAACATGGCTGTGATGGAACCATATTTAGAGTAAGTACATGTTATATTTTGTTATACTTTTTCAATAAATTTTTGATGTTGAATATAACTTGGGTAAAATTATTTAAACACCAGTATGCATTTGGAAGAGTTACAAAATTCTGATAAGCATTTGGAAAAAAATGCGACATTGCTGTGGAAAAAACATACAGATAATTTCTCAAATTGGATTAAAAAAAGGTTAGTTTAATTTTAATTTATCCTTCCATGGACAAAAATGGTTTTTTTTTAACTTCAAAATTTATGTAAAATGATTTGTTTGTAGATACCTATTCAATCAACAAGCGATGAAATACCAAAATGGATTGCCTTTAGCCTAAGTATTAATGCATTGTCTTATAAATGTTATATAATTAACGGACATCGTTTTCATACAAAAGACGTTGAAAGAAAAAACCAAAACTACGGAGTCACTTATGATGCGACTACCATGTGTAAGGCGTGTGCAAAAGATATTTCTCAAAGAGTTGATGTGGTCACTTATTATGGGGCAATGACATACATAATCTTGCTAGACTATTATGTTTTTATATTCCCGTATTTAAGTGTCACTGGGGAAATATAGGAAATGGAGTGAAGGTCGAAGATGGATTCACTCTTGTCGATTTACAACAAAATGAATCTTCATTTGTAAAAGATCGATATATCCTTACATCTCAAGCAAAACAAGTTTTTTATTCTAGAGAAAATGACCATTCTAATTGGTATGTTGTAATGAAAGCACCACCAAGAGGTTATCATGAATTAGAGACAGATGATCTTGTTACAGAAGTTAACTTTGTTAGGAAAAATCGTGAAGAAATCGACAAGAATATTGATTCAATCGAGAATGTTAGCTATATTAGAGAAGATTGTGAAGGCAAATTTGAGTAGATTTCCATTCTTATTTGCTTATGATGTTTGTAATTTCTACTTATTTGCTAGTGATAAATATAAGATATCCTCCTCCTTCTAGTCAAGTTAACTTTTTCATTTTTCATCTATGGCGTAAAACAAATAACGCCATAATTATTATTTATATAAATTCTAGTCAAACTAACGTAGATTTTATATAAGTTCATATATGTACATTTGGGGATCATATACATCTACTTTATATAAATTACGTCATAGATTTTACCTCTGTCTCTTTTATAGTGATAAAAATAATTGAATTTGGTGACACTCTGATAATATCTTCTTTTGCAACTACCTAAAACTTACGAATTATATATAATTGTGCGGTAATATTTGAACCATTAGGTGTGATACTACCAGTTCATACTTGAGTGTACTATAGGCATATACTTCCGAAAGCTTCTTCGTGCTTTATAGGTAGGCTATTCGCTATTTCATTAATCAACATGTATCTAATCAACGTATGCATGGGTCCCTTATTTCCCATGTGCTTTGCCTAATTAAATGCTACAACAACTGTTGGTTCTTTTGCTTGAAATATAAGCATGCACCTTGTGTTTAATTATTTCCCATGTACCCATTTGCAATTTTCCATCCATATAAAAGTAACGTTACAAAATGCACTGAATGGTTGTTTGAAATGTGGTGCACCTCTTCTTATATAACTGGAATGTTGTTTTTCCATTGAAACTCATGCAGCAACCAGCATATAAATATATTGGGCTACAATTATCGTAGGTGTTTTGACAAGAAATTAGTGTTTATAGAGGTGATTTGGATCCCCCGTGGGTGTTTACCTTTGATAATATATTAGAAAGGGGTATGGTATGTTAAGGCAATTAGCCTTACTTAAAGCTAAGTTAGATCTTTACCATCTTGATGAGAATAACGATTCTATAAGTTGGGGTTTTGACAGGAGATTAGTGTTTTCTGTTAATTCTATGTATAATTTCATTAACTTTTCTGGTGTTTCTTTATATCCTTTTAAGTTTCTTTCGAAATCTAATGCTCCTCCTAAAGCCAAGTTTCTTATATGGCTGATTATTCATAAAAAGCTTAATACGGTTGAGCTTTTAAAGAAGAAGAATATTGTGTTTGATGGTAAGTGTTGTTTCTATAGTCTTTTGGATAAGGATGTTGATCATTTATTTTTCTCTTGCAGTGTTACTAATTACATTATAATTATGGTTACTAGGATTTTTGTTTTTTGGTAGTTCAATTTCCTTTAGCAATTTTGTTGATTATTGGCATTACTATAGAGTTTCTTATAATTCTAGACATAGATATGTGTTGGATTCTTTAGTCTCTATCATTAGTTGGTTCATTTGGTTGGAGAGGAATCAGAGATTTTTTAATTCCATTTCTGTGTCTGCTGATATTTTAATTACTAGGATTATTAATTTCTGTTTGGTTTGGATGCATAACTCTCACTATAAGTTTTTTGGTGAATCGTTTTTTGATAGTTTTCTGACAAAGGTAAGATTTAATTATGTTTATTTTTTAGAATCAATAGTTATTTTAGTTGTAATAGACCTCGTATTTGTTATTAGTTTTTTCAACCTTTCTTCTTTATATATATATATATATATATATATTTATATATATATTCTTTAATATATATATATATATGCACATATACCCATATATATGTGTGTGTTGGTTTCTTATGTTTTTTTCTAGTTTCTTTCAGGTTTCAGGTAGCTGATTTTAGCTATGGAGCTTGGTGGTTAGCTGTCTGGGCTGGTGCTTGTTTTTCACTCTTGAGTCTATTAGTGTGAGGTTTTTTTTTGTAGTGTTGTTCTTGGGGTGTTCTGTTTTTTGTTGTTGTTTTTAGTTTTGTGTATCTTGTTCCAGTACTGGAGTAAATATACTTCATTATCGGGTGGTGGCTTTGCCGGAATTCGATATTGAAGTTCGATGGGCGGTGGTTTATCCGGAGCTCATCTATTTACTATCCTTTACATTCTTGTAGTTTTGTTTTTGTATTGTTGGATCTCCTTTTGGGTTGGTGGTCGAATATTGTATTTTTCTGGTTTTTATTATATTTGTGTGCTCTCTTCTTTATAGAAGATCACATATTTTTGTTTCAAAAAAAATTATCGTAGGTGTTTTAAGTTTGTACATAGGCAACCCACAGCCTGCACTCGGTTTTTCACCATTTCCATCATTTTTACATTAGTTTCAAAACAATTAAATATTGAGTTAACGGTTATTTTAGTTTTGATTATTCAACTAGGAGTACTTAATTTAATATATATTCATAAATTGAATACAAACATTCGAATGAATTAAAATTTTAATTTAAAAATTAAATTTCAATTAGCAATATATCTTATTTAAAAATGATTAAAAATTTCAAGCTATTACAGGACTTGAATCCCTGGTGAACGCTTTTGGAATAAAACATAATGTTCTAATTTATTGTTAATTGACAATATAAGTATCAATGGCCGGTTTCAAGGAAAGGATAAAATGATAGCTTGGGAAAAAAGCATATTCAACAAATGTGAACGTTTTACTCACTGTAAACATAGAATGATATAGGCAGTAAAATTTCACTTGCAGTTTTTTTTCTACTTCCTGACACTAATATATACACCACCTCAACGTTAAGAAATCGTTTCCTATCAAAATATGTGAAATTAGTAGAATGTCAGTGAGCTTGTTAAAAAGTGAAACTTCTCTTGAATTCTAAATAATAAATGTGTGATATGATTCAGTTCATCACTTCAAGGCTTGATTTTGATTTTTATTGGCATAAACTCATGAATTTGTTAACATATATAGATAGTTACATTGAACCAAATTGTAAAGCTTGCGCATTGATATTGATTCACTGTAATGTGTTTTACATATTATATGTTATATGTGTGTATGTGTGTATAAGAATGTTGTTATACATATGGATTACTGAATAACCAATTTTGCATTGATACATGTAGGTATTGAACTATTGACATAAACCAAGTTCTACCCACCGTCAATGCACCAGAATTAATCCGGTTAGATTTTTTGTCTTAAATATATTTAATATTTCCGTGTGCCAATTCAATCTCAGTTCAACACCACATTATCTAATCCCTGGCTGGGTTCCAACATACAGTAATATTAAGCGGTAAACTTGTTGGAAAATGAATGAGCAAAGAAAGAGGAAAGTGGGAAGAAGAAGAGGTGGGAAGAAGAAGGGATAGCAACATTTAAAGTCCCACATCATAGAAATATTAGCACAATCTCTCCTTATATATTAGAAGCCAAATAGGCTTATGTAAAATAAAAAAAAGAGGGATGATAAAAGGATGTGGACTTGGCCATATTAAATACATTAAAAAGTCAAAGATAAGGGCCTTGGCACTCCTCCTTGCCTATATATGCACTGCCCAAAACAAGACAGAATTCACTTTTCTGCTTGCATTGCTTGTTCTTCTTCAAAGTAATTCTCTGATCTAGTTTCTGTAATCAACTTCAGTTCATCAGAGCTCCGTTTGCTGGCACTACGCAACGGAGTTGGTCCGTTTTATCCTGGGAAACAAATTGCAACTACGTCGATTGGTGCATACGACGGCAATATTGTTTCAAGGAAACAGAAAATATCTGGACTCGGACATTAGTGAAACTGAATACTTTCTGTTTATCTTCTATTTTGCGCACAAATCGGTCACGCTTTCTGTGATTATTGTAAACACGGTTTGACGTGACAATTGTGGCACAATTGATTAACGTTCATTTTGTTGCTGTCTGTTTGTAATACAATTGTATTAGCACAAAAGTTCTAACATCTTGAAACAATATTTTGTTGCAGATGACGAAAACCAGCAGCACTGATTCTGCACCGATTCAGACGGTGAAAACTGCTCAGCCAGCGCCTGTGCTTCCAACAATGGCTCTGTCTCATGGCGAAAGGCCAGAGAAGTTCAATGGAATCAATTTCAAGCGCTGGCAATAGAAAATGTTGTTTTATCTAACAACATTAAGCCTTGCAAAGTTTCTGACTGAAGAGGCTCCTATGGTAGACGAACTCGAACCTGACGCTACTAAAGTAGAGGCACTTAATATCTGGACAAATTCAGATTTCATGTGCAAAAACTATATTCTGAATGGTCTGGATGATAGCCTCTACAATGTCTATTGTACTTTTGCAACGTCCAAACAACTCTGGTTGGCTCTGGAAAAGAAGTACAAAACTGAAGATGCAGGCATGAAGAAATTCATTGCTGGAAAATTTCTAGACTTCAAAATGGTTGACTCAAAGACGGTGATAAGTCAAGCTCAAGAACTGCAACTTATCATCTGTCAATTAGAAGATGAAAAGATGACTCTTAGCGAGACTTTTCAAGTTGCTGCAACTATTGAGAAATTGCCTCCTTCTTGGAAGGACTTTAAAAATTACCTTAAGCACAAGCGTAAGGAAATGACAATGGAAGATCTCATAGTTCGGCTACGCATTGAGGAAGATAACAGAAATTCTGAGAAAAAGATTTCTCAGAATATTGCTGCCAAAGCAAATGTTGTTGAGTCAGACAAAACTAACAAAAGAAAAAGGGAGAGTGCTCCTAAGAAGTCAAAGAAATTTCTGGGTTCTTGCCACAACTGTGGAAAGAAGGGGCACAAAGCAGCCGAATGTCGTGCGCCTAAAAAGAAGAAGTTGGAAGTAAATACGGCTGATGTTTCGAAAGGCATTTCTGATCATGATTTATGTGCAGTAATATCAGAATGCAACCTTATTTATTGGTAACTCAAAGGAATGGTTTGTAGACACTGGAGCCACTCGACACATATGTGCTAACAAGTGGATGTTTACAACCTATAAAACTGCAACTGATGCTGAACAACTTTTTATGGGCAATTCTTCCACTTCAAAGGTCGAAGGCAAAGGAAAAGTTGTGCTGAAACTGACTTCTGGAAAGGAACTAACTTTAAATGATGTTCTCCATGTTCCAGAAATTCGCAAGAACCTGATTTCAGGATCGTTGCTGAGCAAGCATGGCTTCAAATTGATCTTTGAAGCTGACAAATTTGTTCTTTCCAAGAATGGGGTGTATGTTGGAAGAGGATATGTGTGTGATGGTTTATTTAAAGCAAATGTAACCACTATTGTACCACACACTGTAATGAATGAAAGTGAATCTTCTGCTTATATTGTTGAATCTTCTAACATATGGCATTCTAGATTAGGGCATGTAAACTTTGATACATTGCGAAAATTGATTAATCTAGAATTTATACCAAAATGCAATATAGATTCCAACTATAAATGTCAAGTTTGTGCAGAAGCAAAATTGACAAGAACCTCGTTTCATCATGTTGAACGAGTGACAGAACCTCTAGACTTAATACATACTGATATATGCGATTTGAAAATGTGTCAAACTAGAGGTGGAAAAAGGTACTTTATTACATTCATTGATGATTGTACCAGATACTGTCATGTATATCTCCTTAGAAGTAAGGACGAAGCATTCGAAATGTTTAAACAGTATAAGGCAGAAGTTGAGAATCAACTCAACAAGAAAATAAAATCTTTAAGAAGTGATAGAGGTGGAGAATACAAGTCTCCATTTGAGGAATTCTGTGCTGAACATGGAATTATACATCAAACTACAGCCCCGTATTCACCTCAATCCAACGGTATAGCCGAACGAAAAAATAGAACTCTTAAAGAAATGATGAATGCCTTATAATTAGCTCTGGCTTGCCAGATAACTATTGGGGAGAAGCTATTCTTTCGGCAAATCATATTTTAAATAAAATACCCCGAAAGAAAATATCTAAATCTCCTCATGGACTTTGGAAAAATAGACCACCATCTTACAAATACCTAAAAGTGTGGGGGTGTCTTGCCAAAGTAGAGGTACCAAAACCAAAGAAGGTCAAAATTGGACCAAAAACAATTGATTGTGTATTCATTGGATATGCACAAAACAGTGCTGCATATCGATTTTTGGTACACAAATCTGAAATTGATGATATTCATGAAAATACCATCATTGAGTCGAGAAATGCTAGATTTTTCAAACATGTATTTTCCTTGAAACATGGTACTGAAAATCATGCACCTAAGAGACCAAGGGAAAATGAAGTTCCTTACTCTATTGAGGATACTGAACAAAATAACACTCAGCAAAGTAGTGTTGAGCAGCAAGTGGAGGAACCAAGAAAAAGTAAAAGGTCAAGGACTTTGAAAACCTTTGGACCGGACTTCTATACATTTATGTTAGAAGATGATCCATTGACATACAAACAGGTTATGTCTTCCAGCGATGCCCCTTATTGGAAGGAGGCAATTAACAATGAAATTGAATCCATTATGTCGAATCATACATGGGAATTGGTTGATTTACCTCAAGGATGTAAGGCCTTAGGTAATAAATGGATATTTAAAAAGAAATTGAAACCTGATGGTTCAATAGACAAGTACAAAGCTCGTCTGGTAGTCCAAGGATTTAGACAAAAGGAAGACTTGGACTATTTTGATACATATTCACCTGTAACGAGGATAACGTCAATTAGAATGCTCATTGCAATCGCATCCGTACATGACTTGGAAATACATCAAATGGATGTTAAAACTGCATTCTTGAATGGTGAACTAGAGGAGGAAATCTATATGAAACAACCTGAAGGATTTCTAAGCTCAGAAAATGAGCATAAAGTTTGCAAACTGGTAAAATCACTTTATGGCCTTAAGCACTCCAAAACAGTGGCATGAGAAGTTTGATAATACTATGTTATCAAATGGATTCACGATAAATGAATCAGATAAATGTGTGTACATAAAACATACACACATTGGATATGTCATTGTTTGTCTTTATGTTGATGACCTATTGATCCTAGGCAACAACAAGGGCATAATAACATCTACAAAGGATATGTTATCCTCTAGATTCGATATGAAAGACCTAGGACTGGCTGATGTGATATTGGGTGTAAAAATTCTGAGAACACCACAGGGATATGCATTATCCCAATCGCATTACATCACTAAAATACTTGAGAAATTCAAGCAATATAATGTAACTATTGCAAAATCACCAGTAGATATGAACCAAAATTGGGTAAAGAACACTGGTGATGGTATTTACCAATTGGAATACTCTCGTATACTAGGAAGTATCATGTATGTTATGAACTGTACTAGGCCTGATATCGCATATGCTGTAAGCAAACTAAGTAGATTTAACAGCAATCCTGGTAAACATCATTGGAAAGCGATAATCAGAGTTCTAGGATATCTAAAGTATACACAGAGTTATGGTCTATACTATACAAACTATCCTTCAATAGTGGAAGGATACAGTGATGCAAATTGGATCACTGGATCAAATGATACAAAGTCTACAAGTGGATACGTGTTCACATTAGGAAATGGAGCAATTTCATGGAAATCATCCAAACAGACTTGTATCGCTAGATCTACGATGGAATCAGAGTTTATTGCACTAGATAAGACTGCAGAAGAAGCAGAATGGATTCGAAGCTTCTTGGAAGACATTCCTAATTGGAGCAAACCTATGCCTCCAATATGTATACATTGTGATAGTCAATCAGCTATTGGAAGAGCTAATAGTACACTATACAATGGTAAATCTAGGCATATTCGTCGTAGACATAAAACAATAAGACAACTTCTCTCTAATGGGGTTATCACAATAGATTACATTCGATCTAAAGATAACTTAGCGGATCCACTTACAAAAGGCTTGCCAAGAGAGAAAGTTCAAACCTTATCGAAGGGAATGGGGCTAATGCCTATAAAATAAAGGTTTTTCTAAAATGGAAACCCCACCTAGTTGACTGGAGATCCCAAGATCTAGGTTCAAAGGGACAACGAAGTTTTAGAGAAACTTGATGGCACTGTTATACACAAACCATTCCTATGATAAGTCAGTGCATTATATGTTGAATAAGGATAAGTATTAGTACTTTTAATGATGTCTGTATTTGAGGAATTAGAGAATACCCTTTACAGAATCACCTACGTAAGTGCGAAGGCGCAGCTTCAAAGAGAATTATGAGGCCAAATTCTCTAAGCACTTATGAGACCAGGCAGGTGTTCAAGGCGAAAATGAACACATACAGAGAATGAAGGGTTATAAGAAACATTTATCGTGTGTTATCTACTTTGGAATCACACAAAAGGCTTACAGTTGAAGGACAGTCTATGTCTACTGATTCGCCTGTGATTCAAATAGGTAATCACTAGGAAAGTTCAAAGCCCTTGTGCTACTTTAACCGATGCGATAAATGGTTCGTGACACTAAGATCGATTGCTCATTCATATGGGGGATTGTTGGAAAATGAATGAGCAAAGAAAGAGGAAAGTGGGAAGAAGAAGAGGTGGGAAGAAGAAGGGATAGCAACATTTAAAGTCCCACATCATAGAAATATTAGCACAATCTCTCCTTATATATTAGAAGCCAAATAGGCTTATGTAAAATAAAAAAAAGAGGGATGATAAAAGGATGTGGACTTGGCCATATTAAATACATTAAAAAGTCAAAGATAAGGGCCTTGGGCCTTGGGGCTCTTGGGGTCTCCTGATTGGATATGGCCGACGTTGCTGATTGGGCTAGTGCACTGACATGAGAATATTTTTTCTAAGAATTTTAAAAGGTGTGTCTGTTCAGTCCAGAATTCGAAAGGAATGTCTGTTAACTGAACGAGTACAACCATTTGGATTCTCAGCGTATGCATATTAATAACTGAGCGGTTAAAGGGTCGCAACCTTTCCTATTCTGACGGTTACTGATGCATGGGCACTCCTCCTTGCCTATATATGCACTGCCCAAAACAAGACAGAATTCACTTTTCTGCTTGCATTGCTTCTTCTTCTTCAAAGTAATTCTCTGATCTAGTTTCTGTAATCAACTTCAGTTCATCAAAGCTTCGTTTGCTGGCACTACGCAACGGAGTTGGTCCGTTTTATCCTAGGAAACAAATTGCAACTACGTCGATTGGTGCATACGACGGCAATATTGTTTCTAGGAAACAGAAAATATCTGGACTCGGACATTAGTGAAATAGAATACTTTCTGTTTATCTTCTATTTTGCGCACAAATCGGTCACGCTTTCTGTGATTATTGTAAACACGGTTTGACGTGACAATTGTGGCACAATTGATTAACGTTCATTTTGTTGCTGTCTGTTTGTAATACAATAGTATTAGCACAAAAGTTCTAACAAAATTTACCCAGTCACTCTTCTCATTCTTCTTCAATAAATTTCTCCCGTTTTTAAAAAATAATACCATTAAGATGCATACAATAAAAGAGTCAATATGATGGTCGTACCCTTAAAGTCTTTAAGAAGTGGACGACCTGTCAATTATCTCTTTTTGAAGGTAATTTTTGAGGCTATGCTAACTTTATTTTTTAACATGGGCAATACGTTTACAGTATCTCAAGTTTTGGGGAGTTCATGAATGACTTACGAATACATATACTCAGGTTTTAGGTAAATAAAAATATCAAAATATGACATTTTGGATGAGTTTCATGTATAGAAATAAGCTTTTGAAATATGAAATGCGTGTAAAGAGTCTTTTGCATGTAGGAGAGATCAATGCGTGGTAATGTGGTATCGTAAAACCAAAACTTTGAGTCTAAACCGATCAGCTTTAGTGTGTTTAAATTTTTGCGTATGACTTTGAAAATTTTCGTACACTGGTATTGAAAATGTGTTTATAAATTCCAAATAAGCCCTCCTTCTTCAAGTGTGTGATAATAGGTTACGTTAGGGAACCTTTAAAATACTGATTCATATATGTATAGGCTTTGTTGAAAACAGATGCCAAGCGCAGAAAGTTTCGAATGAACATAGGCTTCATAATGGATTTTCCTATATTTTGAATGGCATAATTTACATATGACACCCGGTCTGTAGTATTTCGTGAGTACTAAACTAAGTTTAGTATGTATATAGTTTTCATCTTTTGTTGGATCTGCTTTCCACATATATGATCTATGAAAAGGATGGAATCTTCTTCTTCCCAATAATCCATGAAGAAAATTAGATGTGTCTATTTAACTCACAATTTAACATTCAAAACAAGCTATATTACAGTTCGATTATACTTTTCAGTTTATATTTTATAAGTGATATTACTGTAGCCTACTTTCAACTTGAATGCAAAATATTACGCAGCTTTTGGTAAAGCACCATACCACTAAGTATTTACTCCCTGAACAACAAGATCTACAATTTTATTGATTAAGCTTTTGCCCTCAAGATCTGATTATATATATATATATCACTGATTATATATATATACCTGATAAAATGGTATAGTTTATTTAGTTCATTGCTTGTGATACAGAAAATGAGCATGTGTGGGAATGTGAAAACTAGACATGCAAAATAACTCGACGAACAAAAAATGAAAAGCGCAAGAAATAAGCACCTTGAAGACAATCAAGTAGACGATGAGATTCATAATAAGGACAATCCAAAAGCAGTAGAAAAAGTCAAGTACAAACTTGTTAAATTTTGGTAATACAAAATCACAATTAGGTGGAACAAATATGCAAAATGGGAAGTAAATATTTGTTTAATATGGAAATGCATGAATTATTAATTGCATTTGCATGAGATGGAATGAAATAAATGCAACCATAAATTTCTTCTATCTATGCTAAGGAAAGAGATTGATTTACTTCCTATGTTTGTGCTACTTGTTTCCTCTACAATTTGCCTTCATTATTTCTTACCATTTCTTGGTAATTTGATTGATGGTTCACAAATATTTCATAGGCTATATATTGAGGGGTAGACTTTATTGTAAACTCATCCTGACATGGAGCCGGTGATCCCCAATGGTGTCACTTATTGTTAAGCAAGCCTAATTTGAGGGGTACACTTTATTGTTAAGCCTAATCTAGATCCTGCTTATTGTTTTTTTGCATCTGTGCGGTTTTTGCACAACAAAACTTTCCATCGTTCTTCAATATTCATTTACACTTTTGTATCATTCAACAATTTAAATTTTTATATACAGAAAATAGAGAAGAAGAGTAAGGCTGTGAAAAGGAAAGGTCACTTGCAAAAAGAAATCCACGAACATAGAAAGAGACGTACAAGAAAAGAGATGTTCGAAGACAATCAAGTAGAAGACGAGGTTTATATTGAACTAGAAAAGAATGCTGAAATACAAGACAAATCCACATTCAGTAGAAAATAATCAAGTTCAAATCGTACCAGAAAATAATGCTGAAATACAAGACAACACACAATCAGTTGAAGACAACGTAGTTCTATCGGAAGGAAAACCGAGAAGAAAACCTAGATGGCCTACCAAAGTTAGAAGACTTCCATTCAATTCTTCGAAGCAACACTACAAGAGGAACAGGGGTTTCCAACGGCCAGGGGTCGTTGGCGGCCGTTGGAAACCCCGTTGGAAGCCGTTGGTCAATCCGTTGGTATAAGGATCAACGACTTCCAATGCACACGACGCTTATTTTCCAACGGCTTCCAACTGATAAATAAGGCCACATGTATTTTGTTTCTGGCAAATTAGCCGTTGGAAACCGTTTGTATAACATGACCTATAAGCCGTAGCAAACCGTTTGAAGCCGTTGGAAATCTGGGTGTTTTTTTTTTTTTTTTACATATTTCAGATTTTCCACTACAAGCCACATACCACATATACCATTGTGAACTGCTCCATTTCGAGCATATAACTCACAATCTCAACCATATATACACCCAAACACAATATAAAATAAAAAACAAACACAAAACACATAAATTAACCAATATTTACATAACATAACAACCAAACGTCGCCAAAACAACATAACCATGTCCAAACAACATAACCAACACCATGTCCAAACCATACCATCACCAAACCATCATAACATCATGTCCAAACCATCATAACAATATATACAACTACCATGTAGCAAGCCTCACCAACTCTCAAAACACATCAAAACAAGCTAACATGATCAACACTCTCCACCTGAAGATGAAGGTGGCGTACCGTGCTGGGCAATGTACTCCGCCAACCGCTGGTTAAGCAATTACATCTGCTCTTCACAGCGACGATCACGCTCATGAAGCTCTGCAATCTGTGCTTTCAACTGTGCGATTTCTTCCTTTTCCTGAGCCTTCTGATACGTCTGCTGAGATGCTGTAATCTGTATATAATTTCAGATTTTCAGTATTTCATAATAGTATTTCGAATACATTTGAGTTTTTATTATAAATTTTAGTATTACCTCTAGATTTCCATAACCATATCGTCTGTTTCAGGTAGCAGGATCCATGACAGCATCAAATATTCTGTCCTCATCTTCCTTGGTTAGCTCAGTCCTCCCTGTAGATTCTAGTACTTGCGCCCTTTGTTCCTTAAATTTCTCCTGTTAAACAAAAAACAAATAAATTTAGATAACACTATTTTAATTAAATTATAATTCTACTCAACTATTTTATACTTACATATCTCTCACGCGCCTTATCATCATGGTCCCAAGTGTACGAAACTGAGCCTTTGTCGTCAGTCTGACTTAATGCATGTGTATGCTCGAAAACATCCCAATACGACACAGGAGCCATACGCGCTCTCTCCTGAAGTAAGCATGCACATATATATATATATATATATATATATATATATATATATATATACATACATACATATATATGTGTGTGTGTGTGTGTGTAAATTAAAACTTAAACATAAATCAACTATTAATTTTAACAAGTTATGAATTAAAATTTTAGCTGTGCAATTACAAAATATACCAGATCCTCATGATGATGCTGAAATGACTTGGACCCACTTCGATGCGTAACCGGATTCTTGCTCCTATTAACTGCATTTCTCTCAGACGAGGCCTATACATTTAAATTAAAAAAAAATCTAAATCACATATTAATTGAATAGAATGATTTAAATTAAATATGCAGTAAAAATTTACCAGAAAGTCCTCATTACTATTCCAATAAGTAAGTAGATCATTCCACACCGATTCGCTCACCTAAGACTGTCTTTTCCCACCTGATTTTAAAGTGTTCATTGTTTGTCTGTAATTTGATGCCATTTTGTTGTTCCAGTGGCGCTTAAGGAGATCCAAATCCGTCTCCTGGAGATCCACTGCACCCTGCGTTTTTTATAAAAATAGCATACATATATGAACTTATCAAATAGGAGTATGACAACTTAACGTACTAAATGTTATATCATACATACGTACCAAAAAATCCTGCCATATGGTCTCCTTAACTATGTCAGGTATCGAGCTCCATGTGGGCCAACATGCAGTCACGCGGGCCTGATAAGCACATTTTGATATCCTCAAAACGGTATTGGACGGCTCCAACTCAAACCCCCTGTGTCAAACAGAAAAAAAATACATGGTTACTAGAACAACAATTTAAATAATTTATTGTACTTAAATTAAATTTATACTAAAAACTTAGTTTTTACCCTTTGGATGCTTTTGGCTTAAGCCGGACCACAGGACGGGATAACTCCGACAGTGGACCACCCTCATCGCCACCTGACGCCATACCTATTACAGACAACAACATACTATAACATAACATAACATAACATAACATGACATAACATAACATGAACGAGCTATGTAAAAACATGGTATTAGATAACATGAGTACTTGATAATAGAAATGTCATAACGTATGTCTAGTTAACATTACAAGTTTGATTCATAGAAGTGTTAAATATAAGTTTGATTCATAGATATGTCTAGTTAACATATGAGTTTGATTCATAGAAGTGTTAAATATAAGTTTGATTCATAGATATGTCTAGTTAACATATGAGTTTGATTCATAGAAATGTCATAAAAATAAATATGAAGTTGAGTCTTACTATGTAAAAATAAACATAAAATTACCTTTTGAAAATGAGGAGTATTAGATAGTCATCCTCATCACTTTCATATTCCGAATCTATTTCCTCCTCCATATATGGTTCATCTGTAGTCTCAAATACATCAATTAATGCATTCAATTCATCGTTTAGAGGTCCAAAATCTGTTTGATCATTGGTTATTACTATTTCTGCATTTTCCTCGACGTCTGCTTGATAAGCTTGGTCATCGGGAATATTACGTCCGTCAAATGTAAACCTTGCTTTTGTTTTGAAAACAGCCCACCAATCTATTTTGTCTCTTCTCATAGAAGGATAAGGAGCATAATATACTTGAAGAGCTTGTTTGGCAAGTACAAAAGGATCGTACTTATAATAATGGGAAATATGTCTTACTTCTATAAGATTATATTTTGGATGCACGTTGATTCCAGAACCTGGAACGTTGCTGAACCAGTTGCATTTAAACAAAAATACTTCTTCCGCGGGTCTTGTGAAATATGTCACTTGCAGAATCTGGTTTAGCATGCCATAAAAATCGTGTATATGGTCGTTTGGATCATCATTACCTTTAACAAATACACTGCTATTGTCAGTTAATTTTTCAGCACCATATTCTTTAGTGCTAAATTTATATCCATTGACAAAGAATATTGGATATGTCTTCACATTTCTTTTAGGTCCCAATGCCAAATGTTTCAATCCTTCATCCACAACAATTTGTTGGATCAAAAACATTACTAGTAAACCAACTAGCGAATTCTTTGTTGATATCGCCGTTTGGATACTGTGATTCATAAATGCTACAATTATAGGACATACGTTACATATATGATTAAAGATACAATACATGTATACATAGATGCATAAGTTCATTACCTAACGAACGGTGCAACTTCGGTGCAATTGAGAAGAATATATGTGTGTGATGCATTATAATCTTTATCATTCAGTCATTCTTCCACACATCTACCAGAAGGCCGACTGAAACGACCCTCGGTCCGGCCCGGCCTAAACCGAACTAGAATGACGATTGTTTTGAGAACAGAACACATCAGAACACAAACAAGAGAACATTTCCATTGCTTATTACAACAATTACATCAGAGTACAAGAATATGAGTACATGAATAAATACTTTACAACTTGAAAATATAAAATCTGAGTTATTACATAATACATTGCAGCGGAAAGATAATAATACAAAATAATACAGCGGGAGACTAATATGCTCTGGACACAGCTTTAAGCTTCAACCCAGAATCCTGTTATAAATGAAAATCTGCAAAAACCAAAACTCCAACTGCCCGTGTGGAAAATAAGGGCACCTAGAGTTTAGGTAAAAACAATAAACTCCAGGTCAGTCACAGGACTGGTATGAGAACTCAAAAACCATTATTAATATTTTAATTTAAAGTTGGGTAAATCAAGGGACCACGCTGCTAATGCGGAACGGGTTTCCTCCCAAGAATACCAGTGCATAAAACATCGCAATGCTTTTAGAAAAATGAAGCTATTATAAGACTCAGGTCCCATCACACAATGCAAGCGCAAACCGGAGGATAGAGTTTTACCTTATAATAGCCAAACATGCTTGGTACGCTAAAGTTCTCTTTTATACTATATAAGTGCATAGTGTAGAAATCAATTTCGAAAATAAATGTATAAATCATAGACGGCATAGTACCCCATCCTACTATGTCGCCATACTAGGCTATACAACTAAAATCGTAAAAGCTCGTATTGGAAAGTTGGATTTCCATCATGATGGCTCCTGATTCGAAAGATCTATCACGTAGTGCAATACTTCACGGCTTACCGTGATACACATACGCACATTTGGGATATCAAGTAACCCGCGGCTTACGTCCCAGCGAGAGAAAACATCGCTTACTCTATCCCTCTGGGAATCGAGGGTATATACCCACTTCCCAGCTCATCCCGGTCGACCGAATCCATCCTAATATCGAAAGTATACTAACCTAACCATCAGTTCACCATCATACCGGGGTGTGAGGCTCGCGAAGTCACGTCATACCACAAGGCTCTGCTTTTCAACAAAAGCCTTGATCATTTTTATCTTAGCATGCCGCATTGTCCATCATTGTCATATCGTTGATCAATCTACCAATATATATACCCTCTAAGCTCGTACGTCTCAGAGAAGGGTGTTGTGCAAGAGAATAAATTCTCTGCCACCAAACAGATATATATATTTAGTAGAGTTCAACAAACACAACAAAAGGAATACAACGTCAGACATACAATCCATTTAAAACTTATGCTCTGGGTCTGAGCGAAAGTCAAATCCGGTAATCTATCCAAGTTCGTTTAGATGATTACAAATTATTCCATCGTCATGGGTGTACAGCCTAATCAAGATATCAATAATCATCCGCACGACTCAAATATTTCACGGTCTTCAACCGTAGTCTTCGTCTTCTATCTTTAATCGTCGTATGGATTAATCGGAATGGGTTAAACCGGTCTTTCCGAATAATTCGCGGTTGCTGGATGTGTCGGGCGGGTCCGGGCAGTCTTATACCACAACTCAATCTAACCTCAGGTTAAGCAATACTCATTTTATTATAATAATTATTAAAAATTCCAAACGTTCCATTTCAAATTTCAAATCTTAAATCTTCATTCCTTTATTGTATAATAAATATAATTCATGGAAATATCCATTCACGTATAAAAAGCGCAATTTAACTAATCGGTTTAGTGTACATCAAATTATATTAAAACGCATTAAAATTACATTTAATTCTTTAATTGTAAATTCTTTTGAAAACTTTTGAAATTCCCACCTTGGAATGAGACTCACATCAAATACCATTAAATAAGGGGATTGTTAAAGGGACTCCACATTTGGTTAAGGGGAGTATAATTTTAAGAGGACTCCAGCTTATTTTGTTGTTGTTAAGGGGGGTTTGGTTTATTTGAAAAAGAAAAGAAAACGAGACCAAACTACCCAAGGCTTGTCACATATGTTAAACTCTAACTTACTAAATTCAACGCAAATAACAAACTTGGAAATTACTAAACATATCAATTACTCAAATTATATACAACACATTAGATTAAATTTTTTGTTTTTGCATTTATTTTAAATTAACCATACCAATTCTAATATGAAATTAAAATTAATTACCTAATCTGATGCCTTCTGATCACCATGAAGCTTTCTTGTGTCTCCATTACATTAAATTTATCTATTTTTTATTTGGCAAATTCTATTTATACACCGAAAACCACTTAACATACACCATTATTTTTATATAAATTATATTACTAAATTACTCTTTTCTCATAGTTGCTTTTTTAAAACATTTGCATATAAAAAGTCAAATTATTCTTAAAAGTATTAAAACTTGATGTAAACAATATATATTAACAAAGATGTTAATGAATTATTTAATCATGAAATCTAAAATTTCAATTAAGAAAACATTCAGAAATAATGTCTAATTTAGAAGTGTTGATTTATTTTGTAAAATTACAGTAATTTTGTTGAAATTGATTTTTTTTTTCAAAAAGTTTATTAAAATTACAGTATTAGTAAAAGAAATAAATTTCATTTTATTAAATTTTACTCAGTTTGATGCAGAATTTCTAATTTTGGGTAATTGTGTTTTAAGTTTGAAAGAGGAAAGAAAAATAAGATGAGAACAATGATAATTTAGTAAAAGAAACGGTGTATGTAAAATAATATATGGTGTATAGTAGTTTATTATTTTTTTTTTGTTTATGTTTAGCAATTTTTGGTGTATAAATAGAATTAGCCTTTTTATTTTTATGTGCATTATTAAATTATTAGCATTAATTAAGGTTTAAGTTACATGGTTTACTTTAATGAGGATTATAGGGGGTTAATATCGGAATTTTAATTTATATGTTTAAGGGGAGGCTGATTTATTTTGTCCTCCCCATAACAATTATACAATAAATAAAAATTGGTCCTCCCCTTAACCAAATGTGGAGTCCCTTTAACAATCCCCTTAAATAATGGATTTTAAATCATACATGTAATCAACAATAACATTCATCACATAATAACATTCATATAATGTCCACATCACATTTAAACAACATTTAAGGAATAATTTATTAACTGTGCACTTGGGCGATGTGTGAAAATATCAGCCCAATCAACACATATGAGACATGTAACTCATATGTGGCAGTGTAGCAAATTCCAATTATCATAATGAATTATCATAAATTAGTTAATTACAGAATTTCAATTCAAACATTGAATCAATACACAAAAATCAGGCATTCCATAACAACAATTTACAACCAAACATGCATATCACAGAATTAATCCTCAGACATTCATCACAGACATTTAAAATATATTTATTTCAGAAAATAAATAATTACTGAAAATAAAAATTGAGTGAGAAAAGAGTTCTCACCGAGATTTGACTTTATCGGGTCCAATTGGGTGGTTTTGGACCCAATTTTAGCCCAAAATTCAATATCCTCAGAATTTAGCGAAATTGGTGTCTATGCATTGCTAAAAATATACCGATCATGGCAAACCCTGTTTTGAGTCATTTCGAGTTCGTTACAAAAAGTTATGATTTGGTGAAGTTTGGATAATTTTAAATAATTATTTATATTCATGAAAATACCTAAAAATTTGATTGTCTCCAAATTGGACGAAATTATTGTCCACGCGAACCTCTCATCACCACGATCGCGGCGAACCGGAAATCGTCGAATTTCGACTTAGTATGCAAAAGTTATGCGCGTTCGAACATTGGATATTAGATTAATTAATTAGTCAAATAATCAACCTTTTCTCTCTCTTCATTTTCTGGTCAAACCAGTGCTTTTAGAACTTTGACCGGACTTTCCCGCCACACCGTTGACCTGCACCGCCGCCGCCACCCACCATCGGAACCGCCTCGACGAGGCGAAGCTTCGCCGGAAGTGCCCCCCCCCCCCCCCCAGGCCGACGCCGACGGCCGGAAATCGCTGATTTCCGTTCGTCAGGTTGCGGGCCCCACAGGCCACATCCCTCCTCTGTTCTACCGGAAATTTTTACAGCACCTTCCTCTCGCGCATACGAACAACTTTCGTGTTGGTGACATCGTCCAATTCTTCTCTGATTTGAGGGAAAAAATTCATTTGTGTTTGCTGCTCCGTTTTATCAGTTTTTCCGTTGATCTGAGATTCCGGCGAATCCGTGCGATATTAGACGCTGAATTTTTCGTGGAAGGTAGATAATAAGATGATGATCAATACCCAGAAGGGATTTGATTTATTTTGCTTTGGTTTGGGAGAAATAAAATTTTCAGTTTGAGGGTTCTTTTTGCAAAGAAGGTTTTAGGTGGAGAATCCATTGAAATTGAAATGAGGAAGAAGGTGGTTATGGTTTGTTTCTCTAGATTATGGCTGAAATAAGATAATATATAGGTTGGTGTAATTGGGTTTTAAAACCCTTGTTTATTTTCACTTATTGGATAATAGGCCCATGTTCATTCTTTAGTTCAATTTCTTGCATTTTTGACCGTTTAAAAATTACTACGCTCACATACTAATTTCGAAATTAATGAAAATTTAAACCTAAATAATATTTGACATTACAAACCCAACAAAACTGGTTTCGTTAAATTTCGAGTCCATATGAATATTTGGTGAATTTTTTTATTTATTAAAATTGACCATTTCAAAAAAAAATCAATAACTGCCACAAAATGACTCCAAAAATTATGAAATTTGGAATTTAACTATATTTAAATATTCCGGATCCATGGAAACTAGTTTCACCGGATTCGGAGGCCGTTTGCAAAATTTCCATTTTTGGCGCATATATTTTAATATTAAAAATACATAAAATAATGAAAATTTTCCGAAACTCAAAATATATCGATGGTTATACTTTTTCTTTATGTAAACGTCATTCTGGACTCAATGGAAGTAGTTTCGAGTCCAAATTCGATCATATGCAAAAAGTAACGTTTTGGGCCTTTAAATAATATTATATTATTAAATTCTATAGCGTTTTTCTAAAAACTTGAATTTTTCATAACTTACAAAATAAAAACTGAAATTTTAATTTCTAAAATTCTTTGGATAAATATTTCGAATACGATCCCAATGTGTCCAGTTTTATCCAATTCCAATTTAATATTGATTTTATAAGATTTTCTAAATTTCAAAGTTGAAAACTGAAATTACCGCGCTATTTAAAGTTCAGTATAGAATTATTATAATTTATGATTTGTAACGTCGTATTAAATAGATTTTAATCGTTATTACTTAAAATATATCATTTTAAATATCAAAATCCATTAAAATAACCAAAAATAATATATTCTTTTTGTTCCAAAAATCCGGGTTGTTACAATCTCCCCTACTTAAAATCTTTTCGTCCTCGAAAAGGAATAGAGTTAAAAATTATTTTATAAATCAACTCAACTTTCAATAATTTTTATATGGCTTAAGTTCATCAAATTTTCAACTTATAATAATTTATTAATTTTCCTAAAATTTGGCTAACACCCTAAATTCTAGAAAAATTTCGCCAGATTCTCCTTCGTACGGAGAGTATTGGAAAAACGCAAACTGCCTCATAGGGCTCTCATCACCCCAAAAAGAAAAAGAAAACAGAAGGGGGGAAAAGAAGAAAGAGAATGCAAAGCGGCTAGCCAATCAGCTCATAAAATCAAAACCCACAAAATAAAGTAAATATGTACCTATTTGTCGGGCATACAATTTTATTCCTCTGCTCTAGCCTTGCCATGACCTGTTCAACGCATATGTATATATTTGCATGCAATTTCAATATTTTATTGGTTCAATCGACAAGCAATCAGCACAGCCAGCAATCAATTAGTGGATTAATTTTTCAAATGCGTAACTTTCATATATATATTCAAAAATCATGTTTTTGATGCCATGTCACACAATAGCTAGGTTTTGGTTCTCATACCAGTCAATGTGGAAATATATAGAAATCCCACTTTCGAAACACGAACATGAACTAATGATGCTGACATGTCAATCACTAGTGTCATCAGGGTCATCTCCGGGCTACTAGAGTGTGATTCTATATCTACCCAGTATATTGAGATTTCAAATACACGTTGATCAGATGCATATGCAAAGCCTACTAATACCTGATAGTCCAAAATATAATAATCAATTACGTATAGTAAGTTATAGATTTTCAAAACTAATTTTGGTTTTAAGAAAATGGCACTCTTTAGACTCATCCTATGATACTGCTGATCCCATCTCTAACGAGTCATTCTTATAGGATATTACTAATCCTATCTCTGATGAATTCTTTTGTTCGGTTCTAATATGTTTTGTTCTCGAGCTTTGTAAAACCAAAGCTCTGATACCAACTGAAACGACCCTCAGTCCGGCCCGGCCTAAACCGAACTAGAATGAAGATTGTTTTGAGAACAAACACATCAGAACACAAACAAGAGAACATTTCCATTGCTTGTTACAACAATTACATCAGAGTACAAGAATATGAGTACATGAATAAATACTTTACAACTTGAAAATATAAAATCTGAGTTATTACATAATACATTGCAGCGGAAAGATAATAATACAAAATAATACAGCAGGAGACTAATATGCTCTGGACACAGCTTTAAGCTTCAACCCAGAATCCTGTTATAAATGAAAATCTGCAAAAACCAAAACTCCAACTGCCCATGTGGAAAATAAGGGCACCCAGAGTTTAGGTTAAAACAATAAACTCCAGGTCAGTCATGGGACTAGTATGAGAACTCAAAAACCATTATTAATATTTTAATTTAAAGTTGGGTAAATCAAGGGACTACGCTGCTAATGCGGAACGGGTTTCCTCCCAAGAATACCAGTGCATAAAACATCGCAATGCTTTTAGAAAAATGAAGCTATTATAAGACTCAGGTCCCATCACACAATGCAAGCGCAAACCGGAGGATAGAGTTTTACCTTATAATAGCCAAACATGCTTGGTACGCTAAAGTTCTCTTTTATACTATATAAGTGCATAGTGTAGAAATCAATTTCGAAAATAAATGTATAAATCATAGACGGCATAGTACCCCATCCTACTATGTCGCCATACTAGGCTATACAACTAAAATCGTAAAAGCTCATATTGGAAAGTTGGATTTCCATCATGATGGCTCCTGATTCGAAAGATCTATCACGTAGTGCAATACTTCACGGCTTACCGTGATACACATACGCACATTTGGGATATCAAGTAACCCGCGGCTTGCGTCCCAGCGAGAGAAAACACCGCTTACTCTATCCCTCTGGGAATCGAGGGTATATACCCACTTCCCAGCTCATCCCGGTCGACCGAATCCATCCTAATATCGAAAGTATACTAACCTAACCATCAGTTCACCATCATACCGGGGTGTGAGGCTCGCGAAGTCACGTCATACCACAAGGCTATGCTTTTCAACAAAAGCCTTGATCATTTTTATCTTAGCATGCCATATTGTCCATCATTGTCATATCGTTGATCAATCTACCAATATATATACCCTCTAAGCTTGTACGTCTCAGAGAAGGGTGTTGTGCAAGAGAATAAATTCTCTGCCACCAAACAGATATATATATTTAGTAGAGTTCAACAAACACAACAAAAGGAATACAACGTCAGACATACAATCCATTTAAAACTTATGCTCTGGGTCTGAGCGAAAGTCAAATCCGCTAATCTATCCAAGTTCGTTTAGATGATTACAAATTATTCCATCGTCTCGGGTGTACAGCCCAATCAAGATATCAATAATCATCCGCACGACTCGAATATTTCACGGTCTTCAACCGTAGTCTTCGTCTTCTATCTTTAATCGTCGTATGGATTAATCGGAATGGGTTAAACCGGTCTTTTCGAATAATTCGCGCAATTTAAAAACATGTGCTATAGGGAACACACAAAAAAAGCCTCATTCCAAATCAAGAATATTCTTTTGATTAAATGATCTTTTCTCTAGGAAATTTTCCCCTTAATTTTATCAAAGATAAAATTCCTTTAAAACATATAGTTAAATAATCCTTTGGATATCGTTTCAAAAGATTTAATCTTTTCTCAACTACATTAAGCCCTATCCATCTAGTCGGAATTTACATCTTACCGAATAAATCATTTATTTCATTAGCCCGGTCCCAACCTATTTAACCCATGGAGTAAAACTGGTGGTACTCCATATCTAGACCCAATACGTTACGGTAAATTTAATTACTGTTTATCGTTTAAATCTAATTAAAGATTTAACTAACGCATGGAGCAAAACTGGTGGTACTCCATTCTCGATCACTTATTGAATTTAGTAAATTCAATTTCTTTATTCCTCTTTAATTCTGATTAAAGGTTCGTTAAAACTCTATTTGGTAT
The DNA here is from genome assembly GCA_030737875.1 of Allium sativum. Taxonomy (NCBI): domain Eukaryota; kingdom Viridiplantae; phylum Streptophyta; class Magnoliopsida; order Asparagales; family Amaryllidaceae; genus Allium; species Allium sativum. Next base: position 55,226,775 of record CM060910.1, read on the forward strand.
TAACCTTCCATAAATTATTATTTAATGATTTTTCAACTTTAAGAAATTAATTTTATCTTAATTGGGTTAAAGAACAAATGTTGCTTAAAACATTGTTCACGACATACCCCAAAATCCAATTTCTTTAAATTTCAATTTAATGTATTAAATTGGAAACTTCGCTCTAGAAAATTTCATTAAATCTTTAATTAAAAGATTAATGAATGAAAAATCATAATTTCACTACTGATTTGGGTTTCAAGACCTAATGTCATTTAAAACATTATTCACAATCAATTTCCAAATAAATTTTCAATTTTGTTTAATAATTGAAAAACCACTTCTTTAAATCTTTATTAAAAGATTTATTCTTTCTTAAGTAGGATTCAAGAACAGTGTTATTTAAGACACCATTCACGACAAACCCAGCATCTTATTTAATATTAAATATAAAACTTTGAATAAAATATATCGACCTATATTCAATATTAAATTCTAAACCAACATATTTTAGCGTTCCTAACTTTAATAAAAGAATAACTTTTATTAACAGAACATTATTTAGCGTTTCTAATCTTTAATAAAAGAAATAACTTTTATTAACAAACATTATTTAGCGTTCTAATCTTTAATAAAAGAATAACTTTTATTAACAAACATTATTTAGCGTTTCTAATCTTTAATAAAAGAATAACTTTTCAAAATGCAAGCTTTCAAAATAAATTAATCATTTATTGTTTCATTTATTCTTTTAATGTTCAATTTAATATTACAATAATTTTTTTTTAAATGTCATTTGTAAAATTTTAAACTTTCTGTATTAATTTAATCATTAATACAACATTTATTATTACAATATTATATTTTCAAAAATGTATAACTTTTGAATTTCAATTTATGTATGTTAATTAAGTATTGATTATTGCATTAACCTCTCACATTAGATATATATTGTTGCGGTTGCTGGATGTGTCGGGCGGGTCCGGGCAGTCTTATACCACAACTCAATCTAACCTCGGGTTAAGCAATACTCATTTTATTATAATAATTATTAAAAATTCCAAACGTTCCATTTCAAATTTCAAATCTTAAATCTTCATTCCTTTATTGTATAATAAATATAATTCATGGAAATATCCATTCACGTATAAAAAGCGCAATTTAACTAATCGGTTTAGTGTACATCAAATTATATTAAAACGCATTAAAATTACATTTAATTCTTTAATTGTAAATTCTTTTGAAAACTTTTGAAATTCCCACCTTGGAATGAGACTCACATCTAATACCATTAAATAATGGATTTTAAATCATACATGTAATCAACAATAACATTCATCACATAATAACATTCATATAATGTCCACATCACATTTAAACAACATTTAAGGAATAATTTATTAACTGTGCACTTGGGCGATGTGTGAAAATATCAGCCCAATCAACACATATGAGACATGTAACTCATATGTGGTAGTGTAGCAAATTCCAATTATCATAATGAATTATCATAAATTAGTTAATTACAGAGTTTCAATTCAAACATTGAATCAATACACAAAAATCAGGCATTCCATAGCAACAATTTACAACCAAACATGCATATCACAGAATTAATTCTCAGACATTCATCACAGACATTTAAAATATATTTATTTCAGAAAATAAATAATTACTGAAAATAAAAATTGAGTGAGAAAAGAGTTCTCACCGAGATTTGACTTTATCGGGTCCAATTGGGTGGTTTTGGACCCAATTTTGGCCCAAAATTCAACATCCTCAGAATTTAGCGAAATTGGTGTCTATGCATTGCTAAAAATATACCGATCATGGCAAACCCTGTTTTGAGTCATTTCGAGTTCGTTACAAAAAGTTATGATTTAGTGAAGTTTGGATAATTTTAAATAATTATTTATATTCATGAAAATACCTAAAAATTTGACTGTCTCCAAATTGGACGAAATTAGTGTCCACGCGAACCTCTCATCACCACAATCGCGGCGAACCTGAAATCGTCGAATTTCGACTTAGTATGCAAAAGTTATGCACGTTCGAACATTGGATATTAGATTAATTAATTAATCAAATAATCAACCATTTCTCTCTCTTCATTTTCTGGTCAAACCAGTGCTTTTAGAACTTTGACCGGACTTTCCCGACACACCTTTGACCTGCACCGCCGCCGCCACCCACCATCGGAACCGCCTCGACGATGCGAAGCTTCGCCGGAAGTGGGCCCCCCCCCAGGCCGCCGCCGACGGCCGGAAATCACTGATTTCCGTTCGTCAGGTTGCGGGCCCCACAGGCCACATCCCTCCTCTGTTCTACCTGAAATTTTTACAGCACCTTCCTCTCGCGCATACGAACAACTTTCGTGTTGGTGACTTCGTCCAGTTCTTCTCTGATTTGCGGGAAAAAATTCATTTGTGTTTGCTGCTCCGTTTTATCAGTTTTGCCGTTGATCTGAGATTCCGGCGAATCCGTGCGACATTAGACGCTGAATTTTTCGTGGAAGGTAGATAATAAGATGATGATCAATACCCAGAAGGGGTTTGATTTATTTTGCTTTGGTTTGGGAGAAATAAAATTTTCAGTTTGAGGGTTCTTTTTGCAAAGAAGGTTTTAGGTGGAGAAGCCATTGAAATTGAAATGAGGAAGAAGGTGGTTATGGTTTGTTTCTCTAGGTTATGGCTGAAATAAGATAATATATAGGTTGGTGTAATTGAGTTTTAAAATCCTTGTTTATTTTCACTTATTGGATAATAAGCCCATGTTCATTCTTTAGTTCAATTTCTTGCATTTTTGACCGTTTAAAAATTACTACGCTCACATACTAATTTCGAAATTAATGAAAATTTAAACCTAAATAATATTTGACATTACAAACCCAACAAAACTGGTTTCGTTAAATTTCGAGTCCATATGAATATTTGGTGAATTTTTTTATTTATTAAAATTGACCATTTCCAAAAAAAAAAAAATCAATAACTACCACAAAATGACTCCAAAAATTATGAAATTTGGAATTTAACTATATTTAAATATTCCGGATCCATGGAAACTGGTTTCACCGGATTCGGAGGCCGTTTGCAAAATTTCCATTTTTGGCGCATATATTTTAATATTAAAAATACATAAAATAATGAAAATTTTCCGAAACTCAAAATATATCGATGGTTATACTTTTTCTTTATGCAAAAGTCATTCTGGACTCAATGGAAGTAGTTTCGAGTCCAAATTCGATCATATGCAAAAAGTAACGTTTTGGGCCTTTAAATAATATTATATTATTAAATTCTACAGCGTTTTTCTAAAAACTTGAATTTTTCATAACTTACAAAATAAAAATTGAAATTTTAATTTCTAAAATTCTTTGGATAAATATTTCCAATACGGTCCCAATGTGTCCAGTTTTATCCAATTCCAATTTAATATTGATTTTATAAGATTTTCCAAAGTTCAAAGTTGAAAACTGAAATTACCGCGCTATTTAAAGTTCAGTATAGAATTATTATAATTTATGATTCGTAACGTCGTATTAAATAGATTTTAATCGTTATTATTTAAAATATATCATTTTAAATATCAAAATCCATTAAAATAACCAAAAATAATATATTCTTTTTGTTCCAAAAATCCGGGTTGTTACACCGACCATGTTTTTTAAAAATAGATAAAGTCGCTTGACGGTCATCTTGATCAATGCCTTCATCATTACGTGCAGTACTTGCAAATGAGATGTTCACATGATCACTAAAATAATATGAGAAAAAAATGAAGCTTCTTCTTCGATATATGATTTGCAAATAGAACCTTCAACTCAAGCTTTCTGCCTCACTTTTTTCTTTACATGATTTAAATACCTATTTAGAATTATTGTAAATTATTTTTTCATACATTTCATTAACCAAAATTTAGTTAACTGAATATTAATATACCTTTCAAATGGATACATCCATCCGTATTGCACAGGCCCTCGCCTTCTGATGGAAGATGAATAGGTAAATGTTCCATAACATTGAAAAACCCTGAAGGAAATATTTTTTCCAATTTGCAGAGTAATATGGGGATTTCTTCCTCTGGTTTACGTAGACGGACAATTTTTAATGTAGATGAACAAAGCTCTTTATAGAACAAACTAAGCTCTGTTACAACAGTCCAAACTTTTACGGGCAATAGTTCTTTGAAAGCGACGGGCAATAAATTTTCCACCATAACATGACAGTCGTGGCTTTTCATCCCGCTAAGTTTACTGTTTTTATAGTCAACACATCTACGAAGATTGAAAGATATACCATCCGGGAATCTTAATCCTTCCATCCATTTTAAAAATGTTTTTATTTGATTACTGTCCAGTTCATAGCATGATTTCGGTTTTCTGGTGTCATTTGGCTTTATATGAAGCTGCGGACGATTACATATTACTTCAATATCACGTCTTGATTTCAAATCATCTTTCTTCCTCCCTTTGGCATTCAAAATTGTATTAATTACATTATCAAATATGTTTTTCTCATTATGCATCATGTCAATATTATGACGAATCACAAGATCTTTTCAATAAGGCAACTCCCAAAATATGCTTTGTTTCCACCAATTATGAATTGTTGATTTACCTTGAATTTCTGTCCGTACTCCGGTTTCATGAATCTTGGGAAAATCTTGTACAAGTTCATAAATTTCCTCACTTGTCCATACTTTAGGTGGTCGTAAAGTTTCAAGTCTATTAGATGTAAAAAAATTCTTATCTCTTCTAAAAGGATGATTAATATGATGAAAACATCTATGACAGTCAAACCATGAAATTTTCTTTCCAATAGGTAAAGAAAATGCTCTTGTTTCTTCCATACAGTACGGACAAGCTAGACGACCAGCCGTACTCCAACCTGAAAGCATTGCATAAGCAAAAAAAAATCGCTAATTGTCCACAACAGAGAAGCATGCATATGAAAGTTTTTCTTTTGGGAAATATCATATGTTTCTATTCTTCAGTCAACGGTTGTAAATAAACATCAATTCCTTGTGTCGGATCATCAGGACCAGGGACGACAATTGTAAGAAACATATAAGGAGTTTTCATACGCATCCACGGAGGTAAATTATAAGGTGTTACAATTACTGGCCAGGATGAATATTTAGAACCAAATTGAGAAAATGGTGAAAACCCATCTGTACATAAACCAAATCTAACATTGCAACTCTCAGATGCAAAATTGGGATACTTTTGATCAAAATGCTTTCATGCTTCTCCATCGTATGGGTGTGTTAACGTACCTTCTTTATGTGTTCTCACCTTGTGCCATCTCATATGTTGTGCGGTTACAGAAGATGCATATAACCTTTGAAGTCTAGAAATAATAGGTAAATAATGCATAAGTTTATACAAGACTTCCTTTCCCTTTTTCTTTCTTGGTTGGTATCTTTCTTGATTACATATTCTACAATTCTTAAGGTTGATATCTTCCTTTCAAAATAGCATGCAACCCTTTAGACATGTATCTATTTTTAGATAGGGTAAACCAAAGGCCGACATCTTTTTTTTTTTACTTTATAATGGTTTTCGCACATTAAATTATTGGGAGGCATATGCCGCTTCGTAGCTTGTACAACAGCTGTAAATCCAGCTTCTGTGAGGTTGTATTTAGATTTCATTGCATTGTATTCAGCAGTTACTGATAATTGAGTTCCGCTTTCACAGCCTTCCCAAAAAGGTTTTTTCGCGGCATCTAATAAATCATATAATTTTTTGGCTTTAATATTTGGTTCTTCTTCATCGTTATCATTAAATTGTTGAACCGGGAACATAGAACGTGCAGCATCTTCAACCATTTGTTCTATGAGATTCGTCGTAGCAATTTCATTATTCACTACCTCCTCAACTTGTATAGAAGTAGATGCTAACGGTTCTCCATGACGACCCCAAACTAAATAGTTCGACACAAAACCGTACTGACGCAAATGAACTCTAACCATTTGTGGTATCAAATGCTTCAATAACTTGCATCTACTACATGGACAACGGATTTCGACGTCGTCTCCGTTGGTACTTAAAGCGAAATCAATAAACACGCTGACACCATTAATAAAATGTTTGTTTATTGTGCCATCAGTTTCTCTTCGTTTGTACATCTAGCTTCGATCATTGAAACAATCGTCCATTTTTCTTAAGTACATATAAAATTAGGAAGTATGATATAAAATTAGATTCATAAATTTTGTGTCCGATCGCTCAAACGCTAAGATTGTATTTTAATGAAAACATTTCTTTTACGTATTAATTATGATGATAAAATTTGCATTGACAATGTGTTAAAACAATTTTTGTGCTTAATGCATGTTATGTTAATTGATCATTTACTGGTGGATTATCCTACCTCTCATTACAAATACAATAACGTAATTAAATCGTGTAAATCTTTTCAATTTAAACGATTCAACAAAGTTTCGGCAGCATTTCCCTTTAGTTCTCTGGATAGTACACAATTGCGTGTACACAGGGAACATAAAGGAAGTGCTTTCGAAATTTTGAAAACCGTTTAAAATGAAATATTTTACGAGATTTAATTTCGTTATTGTATTCGTAAATTGTCCAATACAAAGGACAAATCCAACAAATATTGTATACAATGAATATAAATGTCTGTTCCGTTAATAAAACGAACATTCATTTAACAATTATATACAATACTTATCAGACGGGGCCAAAAAAACACTCCAAGGCTTTATGAATATAACATATTATGATTTGTTTTTTTTTGTGATTGAAGTGTTTTTTGTACGCCGTTGTGCGCCTTAGCCCAAAAAACACAAACTTAAATATTTCTGTTTTCACGACACGTTTTCGACAAATTAAATATTGTTTTCGATGAATTGGGGTTTAACCAAATAAACAAATACATAGATTGTCAACTATATATACATACATACAACACTATATATATGCATATATACATAGTCAACTTTAACTAATCAAACCCTAGATTAGCAACATAATCAATAAAATCTATGAATACAAACTCAATAACAACAACTACTTCAACTAATTCAAACCCTAGATCATAACAACTAAGTAATTTATAACTAAAAACCCTAAATTAGCAACTAAAATGATTAAAACCTACATTAGCAACTAATTAACAGCACTACACACACAAACATACTCTAATTATGCTTAAATTACACCAACCTTAGGGTATTAAACAAATTTTAGGGTAAACACATACCTTAAAATCGTAGAAATTGGAGATTAGAGAGTAGGAGAGAGTGTCTTGATTGATTTGAAGAGTTCCTAGACGGATGATGGCGAGGGATTGGTGATTTCAGAATTGAAGGAGGGAAATATTGGGGGCTTTGGGAAAATTTTCGTGGGTTTGGAGACAATGAGGAAGAAGGAGAAGCTTCGGCTGATTTGTGCTCCAGTCCGTGTAACGGGGGGCAACGGCTTCCAACGGATTAAAAACCAACGGCCGCAAACGATTTCCAACGGCGTATATTTTGTGTACGTAAGAAAAATACGTATTTTGGCTTTCGTTGGTCAATGGCCGTTGGAACGGTGCGTTGTTATATTATTCATTTCTAGTAGTGCAAATAGAAGTTGAATTTAATAGTGCAGGCGAACCAATAGGACTAGGGTCAGTCAAATTTTCTTATTACCTCCAGTTGTACGAGAAATTGTTCCGGTTACACTAAGTGGATGAAGGCAACTTAGTAGCGAACTGAAAGATGTTTTATGGGAAAGCATCCAGGTGACACTCTCTTTTGCTTTAAGGTTAATTCCCTCAAACACTTTACGTCGAATTTTGATTGTCGCGGGAAAGGTTTAAATTGGATTTAAGTTGGCACAAAACACTAAGTTTTCAACAAATGAATGATATTTGGCGGGCATCAAAATCTAGATTAGTTCGGCAGGTGGTACAAGCTAAGTCTATGAAGGAAAGGCTTCACTTTAAACATCTAAGATTATATGTATGAATGAGTGGAATAAATTTATCAAGTTGAAAACAAGTTCAGAATTCAAGGTACAAGAAATTTTATTATATACCTTCAACCTCAGAGAATGCGTTTTTGCTTATTTATCGACATCCAAATTCAAACCTCTAGGACATGCATAACTATTCTAGATTTCGTTTTCATATGTAAGAAAACATCATTTTTTAAATATCTTAACCACCATATTTTTTACTAACATTAAGTCATTTTGACATAAAAAAATAGGAGCATGTTAGCTTACTATGAACTATATTTGTGTATAAATAGCCAAAGGCTTACAAATCGTTGTAACTGTTATCATTGAAATATAATAAAGCATAATTTCTACATTCAATCTCATCATTTGAGAGTAGATCTAATAAATAAAGTGTTGTGCCTCGCCAAAATAAATAGTTTGGTCGCCTCAATAACAATCCTCATTAAATAATAAAGTAGATCATCAGAAAATTCGCCAAAAGCGTTCAAAAAAAATCAAGAAATCATCCCAAAGGATTAGAAAAGCACCATATAATGAAATCCATCAAAAAAAAATCATCAACTGATGTTTTCCAATGGCACTAACCTTATTTCGTTCATGCTCCATCATTCTTGTCAAATCATAAGTTCTGATAATCCCTCTTTTGGTATTGTTCTATTATTTCTCTCGGTTCTTTTCAAAAGTTATTGTTGAATTCAAGCATCATGGCTAAGACAACAATTCAGTGACCATCTAGGCAATGGAGCCTCTCAAACTCATGCTATGTGTGTTATAGACAACGTATGCTGATTTGTTATTTCATAATTAATCAAAACTTAAAAGAAAAAAGAAAAAAAAGAGGGTAAAATGAAGATCATTTTAATAGTCTATTTTTTATGCATTATTACTGCACACAATTATGATTTAGAATTGTTTATGTGAAAGAGAAAAATATGTTTATTCCTACTGACTTTATTGTTAGGAAATTATAGCATATTCTATGATTTATATAATTGATGAAAGTGTTTAGTTTTATTTAGCCATGCAAGACTTACCTAGAAGTATGACTCTTATTTTAGGCTGTGAGTGAGAAGAACAAAGCTATTAAACAGAAGATGTTGTCGCACACATGCAGCCGTAAAGGACTGGCACAACGAGCTAAAGATTTGGTAAGAAAATAGTAGTTATTATTTACTGCAATATTTATGAAAACTTTTAAGTTAATGAAATTTGTTATTTGGTGTACTTTTGAATGTAGAAAAGCGAAAGTAGCAATCGCTCTGCCATCTCTAAAAGTATAGTCTAGATCAAATCTCGCACTAAGAAAAATGGTGAACCGGTGAATATGATTGCTGCATATGATATAGTAAGTTCATACTTTCTAAATACGTATGGTAGATATATAAATACTATGTTTTAATGAATTCTGAAAAAAATAAAAGATCACATATATGTTGTATTGAAATTTGCTAGCTTCTGAGTGTGTTTCTTATTTTAATTTTAATACTATGTTTTAGTTTGAACTGCAATAATACCAAATTAATCATGTTTTGTGGGAAAAGATTAAACAAACTGAAGGTGTTTCACAGTCGAGCTCATCGATTAATTATAGTGAAGATGCACTTGGGGGCAAGAAAGACTGAGTTGTTAGGGATGCAAATAAAGGATCTTAAGGCATAATTAACACTAGACGTGGGCGGAGGTGAATAGTGTTTATGAGAAGTTTATAGAAATCTTTACAAGTTTTTGATCTCTTGAATGAATCGCAGAATCAATATCACACTAGAAACAATCACAATCACAATCACAATCACAATCACAGACACAAATATAAGTAAATGCAGGTGTAGAAAAGGAAAGAACACACCGAATTTTTATACTGGTTCGGATTGCTCCTACGTCCAGTCCCGCACAACGCTGGATTGCACAGAGTTTTATTTTTACCAATTCCAGTTAAAACCCCTTGATTTCACGGCTACAAGATTAACATCGTTTCCACACCCTTAATTTCACGGCTACAAGGTTAACACCGATTCAACACCTTTGATTTCACGGCTACAAGGTTAACACCAATTCAACTCCCTTGATTTCACGGCTACAAGGTTAACACTGATTCTCTTTCCTTGATTTCAGGACTACAAGAAACACACCCTTACAATTTCTAATTACAATAGCCCTTGAACTCTTGAGTAGCATTTCCAAACAGAGAATTATTGATAGAGATTGAGAATAGAACAAGATTGATATAATTTGTATTGAAATTGGCAGAGTATAAGTGCAGAAATCACGAATTTAAAGTAGAATAATGGCGGTAAGAGAAGGGATAAAGAAGGAGAAGATAGATTAATAAAAAAAGCGAAATTAACCTCTTTTTGTAGTGTTCCAAGGGACACAACAGTTCTGAAACATTTTTAAAATGAAAAGACACTTCTTTTGAAATTTAAAATTTTGTGATGATTATATGTCGACATGTCATTTTGTGTATGTCGACATATGCTAGGTTTTTGAATTTTAAAACATTTTTTAAAGTGTTTAAATCAATATATATATTTTTTGGAAATTCGTGAATCAAAACTAGCTGTTTAAAATATAATTTCTCAATTATAAGAACATATTAAATATTATTTAATTATATAATATAAAAACGATATATATATATATATGATATAAAACTATGTAATATAATTATAAACACATATATAATTATACAACTTTATAATATATATAAACTATAAAAGAAACTTATATATTATAAATCATTTTGAAAGGAGTTTGGAATAATGTTGAAATCAATTTAAAAAGATAATTTGAAAACAGAATTTGAAATAATTTGAAAACAGAATTTGAGATAATTTGAAAGCAGAATTTGAGAGTGCTATTCAGAGTTGTACATGCTAACTAGACTTTATTACTTTGATTATCGTGGGCTCTTGAAATCTTGACATCTTGATACTCATGAGTCTTGAGTCTCCTGTGAAATCTTGAATTCCTCGATATTTTGAATCTCTAAAACTGTACAGTCTTCAATATCTATTTCCTGGATATATATATATATATATATATATATATATATATTCTAGATAACAATTTTAGTGTATATTTTATAATCAATGGTAACTGAAACAAGGTTGTTGTCATCAAACTTCCATTCTCCAACAATCTCCCCTTTTTTTATGATAACAACCTTGGTTTACAAAATATTCATACCTGATATTACCTATTGATCTGATGTCTTGATTACTCCCCTTTTACCATGAATTCCTTCTAACTCCCCCTTAAACTATACCTATCTTAACTACACCCTATTTTATAATTTCTCCCCATTTGTCATCAACAAAAAGTATATCTAACGTATACTCCCCCTAAATCCATACTATAAATGATCCTAATGACATATTCTAACTTTCCTAAGATTATAATACTAAACCTAAAGGATTATGGCTCCCCCTAAATCCATGCCTATACTATAATATTTCTACTAGGTAAACTAAATAGGAGGATACAAAAATATTGTATAAACTAATCAATTCAAACAATCCAAGTATTTCAAACAGTATTTACAAGCAATCCAATCAATCAATCCAAACCATTTATACAAGTCAAATTCAAATCAAACAATATTTACAAGTTTTTAAAACATACCACACAAAGCAAATCATATAATCCAAACAAATTCATACATCTCTTGGAACTTCAACCCATCTATCTCCACCGAAGATTGGATCCTTTTTAATGACTTCCCAGTCTTTGGTGAGAGATGCTCTAGTGATGTCATTTTCTTCATTTCTGGAAAGTGAAGAGATCATCCAACGAATAGCATCAAATTGTTTTTCTTATTGTTCAATCATCATAATCTTACTTAATTCTAGATGACGTTGATTGTGAAGGATTATTGAGAGGATATCCTTGAAGGAATTGAGGGTTTCTTCAAGATTTTCGCTTAAATTGTGAATAGGATTGGCCATTTTTGATTATTTAGAAAGGGAGTGATTAGAGAAGAAAGAGAGAAATAAAATTGAGTTTTTCTCAAAGAAAAAGGTATTTATAGAGTCTGTAATTCATTTAGAAATGAATAGACACAAGTTAGTTATTTAAAAATTCAAGTTTGAACAAATTTGAATTTTTGGCAGTTATATGTCGACATATCCATGTGTTTTGTTAGGTATTTTGAATTTATACACAATTTTGAGTTATTTCTTACTATATTATATTATTTTTCTTAATTTTAATGTTTTTATGGGAGATTAAAGATTAATTTGACAACAAATAAGATCATTCATTACTACTAAAAAGCAAATACATTCAAACGATACAAGGTACTAAATATGAGATTCGAAATGGAAATACAAGCAAATACGAAAAGATAACATAAACTAATGAATTTAGATTTCGGTGGATGGAGATGAGTAAGATGAGAATCCAAGTTTTCTTCCTATTTTTCCAAAGAACTTGTTCATTTTAGAAAAAATTGGTTAAGAGCCTTCTTGATCTTCTTTTGGTTCTTGGCTAACTTGACTTGATTTTGGAGAATTAATTCTTTGGGTATGAATCTATTAGTTGTTGGACATTGTACAGTTTCCATGGAAGATTCTTCTTCGACGATTTCCATTGGATTTTCTTCTTGTTCCATTTGGGCTTGTTTTTCGGCGTATGTTTCATAAGGCTTAAAAACGATTGGAATTTGCATAAGGGTATATTTCCCAAGTTAAAAACCTTTCTTGACACAAATTCCTCTCCTTTGAGATCCACTCCAAAATACTTAAAGATACGAGTAAGGTAAACTCCATGATAGTGGGTGTTTTCTTTGGTGGACATTTCTTTAGGTTTAAACTCTTTTAAAATCACATCGGCCCAATTATTATCATAAATTCCAAAGATGGCAAAAAGATCCTTTTGGACCTTGAGGGTAGGATTATTGAAATTTCCGGAACGGGGAGTGAGAGTATATTGATGAAGGATGTTCACAATTCTTTCTTTTGGGAGGAAAAAGCAAATTTTAAAATCTATATGTTCATTGCTTTTGAAAATGTGATAAGATGTTTCCAAATCTTGTTTGTCGATTTCAAAATCCAAAAAATCCAAACCCGTTTTCTTATAATTTAAAATAGTTACCAAAATATCACTATCCAAAATAATTTGAGTGCCTTTTACGCTACTCCAAACTTGATTTTCATTTCCTTCATAAAAAATCACGATTCAAATTTGCATAAAACATTTTGAGGAGATTCGGGTAACATACTTTATCGCTATCCCGAGAATCTATCAAGCTTAAAACTCCATTTTGTTCAAAAAGAGAATGAAGATCACAAGATGGAAAATCTTTAAAGGTAGCGAAAGTTCCCGTATTGACTTTTCCATTAGTAATATAGTCAATATATGTTTGGATAGCCTCCGGATCATTGAAGAGATGACATTTGAGAGTTTTGGTTAATCTCATGGTTTTTGGGTTACTTGAGAAAGCCATTAGAGATAAGTTTTTGAAGAGAATAGTTATGAAGAATGTAGTTTTGATTTTTGAATGAAAGGTAGAGAGAATAGAATTGAATAGATAATTAAGTAGAGAGTGAACAGACACAACTTTTCTAAATAGGACACCTTTTCAGACCTTGGGAGTTAGTGAAAAGGTTGCGGGAAGTTTGAAAGTTTAAACTTTTGAAACTCAAATTTTGAATTTCATTTACTGGTGCATATGTCGACATGACAATTCATGTATGTCGACATATGTGTGCCAATACAAATTTCAAATTGCTTTTTGATTTTGTTTAAATTATTTAATGTTTTATGTTATCTATTTGATTATTTCCTGAGATGATATTAATTTTAAATTTTTTAAAATTAATTATTATTATTATTATTATTATTTTAAATTTCAAAATTCAAATGTCAAATTTGAATTTTAAAATTCAAATTTCAGACAAAGCAAACAAACAAACATCCATTCAACCAATTCAATCAAAAATTATTAATTAAGGCATACCTGGATTTTAGATCCATTTCTTCGATATTTTCTGAATTGTTGTGAAGCACATATTCGAATTTCCAGTTTCTAGCTCTTCGTCACTTGATGATGAATCTGAATCATATAAAGTTGTTGCATATGCCTTTTTCCTCTTCTTAGAAGAATTGTTGTCTGTTTGTTGATTTGATCTACCAGGATATGGACATAACCTTTTTATATGGTCTGGTTTGTTGCAATTGTAGCATCTATCGTCAATTTTTTCGGGAACTTCCTTGATAATTTTTATGAAAGTTATTTCCTCTTTTACGTCTAAGAAATTTTCTGAAATTCTTTGTCATTATGGCAATTTCTTCATCTTCTTCACTACTTGAATTAAAACCCTCAGTTGTTGCTTTGAACGCTATGGATTTCTTTCCTGACGACTTATTTTCCTATCTCTTTTGTAATTGTACTTCGAATGACATCAAATTTCCAATTAACTCCTCAACCTTCATTTCAGTAATATCATTAGCCTCTTCAATTGCCAGTGTTTTCTGATCTCAATCTGGAGTTAAAGAACTAAGAATTTTTCTGACTTGGTCCTCTTCAAAATAAGTTTTTCCCACTGCCATTAACGAATGCACGATTTCCTGGAACCTGCAGTACATATCGTAGACAGATGCATTCTGATTCATTTTATATAATTCAAATTGATTACTCAACATCGATATCTTCGTTTGTTTGACTTTACTGGTCCCTTCGTGAGTAACTTGCAGAGTTTTCCATATTTCATAAGCAGATTTACAAACTGATTCTCTATTAAATTCATTTCTATCTAATGAACATAATAACATATTCATAGCCATAGAATTATTTTGTGTAGCAGTCTTTTGTTAATTAGTCCATTGTGCATATTTAGTAGTGGGTTCAACATATTTAGTCTGTGTGATATTCCATGTGTCTAATCCTATAGATTGCAAATATATTTTCATTATACATGCCAATAGGAATAATTACTACCATTAAAGAGTGGTGGTCTAACAGTGGACTGACCCTCTACAAAAGAAATATTAATATTAGCAATTCCCGTGTTGGTTGCCATTTATATTTTCAAAAATCAGATGATGAAATTTTGAAAACCTACGCTCTGACACCAATTGTTAGGGATGCAGATTAAGGATCATAAGGCAGAATTAACACTAGAGGGGGTGAATAGTATTTATGAGAAGTTTATATAAATCTTAACAAATTTTCGATTTCTTGAGTGAATCACAGAATGAATATCACACCAGAAACAATCACAATCACAGACACATATAGAAGTAAAAGTAAATGCAAAAAAAGAAAGAACACACCAAATTTATATACTGGTTCGGATTGCTCCTACGTCCTGTCCAGCACAATGCCGGATTGCGCAGAGTTTTATTATTATCAATATCAAATTACACCCCCCCCACTTGATTTCACGTCTACAAGATTAATACTTTTTCCACACCCTTGATTTCACGGCTACAAGGTTAACGCTGATTCAACACCCTTGATTTCACAGCTACAAGGTTAACACCTGTAACGACCCAAAAAATCTGAACTAATTTAAAAAATTTAAATTCGCTAAAATAATGGATTTTAAATATTTAAAATAAATATTTTAAATAATAGCAATGAAAACGGAGTTTGAATCGACAATTGAAAACGAATATAATTAATTCTAATTATAAACAAGGCTTGAAAAGGTGCTGCAGTTTCAAAAATTGAATTCAAACTTTGTCGGACTGTACCGGGTGCAAAACTAAACGGATTTGACTGAAACCAAAAATATTTAAATCTGTTAGTGAATACCTTTCTAACGAATCTGAAAAATCGAATTTTCATAACGGAAAGCAAAAGTTATGGCCAAATGAATTTTCAAAAAGGTCGCTATGGAATTTATATAGCCCGTGAAATTGGCCATTTTGCATACGACCTCAGAATTCAACGAAACCACTTTTGTTGGATCCGGAATATGAAGTTATTGCTAGGTTTCAAATTTCATAATTTTTGAAGCTAGTATGTGAGCGTGGCAAAGGAAAACGTGTTTTGGTCAATTATAGTTAGATTGGATCGACCAGAAATGGGCCTTTTTGCAAACGGTCTCAGAATTCGACGAAACTAGTTTTGTTGGGACTGTATCGTCAAAACATAGCTAGATTTATTTTTCTGGAATTTTTTGAATCAGTTTGTGGCCCTGGCAAATTGGAATGTACGTTCAAATTAAATATTGAATGTTATATATTTTAAATTGAATGGAAACTGACTGAAACAATCGAATGGGCCTACGAAACATATCCCATTGTGTTCGGAATGGGGGTAAAACGCTAGGAACGATAGTCGTTGGGTTTAGATTGGTGGTCGTGTCAGAAAACCCCTTTTAAAGCTTCCCCGACCAATCAGAATTTT
Source organism: Allium sativum (assembly GCA_030737875.1). Lineage (NCBI taxonomy): Eukaryota > Viridiplantae > Streptophyta > Magnoliopsida > Asparagales > Amaryllidaceae > Allium > Allium sativum. The sequence continues at coordinate 55,243,073 of CM060910.1, forward strand.
TATAAAAAAAGGAAAATTCCTCTTTCTTCCTCCCCGATAAACGACGGAGAACCTTCACCGCTTCCTGGCCATTTTCCGGCCACACCACGTCGAACTACCCCCCAGCCCCAGTTGAACTTTTTAAAGCCCTCCTCACCACCTTCGAATCCATACCCTCCTCGCCTAAAACCGTTGACCCTCTCTCGAGTTTCGTGCCCTCAAAGGTAGGAACTTCCAACCGCCGCTGCCGTGTCAGTTCGCCACCGAACTGAGCAAAACCACAGCGCGCCGAAAGCCCTCACGTTCCCCTTCGACGTCGTGAAGCCTGATTTTCCACTCGCTACACGGATTTGGCAAAAATCGCAAACCCTAGTTCGAACTAAAACTGAAAGGTACGGTGATTTTATTTTAAATGGGTTTCAACAGTTTAAAACCGTCGCGAATTAAGGTTAGCTTATAAAAATCATATCTTTTTCATGTGTGGTTGAAATCCAGTGAAACAAGAGACAATGGGATCGTGTGGACGTCTTCTACATTTTAGAAGAGACCGCGTATTTTTCTGAGCCTTCTGCTATTGTTGGTGGAGTGGAACCCAAAGTGATATTTCTAATTTATAAACAATATGGAAAACGACGATGTATAAATTATATAGTCGATGTATGAGTTATATAAGCATTGTACACCTCTTGTATAAGCGTTGCATAAGTTGTATGCTCGATGTATAAGTTATATATGCGTTGTAAAAATTATATATGTGTTGAAATAGAAGTGAATTGCTATATATATATATATAAATATATATATATATATATACGCCCCTCGTCCACAAACCATGGACGATATTTATTGGTTGTGATTGGTGTGAAAATTGATTGATAGCGAACGGTTGTTTGGGATTGTTTGTGCTTGATATTGATTGATTGTGGTTGAAAAATACGCGTCTGTGGTTGAGAAATATTTGGTTGAGACCACATAAGATTAGTTTATGGAAATGAAATAGATATATACATGTCGCCTGCGTGCGAACTAGATGCATGATCCCCATTGTCAAAAACCGCGAGGTTTTAAGGTAGAGCGAGGAGGCGTACTAGGGACGGTCCCGGTTTTAACTACCCTGCCGTTATGCTACCGAAATTTTGAATAATGTTCATGTATTTGAATTATTTTCATTTGCTGAAACTATATTTATTCATTGAATAGAAAACATTCATGTGTTGAATCGATATTCATTCGTTGGATTGAAATTCATGTGTTGAATGGTATTCGTGTTTTAAATATAAAAATTACATTTTTATCTATATATATATACTATAGAAAACCTTCATGTGTTGAATCGATATTCATTCGTTGATTAGAAATTCATGTGTTGAATGGTATTCATATTTTGAAATAAATTGTTTCATAATAAAAGTCACCTTTTATCAACTATGTGGACTATGTAAAATAATCTCGTTTTAAAAGAACTTGTTTTATAATAAAAAACCTATTTTTATTACCTATATAAACTATATAAAATAATAGTGTTTTGAAATGAATTGTTTTACAATAAAAATCACATTTTTATTATATAAATGAATTGTTGAAATGTGAAGTGTTAAAAATAGCCACTCGTTCAAATAAATATGCATGAGTTGAAATATTTCTTAATTAGCTAATGATATGATTTTTGCCTATGCATGCAACATTAGAATGAATGGTGCTTTTAAACCAAATGGAATCAAACATGAAGTTGAATGGAAAATGATAAGTGATAAGAACTGTATATCTGTACATGCATATTTATTTGAACAGGTTATAGCAAAGGGGCTAGAGAAGAGGAATAAAATTTTGTGCCCGACAAATAGGTACACATTTACTGTTTTGTTTGGGTGATGATTTTATGAGCCTGTTGGCTAGCCGCTTGGCTTTTTCTTTTTCTTTTTGACATGAGACGCCCGTGTGGCTATTTGGGAATTTTCCCAGCCACTCCCGTACAAAGGAGGTTATGGCGAAATTTTCCAAAATTTAAAGGCGTTAGTGAAATATTAGAAGTGGAAACAATATAGGAATTTTTGAATGAACTATATTTATATGATTATATAAATATAAATAAAATTAAAACGAAACGTGGCCGTGCAGTTCGCATTTTAAAACCGTGATTTCAAACGATTATACCGGGAGATCCGACCATCGGATTTTCCTGAAATTGCAACCATTGGGTTCGCTTTGGAAAAATCTTTCCAACGGCACCAACTTTGTAAAAATCCAACGGTTGGATTGTCTGGAATGTTTAATTCAAATCTGAAGAAAAACAGCGCTAGAAACGATTATATTTATCTATATATATATAATTATATTCATCTATATATATAAATATAATTATATTTAATCGAATAACGACGCTGCAGTTCGTATTTTGAAATCGAAACTTCAAAAGATTGTACCGGAAGATCCGACCGTCGGATTTTCCCGAAACTGGAACCGTTGGATTCGTTTTGAAAAGATCTTTCTAATGATGTAAATTTTGTGAAGATTCAATGGTTAGATTTTCAGATATGTGTAAATCAAATCTGAAGAAAAACAGCGCCACGGTCGCGTTATGGCCCGAAGCGTCGTTTTGAATATATTGGCTATTTTAAAATAAATAAAAATAGCGATAAATCGTTATAAAATACTATAAACAATATGGATGTGATTTAGAAATTAACTGAAGGTTGGCTAAGTCGAATGGTTTCCTGGGTGTTGATCTGATGTTGGTTTCGGCCTTCGGGGTTAATATTTGGGAAATCGTTCTCTTACTGATTGACGGTTAGTGACTAATGAATTGAAATGATGCGTGTATATGTTAGTGTTGCACTTGTTTATTATATACGCGAGTTGCTCAAAAAGACCGGTTCATCCCATTCTGAATAACTGAATCGACGATAAGTAATCGAAGATGAAGACGGTGGTCGAAGACCGGAGATCTTCACCTCGTTTGGATGGTAACCGAGGTCCTGATTGGGAGGCATCCCGAAATATGGATAATGAGTGGTGATCGTCCAGACGTACGTGGTGATCGATGGGTTTGCGAGGTATATAGTGCCTCCGGTTTCGTTCAGACCCAGAATGGACTTGTAAATGGACTGTGTGTCTGACATTGGATTTTATTCTGTGTTGATTGATCTCTATTAAATATACATCTGTTTGGCGGCGGAGAATTTATTCTCTGAAACGCACGAGCTCAGAGGTTGTATATCGATGGACATCAGTCGCATGGCATGAATTGCTAGTGTGGCATGCCTAAGTGGCAAATGAACAGGGCTTCTGTTGAAAAGCAAAGCCTTGTGGTGATGATCAAAGCACCGCCTGTGTGGCGTAGCTTTGTGTATAACGTGAAATCGCGAGCCTCACACCCCGGTATGAACCAGAAACGGGAGAAGGACCTCAGGGAGGGCATGCGTTTCTTTCTAGCTAGGGTGGTGTTAGTGACCTACCAGCCCTGACATTTATATACTTTTCACCTGTGTGGTTGTTGCTGTTGCGAGGCGCCTCGGTTAGATCGGACGATCCGGGTCCGATGGAGCCATTCGTTGGCTCATTTACACCCCAAAGGGTGGGGAAACGCAGTGTTCAGGAATTTTAATCCACATCGGTGGACCGGCCCTGACGATCCAAGGGCCCACCTGAGTCTGGGTCCTGAGGGGCGGGCTAGAGCGTCTCAAATTCGGTAAAGACTATCTTTTGCCTTGGTTCATGACGGAAATCCAATTTCCAAATACGTGACTATGCGGTTTTGATTGTATACCTATATATATGACGACATAGTGGTATGGGGCATTAATGTCGTCTATGATTGATAGTTATGATTTGAAATTGTTTTCAAAACATATAAACACTAGCAATAATATCAAATGCTTTTGTTTTATTCGTATCAAGCATATTTTGGCCGTTATAAGGTAAAAACTCTATCCTTCGGTTTGCATTGCATTGTGTGATGGGAACTGAGTCTTATAATGGCTTCATTTTTATAAAAAGCATTGCGATGTTTAAAAGAATGATTTGTTTTAAAGCACTGGCAATCCAATGGAGTAAACCTGTTCCACGAAAGTGGCGTGGTCCTGTGATTAGCCATATTATAAATGTGTTGAGTAGATTTCTCATACCAGTCCCATGACTGACTCGTTGTTTGTTTCACTTTCAAACTCGGGTGCCCCTTTTTCTACACGGGCAGCCTTGTATTCAGGTTTAGCTGGCTTCCTCTGGATAGCTGGAGCTGAAGATGGATTTTATCATTTATCTCTTTTTATGCTGTTCAGCTCCTATTGTACATATTTTGTTTGTTTCCGCTGTAGACATTTATGTATAGCTGAACTGTAATTGTACTAAGTAAGATCATGCATGCTGTGTAACTCTGATGATTACTTTTATCCAGTATATTCTTTTGTTCATTATCTGGTGTATTTATTTAATTTTGTTCTACTATTTTCTGTTTATGTGTTATATTCCACGGATTACCCTTGCCACCGTCAGTACGGGGTTTGGGGTCGTCACATTTGGTATCAGAGCTTTGGTTAAGCTTAGTTCTGGAATATAACATTTGAACGAACTCGTCAGAAATAGAACCAGTAATGTTCTAGGACGAGTAACTCTATACAGAAAGGATCAGCAATATCCTAGTATGAGTAAAGCAGAATGAAATTACACCTCGATAGACACATTTACATTTGAACTATATGTTTCTATGTTTTAAAATACCTTTTATGTGACCTGACACTTGATCTGCCATTTGCAGAAGTACTAGAAAAATGAGTGTCAGAAACAAGAGAAATGCAGAACCCGATCTAGAGGCTCTATTAAAGAGATATCAAAATCTAAACGGAGCACAGTTCTCGGGCAATGAATCTATTATTCAGACTCAAGCTTGGATGAGTTCTGTCGAAAGAATTTTTGAGCGTATCCAGTGGAGGGATGACCAGAAAAGGTTAGTAGCATCTTGGGCGCTCAAAGAAGAAGCTTTAATCTGGTGGGAAACAATCATCAAAGATATATCCTTTGATGTTGGCGACTATGTATATTTGAAAGTATCGCCGATGAGAGGAGTTATCCGGTTCGGTAAAACTGGAAAGTTGGCGCCCAAATTCATCGATTCGTTTCCTATTCTGGAACGGATCGGAACTCTCGCTTATAGGGTCAAATTGCCTGACTGGTTGCCTGGAGTTCATGATGTATTTCATATATCTCAACTTCGAAAGCACGTTCATGATCCAGACTTGATCGTGGAAGAAGCAGCTCAGCAGGATATTGAAATTACTCCAGAATTAGCTGTGAGAAGAGAGCCGCTAAAGATTATCGGCAAAGAAACCAAAGAGCTGAGGAACAAGAAGGTTCACTTGGTCAAGGTGCAATGGAGCGGAGATCCGTGAGATTGTACTTGGGAAACTGAGGAGAGCATTCAGAAAGCTTATCCTAGATGCCGAGTGGATATCTCTGATTGACTCCGGTGCAAGGTATATTTACCATACTTTGCATTACCATTTAATTCTCTACTCTACTGTTATTTTCTTTCCATGGATGTGCACTTTTAACTCTATAGTCTGAATGATTTTAAAAGGAGAATAGGAATTAATTTGTACGGTTTTGAAAAGTTAAAAACAAATTGCTTGTTGGTTGTGTTGTGTGATTGTAGATGTGATTAATTAAAATTATTAAAATGGTAGTTAATTTAATCAACAATATAATAATGGTAGCATTTATTCGATTAAATCACACATTGAACTGATTAGAAAATAAATAGAAATATATACATGTGTATTATATATGTTTGAGCAGGTAAATGGATTAGCTGTTGAGTAAAGATTTTATTTGCGTGCCCGACAAATAGGTAAACCTTAATGAGTTGGATGCGAAATATTATTATATCAACTCCTGTGAATGCCATTGGATGCGGAGTGCTGGTTATTCTGTGTGAAATAATAAACGTCGCCATAGGATAGTAACAATTAATTTTGAACTACATTGCATGGCATACTTCTGGAAGATAGGCATACTTCATCATATACCACATAAGCATTTGGAGCTTGTGTGACGAGGTGGAAGATTTACCATACGAGCGAGAGGCTTGTATGGCGATGACTATATTTTACATGTTGAACTGATGAATGATATGGACTATTTTAAATTGTAACGATTAAATTGCCAGATTAATAAAAACCCCACACGGGTCTGGAGTTGACAATAATCACGTCTCTCTAGTTATTAGATACGACACATGGACTATTTATTTCCCACACGGGGCAGGGTGACGAGAATTTATTCTCTGGAGTTATTATCAATACACGCTCCCCTGTAAACACCAGAATATATCACTATAAATATGTGTATGCTTATTAGGATTTATTGGGTACCTAATACGGCCCAATAAATTTCCAAACCTCTCCCCGTACAAAGGAGGTTATGGCGAAATTTTTCGAAAATTCCGGGTGTTAGCCAAATTTTGAAGAATTTGAAAATTCTCAGAAACTGAAAAGTTGGAGAATTGAAGCCAGATCGAACGTAGAGTTGATTAATCAAACCACTTTCGACTTTGTTCCTTTTCGGGGACGAAAAGTTTTAAGTGGGGGAGAATGTAACGACCCAGAAAATCTGAACCAATTTAAAATTTTTAAATTGGCTAAAATAATGGATTTTAAGTATTTAAAATAAATATTTTAAATAATAGCAATGAAAATGGAGTTTGAATCGACAATTGAAAATGAATATAATTAATCCTAACTATAAACAAGGCTTGAAAAGGCGTTGCAGTTTCAAAAATTGAATTCAAACTTTGTCGGACTGTACCGGGTGCAAAACTAAACGGATTTGAGTGAAACCAAAAATATTTAAATCTTTTAGTGAATACCTTTCTAACGAATCTGAAAAATCGAATTTTCATAACGGAAAGCAAAAGTTATGGCCAAATGAATTTTCAGAAAGGTCGCTATGGAATTTATATAGCCCGTGAAATTGGCCATTTTGCATACGACCTCGGAATTCGACGAAACCACTTTTGTTGGATCCGGGATGTGAAGTTATTGCTAGGTTTCAAATTTCATAATTTTTGAAGCTAGTATGTGAGCGTGGCAAAGGAAAACGTGTTTTGGTCAATTACAGTTAAATTGGATCGACCAGAAATGGGCCTTTTTGCAAACGGTCTCAGAATTCGACGAAACTAGTTTTGTTGGGACCGTATCATCAAAACATAGCTAGATTTATTTTTCTGGAATTTTTCGAATCAGTTTGTGGCCCTGACAAATTGGAATGTACGTTCAAATTAAATATTGAATGTTATATATTTTAAATTGAATGGAAACTGACTGAAACAGTCGAATGGGCCTACGAAACATATCCCATTGTGTTCGGAATGGGGGTAAAACACTAGGGACGATAGTCGTTGGGTTTAGATTGGTGGTCGTGTCAGAAAACCCCTTTAAAGCTTCCCCGACCAATCAGAATTTTTATAAAAAAAAAAGAAAAGGAAAATTCCTCTTTCTCCCCCCCCCCTCCCCCCCCCCCCCCCCCGAAAAACGATGAAGAACCTTCACCGCTTCCTGGCCATTTTCCGGCCACACCATGTCGAACTACCCCCAGCCCCAGTTGAACTTTTTGAAGCCCTCCTCACCACCTTCGAATCCATACCCTCCTCGCCCAAAACCGTTGACCCTCTCTCGAGTTTCGTGCCCTCAAAGGTTGGAACTTCCAACCGCCGCCGCCGTGTCAGTTCTCCACCGAACTGAGCAAGACCACAGCGCATCGAAAGCCCTCACGTTCCCCTTCGACGTCGTGAAGCCTGATTTTCCACTCGCTACACGGATTTGGCAAAAATAGCAAACCCTAGTTCAAACTAAAACTGAAAGGTACGATGATTTTATTTTAAATGGGTTTCAACAATTTAAAACCGTCGCGAATTAAGGTTAGCTTATAAAAATCATATCTTTTTCATGCTTGGTTGAAATCCAGTGAAACAAGAGACAACGGGATCGTGTGGACGTCTTCTACATTTTAGAAGAGACCGCGTATTTTTCTGAGCCTTCTGCTATTTTTGGTGGAGTGGAACCCAAAGTGAGATTTCTAATTTATAAACAATATGGAAAACGACGATGTATAAATTATATAGTCGATGTATGAGTTATATAAGCGTTGTACACCTCTTGTATAAGCGTTGCATAAGTTGTATGCTCGATGTATAAGTTATATATGCGTTGTAAAAATTATATATGTGTTGAAATAGAAGTGAATTGCTATATATATATATATATATATATATATATATATATATATACGCCCCTCGTCCACAAACCATGGACGATATTTATTGGTTGTGATTGGTGTGAAAATTGATTGATAGCGAATGGTTGTTTGGGATTGTTTGTGGTTGATATTGATTGATTGTGGTTGAAAAATACCCGTCTGTGGTTGAGAAATATTTGGTTGAGACCACATAAGATTAGTTTGTGGAAATGAAATAGATATATAAATGCCGCCTGCGTGCGAACTAGATGCATGATCCCCATTGTCAAAAACCGCGAGGTTTTAAGGTAGAGCGAGGAGCCGTACTAGGGACGGTCCCGATTTTAACTACCCTACCGTTATGCTGCCGAAATTTTGAATAATGTTCATGTGTTTGAATTATTTTCATTTGCTGAAACTATATTTATTCATTGAATAGAAAACCTTCATGTGTTGAATCGATATTCATTCGTTGGATTGAAATTCATGTGTTGAATGGTATTCGTGTTTTAAATATAAAAATTACATTTTTATCTATATATATAAACTATAGAAAACCTTCATGTGTTGAATCGATATTCATTCGTTGATTAGAAATTCATGTGTTGAATGGTATTCATATTTTGAAATAAATTGTTTCATAATAAAAATCACCTTTTATCAACTATATGGACTATGTAAAATAATCTCGTTTTAAAAGAACTTGTTTTATAATAAAAATCCTATTTTTATTACCTATATAAACTATATAAAATAATAGTATTTTGAAATGAATTGTTTTACAATAAAAATCACATTTTTATTATATACATGAATTGTTGAAATGTGAAGTGTTAAAAATAGCCACTCGTTCAAATAAATATGCATGAGTTGAAATATTCCTTAATTAGCTAATGATATGATTTTTGCCTATGCATGCAACATTAGAATGAATGGTGCTTTTAAACCAAATGGAATCAAACATGAAGTTGAATGGAAAATGATAAGTGATAAGAACTGTATATCTGTACATGCATATTTATTTGAACAGGTTATAGTAAAGGGGCTAGAGAAGAGGAATAAAATTTTGTGTCCGACAAATAGGTACACATTTACTGTTTTGTTTGGGTATTGATTTTATGAGCCTGTTGGCTAGCCGCTTGGCTTTTTCTTTTTCTTTTTGACATGAGACGCCCGTGTGGCTATTTGGGAATTTTCCCAGCCCCTCCCGTATAAAGGAGGTTATGGCGAAATTTTCCAAAATTTAAAGGCGTTAGTGAAATATTAGAAGTGGAAACAATATAGGAATTTTTGAATGAACTATATTTATATGATTATATAAATATAAATAAAATTAAAACGAAACATGGCCGTGCAGTTCGCATTTTGAAACCGTGATTTCAAATGATTATACCGGGAGATCCGACCATCGGATTTTCCTGAAATCGCAACCGTTGGGTTCGCTTTGGAAAAATCTTTCCAACGGCACCAACTTTGTAAAAATCCAACGGTTGGATTGTCTGGAATGTTTAATTCAAATCTGAAGAAAAACAGCGCCAGAAACGATTATATTTATCTATATATATAAATATAATTATATTTAATCGAATAACGACGCTGCAGTTCGTATTTTGAAATCGAAACTTCAAAAGATTGTACCGGAAGATCCGACCGTCGGATTTTCCCGAAACTGGAACCGTTGGATTCGTTTTGAAAAGATCTTTCTAATGATGTAAATTTTGTGAAGATCCAACGGTTAGATTTTCAGATATGTGTAAATCAAATCTGAAGAAAAACAGCGCCACGGTCGCGTTATGGCCCGAAGCGTCGTTTTGAATATATTGGCTATTTTAAAATAAATAAAAATAGCAATAAATCGTTATAAAATATTATAAACAATATGGATGTGATTTAGAAATTAACTGAAGGTTGGCTAAGTCGAATGGTTTCCTAGGTGTTGATCTGATGTTGGTTTCGGCCTTTGGGGTTAATATTTGGGAAATCGTTCTCTTACTGATTGACGATTAGTGACTAATGAATTGAAATGATGCGTGCATATGTTAGTGTTGCACTTGTTTATTATATACGCGAGTTGCTCAGAAAGACCGGGTTCATCCCATTCTGAATAACTGAATCGACGATAAGTAATCGAAGATGAAGACGGTGGTCGAAGACCGGAGATCTTCACCTCGTTTGGATGGTAACCGAGGTCCTGATTGGGAGGCATCCCGAAATATGGATAATGAGTGGTGATCGTCCAGACGTACGTGGTGATCGATGGGTTTACGAGGTATATAGTGCCTCCGGTTTCGTTCAGACCCAGAACGGACTTGTAAATGGACTGTGTGTCTGACATTGGATTTTATTCTGTGTTGATTGATCTCTATTAAATATACATCTGTTTGGCGGCGGAGAATTTATTCTTTTGCTTGAAGCCCTTCTCTGAAACGCACGAGCTCAGAGGTTGTATATCGATGGACATCAGTCGCATAGCATGAATTACTAGTGTGGCATGCCTGAGTGGCAAATGAACATGGCTTCTGTTGAAAGCAAAGCCTTGTGGTGATGATCAAAGCACCGCCTATGTGGCGTAGCTTTGTGTATAACGTGAAATCGCGAGCCTCACACCCCGGTATGAACCAGAAACGGGAGAAGGACCTCAGGGAGGGCATGCGTTTCTTTCTAGCTAGGGTGGTGTCAGTGACCTACCAGCCCTGACATTTATATACTTTTCACCTGTGTGGTTGTTACTGTTGCGAGGCGCCTCGGTTAGATCGGACGATCCGGGTCCGATGGAGCCATTCGTTGGCTCATTTACACCCCAAAAGGTAGGGAAACGCAGTGTTCAGGAATTTTAATCCACATCGGTGGACCGGCCCTGACGATCCAAGGGCCCACCTGAGTCTGGGTCCTGAGGGGCGGGCTAGAGCGTCTCAAATTCGGTAAGGACTATCTTTTGCCTTGGTTCATGACGGAAATCCAATTTCCAAATACGTGACTATGCGGTTTTGATTGTATACCTATATATATGACGACATAGTGGTATGGGGCATTAATGTCGTCTATGATTGATAGTTATGATTTGAAATTGTTTTCAAAACATATAAACACTAGCAATAATATCAAATGCTTTTGTTTTATTCGTATCAAGCATATTTTGGCCGTTATAAGGTAAAAACTCTATCCTCCGGTTTGCGTTGCATTGTGTGATGGGAACTGAGTCTTATAATGGCTTCATTTTTATAAAAAGCATTGCGATGTTTAAAAGAATGATTTGTTTTAAAGCACTGGCAATCCAATGGAGTAAACCCGTTCCACGAAAGTGGCATGGTCTTGTGATTAGCCATATTATAAATGTGTTGAGTAGATTTCTCATACCAGTCCCATGACTGACTCGTATTTTGTTTCACTTTCAAATTCAGGTGCCTCTTTTTCTACACGGGCAGCCTTGTATTCAGGTTTAGCTGGCTTCCTATGGATAGCTGGAGCTGAAGATGGATTGTATCATTTATCTCTTTTTATGCTGTTCAGCTCCTATTGTACATATTTTGTTTGTTTCCGCTGTAGACATTTATGTATAGCTGAACTGTAATTGTACTAAGTAAGATCCTGTATACCGTGTAACTCTGATGATTACTTTTATCCAGTATATTCTTTTGTTCATTATCTAGTGTATTTATTTAATTCTGTTCTGCTATTTTCTGTTTATGTGTTATATTCCACGGATTACCCTTCCCACCGTCAGTACGGGGTTTGGGGTCGTCACAACACCGATTCAACAACCTTGATTTCACAGCTATAAGGTAAACACCGATTTTCTTTCCTTGATTTCAGGGCTACAAGGAACACACCCTTACAGTTTCTGATTACAATAGCCCTAGAACTCCTGAGTAGCACTTCCAAACAGTGATTAATTGATAGAAATTGAGAATAGAAGAAGATTGATATAATTTTTATTGAAATCGGCAGAGTATAAGTGCAGAAATCAAGAATTAAAGTAGAATAATGGTGGTAAGAGAAGGGTGAAGAAGGAGAAGTTAGATTAATAAAAAATTCGAAATCAACCTCTTTATATAGTGTTCCAAGGGACACAACAACTCTGAAACTTTTTTAAAATGAAAAGACACTTCTTTTGAAATTTAAAAACTTGTTACGGTTATATGTCGACATGTCATTTTGTGTATGTCGACATATTCTAGGTTTTTGAATTTTAAAACATTTTTTAAAGTGTTTAAATCAATATATATATATATATATATATACACATATTCTGGAAATTCCTGAATCAAAACTAGTTGTTTAAAATATAATTTCCCAAGTATAAGAACATATTAAATATTATTTAAACATATAATATAAAAACTATATATATGATATAAAACTATATAATATAACTATAAACACATATATAATTATTCAACTTTATAATATATATAAACTATATAAGAAACTTATATATTTGAAATCATTTTGAAAGGAGTTTGAAATAATTTAAAAGATAATTTGAAAACAGAATTTGAGAATTTGAAAACAGAATTTGAGATAATTTGAAAACAGAATTTGAAAGTGCTATTCAGAGTTGTACATACTAACTAGACTCTATTACTTTGATTATCTTGGGCTCTTGAAATCTTGATACTCATGAGTCTTGAATCCCTTTGAAAGGTATCTTGATTCTATAAAACTGTATAGTCTTCAATATTTATTTCTAGCATCTATATCCTGCATATACATACATACATACATACATATATATTCTGGATATCAGTGTTAATATATATATATATATATATATATATTATAATCAATGATAATTGAAATAAGGTTGTTGTTATCAAAATTGCATTCTCCAACACGGGTCGACTTAGAGCGATGGAAAGAGGACTGAGTCTTAGTAGAGCAGCTTTATCGCAAGTTAAGGATAAGCATACACTAGAACTTGAAAATAAAGTGTCGAACTTAGAGAAGAAATTTCTACAACTTGAGAAAAATCAGGTGAAAATTATCAATATATTTTGATCACTTGTTCTTGTTCATTTGTTTTGTGTCTTTCCATGTGTGTTTTTTTTTATTTTGTTAAATTAAAAGCAGACAATAAATTTTGCATAGCTTAGATAAAGACACACGAAATGAGAAATGAAAAAGATGAAGTAATATAACAAATGGTGGATCAGTACGGATTCAAGAGCTGAGCCTATTTTTTTTGGATACCTGTGTATTCTTTGTACTTGATAGCCTAGTATCTAAAAGTCCGTTAACAATTCGTGAACTAAAAGTCCGTTAATAAATCGTAAGGAACAAGCAACCGTTGACAGCCCACATAATTTCATGTGTACCGTCATCCGATATGATACTCCTCTGACATCATCCAATGAGTATCAATGAACATGAATGGGACGATGCTATTGTTCTCAAACAACATTGTTGTCCTCAAGTCAAAAAGCAAGCAATTTCCTCATATGAACAAGAGTTAAGAGTAATCTGATTACTTCTACACCTGTTTTTTTTATGCTTATGAAGAACCACATTAGATTTGCACTCGTTAACTGTTTGTTCCAATACTTTTTCAAATCCAAGTTTTTCTGCGATTTCACAGCTTCCATCAATATATGCACATGGCAAAAGTAGTTAAAATAGACAGTTATCACAAATGGCCACATGCTAGTGATATTGGAATGTGATGCATTTCTTATATGATGAAAATTTGTATTTCAGATTTCATTTCAACTCACTGATGTGATAACCAATTATAACAATGTACCATTATATGATATTTCCAGTCCTAAAATATATCATCACGGTTAAGGTTATCAATATAAGTTCGAATTGTAAATTGTAAGCTTCAAAATTCTAAATCAAACAAGATTTTAATAGTAATGATAGATATCAAAAAGGATTTGAAGTGCGTGCAAGGACGTACGCAGAAATTCTGTATAGTGGGGGCGGATTTTTCATTTTTCTTAATTTAGTGTATCACATTCTATATTAAAACTAAATGAATTTAAATCTCCTACACGTTTATATTACCATTTGATTAAAACATACAAATTATCATCACAAAATATAATTTTCAAAATATCACGAAATATATCATATGCTTTTCTATCAAAATATCATCCTAACGAATGATTCTTCACAAGCAGACTCTTCGAGACTTCATATTTTGGAACTGTTTAATGATGTCTTCAACTTCAATGTTATCTGCTATTTCTCTTTCCACATATGGCACCAAACAATCATTCATAACATCATCTCCTAATCGATTACGTAAAGACGTCTTGATAATTTTCATTGTAGAAAAGACTCTTTTGACTGTGGTAGTCGCAACAGGTAGTAATAATTCTAACTTCAAAAGCAAATATACTAAAGGATACAGGCGATGTTTGTTTCTTTGAACCATCTTTTGTGCGAGAGAACTGATTCCTTCAACTTCAAAAAATTGACTACCAGATTTCAAATCCAAAATATAATTATCAAGTTGATGATTAATTTGCAATAAATCATTTGAAGAAAAATCCAAAGGGTAAAATTTAGCAAAACGAATAAGCTTCCCTTTATCATATGAAGAAAAGGAGTCACTTGGACTAAGACATGTCATGCACAATAATAACTCTGTATTCACTTCATTAAAACGATTATTCAACTCTTGAAGTTGCATATCTATCACTTCATAGAATAGTCCATCACGATAATAATGAAGGTTTGTCTTTCCCTCAAGTTAAGCGAGCACGATAATCATTTTTCATTTTAGTAGAGTGATCAAACAATGACACTTCAATATGTTGTTTTTGCTTCATTAAATCATCACCGACTCTCACACAATTGTTGTGAATACTAGAATGCGGTCCAATATGCACATTAAATCTTTCTTTTCCAATTTCTGAATGCATCACCAACCTCCAAGTTCGGGTTTAAAAAGATAATAATACAAACAAAATGCTGCATCTTTTGTAATGCTATATTCCAACCAAGTAGAATAGTCAATGAACCATGAAGGGATGAACCTTCGTTTCTCACTTCGCCCAATTACATGCCATGGAAATGCGTAATTTCTCGGTTGACATGGACCTTTTTGCAAATAAAACCGACGAACTATTTGTCTTACATTGACATGGTAAAGATTGATGTTTCTTCTTAAACCGGGATCCGATGGATAATCGTTCGCACTATCCTCTACAACAAGTAAAGATGTGGTAGAAGGGCAGGTTGATGGCGGATGAGGATCATCACTAAAATTAGAACTATAACCCTTCTTGTTCAATTTATTGAAATAGCTCAACAAATTATTACTCATGTCTTCTAATAACTATTTGACTTTTACTATCAATAAAATAAAAAATCATCTTATATATGTATGGGGCCGGCTATTTAGACACAGAATTAAACACAAAGAGAGAGACACAAAGCCTCCACCGTTGGATTTGTTTGTCTTTATGTGGGGAGTGTAATTCATGGAAGGATCAAGTGGTTGAGATTTATTGTATGCAATTTTATGTCCTCATTTTGTGTCTAAATAGAGTTTCCCAATATGTACATATACATATTAGCATCTACATAATTAGCCAAACCAATTTTCAAACAATATCATTTCAGTTTTATGCTAATGGATCTCAGGTCAAACATTAACTTGTGTAAGAATATAATAACAACCAAGTCTAAAGAATAACACATTTTTTTTTTAATTAGAATCACATGTAACTCATTTAGGCAAAACTTTACATTACACATATTAGAAATAAACAAATATGAGAGGGATACTTCATACTTCGTAATAGCGAATAACAAATGCAGTAATTATTTCCTACCCGAGATTTGAAGAGATTTAGTGTTTGAGTTGTGATTGAATTTCAGTAAAATCGTCTTGATCGATGGCATCTCTGAGCCGATGAAGCAACCAGACTTGAAATCAATTTTCTACCGACGGAAAGCTTGTGAAGAATTTGGGAAATATTTGGCTAACCGGGTTAGAAGAAAATGAATGAACAGGAAAGCAGAAGACAAGTCGGTCTTGGAAGATGAAGGCTGCATGCTGCGCTCACCATATTTTTGTTTTCTTTTTTCCTAAATTCCAGTGGGGTCGGCCAATCCCACTCAGCCCACATTAAGTACGCCATTGATTATAAGTTTTCCTAGTGAATACAGTCCTAACTGAAGTTTGTAACCTAAAAAGTGTGAAACTGTACACAAAACTACATTTTGGAGTGTGAAATCTAGGGAAGCAATTCTCTTTAAAACCAATTAATAGAATTGTACAGTATAAGGTTATGCCATCAAACTAACGTCAAAGTTTTATAATAATGCAATTGAAATTTTGATTCTTTACATTATTATTAAATTTACCATGCAACATTCGAAAACATACAAGTTTTCAACCAAAAAGCCATTGTTCATTAATTTTGCAACTTTCATATTACAGAAGATTAAATAGAAAGTTACCCTTATCCTGTTTCGAAACCGTTCACAACAAAAAGCAGTGTATCAATTAATTCATACATACTGTTTTGTGCCTAAACTATCAAAATTTTAGTAGAAAATCTATTTTGTGTACAGTAATTCTTTTTGTTATGGCCTGAAGCCGGCGAAAAGCATTTCAGAAAAATATCTACTTGATCTGGACTCTTCTCCATTATCTGTGCATCCATAGCTACACGTCCAAGCATGATCTGGACGAAGAAATAATCGTGCACAAAGTAAGAAAAAGAAATATTTGCAGGTCAATAACAAAAGGAAGAAATACAAGCATGCTGCACAAATTATCATCCTTTAATGCAAGGAAAAGTTCTGGCACACATACAACAAGCACTGTACTGAACATCAAAATGAGCGACAATGCATGTGTAGAAGACCGCAAAACATACTTAAAACAGAAGATGACATGATCAATACTGCAAACCATAACAATAATTCTTTTTGGGATGATAATCAATAAATATATGAGCATGCAACTGATGAATTCAAGAAGCGACTTTAATAGAAAACTAGCCAGCATATACTCAGGTAGACTCCACTTCATTTAATAAGCAAAGTGTAACCCAAATGCTTAAATACAAACTGCCGATGCAACAACTGCTTAAACCAGGAATAGACTTGTAACTAAATAATATAAACTTGCACCACTAATTAACTCGTCCTATTAAGATAGGATAGCTATTATTACGTAGTCATTCTTTCAAGTAAATGGTCAACTTTGCTTGGTTTACTAAAAACAGAAGAAATGGTGACTTTGGCTAAATATCACATAAGTAAAAACAAAATAGATTTAGAAATCGAAATATGATATTATTAATTAATCATAAACTAAAATAATATTCTTAGAAACAAATACGCAGATTCTAAAACTCAAAATAGCAATACAAAGGGAAATTAAGAGTGATATTTGTAGATTAAAACAAATATTTGAATAAATAAAAAATACCTTTGTGGATTCAACACTGAAATTGACAGCTTAGACCCATCTCTCAACGCTGAAGTTTAACATGTAGTGGCACATTTGATGCACGTAGCAAGTCTTTTTCAAAGGAATAAGCAATCAAAGCTAGACAGAAATAAAAAGAAAAGGAATGTTGCCTTTCTGATCAAAGGATATAAAGAGTGTAGCTACCATACATTTACCTTTTTCTTAAATGTATTTCCTTAAACAAAGACACAGATTTTTCCTATTTTTGAATGGTTAATATTTCCATCTCTTTCATTGTGACATAGCATACACGTATTCAACATTTTTAATGAGGTCTTTAACAATATATTAAAGGTCACAATCTCACTATAGATCCACAAAAAAATGAAGCGATTTAGATCAGGAGACCTTAGGGTCGCCATTTCCATCAGGTGCATAGTGGATTCCGTTTAATTTCTTGAATTGGCATTATGTCAAATGTCAATAGCAGTTAGAAATGAAGGCCTACCCAACTTTTAGCCAATAAGAGAAAAGGAACATGACCAATCAACTCCAAAGAATAAGGGACTCCTAAATGCTTATCACTTGCCTGAAGCTAAATACTTCGAAAAGAGGAAAAATCAAAGTCTATGTCCAATAATATACATTGAAAAGGGCAGATGTATTACGAAACTATCGCAGCAAACATACACATTAAAATGATTTTTTCTCCATTTTCTTAAAGATGAAAAGTAAATAAACATAAGAAACAAAATAGGTATTTCAACTTATCAAAGGAAAGAGAATATTATGATTGTGACTGCTTAAATCGGGCAAATGAGCATCAATTAACTGATAGTCTGATACCATCAACTTCCACAGGCTAATTGAAATACAAAAATGAAGCTAGTTTCTATTGGGGTAGTACTACAGTAAACATCCATAAGAATGCTACAACAAAATTAGATGTGAAAGAATAAACACAAATAATTCAAGACTAAATATTTAGCTTAATAATCCTGGAAGACAAGATAGATATTCCTAAAAAAACAAGAATACTTGGGTAATACCCAATATATTAAACTGACTAAAAGGGGGTTCGATTGTGGCATGCCATCTAAATCCCCCAGCACAAACCTCTACTAACCTCAAAGTAGAGTTTAAAACAAGATATCATGAAACTAGATAGTTAAAGTTGACTAGTCAGTAAACTATTCGACAATTAGCTAAATTGAAACAAACAGATAAAAATGTGAAAGATATTACAAAATTCATGGAAAAGTATTTGAATAGAAAACTAATCAGCTGCATTTTGGTAAAGATGAGCTAATTTAGAACATAGACAACAAATAAAAGAACTGGAGAACATAGGTCAACAGAAGCCCCATACCGACGAAAGAAACACACGAAGTATTCACCTATCGCCTAAAGCAAAAACATCAAAATGACAAAAAGAAAACGAACATGGTGTGTTTCAAACATCCTCCACTTCAAATTTAGGATTTAAACTGTTTGAATGATTTAGGTAACTAATTTAATCCAAGTAATGTTTCGAATATCATAATAATTTTATCTATATGCTTTGACATTTAAGAGCTGATTCTTAACACAGAATTTGGACGAATTATAATTTAAATGAGCGTTACCAACATCCGCATGATCATGCCATACGTTTTGCACGTGAATTGTTTATTTGCAAATTGTATATGTTTAAAACATTTAAGAAGAAATGATTCGCATTGATATTTAGTTATGTTTTTCTGTTGAAAGGGCGTGTTTGTTAGTTTCGAATACTTATTTCCATATTGCAATATTTTTTTTAATTTTTAATTTTTTTTTTTTTTTTTTTTTTGTATTATTACTTGGTGAAAACACTGAAAAGTGATTTTGTAATGTAAGTTTATTGGATTCTATCTGCAAACAATTGTAAAATTTGTCATTATTTGGTGTAAGATAGCTTGAATTTGTTAAAAAAAAGTGTAATTGTTACATCCACTTATTAAGTGATACACTTGTTTGAATTTGTAAAATATCTGATTTTGTAAGGATATTTTACCTTCTACCTTAATAAGAAGATCACGAAGTTATAGTTTACAGTTTAATAATAAAAAGTTATGAGGTTTTTTTGAGAAGTTTGCGATCAGATCAAAAATCTGTGCTTTCAATACAACTATTAATAAAAATATATAGTACATGTTCTACTATGATAAATAACCCAAATTCATAACTATCGCCCCAAATTCAAGTTAAAATGTTTGGATTCTCTTAAATTGAAACATGCTTCCGTCGGGATGATTTCAAACAGAGATTTTACATTATCATCATAATTCATGAATCTAACTAATTTCTATAATTCATCAATGGCAGACACAAAGCTAAATATGAATTAAATTCACGTTAACTTGAATTTCAAATGAAGTATGTCAGAAATTTATCTAGACTTCTTATAGCAGCTCCTTCCGATTTTATGAGTTCAAGAATAGCTTGAAAGTTAAATCAAGTGAGCCCAAAAAAAATCAAAGAAAAAGAAAAGCATACTAGAACGCAAACTCAAACACTCAATGTACCAAATTTCAAATTTCTTTATATATTTGCTTCACTACAACCATTTACAGCAATCTCAAAAGCAGATTAAGGAAACCTACAGCATAGCTAGCTAGCATTCAACTAGGAAAAATATTCAAAAAGATATGGATTAAAATACACCTGCTTAACATAAAAATCACATTAAACATATAAAACAAGCCTGCTATAATTCAGAAAATTAAATGGCATCAATAAATTTGACACATCAAAATCTCAGTACTGCCCAAAAATCACAATGAAGTATTGTTAATGAATCTTTGATAGTTCGTAAAAAATATAAGGGCCAAAAACTTGTTAAAAAATACTAAAAAAACATTTCTACGATTTTATAAAAAAATAACCAAAAATAACAAGTTCAAGATTCATAAAGTAAAAAATTATCAATGTAAGTAAAGCCATGTGTATGGTACATTCAAAATCTCAAATTATTTCCACGTATAATGGATAAAATAACTAAACTTGGATAAACATAAAATAAAGCACATAGCAACCTTAAAACAATAAAAAAAATTGCATACATACATACTAACCCAAAACAAAATCAGAGATTGCAAGTCCTTTTAAAGGACCAAGAAGTCCTTTTTTTCCCTGTTTTAGACCATAACTTGGACCATTCATATCTGTAGGCATTAATGGACACAATCAGCAATGAACAAATGCAGATCGCTTGGATAATGCCTGACTCCCACCATTCACTACAAAACCAACAATAGAGAGTTCATATACTATACGAGAAGGTCCTCTAAAAATGGAATGACTAACACCATTTCCTTCCTCTCTTCCTTCTCGAATTATGACCACTTGTTTTAAAGATAACACAAATGTAACTGATGTGAGAAATTCGGTAAGTGAATTGCAATAAAAATCAAGGAGCAAGCCGACCAGTTTTAATTTCTTTTTGTATTTATTTAGCTATAGCCATTTAAGGCAATTTCAAGATCAAACTGGGACAAACTGAAACTTAAACTCGGCACAATATAGCATTCAAAAGAGAGAAAAAAGGAGAAATGCAGAAAAAAGAAGAGAAAGAAAGGGAATTTATTCTACTATGCTCTAAAACAGTTATAAATAGAATCAATAACTGAAATAAATTAAGGCAATATGGAAAAGATAAAAAGAAAATTAATATAAGCATTAACATGCAACCAGGCATTGATGGTCAAAGCAACCACAATCAATTCGGTTCACGCGGCATATGAATCCATCTGCTAAAATTCACATTTTCCTCCTCAAAAAGCTCACTTAGACCATAAATCAACAATATAGTGTAACATATGATTACTCGAGCTACGCATTAAAATTTGTATCCACGTAAACATAGGGATAGTTAGTTAAATATTGGACATCAATTTACATAATTTACATGTTAAAAAGAACAAAATTGTCCAATGCTCACATGAGGGCAACAGAAATATGAGGAATCATACAATGTAACCCCCTCAAAGAGCATTAGATGGTCAAATTTAACCGATTAATATATGCCTCCTCATTAGGCCACAAGTGGAGATCTGAAATGCAAAATGCATTTAGCACCTTATGACCACTTTAAAAGGCAAGTCCAACAAGGAATAAGTCATACGAGACGATGATCACGGGAGTCAAGGCAAAATTTGAAATTTTACTTGTACAAATCCAACTGCCAAAATGTCAAAATCTGGCGTATGCGCTCTCAGACTTATCTGAATGATTAAGACATAAACTTAAACGAACTAACAATACAGCATAAATCTCCACCACATGCTATCATTGTATCGAAAGATGTTGTGTAGTATTAAAGAGTGTCATCATCCAATTCCAAATAATAAATATAAGTTTTCCGAATTTATTCAACTCGACTGTACATGACAGTTAAAGCAATGCAAAAGGATATATTCATTAAATTTGTAACGATAAGTGAAAGAATTAAGACAAATATAAGCTCAGAAGTCAGACTAGTTTCCCATGTCACTATCTCAAAATTACAGGAAAATGTAAAACCCTCGTCAAGGTTGCCCTGACAGGACAGAAAGTGAATAATTTATGGACTCAGTCTAGAATACTGACTACGGGCTGGGCTTATTATAAAGATTTTCAGATAAATTTCATTTGAATTCATGAATTTGTTTAGTCTACCCCAATCCTAAACAATGTTAAAATCATCACACCACTAAAAATTGCGAAGTAGACCAGGAAAAATGAATGAAATTCCATATCTACCCTTTGCTTGTACATTCTCTCTTCATATAGCAACATCCTAGCTCATTTTCTTCTTCAATACATGGATTTTAACCGCAATTTTTCAATATTCTTCTTTGATTCAAGTTTCAAGAACTATCACTCTACAATTTACAATTTTTTCATAAGATGTTTACCAGTTTCACGTAATTATCAAGAGATATTAATTTAGTTCCATCATTTGAGTTAAGAAAAACTAAACACACCTGCACTGAGTGACAATATCAGGCACACCACACGCACACACTACGAACACAGCTGCCCACCTTTCACAATGAATACCCGAAAAAATTAAATTCCATCGGCATCCATACTTAAAAAGATTAAATATCGAACATAGAAAAAAGCTAAAACCCAAAAACGGATGCGAATATGAAAACATCTGCACTCAAAAATTATTCGTACGGATTTTGTCAAAATTATAGTTTAAGTTGTATGTATTTATTTTGATACAATGTATATGAGTTTTTAAGTAGTGCTCCACTTTCTTCACGAGTTTAAACGAATGAATTAGGCAAGCCAAATGGCAACGGAGCAATTCAGTCATACCTTTGAAAAGAACTCAACAGATCCACGGGATCCAAAAGAATCCACCAAAATTTTGTGCAAACTGCAAACTCTATTTAAGCTCTAACAAATTCTGAGCAGCCATCCATTAAATAGAAGAATAAAAAATCAGTACACACCTTGTTATGATGCTTAGTTAAGACCCTTGATAATAAAAAAATTACCAACCCTACCATTCATAATTCACGTTGATGATTGACTCAGTCAGCCAAGGGTTAGTCTTCAAACGGGTGCTTGAGACCATATCAGAGACTCTAGTCCACATATAGCCTCATCATATCATCAATCACACTAAAAAGCCATACAGTATAGGCAAATTCTATTCCAACCCAGAATATTAATTAGTAGCCCTCTTCAGTTTGAAAAAAATAGGTAAATCCCCCATTTTGGGTGAGTAGCCCCCGCTGAATTAAAAAAAAAAAAGCCAATAATACCCTCCCACGTAGGGTTTCTACGTGGTTTTTCAGGGTACCTCGTAGATGCCCTACGTGGTTCCTTAGAGTACCACGTAGTATCTCTACGTGGTTCCTTGAGGGACCACGTAAGGCTACTGCGTGGTACATTGAGGAACCACGTAGTGCATCTACGAAGTACCCTGAAAACTGGGGAAAAAAATAACAAAAAAAGGCATTTTCGTCCTTTTTTTTAATGAAAATGGGGGGCTATTAATTAATTTTCTGGGTTGGAATAGAATTAGCCTACAATAAAACTTTCGAACAGGAAGTTTAATTGTATAGAAAAGACTGAGAAAATGTGAGTCAGGTCGCCGTCATTCAAAAGATTAAATGACATTAATCACAAGACATGTCCTCACAAGTATGGTTGATAGATTGAAACAAGTTAGAGCTCAAACCCAAACAAGTTAACAGGTTGTCATGACTCATTGTGACAAGTTGAAAATCTAAAACCTGACTCACACATGAAATTATGCCAAAAAGTGGCAACTTGGATATGCACTTAGCACCTTATGGCATCGATAAGGCAAGTTCAGTAACAAATAAATCATATAAATCACAAAAGACATAGCCCTTTCCTTCTCTAATGTTACTCATTCATATCAATCACAAATTATCAAGATGCAAATCTGGTACTGCATGTGAATAATTGGATCATAAACCAAAAAGCAAAAATCCATTGTTAAATTGAAACAAATTTAACATACGTCTATAATAAGGCTGAACTCAGCCATCTACACTCAAACGCTTAAAGTACGCATAGCTGCTTCCAGATCCGGAGCAACTAGTAATACAACTTAACTCCTGATCTGAATGTAAAATGGGGAAAGTCAGAAATCTCGTATGGAAAATATTGCTAGATCACTGTATCAACAGATGCTGCGTAGTGTTAAAGAGTTGAAGTCATTCAATTCCAAAATGATACTTACAAGAGTAAATTTATTAAAGCAGCATTGATGAATGAAAGAGAAGACTACACGAACACGAGATATATACCACAATAAAACGCTTGAGCTCAGGCGAGTTTTCTATGTCGCTAGCCCAATTTTTTACTAGGAAACGTTCATCCCTTGTCGATGTTAAAACGAAGGGCTCAGGGTAAGAGTTATCCATAGATGACGGCAGGCGCACGTTCTTTCTAGAACATTGATCATGGGCTGGGCTTGCTAATGCCTTGCTCGTAAAGGATTGAACGTGAATTCAACTTGGATCTAAGGGTGTGTTCTTTGCGAGCGGAAGCGGAGAATTTAAGCGGAGAATTTGAGCGGAGTATTATAGCGGAGAATAGTAGTTAGCGGAGAATGTGTTCTTTGCGTTAAGCGGAGAATTTTAGCGGAGCATTTAAGCGGAGTATTTTATTTTTATTTCGTAATTTAATTATTAAATGATTAAAACTTAACAATATGATTAATGCAAAATAACACATTTAACCATACATAACAGTTCAGTACATAATAATATTTCATACTAGTTCACTACATAATAATAGACACATGCGAGCAACTATCTAATAATAACATAAAAACGTACAACAAACTACTACTGTCTGCGGAATACAGAAAGATGATAAGACATGAACCCCAACAAATCCAAATCAGACAAGGTCTCAACCACCTCCATAATAGACCTGTCGCGACGAAAAATCTCAACGATCTCCCACCGGCTTACATCAATTATGGTCTGATCCATCCAAGCGGTCCTGCACAACATCCCAATAACCGCCAGGTATTTGTAAAAGCGCATTCCATGTAGTCCAAACCCTCTTCAGATTGTCCCATTTGTACCTTGGCAGAAGCAGAAAGGAGAAGAAGGAGGAAGAAGGTAGGAGAAGTGAGGAAAAGAAGGAAGGGGAGGGGTTATGAAGGGGTAGAGCCAACGGCCCAAAATTGAGCCGTTGGCTCAAGACGCCTCCGACGCGTCGGAGGCGTCCGTTGGCCAACGTATCCGTTTGGACACAAAGAACACCCCCTAATTCAATGTATAGGGCAGACACTTTAAAAATATTTTTATATGCAAACAAGAGATCATAAGTTCAGATATTAAAATGAGCAAAAATTAAAATATATTTACAAATGAAAGTTTGGATTACAAAATAAAATTACAAATTGCAAACTCTATTTCGACCAAAAAAATAACAACTTCTCGATATTTATAAGGTTATTGCTATCAAAGCTACATGGTAATTAGGACTGTCAATGAATACCCGAAAAATCCGATATCCGTCCGCATCCGTATCCGAAAATACGGAATATAACCGTTATCCGAGATGCGGATACGGATATCCGATATCCGAAAATCGTTTGGGATACGGATATGGTTATCATGGTATCCGTATCTGAAAAATATCCGTTTGATTTTCTGATACGTGTATGTATGTGTGTATATGTGTATACGTATATATTATATAATTTTAAATTTACATTTAAGATTAAATTAATATATAAATTTCCATAAAATAGCTAAACTAATCTCAATTATTGGATTATAAAGGAATGTTGTATTTGGTATCATGCAACATTTTAAACCATGTACTCGTTTTATTTTGTGGTATGGTTATAATTAAAACATAATTGTGTATGTGCTTCTATGATTTATGTTTTGTTTTATTTTAGTCTTAGGGTTGTGTTTTTCATATTTTAAACACTTTATCTCTTAAAATATTTGTTGCAAGAAATTTATTTGATTGATGTCTTGCTTGCAATTTTTAATTAGATGTATTCATCTTTTCAAAAAAATATTTTATGAGCCAAATTTGCATGTGAGTGATGTATTTGTAAACTTTATTGTTTTATTTTCGGATATTTTTCGGATAACCACATCCAATGTACATTATAAGTTTCGGATACAGATATTTCCGGATATCCGTATTCGCTAAGGCGGATACAGATATTTTTAACTAATATTCGCGGATACCGGATACAGATTTTCATTTTCGGATACGGATTCAGATACAGCACTATCTATATCCGACTGCATCCGTTTATTGCCCTACATTGAAATCCTGACATACCAACTACATCAATTGTCCATTAATTAAATTTTATAACGTCCCGTATTTTTAACGATCGAATAATTAATTTATTTCATTATTTAAATAATGGTCTGGTAATTTTAAATGATTTGAATTAGTTATATTTAATATTTAATTAATATAATTAATAGAATAATATATTTACTTCCGGAAATAATCAGAATTATGTTGGATCGATAATATTGTGTGAATTGGATAGTATAAGAGATTTGGTTGAGTTTAGATTCAAATTTTAGTTT
Source organism: Allium sativum (assembly GCA_030737875.1). Lineage (NCBI taxonomy): Eukaryota > Viridiplantae > Streptophyta > Magnoliopsida > Asparagales > Amaryllidaceae > Allium > Allium sativum. The sequence goes on from CM060910.1 coordinate 55,269,725, forward strand.
CGAATCTATTTAATAAACGACGCTTGAACGTATAATTATAATATAATTTAAAACAAGCCCGTAATGTCGCGGCAGATCGTAATATTGAGTTTTGAACTTCAACTGAATATACAAAATCCGTTTTAAGTCGGATTTTTGTGAAACAAAAAACGAACGGATCTTGTGAACTATATTTTTCTAATGGAACAGAAAATTTGAGATTTCGTTGTGTAGATTGTGAGTTATGTCCAAATCAAATTTTAAAATAGTCGTTATGGAATTCGTTTATAATTTATAACGATTTATTTATATTATAAAATGGTTTTTATATAAATCGAATATCGATATAACTTGGAATTTTGAAATATCGAGTTATAAATCTAGACATGTAAATCTTGGAGCTGGATAATATTCTATGTGAATATATACGTTAATATATATTTATTAATATTAAATTTAATTGTTTTTAAACATATTAATATTTAATTGGTTTATTTAGAGCCTTAGAAAATAGTCATTTTTGCAAACGACCTCCGTTTTTGACAAAATTAATTTTGTTGGATCCCGAATATTAAATTATTGCTAGATTTCAATTTTCGTGATTTTCGGAGTCAGTATGTGACGTATGGGATTTTAATGTGAAAAACAGTCAATAATGTGACTTTAAAAATATGTTGTGTGAGAAAACGGACTTTGAATTCGACGAAACAAGTTCCGTTGGGTCTGTAATATTGAGTTGTAGATGCATGTCCATTTGCACCGAAAACAGGATTCATATGTGATCATACAAATTTTTAAACAACGAATATTTATAGTGATTGATTATAATTGAATAAAATAATCAATAAAAAATAAAATAAAATATTTTCTTACTCCTATAAATATACCATAACATTTCTAACCCTAAGGATTTTCGTTCACTGGTCAAATAAAATCTGCCGTCACTATTGTCTTCCTCACAGCAAAAATCCTCATTTCAAAATTCGATAACAAATCAAACAAAAATCCTAAAATTTCGAAACAATTAAATCTGAATTCCTACGGAGGCTCTCTTCAAATTGATACTGCTTTTAAGGGGTGCAACGGGTATTTTAGGCGTTTGACTTTTTATCAGCAACCCTAGGGCTGAAGATCATCGACGGTCTGGGCTTTTATACGAGTCAAGGAGGAGGGCGCTGAGATTGTTGGGGTGAGACGAGCTTGCTGCCAAAATTTGGTGGAAGATGCTGTCAAAAATATTCGTTGTTTTCACGCAGCGTGGAGAGAAGCACTGAAGAACGCACCATGATTCTGGCGTGCAAGTTTGAGGGGACCAGTATGGATGGAGTGAGGTAATCAAGAGAAGGATGTGAGTATTTTGTTGAGGCATTTTGCGATGAAAACATTCGGTGTTCATATTGTTGGATGCATACCAGGTTGAGGGCGTGGTGTGGAAGAAGGATTCGAGCTGCTTGTGTCTGGTATGGAGAGGAAGGATTTTTGGAGAGAAATACTATCGTGATTTTTGTTGGAATTTACGTGGGATAGAGGACGAGTTGTGGAGGGTAAAAGGAGCGGCAATGGGGGTTTGATGTTTCAGGAAGGTCGAGTACTGTGTAACGAGGAAGATGGAGAGATTAGCGGGTATGGGTTTACAAGGAGGGAGATGGGCCGGATTGTTTTGGTAAAGCCCGTGATTAATTTAAATCTAAGTTAAATTCTTTTATAAATAGTGTACTAAGTTATAACATCATAATTGTATCATACATTATCCGAATTCAGCAAAACTGGATCCGTTAGGATCGTGTGGACTAGGGCTTCAAAATGGAACTGGTTTGGAATGAATTAGAGCTCGTTACAAATTATGGTAGAATTAAACGTCTGTCTGAATCGACGATCGCTTATCGTTATTTAACGGTAACCGACCAATGTGAGTAAAACTCACTAACTCTGTCCAGATTATATTTTTATAACGTATTTTTAGAATTGATAAATGATGGTTGATTGTTGTGTGTTGATAGTATGGATGAATTGCTAATTAATTGGATGAAAACATAAATATATATATATATCGTTAATTAAATATTAATTCTGTTTATCAGGACATTTCATATTAAAAATGGAATTGATGTTATTTATGTTATTTAACATCTGTGGATGTAGGGAAACAGGTTGGAGGATCCAACTAATTTCCTCAACATTTATGTACTGTTTTTCATATATCGTGATATGTGATGTGATATATAATCTGTTATTGACTATGTGTGGTTGGATGATGATTGATCCTTCTGTTCGGTATTTTTAAATACCATAAGTAAATATTGGAATATATTAAAAGGGAATTTCAAAGTGGATATTGAATTTAAGTATTTTATAAAATCAATGGATTTATAAAAAGGAAATATTTGGAAAATAAACAGAATTATAAAAAGGAAATGTTTGAAAAATAAATAGAATTATAAAAAGGAAATGGCGAGAAATAAAAGAACTATTAGATATGGATTTAAAGTAGATTTTAAATAGAATCTATTTTAACAGATAGATTGAAAAGATTAATTTATAGATAATGTTTTATAAATTATATAAAATATTTATCATTTGATAAATAAAAATATAAGTCTGAATTGATATAGAGAAGTAATAATCGGTTTCAACACCGATATTTGAAATTGAATGTGAACGTAGCAGTTGTAAAGAAAAGTTAAACGAGATTTTAAGTGTTAGAAGTTAAAAATAGGATTTTGTGTAAATAATTCTATAAATAGAGATTAAGTGGAATTTGGATATTATTTTTAATTGCGAAATCGAACTGTTGGTTTGTATAAAAGGAATGTTATTCATGTTCAATGTGAAAAATGGATTAAAAAAAATATTTTGCAGGTAAGAATATTTATAAAGGAATTTGAGGTTCGAAATAGGAATTTAAATGGAATTACTGAAATTAGAAACTGAATGGAAATTAGTTGAGTTAGTGGCTTTCTAGGTATCGATCTGATGTTGGTTTCGGCCTTCGGGGTTTATACCTGGGAAGTTGTTCTCTTACTAATTTACAGTTAGAGACTGATAGAGGTGGAAGGATAGTGATGCGTGAATCTGAAATGGAAACTTTTTCCAAAGTTAATAACATTTATTTTCTAAAATTAGAAAATAAGAGTTTATAAATATATGGAAATGGAAAATGAATAAATTAATAATAAATTAATTTAAAAGGGAAAATGTTGATTGATGGTTGATCGATAAAATTTCCATTTGGAAATAAGATCATTGTGTGTATGGATGTTTTCCTTTGATAGTTAAATAACCGACTATCCAAGTTTTGACCATTTTTCCGTCGTTAATACGGAGAGATCAGGATCAGATTTATTATCCGAAAACCACTCTGTATGGGCATTAGCGATGCGAATCAAATATGATAAAGAAAATAGAAGACAGGGTTTATGCAAGGGCTGTTCTGGAAAATCCTAGGTAGAAATTGCCTAAGATTGGTTTACATAATAGTGCCTTCGAGTTGTCCAGTCCTAGGACAACCAATATCGAAGAATGTCTAACATAGTATATTTAATAGATTGCGTAAGTTGATCTCTTCAAACGTATTTACGTTTGGTGGCGGAGGAATTCGTTTCTCTTAGCTGTATACCCGTGGTATTTTTGGAGAAATCAATTTGTGATTTGGCGGGTATGACGATGTAACATTCAAAGTAAATAAAGATGTGATCTGTACGTTATGGCCTCAAAACCGCACAACTAGGAAATGGTATAAAATCGGGTGGGTCGCATGGCTAAGTGGGTAGCTCCTAAATAGGGTGTATTGTCACCTAATCTAGAAAAAATCCATTTACTTCTTAAATCTCTTTCGATGATGTCCCTTTCGGGAAACGGTTGCTGATCTCAACCGTTAGGTGATAATACATTCGGTACACTCAAGTGAAATGAGTGACCGGTCATGTTTAGCCTGGGTTACAAGATGTTCTTGTTAAACCCGGTGTATTCCTCTCTAGAGATACACTGTCGGAAGGCGGTCTCATACCTTGCCAGTTGGAATCCATTATCAAATAAGCTCCCGCGGTTTTTGATTAAATATTATATATGTGGAACGTGAGATGAAAGCGTTTCCACTAAATTGTTATTTATTTGATTTAGACATTATTATAATATCAGAAGAGTGTTGATTTTAAAGAAATGTTTCGGGTTATCGTAAGGTAAAAACCATCCATGTTTATGTGTGGATTGGTCTTATGATTATTCTTTCTTTTAAAAGAAATTTAAAAGTTAAACAAATGGTTGGAGTTTACTCACACCAGTCACATGATTGACCCAGAGTTTATTTTGTTTTGTTTTCCATAAACTCTTGGGTGTCCAATTTTGTACGGGCAGACAAATTGGAGAGCTGGAGAAGGAGGCTTTAGGATTATATAGCTATTATTTATTTCCACTTTGGTGTAAGTGTTATACTCAATGATGATTTGTATATATATACAAATGACATATTTGTATTTCCAAGTTATGTTGTATACTATCGTTTATTCGTTCCGCCGTGTGATTCGTGTTACTCTGATGTTGTATTTATATTCTTCTTCTTCTTCTATTCTAACTTTCTATCTTATCTATTCTCACCCTCTAACTCCTTTCTATTAATGACCTAGAATGTTCGATGCCTGAATAATTGACATGGGTTTTATGTCGATTTTCTGGGTCGAAAATTCCAGTTCATTACAGTGGTATCAGAGCTGAAGATTAAGGTATTACCTTGGCTCTGTGGCGTAACTCAATGGAGATGGGGTTAGTAATACCCTAGATTGAGTTTGAGTGTATATATATGGGCGTGTATTTGTTATATGATATAAAAATGGTTTTATATTGTGGAGATTTATTGGTTGAGCGGTTTATGAATTCTGGTCGATCAGTTTGATCCACTTTATCGGTAGGTTTTTCTAAACACTTGAATACGATGAACCGATACGGTATGTTTTGGATAAGAGTGTAAATGAAATAATTTTACCCAAATTATATTTTGATATAAAGAAATATATATATATATATATATTGGAATTATTATATTTGATGTGTTAGTCATTATTATAATCGAATAAGATTATAATTGAAATGATTATAAATAACCAATCCGAAATCGTATAAGTGTTATGAAATGAAAAAAATCTTAATTTAAATCAGAATTGGAATTAAAACCCTAGAAATTTGGAAAGACGTTTGTAAATAGATTTGGATTAAATATATGAGAATTTAAAAATCATGGGAGATTTTAAATTGTTTTACAAGCATTGCGAATTGTATTTTGAAATGTATTTCAAAATGGAAGAGTTTAGAAATAGTTTTGAAAGTGATATAGTATTGAACGCACTTCGGTCGTTGGAAAATAATTTCGATGATGATCCGGAGATCATCGGTGTTCATTTTCGAGTTCTAAGTGATGGATTACTACCGAAAATTTTGTTTTTGAATTGTTTTGAAGAAATAAGTTGTTTTGAATCCTAAAAAAATTGATTTTTGGAAAGATAAGCTGTTTAAAACTCCCAGAAATAGATTGTTTGAATAAAAACAAAGCAAATTGAAATTTGGGAAAGGAAATTGAAATTTAATTAGAATATAATGATATCGAGTAAGTTGGATTGATGATTAAAGAATTTGGAATCAAGAATAGTACTTGAGTTTGAAATGAAATTTGGCTTGGATAGAACCAAATGATTGAGTTTGAGGATGAATCGATTGGAAATTGACTGGGATGACACTGGTATATGTTGAATTGGTAGCAGATGGAAAGGATATAATGATATGCCCGACAAAAAGGTACAAGTTTATATTTTATTTGAGTTAATACTTTAATTGAAATTTATTGATTCAGTTCAAAATGAAATTAAGAAATTAACAAATAATTATTACCCAGTTAATAGAGTTTGTTTTCTACCTTAGTAATTTTGGGGATGAAATTCTTTTAAGGGGGGAAGAATGTAACGTCCCGTATTTTTAACGATCGAATAATTAATTCATTTAATTATTTAAATAATGGTCTGATAATTTTAAATGACTTGAATTAATTATATTTAATATTTAATTAATAGAATAATATATTTAATTCCAAAAATAATCGGAATTATGTTGGATTGACAATATTGTGTGAATTGGATAGTATAAAAGATTTGGTCGAGTTTAGATTCAAATTTTAGTAACGAATTTATTTAATAAACGACGCTTGAACGTATAATTATAACATAATTTAAAACGAGCCCGTAATGTCGCGGTACTTCGTAATATTGAGTTTTGAACTTCAACTGAATATACATAATCCCTTTTAAGTCGGATTTCTGTGAAACAAAAAACGTTCGGATCTTGTGAACTATATTTTTCTAATAGAACAGAAAAATCAAGATTTTGTCGTGTAGATTGTGAGTTATGTCCAAATCAAATTTTAAAATAGTCGCTATTGAATTCATTTATAATTTATAACGATTTATTTATATTATAAAGGGTTTTTATATAAATTGAATATCGATATAACTTGGAATTTTGAAATATCGAGTTATAAATCCAAATATGTATATTTTGGAGCTGGATAATATTCTATGTGAATATGTACCTTAATATTTATTTATTAATATTAAATTTAATTGTTTTTAAATATATTAATATTTAATTGGTTTATTTAGAGCCTTAGAAAATAGTCATTTTTGCAAACGACATCCATTTTCGATGAAATTAATTTTGTTCGATCTGGAATATTAAATTATTGCTAGATTCCAATTTTCATAATTTTTGGAGTCAGTGTGTGACCGTACGGGATTTTAATGTGAAAAATAGTCAATAATATGACTTTAAAAATACGCTGTGTGAGCAAACGGACTCAGAATTCGACGAAACAAGTTCTCTTAGGTCCGTAATATTGAGTTGTAGTTGCATGTCCATTTGCACCGAAAACGGGATTCATATGTGATCATACGAATTTTTAAACAACGAATATTTATAGCGATTGATAATAATTGAATAAAATAATCAATTAAAAATAAAATAAAATAATTTCTTACTCCTATAAATATACCATAACATTTCTAACCCTAAGGATTTTCATTCAGTGGTCAAATAAAATCTGTCGTCACTATTGTCTTCCTCACAGCAAATATTCTCATTTCAAAATTTGATAACAAATCAAACAAAATCCTGAAATTTCGAAACAATTATATCTGAATTCCTACGGAGGCTCTCTTCAAAATGATACTGCTTTTAAGGGGTGCGACGGGTATTTTAGGCATTTGACTTTTTATCAGCAACCCTAGGGCTGAAGATCATCGACGGTCTGGGCTTTGATATGAGTCAAGGAGGAGGCGTTGAGATTGTTGGGGTGAGACGAGCCTGCTGCCGAAATTTGGTGGAAGATGTTGTCAAAAATATTCGCTGTTTTCACGCAGCGTGGAGAGAAGCACCGAAGAATGCACCCTAATTCTGGCGTGCAAGTTTGAGGGGACCAGTATGGATGGAGTGAGGTAATAAAGAGAAGAATGTGGTTATTTTTTTGAGGCATTTTGCGATGAAAACATTTGGTGTTCATATTATTGGATGCATACCAGGTTGAGGGCACGGTATGGAAGAAGGATTCGAGCTGCTTGTGTCTGGTATGGAGAGGAAGAATTTTTGGAGAGAAATACTATCGTGATTTTTGTTGGAATTTACGTGGGATAGAGGAGGAGTTGTGAAGGGTAAAAGAAGCGGCAATGGGGGTTTGATGTTTCAGGAAGGTCGAGTACTGTGTAACGAGGAAGATGGAGAGTTTAGCGGGTATGGGTTTACAAGGAGGGAGATGGGCCGGCCTGTTTTGGTAAAGCCCGTGATTAATTTAAATCTAAGTTAAATTCTTTTATAAATAGTGTACTAAGTTATAACATCATAACTATATCATACATTATACGAATTCAGCAAAATTGGATCCGTTAGGATCGTGTAGATGAGGGCTTCAAAATGGAACTGGTTTGGAATGAATTGGAGCTCGTTACAAATTATGGCAGAATTAAACATCTATCTGAACCGACAATCGCTTATCGTTATTTAACGATAACCGACCAATGTGAGTAAAACTCACTAACTCTGTCCAGTTTATATTTTTATAACTTATATTTAGAATTGATAAATGATGGTTGATTGTTGTGTGTTGATAGTTTGGATGAATTGCTAATTAATTGGTTGAAAACATAAATATATATATCGTTAATTAGATATTGATTCTGTTTATCAGGATATTTCATATTAAAAATGGAATTGATGTTATTTAACATCTGTGGATGCAGAGAAACAGGTTGGAGGGATCCAACTGGATTCCTCAACATTTATGTATTGTTTTTCATATATCGTGATATGTGATATGTGATATATAATATGTTGTTGATTATGTGTGGTTGGATGATGATTGATCCTTTTGTTTGGTATTTTTAAATACCATAAGTAAATATTGGAATATATTAAAATGGAATTTCAAAGTGGATATTGAGTTTAAGTATTTTATTAATTCAATGAATTTATAAAAATGAAATATTTGGAAAATAAACAGAATTATTAAAAGGAAATATTTGGAAAATAAGTAGAATTATAAAAAGGAAGTGGCGAGATATAAAAGAACTATTAGATATGGATTTAAAGTAGATTTTAAATAGAATATATTTTAATAGATAGATTGAGAAGATTAATTTATAAATAATGTTTTATAAATTATATAAAATATTTATCATTTGATGAATAAAAATGTAAGTCTGAATTGATATAGAGAAGTAACAATCGGTTTCAACACCGATATTTTAAATTGAATGTGAACGTAGCTGTTATAAAGAAAAGTTAAACGAGATTTTAAGTGTTAGAAGTTAAAAATAGGATTTTATGTAAATAATTCTATAAATAGAGATTAAATGGAATTTGGAATTTGGATATTATTTTTAATTACGAAATCGAACTATTGGTTTATATAAAAGGAATGTTATTCACGTTCGATGTGAAAAATAGATTAAAATAAATATTTTGCAGGTAAGAATATTTATAAAGGAATTTGAGGTTTGAAATAGGAATTTGAATGGAATTACTGAAATTAGAAACTGATTGGAAATTAGTTGAGTTAGTGGCTTTCTCGGTATCGATCTGATGTTGATTTCGGCCTTCGGGGTTTATACTTGGGAAGTTGTTCTCTTACTAATTTACTGTTAAACACTGATAGAGGTGGGAGGATAGTGATGCGTGAATCTGAAATGGAAACGTTTTCCAAAGTTAATAACATATATTTTCTAAAATTAGAAAATAAGAGTTTATAAATATATGGAAATGGAGAAAAGAATAAATTAACAATAAATTAATTTAAAAGGGAAAATGTCGATTGATGGTTGATCGATAAAATTTCCATTTGGAAACAAGATCATTGTGTGTATGGATGTTTTCCTTTGATAGTTAAATAACCGACTATCAAAGTTTTGACCATTTATCCGTCGTCAATACGGAGAGACCGGGATCAGATTTATTATCTGAAAACCACTCCGTATGGGCATTAGCGATGCGAATCAAATATGATAAAGAAAATAGAAGATGGAGTTTATGCAAGGGTTGTTCTGGAAAACCCGAGGTAGAAATTACCTAAGATGGGTTTACAGAATAGTGCCTTCGAGTTGTCTAGTCCCATGACAACCAATATGGAATAATGTCTGACATAGTATATTTAATAGCTCGCGTAAGTTGATCTCTTCAAACGTATTTACGTTTGGTGGCGGAGGAATTCGTTTCTCTTAGTTGTATACCCGTGGTATTTTTGGAGAAATCAATTTGTGATTTGGTGGGTATGACGATGTGACACTCAAAGTAAATAAAGGTGTGATCTATAAGTTATGGCCTCAAAACCTCACAACCAGGAAATGGTATAAAATTGGGTAGGTCGTATGGCTAAGTAGGTAGCTACCATATAGGGTGTATTGTCACCTAATCTAGAAAAAAATCCATTTACTTCTTAAATCTATTTTGATGTTGTCCCTTTCGGGAAACGGTTGATGATCTCAACCGTTGGTGATAATACATTCGGTACACTCAGGCGTAATGAGTGACCGGTCATGTTTAGCCTGGGTTACAAGATGTTCTTGCTGAACCCGGTGTATTCCTCTCTAGAGATACACAGTCGGAAGGTGGTCCCATACCTTGCCAGTTGGAATCCATTATCAAATAAGCGCCGCGGTTTTTGATTAAATATTTTATATTTGGAACGTGAGATGAAAGCGTTTCCACTAGATTGCTATTTATTTGATTTAGACATTATTATAAAATCAGAAGAGTATTGATTTTAAAGAAATGTTTTGGGTTATCGTAAGGTAAAAACCATCCGTGTTTATGCGTGGATTGGTCTTATGGTTATTCTTTCTTTTAAAAGAAATTTAAAAGTTAAACAAATGGTTGGAGTTTACTCAAACCAGTCACATGACTGACCCAGAGTTTATTTTGTTTTTTCCCTAAACTCTTGGGTGCCCAATTTTGTATGGGCAGTCAAGTAGTCGGGATTTTACAGATATACTTGGAGAGCTGCAGCAGGTGGCTTCTGGATTATATAGCTATTGTTTATTTCCGCTGTGGTGTAAGTGTTATATTCAAATGATGATTTGTATATATATATATATATATACAAATGACAAATTTGTATTTCCAAGTTATGTTGCATACTATATTTTATTCGTTCCACTGTGAGATTTATGTTACTCCGATGTTGTATTTATGTTCTTCTTCTTCTTATATTCTAACTTTCTATCTTATATATTCTCACCCTCTAACTTCTTTCTATTAATGATCTAGAATGTTCGATGCCTGAATAATTGACATGGATTTTATGTCGATTTTCTGGGTTGAAAATTCCAGTTCGTTACAGTGGTATCAGAGCTGAAGGTTAAGTGATTACCTTGGCTCTGTGGCGTAACTCAATAGAGATGGGGTTAGTAATACCCCAAATTGAGTTTGAGTGTATATATATGAGCGCGTATTTGTTATTTGATATAAAAATGGTTTTATATTGTGGAGATTTATTGGTTGAGCCGTTTATGAATTCTGGTCGATCAGTCTGATCCACTTTATCGGTAGGAGTTTCTAAACACTTGAATACGATGAACCGATACAATATGTTTTGGAAAAAGGGTAAATGAAATAATTTTGCCCAAATTATATTTTGATATAAAGATATATATATATATATATATTGAAATTATTATATTTGATGGGTTACTCATTATTATAATCGAATGTTATAATTGAAATGATTATAAATAACCATTCCGAAATCGTATTAGTGTTACGAAATGAATTAAATCTGAATTTAAATTAGAATTGGAATTAAAACCCTGGAAATTTGAAAACGCGTTTGTAAATAGATTTGGATTAAATATATGAGAATTTTAAAATCTGGGAGATTTTAAATTGTTTTACAAGCATTATGAATGGTATTTTGAAATGTATTTCAAAATGGAAGTGTTTAGAATTGGTTTTGATAGTGATATAGTATTGAATTCACTTCAGTCGCTAGAAAATAATTCCGATGATGATCCGGGCATCATCGGTGTTCATTTTCAAGTTCTAAGTGACAGATTACTACCAAAGATTTTGTTTTTGAATTGTTTTGAAGAAATAAGTTGTTTTGAATCCTGGAAAAAAAAATTGATTTTTGGAAAGCTAAGTTGTTTAAAACTCACAGAAATAGATTGTTTGAATAAAAACAAAGCAAATATAAATTTGGGAAAGCAAATTGAAATTTGGGAAAGCAAATTGAAATTTGGGAAAGCAAATTGAAATTTGGGAAAGCAAATTGAAATTGAATTAGAATAGAATGATATCGAGTAAGTTGGATTAATGATTTAAGAATTTGGAATCAAGAATAGTACTTGAGTTTGAAATGAAATTTGGCTTGGATAGAACCAAATGATTGAGTTTGAGGATGAATCGATTGGAGATTGATTGGGATGACATTGGTATATGTTGAATTGGTAGTAGATGGAAAGGATATAATGATATGCCCGACAAAAAGGTACATGTTTATATTTTATATGAGTATGAGATTTATGAGGCTATTGGGCATGCCGATTGGCTGTTTGATTTTCTTTTGTATTGGAGAAGGCCTAGAGAGGCAAGTTGTAGTTGTACCGATTGAGCCGTACAAAGGAGACGCTGGCGAAATTTTTCGAAAATTTAAGATGTTAGAAAAATTTCAGTATTTTTTAAAATTTTCGTTAATAAAAATGAGTTAATATTTTAATTGAAATTTATTGATTTAGTTCAAACTGAAATTAAGAAGTAAACAAATAATTTTTACCCAGTTAATAGGGTTTGTTTTCTACCTTAGTAATTTCGGTGACGAAATTCTTTTAAGGGGGGAAGAATGTAACGTTCCGTATTTTTAATGATCGAATAATTAATTTATTTAATTATTTAAATAATGGTCTGGTAATTTTAAATGACTTGAATTAATTATATTTAATATTTAATTAATAGAATAATATATTTAATTCTGGAAATAATCGGAATTATGTTGGATCGACAATGTTGTGTGAATTGGATAGTATAAGAGATTTGGGTGAGTTTAGATTAAAATTTTAGTAACGAATCTATTTAATAAACGACGCTTAAACATATAATTATAATATAATTTAAAACGAGCCCGTAATGTCGTGGTAGTTCATAATATTGAGTTTTGAACTTCAACTGAATATACAGAATCCGTTTTAAGTCGGATTTCTATGAAACAAGAAACGTTCGGATCTTGTGAACTATATTTTTATAATGGAATAGAAAAATCGAGATTTCGTTGTGTAGATTGTGAGTTATGTCCAAATCAAATTTTAAAATAGTCGATATGGAATTCGTTTATAATTTATAATGATTTATTTATATTATAAAAGGGCTTTTATATAAATCAAATATCGATATAACTTGGAATTTTGAAATATCGAGTTATAAATCCAGATATGTATATTTTGGAGCTGGATAACATTCTATGTGAATATATACGTTAATATTTATTTATTAATATTAAATTTAATTGTTTTTAAATATATTAATATTCAATTGGTTTATTTTGAGCCTTAGAAAATATTTATTTTTTAAAACGACTTCCGTTTTCGATGAAATTAATTTTGTTGGATCCGAAATATTAAATTATTGCTAGATTTCAATTTTCGTGATTTTTGAAGTCAGTATGTGACCATATGGGATTTTAATGTGAAAAATAGTCAATAATGTGACTTTAAAAATACGTTGTGTGAGCAAACGGACTCAGAATTCAACAAAACAAGTTCCGTTGGGTTCGTAATTTTGGGTTGTAGCTGCATGTCCATTTGCACCGTAAACGAGATTCATATGTGATCATACGAATTTTTAAACAACGAATATTTATTGTGATTGATTATAATTGAATAAAATAATCAATTAGAAATAAAATAAAATATTTTCTTACTCCTATAAATATACCATAACATTTTTAACCTTAAGGATTTTCATTCACTGGTTAAATAAAATTCGCCGTCACTATTGTCTTCCTCACAGCAAAAATCCTCATTTCAAAATTCGATAACAAATCAAACAAAAATCCTAAAATTTCGAAAAAATTATATCTAAATTCCTACGGAGGCTCTCTTCGAATTGATACTGCTTTTAAGGGGTGCAACGGGTATTTTAGGTGTTTGACTTTTTATCAGCAACCCTAGGGCTGAAGATCATTGACGGTCTGGGCTTTGATACGAGTCAAGGAGGAGGGCGTTGAGATTGTTGGGGTGAGACGAGCCTGCTGCCAAAATTTGGTGGAAGATGTTGTCAAAAATATTCGTTGTTTTCACGCAGCGTGGAGAGAAGCACTGAAGAACGCACCCTAATTCTGGCGTGCAAGTTTGAGGGGACCAGTATGGATGGAGTGAGGTAATAAAGAGAAGAATGTGGTTATTTTTTGAGGCATTTTTCGATGAAAACATTCGGTGTTCATATTATTGGATGCATACCAGGTTGAGGGCACGGTATGGAAGAAGGATTCAAGCTGCTTGTGTTTGGTATGGAGAGGAAGGATTTTTGGAGAGAAATACTATCGTGATTTTTGTTGGAATTTACGTGGCATAGAGGAGGAGTTGTGAAGGGTAAAAGGAGCGGCAATGGGGGTTTGATGTTTCAGGAAGGTCGAGTACTGTGTAACGAGGAAGATGGAGAGTTTAGCGGGTATGGGTTTACAAGGAGGGAGATGGGCCGACCTGTTTTGGTAAAGCCCATGATTAATTTAAATCTAAGTTAAATTCTTTTATAAATAGTGTACTAAGTTATAACATCATAACTATATCATACATTATACGAATTCAACAAAATTGGATCCGTTAGGATCGTGTGGAAGAGGGCTTCAAAATGGAACTGGTTTGGAATGAATTGGAGCTCGTTACAAATTATGGCAGAATTAAACATCTGTCTGAATCGACAATCGCTTATCGTTATTTAACGATAACCGACCAATGTGAGTAAAACTCACTAACTCTGTCCACTTTATATTTTTATAACTTATATTTAGAATTGATAAATGATGGTTGATTGCTGTGTGTTGATAGTTTGGATGAATTGCTAATTAATTGGCTGAAAACATAAATATATATATATATATATATATATATCGTTAATTAAATATTGATTCTGTTTATCAGGATATTTCATATTAAAAATGGAAATGATGTTATTTAACATCTGTGGATGTAGGGAAACAGATTGCAGGGATCCAACTGGATTCCTCAACATTTATGCATTGTTTTTCATATATCGTGATATGTGATGTGATATATAATCTGTTATTGATTATGTGTGGTTGGATGATGATTGATCCTTTTGTTTGGTATTTTTAAATACCATAAGTAAATATTAGAATATATTAAAAGGGAATTTCAAAGTGGAACTTGAATTTAAGTGTTTTATAAAATCAGTGGATTTGTAAAAAGGAAATATTTGGAAAATAAATAGAATTATAAAAAGGAAATATTTGGAAAATAAATAGAATTATAAAAAGGAAATATTTGGAAAATAAATAGAAATATAAAAAGGAAATGGCGAGATATAAAAGAACTATTAGATATGGATTTAAAGTAGATTTTAAATAGAATCTATTTTAAAAGATAGATTGAGAACATTAATTTGTAAATAATGTTTTATAAATTATATAAACTATTTATCGTTTGATAAATAAAAATATAAGTCTGAATTGATACAGAGAAGTAATAATCGGTTTCAACACCGATATTTGAAATTGAATGTGAACGTAGCAGCTATAAAGAAAAGTTAAACGAGATTTTAAGTGTTAGAAGTTAAAAATAGATTTTGTGTAAATAATTCTATAAATAGAGATTAAGTGGAATCTGGAATTCAGATATTATTTTTAATTGTGAAATCGAACTGTTGGTTTGTATAAAAGGAATGTTATTCACGTTCAATGTGAAAATGGATTAAAATAAATATTTTGTAGGTAAGAAAATTTATAAAGGAATTTGAGGTTTGAAATTGGAATTTAAATGGAATTACTGATATTAGAAACTGATTGGAAATTAGTTTGGTTGAATGGCTTTCTAGGTATCGATCTGATGTTGGTTTCGGCCTTCGGGGTTTATACTTAGGAAGTTGTTCTCTTACTAGTTTATAGTTAGAGACTGGTAGAGGTGGGAGGATAGTGATGCGTGAATCTGAAATGGAAACGTTTTCCAAAGTTAATAACATATATTATCTAAAATTAGAAAATAATAGTTTATAAATATATGGAAATGGGGAAATGAATAAATTAATAATAAATTAATTTAAAAGGGAAAATGTTGATTGATGGTTGATCGATAAAATTTCCATTTGGAAATAAGATCGTTGTATGTATGGATGTTTTGATAGTTAAATAACCGGCAATCAAAGTTTTGACCATTTTCCGTTGTCAATACGGAGAGACCGGGATCAGATTTATTATCTGAAAACCACTCCGTATGGGCATTAGCGATGCGAATCAAATATGATAAAGAAAATTGAAGATGGAGTTTATGCAAGGGCTGTTCTGAAAAATCCTAGGTAGAAATTGCCTAAGATGGGTTTACAGAATAGTGCCTTCGAGTTGTCCAGTCCCAGGACAACCAGTATGGAAGAATGTCTGACATAGTATATTTAATAGATCGCGCAAGTTGATCTCTTCAAACATATTTACGTTTGGTGGCGGAGGAATTCGTTTCTCTTAGCTGTTTACCTGTGGTATTTTTGAAGAAATCAATTTGTGATTTGGCGGGTATGACGATGTGACATTCACAGTAAATAAAGGTGTGATCTGTACGTTATGGCCTCAAAACCTCACAACCATGAAATGGTATAAAATCGGTTAGGTCGCATGGCTAAGTGGGTAGCTCCCAAATAGGGTGTATTGTCACCTGATCTAGAGAAAATCCATTTACTTCTTAAATCTATTTCGATGTTGTCCCTTTCGGGAAACGGTTGCCGATCTCAACCGTTGGTGATAATACATTCGTTACACTCAAGCGAAATGAGTGACTAGTCATGTTTAGCCTGGGTTACAAGATGTTCTTGTTGAACCCGGTGTATTCCTCTCTAGAGATACACTGTCAGAAGGTGGTCCCATACCTTGCCAGGTGGAATCCATTACCAAATAAGCGCCTGCGGTTTTTGATTATATATTATATATATGGAACGTGAGATGAAAGCGTTTCCACTAGATTGCTATTTATTTGATTTATACATTATTATAATATTAGACGTGTATTGATTTTAAAGAAATGTTTTGGGTTATCGTAAGGTAAAAACCATACGTGTTAATGTGTGGATTGGTCTTATGATTATTCTTTCTTTTAAAAGAAATTTAAAAGTTAAACAAATGGTTGGAGTTTACTCTGACCTGTCACATGACTGACCCAGAGTTTATTTTGTTTTGTTTTCCCTAAACCGTGGGTTCCCAATTTTGTACGGGCAGTCAAGTAGTCGGGATTTTACAGATATACTTGGAGAGCTAGAGCAGGATGCTTCAAGATTATATAGCTATTATTTATTTCCACTGTGGTGTAAGTGTTATACTCAAATGATGATTTGTATGTATGTATATATATATATATATATATATATATACAAATGACAGATTTGTATTTCCAAGTTATGTTGTATACTATATTTTATTCGTTCCGTTGTGAGATTCGCGTTACCCTGATGCTGTATTTATGTTCTTCTTCTTCTTCTATTATAACTTTCTATCTTATCTATTGTCGCCCTCTAACTTCTTTCTATTAATGATCTAGAATGTCCGATGCCTGAATAATTGACATGGGTTTTATGTCGATTTTCCGGGTCGAAAATTCCAGTTCGCTACAAATTTAGTCTATGTAAACTTATTTAAAATATATTATCAAGTATCAATATCGTTTCCACCCACCTTTTTGTCTCCATTTAGGGGTTGCCCTAGGCGATCGCTTGTTGGGTCTTGCCTTACGGCCGACATCACTAAGGCTTTGCGGTCGAAGTAAAAGTTTATGTTTCTATTATAAATATTAATAACGATGTTCGGGTAGATATGCAAATATCTGGAATTTAAAATGTAAATATTTTGAAGTTTGAAGTTTGAGTATATTCATTAATCAAAATTATTTGTAGATGTGTAAGGAAAATGAAAATAATATATTTGAATATTAATCCTAAGTCATATTTCATAATTCAATTATAAAGCGGACTACTAATTGTATAAATTAGGTTCGTACTTCTCTGACAACACGCTCGACAATCATTAGCATCAACAAATTCATTTATTTTCACTTTTTAGAATGTGATAAAATTTTGTAGAGTAATCGGATTTAAAATCATTTTCACCATTGGATCACAAATTTAGTAAGTTTTTCATTGATATTCATTGTCAATATCTAAAATTAAATTTTGAAAAACTTACATATCGCTTTTTAACTGTATTTTAGTAATGCATTTAAAAACTACAGTTTTAATATTTTGGTTATTGGTCGCCTTACAAAAATACAGTTATTTTTTTATTTGTTCAGGAGGGAAATCAACCGGAGTCGTAAAATCCTCCTTAGTACTCCTAACCTGGTCCGCGAGCACCACATAACTAGGGCTGTAAATTTTGTACGAATGTCCGACGTCCGTTCGTGTCCGTGACCGAAATACGTCCATTCAAGTCTATCCGATTTTCAATTAGGACACAAGTTAGGACAACAAAATTAGTATGAGAAAAAATTACGTCTGGTCCGTGTTCGTTCGAATTTGGCTGAATTTCTTGTAATTCAATATATAGTTGAGAGAAAATCTAATAAAATGTATAAAATGTGATATAAATAACCATGTCCGACCGAGTCTGATCGTGTTCGTATCCGAAAAACATATGTCTGTGTCCAACCGATTTTATTTAGGACAATGAAATTTTTCCGAGAAAAAAATTTCGTTTGGTCCGTGTTCGGTTAGGTTTTTTTAGGATAGAAACTGAACACACCTCTGTCTGGTCCGGTCCAACCGACTTGCACTCCTACACATAAGTGGATAATCTTAGCATATGCACATGGTAAGCCTTTACCATGTAATTCTGGGTTTCGAACCTGTGTCACTGTTACCATGGCGCAAAGTCCTTAACCGCTGGGCTACTGCTGCGGACAAAAAATTGCATTTCAATGTTGTATTAAACTACAATTTTAACTGTATTTTACGTAATGCAGTGAGAATTTGCATTTTAGTCATGCAGTCGAAAGCTACATTTAACTGGTGTAGTTTTTAATTGCATTTCTAAAATGCATTTAAAAATGCACCACTAAATGTATTTTTTAACCACATTCTACCAATGTGGTTAAGAACTTCAAAATTATATTAAGGTTTTTCATTGAATTTTAGTAATTCAGTTAAAAGTAGCGTTCTCTTTTTTTTAAAAGGATTGTGTTTGAGGTGACATAAAAACGGTATTTTAAAAAAAAGAACATGTAATTAAAAAATATGATTCTTTTTTTGAAATTTTTAAAAAATTCTCATGTGAGAAAATTGAATTACAACATTTTGGGTTTTACATATCAATAATGCCTATCATTAGAAAGATAATAAAATTTATGATTTAAAGGTTTAATATTTCTCGAAAAAGTAATTGCATTTTGAAGAATGATAATTAACGAGTAGTGCATCTTTAATAAAAGAGTGAAAATAATTGCTGCATATTAAATAAATGTGTGCGTAGGACATAACTTACATAAATTATTACATATGTTTGTTTTGTTCATTTTAATTGAAAATAGGGACTTGTTGACGATAAAGCTTCTATATATATATATATATATATATATATATATATATATATGTGTGTGTGTGTGTGTGTGTGTGTGTGTGAGAGAGAGAGAGAGAGAGAGAGAGAGTGCTACGGTACGCGCTTAACGCATGATGTTTCAAGGGTAAATTGATTTTTTTATTATTTAAATTACATAACATATTTAAAGGAAATGATTTTCATAAATATTTAGTTATGTTTTTTAATTGGAATATTTGTTGGTAGTTTAAATTTTTATTTATGAGTTGCAACATTTAATTTTTTATATTAGTGTGAATTTTTTTATTAATTAATAAATAGCAAAAATATATATTAAGTTTATTTATTAGATCCAACTTTTAAGTGATATTAAATATGGTAATACATTTGAAAGAGCATTTTGTAATTGTAATAGACAATACCTGTTAGATCCTATTTATTTTTCTTGGCAAAGCCCTCCCGTTTTTAAGGTGACATCAAACACCTTTTTATTATAACCAATAACAAAAAATACAGTATAATACAGTTGATCGTAGTTGACAATCAGCCACTTCGGTTTTTAAGGTGGACCGTCCACCGCTTAAGAATTTAATGTGTTCTGTCCACGCTAGGGCTATATATCGGACAGGACAACGTTGTCCGACTCGGCCCGAAGCTATAAGGTATCTGGTCCATGTCCGTCCGATTCCCTCGTAGGACAGAGCTTGGACACACCAGGGTCCAGTCCGATCCGAAATGTTCGATGTTTTTCTATTGTCCGAATGTTGTTCGTCCGTTGTCCGGCTCGTACGAACAGTGTTCGAACTTATTGCTTGTTCGGTCCGTGTCCGTCCAAATCTCTTATAGGACAGAGCTTGGACACACATCCGTCCTTTCTGGTCCGACCCGTTTACACCCCTAGTCCACGCTACCTTATAGGTTAACAGTACTAGAGCTAATCAAAATTAACTAGACTACGATATTACATGGCACACCACGTAGGGTGGCATCAATTACATATAACCAGAAAACAGCAAAAGTACAAAGGTCCAAGAACCAGTAAAAATGACAATGACTCCATCTCGAGCCTCACCCAGATCGCAGCAATGCCAAGGTCACAGACCCTTACAATCACAGAAAACCTGGATGCATGACAATAACATGTGAAATTAATATATCCCATCATAAAAGCGATACTTGAAACTAGTGGATAGGACAATGACATGGAAGCAGATATTCACTGCAATAGAAGAACCATAGACCAGAGAAATGCTGAACAAAACACTGAAGTTAGGCTTTTGCCGTGGAGCATGACTGCATCTCAGGCTATAGGTACTAACGAAATTTGCAGTTGATCACTTACAAACCCCAACCATGAAGACGTGCACCACAACAGAGCATCAACATGTGAAACTCAACCAAGGTGAATCACGCACTCCAAATAAGAAATTAATAAAACTCGCACACAATCTCCACCATAGCACCACCAAATTCATAACCACCAAGACGAACAATCAAGCACCACAAAAAAAAGCTTATCAAGATAAATCCAACACATACCTCCTCATCAAGCCAAGACAACGTGTGGCAATTAACTCAACAGGCTAGAGACTGCTTCGCTCTCATAACTAGGCATACCTGATTCATAAGTGTTACGCGTAGCTTCCTGGTTGACAAAAAAATAGAGTCGCGAAAGCATCTGACGAGAAGTCCGTTCATAGTGCAAGGTGACTCCATGGCAGAAACAAACATTCAGCTAACGAACAATTCGTACAAAAACATAAGAACAAGAAAACCCCAAATCCATGACCAAAGCAATAGAACCCAACTAGCTCCTCCCATCTGCACCACCTGACAAGATTCAGACTTAGTCGGACAAATCCAACAAGCAATGCATGACCAGACTCGCTTGGAGACCTGACTAAGCACATTACAGTGTAGGCAGAAGGAAAGTCGTGAAATTCTGAAAGAAAAGGTATGAGCCTGAAGAAGTAAGCTATTAGATTTGGACACCACGTTCGATAAACGAAGGGGTAACGTTAAGAGGAAGATGGACGGACATTTGTGAGAAAGGAGACAAACCGATTGTTTGGAGTAAGGTGCAGGTCGAAAAAGTGGATCTGGAAATTAAAACACGGTGAAAAATCACGATGATGAAAGCAAAGCTGGAATGAAGTAGAAAAGAGGAAAGTTGATTTGTGAGAAGTGAAGGGATATAAGGTATGAAGTCGGAGGAGGATGAAGAAACAGAAGAAAGGGGAAGATTTGCTTTGTCGCCATTAACGAAATTTCACCGTGAATACCTTTGTTAGATCCTAATTTTGAACGATATCGGTAATCATATAAAAAGTAACATTCTTCAACCTATATCTACGCTGTATCTACGCGAATGCGCCGTGCTTCAAAATCACCCTTTTATTCTTCAACCTCTTCTCTAATTACCAATTGTCTTCAGATCTGTTACTAATTTCGTGCTCAGCCTCAAATTTGTCTAGTTCAGACAACTGCACGTTTCGTGAGCTACTCAACTGCTCGTAATTATGTGGATGATTACAGTCACTTATGCGGTGATTTCATACTAGCAGTAACCCCTCTCTGGTTTAACGATTTCGCGTCTCGATTCTTATTTGTGATGGTTCTTCAAGAAGATTTGGTATTCAATGTAAGTATGTTATCGACTTGTACGTAGTAGGTGAAATTGGTTCTGGATTTCTTGAGTGTTATTGCTAGAGGAGCATGGTTTTTATCTCGGTGTTTTGCTGATGGTCTCTTGTTATGGATTGGTTATTTGCTCCATTTTTTTTCATATTCTTCACTGTATGTTAGTCATGGTTGAATAGTTTTCGTATGGCTAAGTTATCACCTAGTTTCGAAGGCAAAAACGAGACGCATTTGCGTTGAACTTGCTTTTGGAATTTGTGTATTTTCGTTGCCTACTTGTACCGCGTTGTTCCTCTGTGTTATGCATTTACAGTTGAATTTTTGTTGAGCTAAGACCTACTGTGGCTTTCCTTATGGTGTCTTTGGTATGGTAATCTGGTATATTGCTTGTCAACGTGAGCGCATGGCATAGGTGAAGTTTACTCTCAACATCATTGTGCTTTCGGTGACCTCTGATCCTTTCCTTCCTCTCCTCCAGCATCACTAGGTCATCACTATGTCATATCTTCTGTGCAAGATACTGCATCTATCTTAGGTGTGGATCTCAAGGAATTGGCACAGGCAAGTATGGGCTAGCTGAAGAGCACTGTTCGGTTTATTGTTTGTATAGTGTCCTATAATGTTAATTTTTAAGGCTTAATAAGGTAGCTACTGTAAAGTCTTATCATGGATGTTGTTCACGATACAAGCTAAAGTCATTTAATTTACTTGTTACTATAGTCTTATACTATGTATTATGTAATTTCTCCCTGCTTGGAGATGGCATATAGTAGTCTAGTAATTTAAACTAGCCCCTGAACTGTAATCTAGAATAGATACAACGGACAACCCACTATAAATGCCACTGACGGTGGACGGTCCACCTTAAAAACTGAATTAGCTGACTGCTAATTATAGTCACATGTACTATATTGTAATTTTATTATTAGTCATAACAAAAGAGTGTTACGGAACACTATAAAAACCGGTCGGCTATGCCCAAAAAAAGTAACATTCTTTTATTCAAATGCTATTTCTTATGTCGACTTAAGAATTGAATATGAAGGGCAATTTTGGAAGTTCACAATCGGACCAAAAGTTTGCACTTGTAGGTCAACTATTAATAAGGATATATATATATATATATATATATATATATATATAGCTGTAATACCTTTGGTGTCACACTTTTTTGATGTAAACGCGAACTACTGAACATGTTTCTATATATATTATATATCTAAAATATAAAATCTGACGAATAAAATTCATTTATCAATTCAACATGTCAATCTATAAATGTTATTAGATCATAATATCGCTTAAAAATTGGATTGCACATAAACATTATTTAAAAATTCGAAACATTCATCTGTAAATATTAACAAATCTCAGTATCGCTAAAAAATGATATAACGAATTATTTTATACACAAATTCATTTTTCGTTAATAAATTATAGAGATGAATATTCACATTTAAAAACCCTAAGATATCGCCACATTAAAATAAAAAAAACACGTGATTTTAACATCATTTTATTTTAAATCGGTTGAACATATATAAGATTCACAAATACATTACTCATGAGCGAAGCGCGTGCCTTATGTGTATCTGTTTATATATGTAGATGTGTGTATACACACATACACACACACACACACACACACACACATATATATATATATATATATATACACACACATACACATGTAGACACATTTGATTATATGTAGCTTTAATTTTCACAATAAAAATGAGCAATCATAGATAATTTTAAGGAAGTAATTTAAAAATATATTTTGAGACGCTTTTTTGTGATCTAATTGAAAATGGTAAGTGGGTCAATACTTCCAAGTTATTTCCTTTTTATCTTTGTGTGCTCCCCCTATATGTAACCAAACATCTTTTTTTTTTTTTACAAAATCCAACCTTAAATATTTTCTTAAATCATCAACTTTTACTATAATCTGCTAGTGATCTTTTTCAATTCCGTTTGGTTTACATTATTTTCATGAAATTTTAGTTATAGTTAAGAAGAAAATAATGGTTATTTGGCTTAACATGTGCCGCCACAAATTAAGTGGTAAATTTAGAGAACCACACGCTTGCGCTGAGTGGTAAAATTGATCGCTACTCATGGATAATTCAAACTAACCATGTAAGGAGTCTGGTATGTTAGTTGGGAAGCCTCTTAATCTCTCTTGTGCATTGTGCTAGATGTTTATCTTATTTGAATTTATAAAAATGAATAGGGGTAAGCAATATTCTATTCAAACCGATTCAACTGACCAAACTAGTTCATTTCGGTCAGTTCGGTTCGGTTTTAAAACTAAATCGGTTTGACTTCAGTTTATAAAAAATTGTTATCGGTTCAACCGAATTAACCGAACTTTTAATTTATTATCTAAATTTTACGGTGTTGTAGCACTTTAAATAATTAGTTTAGTGATAAAATATAAAGGCATGTGTTGCAAATAAGTTAAATTTCATTATAAACATAAAATTTACTATAAAAAATTTCTCTAAATATGAATTTATGTTTTACTTTGAGTGGATTTATCATTTAAATAATAACATATCCTTCAAGTTCACCGATCGAATTAACAGAAATTAATTTGGTTCAACTTGGAATTTTTTTGGTTCCAACTCGTTTTGAGTTTTTTATCTCAAAATCAACCAAACGTTCACCCCTAAATCTGAATCTCTATTTCAATCGTTATAGTGCTTCACTTTCTTCGGTGGCGCTCAACATGGTAAAGAAGAATATCATTTTTTAGTTACACAACAACTTAATAACAATATATTGAATAAGAAAAAGTCAATGGGACCGTTTTAATTTTGCAACATTTTAAGAACAAAGAGGTTAAACTAAGGAAATTCATAAGTTCAAATTGAATATGTCAATATCCAATATAAATTAAATTTAAGTTGTTATAATCGATGACTAACCGTACATAAATTAAATTTTATCCTATCCATATTTTATCGAGCTAACCCCTTAATTATAGTTTTTCTTACCCTGATTATCATAATCCATCGATTCCTCCACTATAATGGAAAACCCATTCATAAGTGATTATTGAATTTAAAATAATGGGTAACTTGTTGTTCTTTTCAAAATTTCTTTTGCGTGTTAATTTAGAATCTTTTGTTTATCCATATTTGTATACTTTGATGTATATTTGTTGTTAGTTTTAATTTCAACGAAATATAAGATTATTTACAATTAATATTGTCAAAAATATGTGTAACACCCCGAAATTTAAACGACAATAAAGAGGATAAATTAAATAATAATTAAATATTTAGAATTAAGGGAAATGGACTGCACAATTGCGTCCGTTTTGAAATTCTGGTCAAGATGGACATTTGGTTTGCGTAAAACAGACACCGTATGGAGAAATTTTGAGAGTTTTAAGTTCGTATACGCGTAGAATATATATATATATATATACATGAGTCAAAGACGAGTCAAAATTTTATCCAGAACAGTTCAAATTCGTAAAATGAAAAGTGGCGGCAGATTTCCCGCTTTAGGGGGTCGACCCCCCTTAAGGGGTGTCAACCTATGGGTCAACCCACCCACAGAGGTATCGACAACCCTAGGGCTGATGTGGCAGTCGGTTTCAGGGGGTCTGGCAGTTGTATATACATGGCCATTTCTCATATTCTCTTCATTGAGAATTTATGGTGGCCAAACTCTGCTGGTATCTTAACTGAATTGCTGTTAATTGCCTATAACTTTCAGCTTTGCAAATCAAATTCTGACATTCAAGCATAGATTCAACACCAACTTCTTTTCTATCTTCTTAACAATCCAAATACTATGAGTTGGTTACTTTTAGGTTTAAATGAATAAAAGTAATTTGTGAAAGACTGTGATTTGGATATGTTGTAAACTATGAATCTATGCTAGTGTTAAATCTTATACTATGTCATGATAGATCTACTTCTCTAGATCTAATTCAATTGTGGTTATTCTATTATGTCGCCTTTGTGGATCTTGATTAGTAACTATATTGTGGTTAATGTTAATTTGGGCAGTCACAACATTGGTTAGATCTAATTCTTTATGTAAATCACCTTTCACCTGTCATATTGTGGTCAATTTAGATAGGTTATAAATTGGACATGTGAATCCATATTTAGATCTAAACATGCTATTATGTCATCCTAATTATGTGGACATTCTATGATGTAGATCTTAATCCCTATTTGTTAGATCTACTTTTACCTATTAGATCTGTATTATGTGGACACCTAAATTATTAATCAGATCTAGTTTATTATATGGATCCCCTTGTGCTTCTCATATTAGATCTGAACTCGTCGGACATCTAAATTAAATTTAGATCTTGTCACGTTCATCTTATCACCTTTGCTATGTAACAACTAGTTAACTGCCATAAGTTCATTAGATCTATGCTTATATGTTCACCATGTTGGTATATGTTTATGCTAGTTATGTTAGAATATTCACCTATGTCATATTTCCATTACCTTCCTTTTTATCGTTTATGATTAGGCTATTATTTAGCCTATACATGTCGTAAATTGTGCGAACACGCTGGTTAGGGAACGAGGAGGGAAAAAGGTTAATATTGGCATAATTTGAATATAAACACGAGTTGGACATATAATTAAAAAGGGGGGAAGTGGGGACATAATCACCAAATAAGACATAGGTAAGAATTGGATAAAAATGGAATGTCTAGTAATTACAATCAGCAATTGTAATTGCACTTATGACACGAGGTTAGGTTGCATTAATGGTGGTAGTCTGCCCTGACCCGACCGACATATCCAGCAACCACTAATTTTGAACCTAATGTGAGAGGTCTAAGTGCGCAAATACGAATCGGGCTAAGACACAAGGTTAGGCCCAACTGTGGAATAAGACTGCCCGGACCCGACCAGCATATCTAGCATCCACAAGTTGTAGGCCTAATGTGGGAGGTCTAGCCCATTATAAACCATAAACGGACATGGTAATAAATTGGACTACTTAACCAAATCTAATCCATAGGGATTGTATGATTATGAACTAGTTTGGGTTAAGTAAAATTTGTTGGATAGTGGATGTGTTAAGCAAATCTGGAAGGGGTAGGTAATATTTACATATAGGCGTACAAACTTAACTCGATAAGGTTATGTAATTAAAGACACCTAGTGGTATACATAAATGGAGGAAATAATAAAGTTATGTAATTAAAGACACCTTTAAGGTAAGCATAACTGGTAGAAAGATTGGGGTTATATAATTAAAGACTCCCTTAGGGTAGGTATAACCTGTGGAAAACCTAGTGGGGGATACAAGACAAAGGGGAGAGCTTGTATCATATTGTGTTGGACCCGTTTCAGTCGGTAACCCGGAGTATGTATCGAGTAGAGAACTCCGAGCTAGGTCGGAGGTGGGGCACGCTTACCGACTGATTGTAAGAGATCCAAACGTAGAGGCGGTGTTGGCGGCGCAAACCGACCGGGCCATGTGCGTGCATGAGCCGGGCCGAAGGGGATAAGATGACCGTGACACCAGTAGATAATGGGGATGTGCATATCAGTGAGCGGTTGCCACTTTAGGACATGATACATCCTACTGTGGGGCCGGCACAGAGTATTTACGGAGTAGGGAGCTGATCGGTTAGGGTAGTGATCAGGGTACATTGGGACGTATGCCCTAAGTCTACCACCTTATAGTGGAAGCGATCATCTCATTCTGGTTGTACTAGTAATAGTGCAGAGTTATCATTAGAAGCATATACACCTTATCCTATCTACCTTGTCACACCTGATATTTTTGTAGTGATCTCTTTTATCCACTTTATACGCCTGTAATGCTACTTTTATTTATTTACTTGCTAAAAGTCACTAGACTCGCCAGACTTTATGTCTGACCCTTTTGTTTCTCCTTCTTCCTTCCGTTCCCCCCTCCAGGTTCTCAAGGAGGAAACACTCAGGCTTGACCATGATTCTGCTTACTTTTGCTTGAGCTGCTGATATGTATCGCTCAAGCTCTCATCCTTGTTGCTATGGCTATATTTTGTTCTTGGGGGAATTTTACTTCTTTTATGTACTCTGATATTTTTGAAGTGCAAGACAGTAACTTTTATGTTGTAATGGGCTTTTATGTTTCAGACATGTGATGTTTTTGGACCACGACATCTTATGATAAATAAAGTTTTTATTCCGTTGTTATTCTATATATCTGTCTTGTAATATTCTGTGTCTATTTACCTATAACGCTTCACGAAACTTAATGCATCCCCTTTGTGAGTGACATTAATGGACGAGGGGTGTCACATTTGGTATCAGAGCTGAAGGTTACCAGATTGGATAAAGTTTTTGAAAATTATTTTCAAAAAGGTTTTAAAAGAAAGCATTTTCAAAAAGAAAAGTCTGTTTTAAAAAACACCCCAAAAAGCCATATGTAATATCCTTCAGTCCTTTGTCTTAATCTCTTCCTTTTCCTTTTTCAGCATGTCTGGGGAACAAAACATTCCTAATATCCCAAAGGGCATTACAATACCCAGATGGTTCCGTAGTTATTTGGAGGCCACGGCGCCTGCCGAAGGCCAAGGAAACGTTCCTCCCCCAGCTGCACCAGTCATTCCTCCTCCTCCTCCAAGGGAAGATAACTTCGCCAAGATCTGCAAAGATTTCTGTGCTATGGGAGGGAAGCCATTCCATGGGAATGAGACACTCGTAGAAGCGCGGAATTGGCTCAAGGAGACCAAGGACTTGTTTGTAATCTTTGAAGTAGAGGATAGAAGGAAGGTTCAGTCAGCCGCCTGGCTACTGAAGGACGAAGCCTCATTTTGGTGGGAAGTCACCCAAGCTGGACGTCCGGTGGAAACTTGGGAAGATTTTAGACAGAGGTTCGAAATGAAATTTCTCTCCCAAGCTGAGAGAAGCATGCAGATGGAGAGATTCTTAGCACTCAAACAAGGAAACTTGACGGTGAAAGAGTATGTGAATAAATTCAACCAGCTAGCAAGGTTCGAGTTAGATTTGGTGGATACGCCGCACAAAATAGGTTTGCGGTTTGCTAAAGGGCTAAATGAACCTCTGCATGGGTTAGCCACGTCCCATATACCAATGGAGGCCACTTTTGAAAAGCTTGTCGATATGGCCCTAATGCATGAGGAAGACAAGGGAAAAAAGAAGGAAGCAAAGGCTGAGGAGACATCGCAAAATAGGAAGGTGTGGCCCAAGAAGGGGCAGCAACAACAACAGCAAAAGAATGGAGGGAAGAATGAAAAAGGCAAGGATAAGAGAAAATGTCACAATTGTGGGAAGGAAGGTCACTTGATCAAAGACTGTAAGAGAAGGAAGAACTCTTGTTATTACTATGGAGAGGTCGGACACCTTGCTAGGGAGTGCCCAAAGAAACAGGGATCGCAGGGACAAGGTCAAAGGGCGGGAACTTCTGGAGGGTAGGTGCATGCTCTCGCGACCAACGCTCCTGATAGAGGTAGAAAAAATTTATGTGGAAGGTTTAATTTCTCTTTCAAACCATCCTATTAGAACACTTTTTTATTCTGGTGCTTCACATTCATTTATATCAAGTTTTGTAGTTGAATCTCTGCACTTAATTACTAATATGGTAGTGGATCCCGTAGTTGTTTCAAACCCCATTGGTGGTTCGGCTCATTTATCTATGATTTGTCGAGGTTTGAAAATATCTGTGTTAGGCGTCGAGTTTGAATGCAACATGTATATGCTTGGGTTTATAGGCTATGGGTTGATTCTAGGAATAGATTGGCTTACCACATATGGTGTCATTCTGGATTGTGAGAAGAGGGTCATTAGGCTTCTGACTTGTCATGGGAGGACCCTCGAGATTTCTTGTGACCCACAAGGGTCGGTTATGCTTAGTTTCCTAGAGTCTCTTGATGCATCTATCGATGACTTGCAATCTGTTCCAGTAGTCCAAGACTATTCAGATGTTTTTGACGAGGTTCGGGGTTTACCTCCGAGGCACGAGATCGACTTTCGTATACATTTGGTGGAAAATGCAAAGCCAGTTGCATTGCCAGTGCGCCACATGGCTCCGAGGGAAAGGAGGGAGCTGAGTAAGCAAGTAGGAGAGCTACTTGAGAAAGGGTTTATCAGACAAAGCATATCTGAATGAGGTGCTCCAGTAGTATTCGCGACTAAGGCGGATGGTTCGCTTCGTCTGTGTGTTGACTATAGAGAGCTGAATAAACTCACTAAGAAGAATAGACACCCGCTTCCGAGGATTGATGATTTATTTGACCAGCTTGTTGGTGCCTCGGTATTTTCTCAGTTAGACTTGGCCACGGGATTCCATCAGTTGAGGGTGGCTGAGGACAACATAGATAAGACTGCTTTTAGAACTCCAGATGGTTTCTTTGAATGGTTGGTTATGCCTTTTGGACTGACAAATGCACCCGCCTATTTTGTCGATCTGATGAGTAGGGTGTTTCGGGAGTTCCAAAACAAATTTGTTGTAATCTTTGTTGACGATATCTTGATCTTCTCCAAAAGCGAATAAGAGCATGCCCAACATTTGAGAGAAGTCTTGAAAACTCTCCGTTACCATCAGCTTAAGGCGAAATTCTCCAAATGCCATTTTTGGATAAAAGAGGTGAGATTCTTAGGGCATGTGGTCTCCAAAGAAGGGATAGCTGTAGATCCCGCAAGGTGGTGGCTACGCAAGATTGGCAGATTCCTAAAAATGCAACCGAGGTGAGAAGCTTTCTTGGATTGGCAGGTTACTATATGAAGTTCATTAAGGACTTAGCAAAGATATCAGCCCCACTCACTAGGCTGACGAAGAAGAACTTGGCATTTTAATGGGATATAGATTATGACGTTGCTTTCCAACGACTGAGAGGTATCTGACAACAGCCCCAGTCTTGACCTTTCCCGACGGGAGTAAGGTGTTTACTGTTTACACTGATGCGTGTGGTACAAGGCTTGGTGCGGTTCTGATGCAAAAAGGGAAAGTAGTATGTTACGGGGGTAGACAGTTGAGAGTTCATGAAAAGAACTACCCCATCCATGATCTAGAACTAGCTGCCATAGTATTCACATTAAAGACGTGGCGTCATTATTTACTTGGAGAGAAGTTCGAGTTATACACCGATCATAAATCTCTCAAGTATCTGTTCTCGTAGAAAGACCTCAATTTAGGGCAACAACGGTGGATGGAGTTTCTAGCTTCTTATGATTTTGAGATTGCTTACACCCCTGGCAAGGGTAATGTAGTGGAAGACACACTAAGCAGGTAGAGAATGGCCTTGAGTCCTCTGTTTGTGGAAAGAAAGAACTTGGATTTCATATCAGCTTCTGATTTTAGACCCTCCATTGAGATTTTGCCTAATTTGTTTGCATCCTTGGACATACGACCAACTCTTATGGACCAGATAGGAGCTTCGCAATAAGGTGACCCACATATTTTAGACATCATGGAGAAGCTCAGAAAAGGGGAGACTTCTAGTCACCTCAGTAGATATGCCATAGATGAAAAGGGGTGGTTGCGACGAGATGGAAGGCTTTGTGTTCCTCAAACTGGAAGCTTGATAAGGGCAGTCCTAGAAGAAGCTCACCATTCTAAGATGACCATTCATCCAGGCGGTGATAAGATGTGTAGATACATGAAGAGGGTTTTCTTCTGGGCTGGGATGAAGAAAGATATGGCCGAATTTGTTTCCCAATGTTTAGTTTGCCAGCAAGTTAAAGCTGAGCAAAAGAAGCCCGGTGGATTACTTCATCCTTTGGAGGTTCCTCAGTGGAAATGGGAGAGCGTCTCTATGGATTTCATAGATGGTTTGTCTAGATCAAAGAAAGGCAACACCAGTATCTGGGTTGTGGTAGATAGACTCACTAAGAGCGCTCACTTTATTTCAGTTAAGAGTAAGAGGATGGCATCATGGTTGGCAGTAATTTATGTTCGTGAGATAGTTTGTAACGACCCGTATTTTACGGTATAATAATTTATTTATTTATTTATTTATATAATGGTTTATAGAATTTAATAGTTGTTTAATTAAATAATATTGAATATTTAATTAATTTAAATAATATAATAATATATTTAATTCCGAAATAGTCGGAAATAGTGAATTGACAATATAATGTGAACTGGACAATTTAAAATATTTAATTCAGCTTAGAATTTGAATTAGAATAACGAATATATTATATAAACGATAGTTGAACGTATAATTATATTATAATTATAATTATAATCGAGCTTGAAATGGCGCGGTAATTCGCTATTTGGCGATTTGAACTTCAACTAAATATACAGAATCCGTTTTAAGTCGGATTTCTATGAAACAAGAAACGTCCGGAGCTGGTGAAGTATATATTTCTAATGGAAGAGAAAAATCTGGATTTCATTGTGTAGATTTTGATTTATGTCCAAATCAAATATTCGAAAAGTCGCTATGGAATTCCTTTATAATTTATAACGATATATAAAAGGAATTTCAATATAAATTGAATATCGATTCAACCGGGATTTTGAATATCGAGTTGTAAATCCATATATATTTATTCTGGAGCTGTATGGTATTCTATTGTGAATATATACGATAATATTTATATTTAAATATTTAATTTAAATGTTTTTAAATATATTTATATATTTAAATGGGTTATTTAGAGCTTTAAAAATAGCCCGTTTTGCAAACAAACTCCGTTTTCGACGAAACCAATTTTGTTGGATCCGTAACATTAAATTATTGCTAAATTTCAATTTCTGTGATTTTTGAAGTCACTGTGTGGCCGTACGGATTTTTAATGTGAAAAACAGTCAGTATTTCGACGGCTAAAAATACGTTGTGTGAGCAAACGGAGTCGGAATTCGACGAAACCAGTTTCGTTGGGTCTGTAATGTCGAATTGTAGTTGCATGTCCAGTTTCGTGATTTTTTGGATACCATATGTGACCACAGGGATTTTTAACAATGAATACAACAAGCGGTTGCTTAAAAGTCAATATAAAATCAAATATAAAAATATTATATTTCTTCTATAAAAACACCTTAATTCTTCTAACCTAATTTACTTCATTCCTCTGGTCAAAAACTTGCGCCGCCATCATTTTCTTCAAACCACATATAACGTGAAGAACCAAAAATCAAAACAATTCCAAACAACACCAATAAATCTCAAAAACTATATAGAAGGATCGAGGAGAGCAAAAGCTGCATCTTTGTTTGAATTTTATGTAGCTCGCACAGTTTTCTGAAGCTCGAGAAAAAAAATACGGTGAGCCTAGGTATACGAATTTTGGGAAATTCAAGCATTAATTCGAATTATTGATATGGTATTGGAGTTATCATACCATTTAGCATCTGCAAAATGATTTCAGTGGAATCCGATGTTGAAAGTTTGGGAATTTACGTGAATTTGTGGTTCGGTACATCACTGTAGGGTTTGACTGAAACTGGAGAACGATGAGGTGATTTTGGGGGTTCGAGCTTAAGATGTTTGATGGCAGAAGGTTACGGTTTTGGACAAGAAGGGAATGGAGGCGGCGTTGGGTTGAGCTGTGATGTGAAGAGGGAGAGAGGGGCGTTCGAAGGTCACGGTTATAGGGAAGAAGATGAGGAGTTTGACGGGTTTTTATTTTTGAAATCCTGGAGTAATCGGGGAAGTGTATAGGTTCGTGAATTTCATTGGTTGGAACAAATAAAGTTGGAAGGAGAAAGTTGTATGCTTTCAACTGGAGACCTGGAAGGAGTAATCGAAAATTACTTTTGGGTTAGCAGGGTAAAATGCAAGCTCACAATGTAGGCCGAGGCTGAAGAGTATAGTATGGGGAGGAGTCGAGCTGGACCTTGGGAGTATGGAATAGGAGAGGAGTTGATGAGAATTTAAATGGTGTTATTGGATTGATGAGTTATGAGGAGGAAGATGGCATGAGGTTTACGGTTGGTGAAGGAAGTGAATACTGGAGTCGGGTATTCGAGATGGAGAAGAAGGGTACCTCTGTACATGGGTGGTCAGGGTGTTAAGTTGAAGTGCGAGCTGTAGTGTGGGAAAAAGCTTGGTGATAACAGGGGGTACCAAACGTTCAGGTGAAGGAGTTTTTCAGTAAAGATGAAATACAAAGTGATATTTGGTTAATTGCTGAAAATGGGTGAATCGAAATATGCTTGGAAAGGAGAATAGTGAGAATGAAGGTTAATCAACACTAATTGGTAATTGAGGTGAATAATATTGAGATAATTAACTTGTTAATTAATCATTATAGAAGTATAATATAATCAAAATCTTATAACCATCGTATATTGTTCGTGTATTATCAGAATCAAACAAATCTAGTCATGTTGGAATCGTATCAGAAATTACTACGATTACAAATTTGTTTGGAGCGATTCAGAGACCATTGGAATTTAGGGAAAAGGAAAATGCCTGAATTGAACTATCGGCAGGTTATCGTTATTAACGATGATCGTCCAAGTGAGTAAAACTCACCTACTCTACCAGCTCATATTTTTATAACGTATATTTAGAACTGATAAATGATGATTGATTGCTGTGTATTGACTGTTTGGTTGAACTGCTAAGTAATTGGTTGAAATTATAGATCAGGTTATATATATATATATATATATAAATATAAATTGATTCTGTTTAGCGGAATATTTCATAGTGAAATGAAATTGATGTTAATTATATTGTTTAACATCTGTGGATGCAGGAAAACAGGTCGAAGGAATCCAACTGGATTCCTCAACATTTATAATACTCTTCTTTTCATATATTGTAATATATATATAATCTGTGTTGATTATGTGTGTTTGAATGATATCAATCATTGTTATTTGGTATTTTAAATACCGTAAGAAATACTGGGATGTAGAAAAAGGGGAATTTCAAAGTGTATTTTGAAAATAAAGTATTTATATAAAATCAATGGATTTTATATATAAAAGTAATATTTGTGAAAACAAATAGAAAAGGAAATATTTGTAAAACATTTACAAATAGAATTGAAAAGGAAATATTTGTAAAACATTTACAAATAGAATTGAAAAAGAATATTTATTTGTTAAATAAATAAAATTATAAATGGAAATATTTATTTGTTAAATAAATAAAATTTTAAACGGAATATTTATTTGGAAAATAAATAGGATAAAAAAAGGAATTAACGAGATATAAAAGAGTTATGAGAAGATTGTTTAAAGTGGATGTTGAATAGAGTTATTAAATAGAGTTAATTGAATAAAGTTATCAAATAGAGTTAATTGAATAGAGTAAATCAAATAGAGTTAATCGAATAGAATTGATCAATTAGAGTTATCAATTAGAGTAATCAATTAGAGTTAATTGAATAGAGTTATCAAATAGAGTTAATTGAATAGAGTAAATCAATTAGAGTTAATTGAATAGAGTAATCGATTAGAGTTAATCGAGTTATAGTTAATCAAATTAGGGTAAATCGACTAGCGTTAATCGAGTTAGAGTTAATCGATTTAAGTTAATCGAATTAGAGTTAATCGATTTGAGTTAATCGAGTCAGAGTTAATCGATTTGAGTTAGTCAAGTTAGAGTTAATTGAATAGAGTTAATCAAATTAGAGTTAGTCGGATTAGAGTTATTCGAATATAGTTTATTCGGAAGAGAGAGTTAATTGAATATAATTTATTCGAAAGGAGTAATCGAATATAGTTTATTCGAAAGGAGTAATCGAATATAGTTTATTTGAAAGGAGTTATCGAATATTAGTTATTCGAAAGGGTTATCGAATATTAGTTATTCGAAAGGGTTATGAATATTAGTTATTCGAAAGGGTTATCGAATATTAGTTATTCGAAAGGGTAATCGAATATAGTTTATTCGAAAGGAGTTAATCGAATATAGTTTATTCAAAAGGAGTTAATTAAATATAGTTTATTCAAAAGGAGTTAATTGATAGGAGTTAATTGAAAGGAGTTAATTTATTAGAGTAATCGAATTAGAATTAATCGATTAGAGTTAATCGAATTGGAATTAATCAAATAGAGTTAATATAATAGAGTTAATCAAATAGAGCTAACTGATAAGAGTAAATTGATTAGAGTTAATCGAATAGTGTTAATTGAACAGAGTTAATCGAATATGGCTATTCGAAGAGAGATTATCGAATATAGTTTATTCGAAGGAAAGAGTTATCGAATAGAGATTTATTCGAAAGAGAGTTACATAAGGAAGTTTGATAAAGGGTTAAAAGGTGAACCTTGTCTGTTTCGAAGTTAGAAATGTTGTTCAGTTAAGGTCTGAGAGGTAGTTGTACCCCAACTTGATTGACTTCCTTTTTAACTAAGGAATGGTTAAGGTTTGATAGTGAAGGTTGGTTAAGTAAATTTAGTTAATGAAGATAACGGTTTGAGTTGGCATAGCGATGTTTTAGTTAAACATCTGTTTGAACCCAAATGGAGGAGCTTTGGAAATGTTTTCCAAATAAGAATCAGAAATGTTTCCTAATATAAGAAAATAGAAATGAGAGTAGAAATGGAAATGTTTTCCAATGTTAATAACGTATATTTTCTAAATTTAGAAAATAAGAAACATTGAATATATGGAAATAGGAAATGAAAAATGAATAAATCAATAAACTAAGGAGATAAATGTTCAATGATGATTGATCAATATAATTTCCATCTGGAAATAATATCATTGTTTGCACACGTGTTTTTCTTTAATAGTTAACTCACCGACTATCGAAGTTTTTGACCATTTTTCCGTCGTCAATACCGAGAGACCATGTAACGACACGCATTTTGCCCGACCTTAATCAATCTCTAGATCGATCAAAATCGTTCAAAACCCGCATACGTTAACTTTGGGAATACAATACATTAGAACAATAACAACAGACTTTTATAAACATCATAATAATGTTACATCAGAGTACAAAATATCAGAGCACATCGATAAGTAAAATACAACGGAAGACTTATTACAGTAAATTAATACAATACACAGCGGAAGACTTTCTATGCTCTGGACACAGCTTTAGGCTTCGATCCAGAATCCTGCTCAAGAGATAAATATCTGCAAAAAGCTACTCGATTGCCCGTGTGGAAAAGAGGGCACCCGAGTTTGCAAAGCGAAACAAACTACGAGTCAGTCATGGGACTGGTGTGAGAAATCTAACTTAACTAATCTAATAATAAGGCTAATCACAGGACCACACCACTAACGCGGAACGGGTTTACTCCATTGGATTGTCAGTGCATAAAATAAAGTAGATCGTTAAACAACGCAATGCCTTTTATAAAAATGAAACCATTATAAGACTCAAGCCCCATCACACAATGCAACGCAAACCGGAGGATAGAGTTTTACCTTATAATGGTCAAAATTGCTTGATATGATAAAAACGGATTTGATATTATTACTAGTGTATATATGTTTCAAAAACATTTCAATCATAATGTATCAATCATAGACGGCATAGTACCCCATCCTACTATGTCGCCATACTAGTTCTACAATCAAAACTGCATGGTGTCGTATTGGAGATTGGGTTTCCATCATGAATCGAGGCTAGGGATCGTCCTCTCCGATTCGAGATACTCTAGCAAATGCCTCAGGATTCCCCGTAGTGAACCCTTGGAGCGGTAGGGCCGGTCCACATCTACGTTAGTGGATTAGTTATGCCTGAACACACGCTTCCCGGTCCTTTTGGACCTCTAGTATGACCACTTCCGGCCTATAAATCCGAGGTACCTCATAATCCATCATCCACATAAGTAAAATGTCAGGTCTGGTAGGTCACTGACACCACTCTAGCTAGAAAGAAACGTGTGCACTCCCTACGGTCCATATCCCGTTTTTGACTCATACCGAGGTGTGAGGCTCGCGAAGTCACGCTATACACAAAGCTATGCCGAAATAGGTTATGCTTTGATCATCAACCAGTAGGCCCTGCTTTTCAACAAAAGCCTTGATCCATGCATCTTGGCATGCCACATTGTCAATCCATACCATACCATTGATTCCTGTCAATAAATAACCTCTAAGCTCGTACGTCTTAGAGT
The DNA here is from genome assembly GCA_030737875.1 of Allium sativum. NCBI lineage: Eukaryota > Viridiplantae > Streptophyta > Magnoliopsida > Asparagales > Amaryllidaceae > Allium > Allium sativum. The sequence goes on from CM060910.1 coordinate 55,307,589, forward strand.
AGGGTGTTAAACACCAAACCGATATATATTTAGCAGAGATCAACGAATACAGTCTAAAGGAATACAACGTCAGACATACAATCCATTTACAAGTTCATTCTGGGTCTGAACGAAACCGGAGGCACCTCATGCCTCACATATCCGAACAATCAAAAATACGTCCGGACGGCTACCCCTGACTCCCCTTCAAGGTAGCTACTCCAATCATGGGCCTTAGTAGCAACACATCCATTCGATGTGAAGATCGTCGGTCTTCAATCATCGTCTTCAACTCTTCGACTTAGATCGTCGTATATTCATTTGAAATGAGATTGAACTCGGACCTTTCAAATGATTCTCGCATATATATATTTAAAAATCATTTCATATCGTTATTAGCATTAGATAACGATTTATCACTATTTTTATCTATATAAAAATAACGATATTCATTTAATGATGCTACGGGTCAATCGGCGGCCCTATCGCTGTTTTCAATCAATATTAATTTACACATTTCTTAAAATCTAACCGTTGGATTTTAACAAAGTTTATATCGTTGGAAAAATCTTCCCAAAGCGGTCCTAACGGTTCCGGTTTTGGGAAAATCCGACGGTTGGATCTTTCGGTATAATCGTTTAAAGTTATGATTTCGAAATGCGAACTACCGCACGCGATTCGTTTAATTTTAATATATATATATATATATATATAAATCGTTTGGCGATTTCAACTACTAAAATCTATTTTTTTATCGCATCTAAAATGTCGATAAAAACATAACATTAAAATATATTCTTTTTATTGAGTATAAAACATCAATAAAAATGTCACTTTTAAAATCTATTCTTTTATTGTCTCTAAAATGACAATAAAAATGCTTCTTTTAATTCTAATCTTTTTATTGAATATAAAATGTCAATAAAAATGAAAATTTTAATCTAATCTTTTATTTACATCAAAAAATGCAAATAAAGATGTAACTTTTTAATCTATCCTTTTATTTACATCTAAAATGTAAATAAAGATGTAACTTCAAATTTATCCTTTTTATCTACACCTATAATGTAAATAAAGATGTCACTTTAAATCTATTCTTTTTATTTACATCTAAATGTAAATAAAGATGTCACTTTAAATCTATTCTTTTTATTGTCCCTAGAATGACAATAAAAATATAACTTTTGATTCTATTCTTTTATTTACATTTTAAAATGTAAATAAAAATATAACTTTTTAATCTATTCTTTTTTAGCTAACAAAAATGTATGTTTTTGTCTATTCTTTTTAACTAACCAAAATGTATACTTTTGTATAACTCTTTTTAACTAACAAAAATGTATACTTTCTTTTTAATGGACAAAAATTGTCTCTTTCTTTTCAATGAACAAAAGGTGTATCTTTTTGTTTAATCATTTTTAAATGAACAAAAATGTTTCATCTTTTCTTTAATCCATTTTAATGATCAAAATGTAATATTTCTTCTTAGTGACCGAAATGTATATTTTGGGTTCATTTTTTTTATGACAAAAATGTATATTTTGTCTCATTCTATTTAATGACAAAAAATGTATAATTTTGGTTTCACTCTTTGTAAATGACAAAAATGTATATTTTTGTCTCCTTCTTTTAAATGACCAATAATGTATATTTCTAATTCAACTATTCTTTTTATTAAATATAAAATGTCAATAAAATGTCGCTTTAAAATCTATAAATGTACTTTTTTTTATTTTCATGTTTTTATTTACATCAAAAATGTAAATATAAAAATGTCGCTTTTCAATCCATGTTTTTGTTTACATCTAAAATGTAAACAAAGATGTAACTTTCATTTCTATGTTTTTGTTTACATCTAAAATGTAAACAAAAATACAACTTTTATTTCTATGCTTTTGTTTACATCTAAAATGTAAATATAAATGTTAACTTTTAATCCATGTTTCTATTTACACCTAAAATGTAAATATAAATGTTAACTTTTAATCCATGTTTCTATTTACACCTAAAATGTAAATATAAATGTTAACTTTTAATCCATGTTTCTATTTACACCTAAAATGTAAATATAAAATCAACTTTTAACATTTCATGTTAATGATATTTCTTTTATGCTAACATTTCATTTATTCTCATATACAATAAAAATGTAAACTCTTTATTTCATACACAAATTCTAATGTGTATATTTACCATAAAAAATGTCTTTTTAATCTATATAATAAAATCCCTTGGTAGGACAAACCAAGAGACAAAGAGCGGTTATGATTTAATTTTGAGATTACATCAAATGGCCAGAAATTTGACACCTTGCCTTCCATCATATTTAACTGAATGAACGCATGCTTTCTTGCACCCACTACTATTATTTTCTCCACATTTTTCTCACCGCATGTTTCTTTTCCACGTTCATTTCCTCTGCTCCGCATTACTTTCTTCCTTCAATTAGGTACTTCCTCATCTCTCTTCTACCCTTTTGCATATTAGAAAATTGATTTTTCTTTCGGATTCAAATTTTCTTCACGCTCAGATTCTAGATTCCATGGCTCACGAAATCGTATCCCTTCTCCGCCTAATTTGAACCATGTCAGGTATTTTTTTTTGTAATTTATAATTCACGCTCAGCTTCTAGATCCCATAGCTCACGAAATCGTATCCCTTCTCTGCCCATGTCAGGTTTTTTTTTTGTAATTTGTAATTATGTTTGTTGGAGCATTCATAGCAGATTTTTCTATCTTGATCTCTTTAATCCAAACGTTTTTGACAAAGACATCAGCTGGATATTGAATTTTTAAACTTATACTGTGAGCATATTTAGTGGTATTGATCAGAGGTTAAAATAAAAGCTGACTGATGCAACCATTTGCTGAATTGGTTGGAGTTTGCTTACTACCCAAATGGTTTTTTTGACATTGTGTGTCAAAAAAATTGTTCAGACAAGGAAACACGTCTGCTTTAATTTGCCATTTTTTTTTTCTCCTCCCTTAATGTGAATCTTTCCTGGAAATGGACTTTATTTGTTGCAAGGAATTATCAAGAACACTGACTTGATTTGGAGATGGTTTGCTTTCATTCTCTCAACGAGAAACATATCCTATAACATCGTCTTTCATATAAATTTTCACTTCCAGCTCAAAGTTTGTGCATCTGTTTTTTTTAGCATCTTACACACCAGTCAATGTATACACAATGCTATGTTTGTGCAAATTCAACATTTGCTTTAATATACGAATGTTATATATAATCAATGGACATTTATATTTATGTAATTTTAACCTTTTCGCTCTTATATACAAACGTTAAATATTCAACATACATTTAGTGCTATATTTTTGCAAGTTCAACATTTTCACCCATAGAATGTTATTATAACTTTATTTCAAAAGATTGAACACTGATTTGTAAACAAGTATTAAATTCCAATTATATCAGTTGACTAAATGTTATTATGACTTTATTTCAAAAGATTGAACACTGATTTGTATACAAGTATTAAATTCCAATTATATCAGTTGACTAATATTTTGAGCGATGATTAGCACATTACTTGCAAAAATAAAGTTACATCTTCAACATTTATAAATTTCAAAATTGTTTCCAAATAAATCTAAATTTCGTAAATTTCAAAAACGTTATTATACCTTCTTCTTTTTTTTTTTTTTTTACTTTTTCTCTATACACTACAAGAAAAACCGAGATTAGCGACAGATTTTTAGCAGAGGAAAATTCTGTCGCTATTTAGCGGCGGATTTCCGTGGGCTTTGTAAGAGAAAATATTTTGGATTTTATATGTCATCTTATTATAAATTATTACCGTCGAATACTAATTCTGTCGCTAAATCAATGGAAATTGCAGCTCTTTACCGTCATATAATATTTAACACTAAATTCTGTTGCTAATAGAGTCGGATTACCATCGACATAATTTTGAAGTTATTTCCCTGCAGTTTTCCAAGAGATTTGAAACGAACTTTTACATTTATTATTTATAAAATGTTTTAAATTTGTGTTATTACGTAGAAATTAATTAGTAAATTTAAATTTTAAATAATTAATGTTAATAATACATTAGTAATTAATAATAAATAATAACTATTAGAAGTAAATAAAATTTAATAGTTAATGCTGAATAATTTTTTTTTTGAAAATTAATGCTGATTAATTATTAATTACTATATAATATAAATAAGAGGTAATAGTAATTAATAAAATACATTGTTGTTCGATGTTTTTTTTTGATAATCAATGATTATTTAATAGTCTTTAATAAGATTAATAAATTAATATCAAGAAATTATTAATACATATTTGCTTTTAAGAAATTGATTGGTACGTATTATTTGATAAATAATTAGTAATTAAGAAAAAAAAATGGCCAAAGTTTAAAAATAAGAAGTTAAATAAATATTAAAGAATTTCGAAATTCAAAAAATTCAAACATTACCATACAAGTTATTATTTTCATGCATATTAATGTACTATTAAATAATTAATAAACAAAATGACGCTATTTTTGCAGCAGTTTTTCAAGAGATTTGAAAAGGACTTTAATATTTATTATTTATAAAATGTTTTACATTTGTGTTTTTACTTAGTAAATAATACGTAAATATAAATTTTAATTAATTGATGTTAATAATATATTAATAATAAATAATTACTATTAAAAGTAAATAATATTCAATAGTTAGTATTGATTAATTATTAATTACTATAAAATATAAATAAGAGGCAATAAAAATTAATAAAATAGATTAATATTCGCTAATTAATTAAATTTATTTTAGTAATCAATGATCAATAAGTAATCTTTAATACAACTAAAGAAATTACTATCGAGAAATTATTAATAAATATTTACTTTTAAGAAATTGATTAGTATGTATTAATTAATAAATAAATAGTAATTAAGAAAAACAAAGTGTTCAAAGTTTAAAAATAATAAATTGAATAAATATTAAAGAATTTCGAAATTCAGGAAATTCAAACATTACCGTATAAGTTGTTATTTTTAGAAAATATAAAATTTTATAATATTTAAAAACTTATAAATGATAATTTATTATTTTTAATTATTATATAAAATAAATTACTTTTGTAAATTATTAAATATTACTAAGTTATAATTAATAGTTATAATTAAAAAATAAAATTTATTATCTAGTATCAAAAATATCTTTAGCAACTGTGTAAACGTACCAGTTACGAAGAAACATATCTTTAGCAACTGCATTTTACCTAGTTGCAAAAAACGCTAGATATTGTTAATAATTAGTAACTAAATAATGCCTTGTCAAAAAATGGATAATTAGTAAATAAGTTTTTATCGATAGATCATAATTATCTCTAAAAATTGATTATTAGTAAATAACTTACAATCATTAGATAGTATTGATAGATTATAATTATATTTTATATTTAATTAATTTTTAAAGTTAACTATTTATGATTAGTAAAGTATAGTTAATATTCATTTTACATATAGTAACAAATAAATATTGCCCAATCAAATTTTTTCTTTTGTGTGGAAGAAGTCAAATTTGCTAATTGCCAATCAGAAATGCAATCTTAAACTATTTTGATTTAATGAAATCAATTTTAAGTAATATGGAAATTTGTTAAAACTATTTTGATTTAATCTGTATACATGGAAAGGAAATCAAATCTGTTTGGTCCATAAGTATAAATATCATGGCCTTGTCATATTATTATTTTGATTGGAACCTGATTTGCTGATTGTCCATCAATACTGCTATTTTCAGTCAAATTCAATTTAATTGAAATCGATTTGTATGTAAATTGTTAAAACAGTGTTTTCTGTTTTCATTCTTTGAGTATAAAAACAGAACACATGATTGTGTTTTGATTTTGGACCAATAAAAACTGGACATTGAAATTATAAAACATGAATTAGAGATTCATAAATAAATTCCTTGTTTTAACTTTTATTATATTGATAATTACCAAAATTAGCTCCGGTCAAAACAGATAATTTGTAATTTGTTCACTATACAAAATCAATATATATGATATAATTTTATGAGCAAATTACATATAGCATTAACATATACATATGATATGTTACTGTTGAAATGCATATTGCCTGATATGTTCTGATGTTTTAGCAAAGTTTTGACACTTTGTATTTCAATTATATAAGGCTTTACATTGATATATGGTTTATTTCCTTTTATGCTATCATGTTTTACATACACATATTGATTACTCACATAAATGAAAGGATTATAGTTTAAATATATATATAATATTCAAGCAGTTTGATTATGTTTTGCCAACTGCATATATATATATACACACACACACACACATATATATATATATATATATATATATATATATATATACATATAACAGTATCAAATTAATACGAGATATATAATTGATAATAATAATACCAATAATAAATTTATTATTTAATAATATATTTAATGAATAATTAGTATTTTACATATCATGAAATTTAAAGCTTTTTACAATGAAATTAAATGTACTAGTAGAATTTAGAAACAAATATTTGACACTATGATAAAATCGTGATATAAAAGCTTTGATAAGTTTAGAATTTTATAAAATATTTAGAATTTTAGGAAATTTAATTATGGTAGAAGTGCTGTATTGTATAAAATAAAGTATGAATGCTTCTCAACTTTTTTTTACCTTTTATGCCTTGGAAATATTCAAATTTTCATTTCGGCTCCATACTTAGAAAATTTTGGCTCTAACTGCAAATTTTTGGCTCCAACTGCAAATTTTTGGCTCCAAACAAAACCAAAATTTCAACTTTACCTTTACGATTTTATTACTTACCGTTCTATCCCTTATTACCATCCGCTTCGTCAGATCCGCTTATCAATGTCTTCATCCGCGTCTTTCTTCTCAGAATTATTTTTCCTTATTTTGTTGTTCTAAACGTAAACAAAAAAATTACGTCCTTCTACTTTTTTCTTGTTTTCTTTATAGTGGACATAGCGTTCGATTTCTATTTACTACTACCTTTTAGATCTGGAAGCGGGGAAGATACTGGTGCACAAGACATCAAACATAAACGATGGGCTGGTGATCGAAGGAGGCGGCGAGCTGACGAATCTGGTAGGGTTCTGATGATTACCAAAATAGAGTTTCAAATCTCGATTTTATGTTTCCTTGTCAAAATTGTCTTAAATGTATTAGTTGCAGATCTGGATTTAATATTTCTTTTGCAGTTGCTTACAATTGAAGCTGCAGTACCCTTTCCCTGTTGAGGTGATGTTCACAAGAGATCTGAGATGCACGTTCAACATTGTTCTTGCTTGACTAACAGATGACTGCTATTGTCGCCTGAAATCATGATTTGGAATTGCAATTGTCCATACAAAGTTGGTGCTGTGTCCTTTTATGTTGCTGAGGTGAGTTTCAATACAATAAATATTATGAAGTTGATGCTCTTTGTTCAGGTTTATATGTGGAAGGGCATAAGTCTATTTATTTTCATATGGGTTGTTTAATTGATAATCCTGTCCATACCAGTCGTTTTCGTTGCTTTATGCTCAAATATTAAACTAATTATAATTCTAAGTTTGCTAAATTTCATATTTCACATTTGGAGATTGGAAAAAAATAAGTTGTTCAAATACAATGAATGTAGAATACAATTACACTTGGCTGTTTCAGATGAATATGCTTAAAAGCTAAGGGATTCTCAATCCTACTTTATCCTTGCAGGATAGAAAGCCTAATTTGTTTCTACCAAATTATAAAAGTGCTACCAATGACAGTATTCAAGCTATTGACGAAGAAGATAACACATCGCGTCCTTTCAAACTTCAGAAGAATTTCTTGATGCTTCTACCTGATTAGGGTTATGTTCCTACTCATGCTGATCTTTTGTCATTCTCGACAGTGAGTTTTCTTTTGTGGTTTAATCTTGGTTCAAGATATATTCAAAGAAGTGATTGCTAGGATTGTTTTGGAACTTTTGTTTGGGATATATTTGGTCATTCATGATGTGCTAAGTTTGGAGTGAAGTAAATTTCTTCATTCACTATGTAGAAGCAAGCAAAGCCATTAAGGTCACATTATTTTTATTTTGTCAACTTGGGTGTTTCTTTCTAAAGATGAATTCACCAAGCATGTCTTAAAATAAATTTTAGATTTGTTGGACCAGGTAAATATAGAGTAGCATACATATTTGGATCAGACGATCTACATATGTGAATAAACCAACCAAAGAATTTCTACGATACCTTGTTGGAAGAACCATCCATGGTGATTTTCACCATAATAAATAACTTATCATAAAAATAGAATTCAATGTACATTCAACATTGCTTAATTGGGCATTGAACCCAAATAGTAAGTTTCCAACAAAAATTGAACAGTGAGCGAAGCAAAAGAACAATTCACCATTCATTGTTTTATTTATGCTAATTTGAAGTATGTACACTAGAGTATGTTTGTTTTGCAGGCATGTGGACATCTTTGATGCAAAAAGCAGGAACATGCCACAACAAGTTATGGATTTGAAATGCATGAACTATATTTTGGTTTGTACTTTTTAGTATTGTTTATGAAATATTATAGATGTATTATGTATTTTTGATGTAAGAATGTTTTGTATGTCTATTATCTAATTTTTAATGTCGATTATGAGATGAGTGATTAATATAATACATTGATTATGAGATGTGTATGTTGATATTAATTGTGTTTTATTTAAATTATAATTGTGTATTGGATGGAACACAAATTATGTGTGTGTGTATGTGTGTGTATATATGTGTGTATATATATATATATGTGTGTGTGTATATATATATATATATATATATATATATATATATAGGCAGATTAGAAGGGGAATAGCAGCGGATTACCAACAAAAAAAGAGAGGTAAAGTTTACCTCCATTTAGTTTTCGTCGCTAATCCCTTGGTAATTAGTAAGGATTTACCAATGTCTTTCAGAAATAATAATTTATTATAAATTAATTATCCGTCGGTAAATAGTCGGTATATAAATTAAAATTAAATTAATAAATAAAATTTTATTTTTATTATAAAATTAGTAAAATGGCGAAAAAATGTCGGAAAACACATGCTAAAATCCGTCACAAAATCTGACACAAATATCATCAAGGTTTTTACCGACCAAACAGTTTTGTGGGAAATCCGTCGCTAATGCCTGTTTAGTGACGGATTAGAAGCGGATTCTGCCGCTGCTATTTGCTGTTTTTCTTGTAGTGATAATGCTATAGTTCAAAACCGTTAAATGCAACTTTGTTTTGTTTCTATGATTCAGTTCTTAGTCTTTTGGGTTTATATTATGTTTGTGGTGTTCACAAAGAGCATCCTGGCTCTTCATGATGTGTCTGCTTAATCTTTGGTGTAGGTTTCAAGTTTTTCTTTCATCTCTTGCTAAAGTATGGGTGTATAAATTCTTATCTAATTAATCAGTTTGAACCCCAATAAAGCAGGTACCCGTGTAAAAGTGTTATCCTAAGTAATAAAAATACAAGGTTTGGAAAGCATTTTGATATGTCTATTCTTGCTGGTATTTTAAATCAAAGTATATACTTTCTCCTTTTCACTTTCCTAATTTTCCATTTTTGATTTATAATAAATTGTCGTTTTTACATTTTGTTTCTATATAAATAGCTGTGTATTTGTAATGTACACTCAACTCTATGTGTGTACCGTAAGTTTGGCAAAACGGTTTACATATTCACTCACTTCTTGGATGCATATAATAGTTGTACGAAGAAAGCAAAGTAGTTGAAGCTTATGTACATTCTAACATTGTCCATCAGACTCAAGCAATGTGGAACCGGTTTCTTTTTTCTTTTTACTTTTTTTATTCCTTTTTTTGTGCCGAAAAAACTGAACTCAAAATCGAACCCACCGCCTGTCGTCCATAGCCTATTACCCCCATTCCGAACACAATGGGATATGTTTCGTAGGTTGATTCGATCGTTTGAATCAGTTTCCGTTGAATTTACATTTAAATCACTATATTGAATTTTAAACGTTCATTTCAAATTACCGGGGTCACATACTGTCTCTAAAAATTCCAGAAAAATATTTTCTAGCTTCGTACTGACGATACGGTCCTAACAAAACTAATTTCGTCGAATTTTGAGACCGCATGAAAAATGGCCAATTTCCAGTCGATTAAAATCAACTGAAACTGGTCAAATGCGTTTTCCTATGCCACGCTCACATATTGATTCAGAAAATTATGAAATTTGGAAACTAGCAATAATTTGACACTGCGGACCCAACAAAACTGGTTTCGTCGAGATCCGAGGTCATTCGCAAAATGTCCATTTTTAAGGGCCTGAATTCCACAGCGACTATTCAGAAATTTCAACTGAACATATCTTTTGATTCCCGATATCAAATTTCGATTTTTCGAATTCGTTGGAAAGATATTCACAATTAGATCCTAATGTTTTTGGTTTCACTAAAATCCGGATTGTTTTGCACCCGGTACATTCAATTGAAGTTTGAAATCGAATTATCGAACTACCGCGCCATTTTCAATTCTATTTATAATTATAAATAATTATTTATATTCTAACGACGACGTATATAATATGTATGTCGAATTCTGTTCAAAATAAATTTCTCGTCGATATTATTTAAAATAATCTATTTTAAATAATCAAAATTCGCTAAAATTGCCAAAATAAAAATTTTAAACTGGCCCAGATTTTCGGGTTACTACAATCTCCCCCACTTAAAACTTTTCATCCCAGAAAAGGAATAAAGTCGAAAGTGGTTTGATCAATCAACTCTATGTTCGATCTGGCTTTCATTCTCCAACTTTTCAGTTTCTGAGAATTTTCAAATTCTTCAAAAATTTGGCTAACACCCTAAATTTTCGAAAAATTTCGCCATAACCTCCCCTGCAATGGGAGCATCGGGAAATCTCAAATAGCTTCCCCGGTCCTTCAGATCTCAAAAAGAAAAAAGAAAAAGCCAAGCGGCTAGCCAATAGGCTCATAAAATCATCATCACCCAAACAAAACAGTAAATTATTTATTAAACATGTACCTATTTGTCGGGCAAACAAATTTTATTCTCTGGCTCTAGCCTCCTTGCTATGACTTGTTCAATGATATACATGTATATGCAAGCGAATGCGACCAAATTTTCAATATAATTCAATATGTGATTCAATTAGGTTAAATGGCTAAGAATCAGCAAACAAATAAACAAACAACCCAAACTTCAATCAATTAGTGAATTATCATTTGAAATTCATAACTTTGATATATAGTCAAAAATCTCGTTTTTGATGCCAAATCACAACAATAAGCCCTATCTAATTTTGGTTCTCACACCAGTCAATAGGAAATATATAGAAATCTCACTTTCGTCACTCGAATATAAACACTGATGATGAGGCCTCATCATCAGAATCATCTCCGGGCGACTAGAGCGTGATTCTATATCTATCCAATATATTAAAATTTCAAATACACGTTTGCAAAGCGTATATGCAAAATCTTTATATACTGGACTGTCCTAATCAATATGAAATAAATAATCAAATACGAATAGTTGATTTAGATTTTCAAAACAAAAATTGTTTTTATTTTAAAAATATACTCTTCACACTCGTCCTAGGATACTACTGATCTCATCTCTAACGAGTCATTCTAATTGGATATTACTAATCCAATATCTGATGAATTCTTTCGTACGGTTCTAATATGCCTTGTTCTCTAAGCTTTGTAAACCAAAGCTCTGATACCACGATGAAACGACCCGAACTTCCCCGATCTCTGAAGAGATGAGAAAGAGCGAATTGTTTTGAGAACACGACAAAATAGAACGCAGACGGAAGAACATTTCATTGTATATTACAACAATGCATCAGATTACAAGAATATACAAAGTATAAATGAATATTACACAGAAATATCAGAGATTTAAATTACATTTATATACATCGCAGCGGAAAATAATACAATACTCAACTAGAAGGAGATATACGGATACAAAGCTTTCCGGATATCGTTCCAGCTGTAAACCAGGATCCTGTGAAAATGAATCTGCAAAACCAAAACTACTAGCTGCCCGTGTCAAAATAAGGGCACCCAGAGTTTAGTTTAAAACAATAAACTCCAGGTCAGTCAGGTGAATGGTGTGAGAACTAAAACAGTTAATCTTTATTTTTAAAGTTTGGTAAATCAAGGGACCACGCCATATAACACGGAACGGGTTTCCTCCTGTAACAACCCGTATTTTCAATAACCTGTTATAACATAAATCGAGGCAGAATTTAATTCAAAAATCTGAATCAAGGGAAACGGGCTATGCCATTGCGTTCGTCTCGGAAAAATACGCGAAATAGAGTCCGAGTTTTTGAAAATCGGAGTCCGTATGACCCAGTTAAGGCCCATTGAAGTTTTCAGAAATTTCCATAGTAAAAACAGATTTAAATTTTAAATTAAAAACAAGGATTAGGGCTAATTGGCGTCAGGCGGGAAAAACTCCCGCCAGGACCCCCATGTCGACAGGCATGTCGACTGGGGTCTTAGGGTGTCGACTGCCCTGTCGACAGCCCTGTCGACACGGGGTGGCCAGGCAGTTTTGCCTGGCGCACCATTTTGATTTGGGCTTGGTCTTGTGGCTTGGTTCTAGAGAATTCCTAAATCTGACGGACCTAAACTAACCTAGGGTTAATCCTAGGGCTAAAAACACTCTAATCTTCTATAAATAAGCCCCTAATCCTACCCTAAAACCTCATTATTCATACTAGCAACCAAACTATGTCAAATTGAATTATCAAATGGCCTCCACCTAAGAACCCTAGTCTCCACCCTCTTCAAAAATCATTTCTATGAAGGTTTTGATGTTCGTACAAGCATTTCTAAGTTGTATGAATGATCATTAGCTTGCATACATCATCAAGTTGCAAGCTTTATTTGCTAAGCTAGAGTTTTTGGGATTTTTGTTAATTGGAGCTTTGTTTTGGGTTTTTATATGCTTGCATAAAGGGCTTTTCAATCTTTATTAGTGGATTTGTGTCTTCATAATATTTGTAAGCCCTCTTACCTTCATTTTAGAAACTTTAAAGTTAATGTGTGATGAAAGTTGAGATTTATGCAAGTTCACTATGCTATGTTGTGCATGTTTAATAAGTTATTCATGCTTATGCAAGTTCTCTATGCTATGTTATGCATGTTTAATAAGTTATGCATGCTTATGCGAGTTCACTATTCTATGTTATGCACGTTTAATAAGTTATGCATGCTTATGCGAGTTCAATATGCCATGTTACACATGTTTGATGAGTTATGCATGTTTATGCAAGTTCACTATGCCATGATTTGCAAGTTTAACAAGTTATGCATGTTTATGCAAGTTCACTATGCCATGATTTGCAAGTTTAACAAGTTATGCATGTTTATGCAAGTTCACTATGCCATGATTTGCAAGTTTAACAAGTTATGCAAGTTCACCATGCTAAGTTATGCATGTTTATTATGATATGTAAGATTTATCATATATGTTGTGCCAAGTTCCCTCTTTCTATCCTTTATGCGTTATGACGAATATGTAAGCGATGGAATGACGTTGGGAAGGGGTTTTTGGGTAAAACTTAAAAATACATGAAAATATAAGATTGGGAATTTACCTATTAAGTTAGGTCTACCCCTTGGGAATTTACCTATTAAGTTAGGTCTACCCAAGTATTTGTTAAAACTTGTAATTATGGGTTGAAAATAAAGTGGACATGACACTTAGAAAACATGTGTGGCCAACTCGAGGTTGGGTTGAGTTTGTAGCGTAAACCTACCCGGAACTGACCGGCTTAACTAGTTGCTACAAACAATAGGACCCAATGTGAGAAGTTGGTCATGCGTACCTGGGACCCGAGGTTAGACCAAGTTGTGGTGTAAAGCTACCCGGACCCGCCCGGCTTAACTAGTAACCGCAACAAAGTCTAATGTGAGAGGTTAAGGTACAATTAAATTAATGCCTCATGATTAGGGTTAAGTCATGGCCCACTAATACTCAACCAATTTTGGGGATACAAGGGATTAAATGGGGTTAAGTGGTGAACTGTTGGTTACACTTAACTAATTTAAGCCATGATTAGTGAGGGGTTAAACCACACTTAACCCTCTTAGAAAACCCTAGCAACGTGGTCTGTTCCAGCAGTAATCCCAGTTTGGTATCATTCACAACCCTAGAGGCTAGGCTAGGGCGGGGCACGATTACTGGACTGATGTAAGCGACCAAAGCGACGGCTGAGTGGTACAGCGGTGCGGGTCCAGGCGGGCTACGGACGTGCACGTAGTCCGGTGTTGGACAAACTCGAGGCACGGGTACCAGTAGGTTTAGACTGTGCATTATTGCTTAAGTGTCTGGGGTTGACACCCGAAGGCTTGATACACCCGAAGGTGGACCCAGCACAGTCTGACTACAACCATGGTGGGCCGTATGGATACCAACACTTGACGTGTTAGGATTATAGGGAGCCGATCGACTAGACCGTTGGGCTGGGCCTTGCATTAAGGTCACCTCATGTTATTGGGCCAAAGTTTGGGCTGAGGGATCAATACCTGTCATGTTAGTTTGCTAGTACACTGTGGTGCAAAGCTTAATCTTCTTTATGTGATGTCACCTTTATCTATTGCCAGTATGTTCATCTCAGTTTCCATCATGATGTTAACTTTATTAGTTTATAGACTGATCGTAGTAGGACTTACCAGTCTTTTTGACTGACCTGTTTTCTTTCGCTTCTTTTCTTCCGTTCCCCCCCCGGTTCTCAGGGAGGGAACATTGGTGCTTAGCTTGGATCGCTTGCTTGTTTGCTGGATAGCTCATGTATGACTGGACATTGAGCTCGCTATGGTTTATCATCTTTATTTTGGGGATAGCACTATGTATTTCAGTATTTCTGTTTATGATGTACTAGACATGTTTATTTTGGAAGTTGACTTTATGATGTACTAAACTTGTTTTGAGATGGTTTGAGATATTCCGCTGTTTTATTCTCACTTACTCTGTTTTACATATATATTTATGCTCTTGTTCTACCTTGATATATCATTATGCATGCTTACCCAGTTCTAACGCCCCCCAGAAGCTAGTGCCCCCAAAAGAGTGACCCTAGTGGAGGTGGGGTGTTACAAGTTTGGTATCAGAGCATATGGTTTACAAGAAAGAACAAAAAGTTTTTTTTAAAAAAAGACTTTTGAAAAACTATTTTCAAAACAAGTATAAAGTATTTTCCAAAGAAAAGTCTAGTATTTTAAAAGGCTATTCCCCAAAAAGCCATTAGCGTTATCCTTCGTTCCCTTGACCTAATCTTATCTTATCTTTCGTTTCAGTATGGCTGAGAATCTTGCCATTCCGGATGGAGTAAATGTACCACTCTGGTATAGGAGACTTCTAGAAGCTAGGGCGGCAGCCGGCCCCGCAAACCCTACTCCCACTCCTCCTCCTGTAGTTGAGAATCCTACCCCTAATGTCCCTCCTCCGGTGGTTCCTGCTCCTCCTCCTCCAGCAGTTAATATTCCACCTCCCGTTGCTAATGTTCCTCCTCCTCCTGTTGCTGAGGCTCCTCTTCCTCCTCCTCCCCCTCAGCATCCTCAGGTTGAGTTTACGAAGGTTTGTAAAGACTTCAAGGCAATGGGAGGCAAGAATTTCCTAGGCACGGAATCTTTTGTTGAAGCTAGGAATTGGCTGAAAGACACTGAGGACTTGTTTGCTATCTTTGGGATTGATGACGAGAGGAAAATCTTATTGACAGTGTGGCTTTTGAAGGATGAAGCAGCCTGTTGGTGGGAAGTCACCAATGGGACGAGGCCCGTTGAGACTTGGGCCGATTTGAGGGCTAGATTTGTGGCCAAATTTCTATCTTCTACTGAGGCGAATTTACAGATGGAGAAGTTCATTGCATTAAAGCAAGGTGATATGTCCGTCAAGGAGTATGTGAACAGGTTTAATCAGCTGGCCCGTTTTGGTTTGGATATGGTGAACACTCCTGAGAAGAAGGCTCTTCGATTTGCTAGAGGGTTGAATGAGCCGCTGCAGGGTTTGGCGATGTCACATATTCCGCATGGAGCTACTTTTGAGAGTTTGGTCAATATGGCTCTACTTCAGGGAGATGGAAAGAAAGAGGTCAAGTCGGGTGATACTCAAGCAAAGAAGACTGATTCTCAAGGCAAAGGCAATCAAGGTGGTCAAAGCAATCAGGGGAATCAGAGCAAGAACAAGAAGGGGAACAACAACAAAGGCAAGGGAAAGTGCAATTACTGTGGTGTGCCTGGACACTTTGCTAAGGATTGTAGGAAGAAGAAAAGGAAGCTTAGTGGTGGATGTTTTTCCTGTGGTGAGACTGGACACTTTAGCAAGGAATGCCCGAAGAAGAAAGGGCAGGCTGGGCCTTCAGGAGGGCAAGTTCATGCTCTCAATACCGCTTCAGTTCCCGATCGAGGTAGTGTTTCTGTTGAGAACCTTGTTTATGTTTCTGATCTTCCAGTTCGTACCTTGTTTGATTCTGGTGCATCACATAGCTTTATTTCATCTGATCTTGTTGATAGCTTGCACCTTAGTACTAGCTTAGTGGATGATCCCGTTTGTGTTTCGAATCCCATTGGGGGTTCTGCTCATCTGTCTATGATATGTGAGGATCTGAGGATCTTTATACTCAGTGTAGAGTTCTTGTGTAGTGCATATGTTCTTGGTTTCAGGGGATACAGATTGATATTGGGCATGGATTGGCTGCCCCGATATGGAGCCATTCTTGATTGTGAGCACAGGGTTGTGAGGCTTGTGACTCGCCTTGGCAACACCTTAGAGATTTCATGCAATCCAAAGGATCCCGTCATGTTGTGCTATCTTGAATCTCTCGACTCGTCAGAGGAAGCCCTTCAGTCTGTAAGGGTGGTCCGAGATTATCCAGATGTTTTTGAAGAAGCTAAGGGGTTGCCCCCTAAACGAGAGATTGATTTTCGCATTTATCTGGTGGATAATGCTAAGCCTGTTTCTTTGCCCGTTCGGCACATGGCTCCGCGTGAGAGACAGGAGCTCAGCAAGCAAGTAAAGGAATTGCTTGAGAAGAACTTCATCAGACGAAGTATATCCGAATGGGGAGCGCCTGTGGTATTTGCTACTAAGGCAGATGGTTCTCTTCGACTCTGTGTGGACTATAGAGAATTGAATAAGCTGACTAAGAAGAACATACATCCGTTACCAAGGATCGATGATCTCTTTGACCAGCTTGTTGGTGCTTCTGTTTTCTCTCAGCTTGATCTGGCTACTGGATTTCACCAGCTCAGAGTGGCTGAAGATAGTATAGACAAGACTGCATTCAGAACTCCAGATGGATTCTTTGAATGGCTTGTTATGCCGTTCGGTTTGACGAATGCACCCGCGTATTTCGTGGATTTGATGAGTAGGGTGTTTCGGGAGTTCTTGAACAAGTTTGTCGTGGTCTTTGTGGATGATATTCTGGTCTTCTCCAAGGATGAAGAAGAGCATGCGAGGCATCTTGTAGAGGTGATGGATACGCTTAGAGCGCATCAGTTAAAGGCCAAGTTCTCCAAGTGTCACTTTTGGAGAAGGGAAGTTAGATTCCTTGGGCATATCGTATCCAAGCAAGGCTTAGCGGTGGATCCCGCTAAGGTGGTTGCAGTTCAGGATTGGAAGACTCCAAGGAATGCAACCGAGGTGAGAAGTTTTCTGGGTCTTGCGGGTTTTTACCGGAAGTTCATCAAGGACTTCACGAAGATATCCGCTCCTCTTACTAAGTTGACGAAGAAGAACTTAGTTTTTGCTTGGGATATGGACGGTGAGCTTGCTTTTCAAAGACTCAAGAGAGCCCTTACCTCAGCACCAGTTCTAGCTTTACCCGATGGTGGCAAGATATTTACCGTGTACACTGATGCTTGTGGCACGGGATTGGGCGCCGTTCTGATGCAAGAGGGCAGAGTTATATGCTTTGGTGGGAGGCAACTTAAGGTGCATGAGAAGAATTATCCCACTCATGATCTAGAGCTGTCAGCGATAGTATATGCACTCAAGGCTTGACGTCACTATCTTCTGGGAGAGAGATTTGAGCTGTATACTGATCATAAGTCTTTGAAGTATCTCTTTTCGCAGAAGGATCTGAACTTGAGGCAGCAGAGATGGATGGAATTCTTGGCGTCCTATGATTTTGATATAGCCTATACCCCTGGCAAGGGGAATGTTGTAGCGGATGCGTTGAGTAGAAAAAGGTTGACACTAAGTCCTCTATTTGTTGAGATGAAGAATTTAGAGTTCTTGGCAACCTTTGATTTCTCTTTGGCGGATGAGTCGATGACCGGTTCTTTAGCATCTCTTGAGCTCAGGCCTACCCTTCTAGATCAAGTTGGGGCTTCGCAGAAGGAAGACCCTCAGATAATTGAGATCATGGATAAGCTGATTCGAGGGGAGACATCTAGTCACCTTGCTCGATATTCTATAGATGATAAGGGTTGGCTGAGGAGAGACGGAAGGCTTTGTGTTCCGATGGTGGAAGACTTGGTGAGGAAAGTTCTTGAGGAAGCACATCGTTCCAAGTTGACTATACATCCAGGCGGTGATAAGATGTATAAAGATATGAAGCGTATTTTCTTTTGGCCTGGGATGAAGAAGGATGTGGCAGAGTTTGTCTCTAGATGTATCATTTGCCAGCAAGTTAAGGCCGGGTCAAGGAAGCCCGGTGGGCTATTGCATCCTCTAGAGGTCCCGCTTTGGAAATGGGAGAATATCTCCATGGATTTTATTGATGGGCTTCCAAGGTCAAGGAAAGGGAACACGAGCATTTGGGTTATTGTAGATAGACTTACGAAGAGTGCTCATTTCATCCCGGTGAAGAGCAAAAGGACCGCATCTGGACTAGCATCAGTATATCTTCGTGAGATAGTACGACTACATGGAGTCCCTTCCAGCATAGTCAGTGACCGAGACCCCATCTTTACTAGTCAGTTCTGGAACAGTTTGCAGGAAGCTATGGGCACAAGGTTGAACCTGAGTACGGCCTATCACCCACAAACAGACGGCCAAACAGAAAGGGTGAATAGGGTACTTGAGGACTTGTTGAGGCTTTGCATTCTGGATTTTGGTGGTGCTTGGGAAGACCATCTTCCTCTTGTTGAGTTTGCATATAATAACAGTTATCAGGCGAGCATAGGGATGGCACCATTTGAAGCTTTATATGGGAGGCCGTGCAAGTCACCTACATGTTGGTGGGAGACTACAGATAAGCTTATACTTGGACCCGACATGATTAGAGATACATCCGAGAAGGTCGAGTTGATTAGAAGACGGATGAAGGCGGCCCAAGACCGACAGAAATCCTATGCCGATAAGCGAAGATCCGATTTGGAGTTTGATGTTGGGGACATGGTTTTCGTAACGGTTTCTCCTTTACGGAATGTGGTCCGATTTGGAGCTATTGGGAAGTTAGCCCCGAGATTTGTTGGACCCTTCCCTATCATAGAGAGAATTGGGAAGATGGCTTATAAAGTGCAATTGCCCGAGAAGCTGTCCGGAGTGCATAATGTCTTTCATGTCTCGCATCTCCGAAAGTGCCTGCATGAGTCCGCTGAGGTGATTGAACCTAGCATTCTTGAAGACGTAGAAGTAGAGAAAGAGGCAACTTTGAGGAAAGCCCCGATTCGTATCTTGGGGACGGAGACCAAGAAGCTAAGGAATCGTGAGGTCAAGCTGGTGAAGGTTCAATGGGGTGAAGCCGAAGAAGACGCAACTTGGGAAACCGAGGAGAAGATGCGTGGGCTTTATCCATTCCTTTTTGAGGGTACACTCTCAATCTCTTTCCTTTATTAGCGTATCTTTCTCTTTGCTATCCATGTTTATCTAGTTATCGTGCTAATCTTGTCATGAGAACCTTAGGTAGAAACCCTTTGGATGAAACATGTGTTTGAGACATGTTATGCTTGATGGTTGCAAGTGGTTGCAAGTGTTTGCAAGTGGTTACTCGTGGATGCATGATACACATTAGGCACTAGATCGGCTCACACACTCCTCATATTGCATGTGCATGAGTGTTTATGCTTATTCTTGGATGAAATTTGTATGCCATCACATGGATGTTGCATATGGATGTAAGATTGAGCACGCATGTAGACATTATACATTATGTTAGGGATTTGCATACATATGGATACATTTCACTAACATATTTTGCATTGATCTTTGCATTAGATAAGTACATATACACACACTTTTGCATATGTTCATACAACATTTAGAATCTTTTAAGGACAATGATTGCTCGTGGATGATGCTTTGAGTAGATGGATGATTGGATGGTAGGATACGTTCTTCCTAACTTGAAGATTTCGGGGACGAAATCCTTTAAGGAGGGGAGAATGTAACAACCCGTATTTTCAATAACCTGTTATAACATAAATCGAGGCAGAATTTAATTCAAAAATCTGAATCAAGGGAAACGGGCTATGCCATTGCGTTCGTCTCGGAAAAATATGCGAAATAGAGTCCGAGTTTTCGAAAATCGGAGTCCGTATGACCCAGTTAAGGCCCATTGAAATTTTCAGAAATTTCCATAGTAAAAACAGATTTAAATTTTAAATTAAAAACAAGGATTAGGGCTAATTGGCGTCAGGCGGGAAAAACTCCCGCCAGGACCCCCATGTCGATAGGCATGTCGACAGGGGTCTTAGGGTGTCGACTGCCCTGTCGACAGCCCTGTCGACACGGGGTGGCCAGGCAGTTTTGCCTGGCGCACCATTTTGATTTGGGCTTGGTCTTGTGGCTTGGTTCTAGAGAATTCCTAAATCTGACGGACCTAAACTAACCTAGGGTTAATCCTAGGGCTAAAAACACTCTAATCTTCTATAAATAAGCCCCTAATCCTACCCTAAAACCTCATTATTCATACTAGCAACCAAACTATGTCAAATTGAATTCTCAAATGGCCTCCACCTAAGAACCCTAGCCTCCACCCTCTTCAAAAATCATTTCTATGAAGGTTTTGATGTTCATACAAGCATTTCTAAGTTGTATGAATGATCATTAGCTTGCATACATCATCAAGTTGCAAGCTTTATTTGCTAAGCTAGAGTTTTTGGGATTTTTGTTAATTGGAGCTTTGTTTTGGGTTTTTATATGCTTGCATAAAGGGCTTTTCAATCTTTATTAGTGGATTTGTGTCTTCATAATATTTGTAAGCCCTCTTACCTTCATTTTAGAAACTTTAAAGTTAATGTGTGATGAAAGTTGAGATTTATGCAAGTTCACTATGCTATGTTGTGCATGTTTAATAAGTTATGCATGCTTATGCAAGTTCTCTATGCTATGTTATGCATGTTTAATAAGTTATGCATGCTTATGCGAGTTCACTATTCTATGTTATGCATGTTTAATAAGTTATGCATGCTTATGCGAGTTCAATATGCCATGTTACACATGTTTGATGAGTTATGCATGTTTATGCAAGTTCACTATGCCATGATTTGCAAGTTTAACAAGTTATGCATGTTTATGCAAGTTCACTATGCCATGATTTGCAAGTTTAACAAGTTATGCATGTTTATGCAAGTTCACTATGCCATGATTTGCAAGTTTAACAAGTTATGCAAGTTCACCATGCTAAGTTATGCATGTTTATTATGATATGTAAGATTTATCATATATGTTGTGCCAAGTTCCCTCTTTCTATCCTTTATGCGTTATGACGAATATGTAAGCGATGGAATGACGTTGTGAAGGGGTTTTTGGGTAAAACTTAAAAATACATGAAAATATAAGATTGGGAATTTACCTATTAAGTTAGGTCTACCCCTTGGGAATTTACCTATTAAGTTAGGTCTACCCAAGTATTTGTTAAAACTTGTAATTATGGGTTGAAAATAAAGTGGACATGACACTTAGAAAACATGTGTGGCCAACTCGAGGTTGGGTTGAGTTTGTAGCGTAAACCTACCCAAAACCGACCGGCTTAACTAGTTGCTACAAACAATAGGACCCAATGTGAGAAGTTGGTCATGCGTACCTGGGACCCGAGGTTAGACCAAGTTGTGGTGTAAAGCTACCCGGACCCGCCCGGCTTAACTAGTAACCGCAACAAAGTCTAATGTGAGAGATTAAGGTACAATTAAATTAATGCCTCATGATTAGGGTTAAGTCATGGCCCACTAATACTCAACCAATTTTGGGGATACGAGGGATTAAATGGGGTTAAGTGGTGAACTGTTGGTTACACTTAACTAATTTAATCCATGATTAGTGAGGGGTTAAACCACACTTAACCCTCTTAGAAAACCCTAGCAACGTGGTCTGTTCCAGCAGTAATCCCAGTTTGGTATCATTCACAACCCTAGAGGCTAGGCTAGGGCGGGGCATGATTACTGGACTGATGTAAGCGACCAAAGCGACGGCTGAGTGGTACAGCGGTGCGGGTCCAGACGGGCTACGGACGTGCACGTAGTCCGGTGTTGGACAAACTCGAGGCACGGGTACCAGTAGGTTTAGACTGTGCATTATTGCTTAAGTGTCTGGGGTTGACACCCGAAGGCTTGATACACCCGAAGGTGGACCCAGCACAGTCTGACTACAACCATGGTGGGCCGTATGGATACCAACACTTGACGTGTTAGGATTATAGGGAGCCGATCGACTAGACCGTTGGGCTGGGCCTTGCATTAAGGTCACCTCATGTTATTGGGCCAAAGTTTGGGCTGAGGGATCAATACCTGTCATGTTAGTTTGCTAGTACACTGTGGTGCAAAGCTTAATCTTCTTTATGTGATGTCACCTTTATCTATTGCCAGTATGTTCATCTCAGTTTCCATCATGATGTTAACTTTATTAGTTTATAGACTGATCGTAGTAGGGCTTACCAGTCTTTTTGACTGACCTGTTTTCTTTCGCTTCTTTTCTTCCGTCCCCCCCCCCAGGTTCTCAGGGAGGGAACAGTGGTGCTTAGCTTGGATCGCTTGCTTGTTTGCTGGATAGCTCATGTATGACTAGACATTGAGCTCGCTATGGTTTATCATCTTTATTTTGGGGATAGCACTATGTATTTCAGTATTTCTGTTTATGATGTACTAGACATGTTTATTTTGGAAGTTGACTTTATGATGTACTAAACTTGTTTTGAGATGGTTTGAGATATTCCGCTGTTTTATTCTCACTTACTCTATTTTACATATATATTTATGCTCTTGTTCTGCCTTGATATATCATTATGCATGCTTACCCAGTTCTAACGCCCCCCAGAAGCTAGTGCCCCCAAAAGAGTGACCCTAGTGGAGGTGGGGTGTTACACCTTCCAAGAACACCAGTGCATTAAACAACAACGCAATGCTAGATAAAGAAAAATGAAGCTATTATAAGACCCAGGTCCTATCACACAATGCAACGCAAGCCGGGGGATAGGGTTTTTACCTTATAATAGCCAAGAATGGTTGATACGTTTAAAAGAGATCATTTTATACCATTATAAGTGTATAGTGTATAAAACAACTTCAAATCAAAAGTATCAATCATTGGCGGCATGAATGCCCCATACCACTATGTCGCCATATATAGGTTATACAATCAAAAACGCAAAGTCACGTAATTGGAAATTGGATTTCCCTCTATGAACCGAGGCCAGGGATCGTCCTCTACCAATTCGAGACTCTCTAGCCCGAGCCTCCGGAACAGCCGCAACTGCCCCTTGGAGCGACAGGGCCGGTCCACCGATGTGGATTATAGTGCCTGAACAATACGTTTCCCCGCCTTTTGGGGCGGAAATGAGCCAACGAATGACTCCATCGGACCCGGATCGTCCGATCAAACCGAGGCGCCTCGCAACAGCAACAACCACACAGGTGAAAAGTATATAAATGTCAGGGCTGGTAGGTCACTGACACCACCCTAGCTAGAAAGAAACGCATGTCCTCCCTGAGGTCCTCTCCCGTTTTTGGTTCACAACCGGGGTGCGAAACTCGCGAAGTAAACGTTACACAAAGCTACGCCACAAAGGCCGTGCTCTGATCATCACCACAAGACTTTGCTTTTCAACAGAAGCCTCGATCAATTGCCACTTAGGCATGCCACACAGGCAATTCACTCCATGCGTTTGATATCCATCAATATATAACCCCTGAGCTCGTACGTCTCAGAGAAGGGCGTTAAGCAAGAGAATAAATTCTCCGCCGCCAAACAGATATATATTTAATAGAGATCAATCACACGGACTAAAATCCAATGTCAGACACACAGTCCATTTACAAGTCCGTTCTGGGTCTGAACGAAACCGGAGGCACCTAGTACCCCGCATATCCATCGATCTCCAAGTACGTCTGGACGATCACCAACTGTTTCCATCTTCTTGGGTGTACAGCCCAATCAAGATCATCAGTAATCACCCAAACGACGTGAAGACCTCCGGTCTTCGACCATCGTCTTCATCTTCGACTTATCGTCGTATCAGTTATTCAGAATGGGATAAACCCGGTCTTTCCGAATAACTCGCGTATATTTTAAATAAGTGTTACACAAACACAACATACGTCTCATTCCAATTCATCAGTCACTAACCGTAAATTAATCAAGAGAATAATTCCCCAAATATTAACCCCGAAGGTCGAAACCAACATCAGATCAATATCCAGAAAACCTTTCTGCTTGGCTAACCGGCAGTTAGTTTCTAAATTTCACATTCATAGGGAAAGGTTACCATTAATTTTATCTAAGATAAATTCCTTGAATTTATTCTTTAATCATCTTTTGAATTTCGATTCAACTAGTCGGGATTAACGAACCTTACCGAAGTAATCATTGGTTTTAATTTCCCAATCCCAACCTATTCATCCCATGAAGTAAAATTGGTAGTACTTCATATCTAACACCACGGTGTTATCGGTAAATTCAATTACCATTTCACGTTCAAATCTAATTAAAGATTTAACTATCGCCTGGAGCAAAACTGGTGATACTCCATTCTCGGTCATTTCAATCTAATTAAAGATTCATCAAAACTCCACTTAGTTTTAACCGTTAACTGGGTTAAAGAATCAGTGTCATTTAAAACATGGTTCACGATAAACCCAAAATCACATTCCATTAATTATCGGGTTAAAGAACGAGTGTTATTTAAAACACTGTCCACGATAAACCCAAAAATCAATATCAATTCAATTTCAATTAAATATTATTTAATTGGTACACTTCATTAAATCTAAATAAAAAGATTTAATCTTTTCTCAACTGGGTTCAAGAACAGTGTTAATGAAGACACCATTCACGACAAACCCAAATCACATTTGATATTCAATACAAGGCTCTGAATAGAAAGTATATCGGCTTATATTCAATATCAAATTCTACGATTAACAAATGTCGTATTGGAAATAACGATATAAATGTATATCTTTCAAATTTCCATAACAACATCCGTATAATCACGAATTCCAACATCGAAATATTCCGAAGACAATTTCGATTCAAATCCACTCCAATGCAATCATTGGAAATTCTGGTTATTTTTAAAACCCTTTTCAAATTCAATTTATTTATTTAAAAATAAATAGAATTTTAATTCTAGTTCAAAACTAGTTCATTTCGATAAAAATCTATTTTTATCTTTTCAAATATGGAGTTTTTCATCCCAATCCTTTCTAAATCATTTCTTATGATTTTACACAAATTATTACTATTTTTAATAATTTTATCAAGGCCCGTACAGTCGATTTCCATCAATGGCCATCGAACTGCACTTACAGCGACCTTTTTCAAATTTGATTTGGACATAATTCCAAATCCAACCCTTAGATTTCAAATTTCTAGTATTCGTTAGAAAGCTCTTTTCGATACGAACCCAACGGTTCCGGTTTCAGGAGAATCCGACGGTCGGATCTCCCGCAATGTCCATTCGAAGTCAATGGTCGAAATTCGCGAACTACCGCGGCGCGGCGCGTTCTATTCAGGCCATTATATTATATATATAATATATATATAATATATACTTCGTCGATTTCAATTTAAAACGTGCTTTATAAATCGTTTTAAATTAATTTTCAAAATGGTTTCAACTTCATATTCAACTTCAAATAAAAATTGAATACTCCAATTTAAATTCATTTTAAATTGATTTCAATTTGATTTCAATTCAAATTGATTTCTAATTCAATTTCAGTTCGTTTTCAATTCAATTCGAATTCATTTCTATACCATTTCAATTCGAATTCATTTATATTCAATTTCAATTCGAATTCATTTATATTCAATTTAAATTCGAATTCATTTATATTCAATTTAAATTCGAATTCATTTATATTCAATTCCAATTCGAATTCATTTATATTCAATTCTTTTCAAAATAACAGATTTTGAAATCACTTTCGATATTCATTAAAAATGAATAAAATCGATATAAATATCGTTCACGTCAAAATGGCGTCAATCTAATCAATACGGCTTCATATATTCCCATTTTCAAATATTCTATTTCAAATATTTCTATTTCAAATATTTCCATTTTAAAACTGGAATGAGGCCCAAACAATTACCATATAATGTTGATTATATGGATTTTCTACAACACATGTACATATCAACAACGATGAATAATCAACCATCATCTAAAGTGCATTCTACACTGTATAAGCATCAAATATAAATATTCAACGCTTATAACAGTCTGTCAATCAATCGATCGACATACAACTAAACAATCGGGATTAGTGTACGTCAAATATCATCCCAATACCTGTGTGGGGTTTCAAGCAATCAAACACAGATTTTTATTTGTGCGGTTGGGCGATGTGTAAAATTTATCGTCCCAATCAATGTCCTTCAAATAGGTGTACATAAACATACCGTCCGGTTTGTAAATGAATATTTATTTATTCACATTCACGTTAAAAATTATATTTTTAACGATCAAACTATTTTATTCAACCTATGAATATTCTATTCGATTCATTTATTAAATAAAATGTTATCTTTATTTTTCTAACTTATTTTTAGAAAATTTCGGCGGCATAACGGCACGATACTAGAAACGGGACGAGGCCTAGCCTTATCCCCGGTCTAGTGAAGACCCACGCCATTCACACATCAATCAAATTCACCAAACAACCAAATTCAAATCAAATCATCAACCCAATCTATGCAACCAAACAAACAAGTCCATGGTCTGTGGACGATTGTGTCGGGTGCTACTAAGCACCGTCTGCATCCTATTATATATATATAACTTGAAAAGAAATTGAAGAGTGAGAAGTTCTCACCGAAAGCTATCCAATACCACGACTCTTCATTTAGAGAAATCATCGCCATTCTCGCCTTTTTGTCGCTTTCATTGCCCGCTAGTCACTATATATATAAAAATCGAACTTTTACTTCGCTATTCAATATATAAAAATCGAATTTTTTACTTCGATGTTCAATATATAAAAATCACATTTTTACTTTGATGTTCAATATATAAAAATCGAATTTTTACTATGATGTTCAATATATAAAAATCGAATTTTTTCTATATTGAATATCATATTTTTATATCGTTCACTTCACCATAAAGATCATACATTAATATTCTTCTATATACGATAAAATTATATTTTTATATTTCCTATTTTACAAAAAAACCTATTTTTTTATTTGAAATCATATTCTTTTATTTCAATCTATTTCATAAGAAAAAAAATGATATCCTTATATGGTAATAACTTCATATAAACAAATCATAATACAGTAAAACAAAATAACTTACATCGTTCGAATGGGGGGGGTCATCGTTCGTCGGAGGGTGTAGACGGCGTCGGCGCTGGGTGCTGGTGGAGGAGGATGGCTCGACGTCGGCTGTCGTGGGATTGGGGCTCGGTTTAGGGTTTGGGGACATCGGGGAGGAGCGGGGAAAGGCAGGGGCGCGAGGGGAGGCGGTTGGTCGTCTCCGAGGTGGAGGAGGAGGCGGCCTAAGGTGATGCGGCGCGCGAGGGAGGGGCAGCGATCTGGAGCGATTTTGTTTTTTTTTTCTTTTTTTTTTCTGATCGATGAGGAAGGTAAGGGGGGGGGGCTGAGCGGGTTAAGGGGGATGAAGGGTTGACTTGGTTTAATTAAATATTTAATTTACTTTTAAAAATCAATAAAGTAACATTTTACAACGAACTCAAAATCGAACCCACCGCCTGTCGTCCACAGCCTATTACCCCCATTCTGAACACAATGGGATATGTTTCGTAGGTTGATTCGATCGTTTGAATCAGTTTCCGTTGAATTTACATTTAAATCACTATATTGAATTTTAAACGTACATTTCAAATTACCGGGGTCACATACTGTCTCTAAAAATTCCAGAAAAATATTTTCTAGCTTCGTACTGACGATACGGTCCTAACAAAACTAATTTCGTCGAATTCTGAGACCGCATGAAAAATGGCCAATTTCCAGTCGATTAAAATCAACTGAAACTGGTCAAATGCGTTTTCCTATGCCACGCTCACATATTGATTCAGAAAATTATGAAATTTGGAAACTAGCAATAATTTGACACTGCGGACCCAACAATACTGGTTTCGTCGAGATCCGAGGTCATTTGCAAAATGTCCATTTTTAAGGGCCTGAATTCCATAGCGGCTATTCAGAAATTTCAACTGGACATATCTTTTGATTCCCGCTATCAAATTTCGATTTTTCGAATTCGTTGGAAAGATATTCACAATTAGATCCTAATGTTTTTGGTTTCACTAAAATCCGGATTGTTTTGCACCCGGTACATTCAATTGAATTTTGAAATCGAATTATCGAACTACCGCGCCATTTTCAATTCTATTTATAATTATAAATAATTATTTATATTCTAACGACGACGTATATAATATATACGTCGAATTCTGTTCAAAATAAATTTCTCGTCGATATTATTTAAAATAATCTATTTTAAATAATCAAAATTCGCTAAAATTGCCAAAATAAAAATTTTAAACTGGCCCTGATTTTCGTGTTATTACAATCTCCCCCACTTAAAACTTTTCGTCCCCGAAAAGGAACAAAGTCGAAAGTGGTTTGATCAATCAACTCTATGTTCGATCTGGCTTTCATTCTCCAACTTTTCAGTTTCTGAGAATTTTCAAATTCTTCAAAAATTTGGCTAACACCCTAAATTTTCGAAAAATTTCGCCATAACCTCCCCTGCAATGGGAGCATCGAGAAATCTCAAATAGCTTCCCCGGTCCTTCAGATCTCAAAAAGAAAAAAGAAAAAGCCAAGCGGCTAGCCAATAGGCTCATAAAATCATCATCACCCAAACAAAACAGTAAATTATGTAGTAAACATGTACCTATTTGTCGGGCAAACAAATTTTATTCTCTGGCTCTAGCCTCCTTGCTATGACCTGTTCAATGATATACATGTATATGCAAGCGAATGCGACCAAATTTTCAATATAATTCAATATGTGATTCAATTAGGTTAAATGGCTAAGAATCAGCAAACAAATAAACAAACAACCCAAACATCAATCAATTAGTGAATTATCATTTGAAATTCATAACTTTGATATATAGTCAAAAATCTCATTTTTGATGCCAAATCACAACAATAAGCCCTATCTAATTTTGGTTCTCACACCAGTCAATAGGAAATATATAGAAATCTCACTTTCGTCACTCGAATATAAACATTGATGATGAGGCCTCATCATCAGAATCATCTCCGGGCGACTAGAGCGTGATTCTATATCTATCCAATATATTAAAATTTCAAATACACGTTTGCAAGGCGTATATGCAGAATCTTTATATACTGGACTGTCCTAATCAATATGAAATAAATAATCAAATACGAATAGTTGATTTAGATTTTCAAAACAAAAATTGTTTTTATTTTAAAAATATACTCTTCACACTCGTCCTAGGATACTACTGATCTCATCTCTAACGAGTCATTCTAATTGGATATTACTAATCCAATATCTGATGAATTCTTTCGTACGGTTCTAATGTGCCTTGTTCTCTAAGCTTTGTAAACCAA
The DNA here is from genome assembly GCA_030737875.1 of Allium sativum. Lineage (NCBI taxonomy): Eukaryota > Viridiplantae > Streptophyta > Magnoliopsida > Asparagales > Amaryllidaceae > Allium > Allium sativum. The sequence goes on from CM060910.1 coordinate 55,337,557, forward strand.
AGCTCTGATACCACGATGAAACGACCCGAACTTCCTCGGTCTCCGAAGAGATGAGAAAGAGCGAATTGTTTTGAGAACGCGACAAAATAGAACGCAGACGGAAGAACATTTCATTGTATATTACAACAATGCATTAGATTACAAGAATATACAGAGTATAAATGAATATTACACAGAAATATCAGAGATTTAAATTACATTTATATACATCGCAGCGGAAAATAATACAATACACAACTAGAAGGAGATATACGGATACAAAGCTTTCCGGATATCGTTCCAGCTGTAAACCAGGATCCTGTGAAAATAAATCTGCAAAACCAAAACTACTAGCTGCCCGTGTCAAAATAAGGGCACCCAGAGTTTAGGTTAAAACAATAAACTCCAGGTCAGTCATGTGACTGGTGTGAGAACTAAAACAGTTAATCTTTATTTTTAAAGTTTGGTAAATCAAGGGACCACGCCGTATAACACGGAACGGGTTTCCTCCCAAGAACACCAGTGCATAAAACAACAGCGCAATGCTAAATAAAGAAAAATGAAGCTATTATAAGACCCAGGTCTTATCACACAATGCAACGCAAGCCGGGGGATAGGGTTTTTACCTTATAATAGCCAAGAATGCTTGATACGTTTAAAAGAGATCATTTTATACCATTATAAGTGTATAGTGTATAAAACAACTTCAAATCATAAGTATCAATCATAGGCGGCATGAATGCCCCATACCACTATGTCGCCATATATAGGTTATACAATCAAAAACGCAAAGTCACGTAATTGGAAATTGGATTTCCCTCTATGAACCGAGGCCAGGGATCGTCCTCTACCGATTCGAGACTCTCTAGCCCGAGCCTCCGGAACAGCCGCAACTGCCCCTTGGAGCGACAGGGCCGGTCCACCGATGTGGATTATAGTGCCTGAACAATACGTTTCCCCGCCCTTTGGGGCGTAAATGAGCCAACGAATGACTCCATCGGACCCGGATCGTCCGATCAAACCGAGGCGCCTCGCAACAGCAACAACCACACAGGTGAAAAGTATATAAATGTCAGGGCTGGTAGGTCACTGACACCACCCTAGCTAGAAAGAAACGCATGTCCTCCCTGAGGTCCTCTCCCGTTTTTGGTTCACAACCGGGGTGCGAAACTCGCGAAGTAAACGTTACACAAAGCTACACCACAAAGGCCGTGCTCTGATCATCACCACAAGACTTTGCTTTTCAATAGAAGCCTCGATCAATTGCCACTTAGGCATGCCACACAGGCAATTCACTCCATGCGTTTGATATCCATCAATATATAACCCCTGAGCTCGTACGTCTCAGAGAAGGGCGTTAAGCAAGAGAATAAATTCTCCGCCGCCAAACAGATATATATTTAATAGAGATCAATCACACGGACTAAAATCCAATGTCAGACACACAGTCCATTTACAAGTCCGTTCTGGGTCTGAACGAAACCGGAGGCACCTAGTACCCCGCATATCCATCGATCTCCAAGTACGTCTGGACGATCACCAACTGTTTCCGTCTTCTTGGGTGTACAGCCCAATCAAGATCATCAGTAATCACCTAAATGACGTGAAGACCTCCGGTCTTCGACCATCGTCTTCATCTTCGACTTATCGTCGTATCAGTTATTCAGAATGGGATAAACCCGGTCTTTCCGAATAACTCGCGTATATTTTAAATAAGTGTTACACAAACACAACATACGCCTCATTCCAATTCATCAGTCACTAATCGTAAATTAATCAAGAGAATAATTCCCCAAATATTAACCCCGAAGGCCGAAACCAACATCAGATCAATATCCAGAAAACCATTCTGCTTGGCTAACTGGCAGTTAGTTTCTAAATTTCACATTCATAGGGAAAGGTTCCCATTAATTTTATCCAAGATAAATTCCTTGAATTTATTCTTTAATCATCTATTGAATTTCGATTCAACTAGTCGGGATTAACGAACCTTACCGAAATAATCATTGGTTTTAATTTCCCAATCCCAACCTATTCATCCCATGAAGTAAAACTTGTAGTACTTCATATCTAACACCACGGTGTTATCGGTAAATTCAATTACCATTTCACGTTCAAATCTAATTAAAGATTTAACTATCGCCTGGAGCAAAACTGGTGATACTCCATTCTCGGTCATTTCAATCTAATTAAAGATTCATCAAAACTCCACTTAGTTTTAATCGTTAACTGGGTTAAAGAATCAGTGTCATTTAAAACACGGTTCACGATAAACCCAAAATCACATTCCATTAATTATCGGGTTAAAGAACGAGTGTTATTTAAAACACTGTCCACGATAAACCCAAAAATCAATATCAATTCAATTTCAATTAAATATTATTTAATTGGTACACTTCATTAAATCTAAATAAAAAGATTTAATCTTTTCTCAACTGGGTTCAAGAACAGTGTTAATGAAGACACCATTCACGACAAACCCAAATCACATTTGATATTCAATACAAGGCTCTGAATAGAAAGTATAACGGCTTATATTCAATATCAAATTCTACGATTAACAAATGTCGTATTGGAAATAACGATATAAATGTATATCTTTCAAATTTCCATAACAACATCTGTATAATCACGAATTCCAACATCGAAATATTCCGAAGACAATTTCGATTCAAATCCACTCCAATGTAATCATTGGAAATTCTGGTTATTTTTAAAACCCTTTTCAAATTCAATTTATTTATTTAAAAATAAATAGAATTTTAATTCTAGTTCAAAACTAGTCCATTTCGATAAAAATCTATTTTTATCTTTTCAAATATGGAGTTTTTCGTCCCAATCCTTTCTAAATCATTTCTTATGATTTTACACAAATTATTACTATTTTTAATAATTTTATCAAGGCCCGTACAGTCGATTTCCATCAATAGCCATCGAACTGCACTTACAGCGACCTTTTTCAAATTTGATTTGGACATAATTCCAAATCCAACCGTTAGATTTCAAATTTCTAGTATTCGTTAGAAAGCTCTTTTCGATACGAACCCAACGGTTCCGGTTTCAGGAGAATCCGACGGTCGGATCTCCCGCAATGTCCATTCGAAGTCAATGGTCGAAATTCGAGAACTGCCGCGGCGCGGCGCGTTATATTCAGGCCATTATATTATATATATAATATATATATAATATATACTTCGTCGATTTCAATTTAAAATGTGCTTTATAAATCGTTTTAAATTCATTTTCAAAATGGTTTCAACTTCATATTCAACTTCAAATAAAAATTGAATACTCCAATTTAAATTCATTTTAAATTGATTTCAATTTGATTTCAATTCAAATTGATTTCTAATTCAATTTCAGTTCGTTTTCAATTCAATCCGAATTCATTTCTATACCATTTTAATTCGAATTCATTTATATTCAATTTCAATTTGAATTCATTTATATTCAATTTCAATTCGAATTCATTTATATTCAATTTAAATTCGAATTCATTTATATTCAATTTAAATTCGAATTCATTTATATTCAATTCCAATTCGAATTCATTTATATTCAATTCTTTTCAAAATAACAGATTTTGAAATCACTTTCGATATTCATTAAAAATGAACAAAATCGATATAAATATCGTTCACGTCAAAATGGCGTCAATCTAATCAATACGGCTTCATATATTCCCATTTTCAAATATTCTATTTCAAATATTTCTATTTCAAATATTTCCATTTTAAAACTGGAATGAGGCCCAAACAATTACCATATAATGTTGATTATATGGATTTTCTACAACACATGCACATATCAACAACAATGAATAATCAACCATCATCCAAAGTGCATTCTACACTGTATAAGCATCAAATATAAATATTCAACGCTTATAACAGTCTGTCAATCAATCGATCGACATAAAACTAAACAATCGGGATTAGTGTACGTCAAATATCATCCCAATACCCGTGTGGGGTTTCAAGCAATCAAACACAGATTTTTATTTGTGCGGTTGAGCGATGTGTAAAATTTATCGTCCCAATCAATGTCCTTCAAATAGGTGTACATAAACAAACCGTCCGGTTTGTAAATGAATATTTATTTATTCACATTCACGTTAAAAATTATATTTTTAACGATCAAACTATTTTATTCAACCTATGAATATTCTATTCGATTCATTTATTAAATAAAATGTTATCTTTATTTTTCTAACTTATTTTTAGAAAATTTCGGTGGCATAACGGCACGATACTAGAAACGGGACGAGGCCTAGCCTTATCCCCGGTCTATTGAAGGCCCACGCCATTCACACATCAATCAAATTCACCAAACAACCAAATTCAAATCAAATCATCTAACCAATTTATGCAACCAAACAAACAAGTCCATGGTCTGTGGACGATTGTGTCGGGTGCTACTAAGCACCGTCTGCATCCTAGTATATATATATATATATATATATATATATATATATATATATAACTAGAAAAGAAATTGAAGAGTGAGAAGTTCTCATCGAAAGCTATCCAATACCACGACTCTTCATTTAGAGAAATCATCGCCATTCTCGCCTTTTTGTCGCTTTCATTGCCCGCTAGTCACTATATATATAAAAATCGAACTTTTACTTCGCTATTCAATATATAAAAATCGAATTTTTACTTTGATGTTCAATATATAAAAATCACATTTTTACTTTGATGTTCAATATATAAAAATCGAATTTTTACTATGATGTTCAATATATAAAAATCGAATTTTTTCTATATTGAAAATCATAATTTTATATCGTTCACTTCACTATAAAGATCATACATTAATATTCTTCTATATACGATAAAATTATATTTTTATATTTCCTATTTTACAAAAAATCCTATTTTTTTATTTGAAATCATATTCTTTTCTTTCAATCTATTTCATAAGAAAAAAAACGATATCCTTATATGGTAATAACTTCATATAAACAAATCATAATACAGTAAAACAAAATAACTTACATCGTTCGAATGGGGGGGGTCATCGTTCGTCGGAGGGTGTAGACGGCGTCGGCGCTGGGTGCTGGTGGAGGAGGATGGCTCGACGTCGGCTGTCGTGGGATTGGGGCTCGGTTTAGGGTTTGGGGACATCAGGGAGGAGCGGGGAAAGGCAGGGGCGCGAGGGGAGGCAGTTGGTCGTCTCCGAGGTGAAGGAGGAGGCGGCCTAAGGTGATGCGGCGCGCGAGGGGGGGGGGGCAGCGATCTGGAGCGATTTTTTTTCTTTTTTTTTTTTGATCGACGAGGAAGGTAAGAGGGGGGGGGGCTGAGCGGGTTAAGGGGGATGAAGGGTTGACTTGGTTTAATTAAATATTTAATTTACTTTTAAAAATCAATAAAGTAACTTTTTACAACGAACTCAAAATCGAACCCACCGCCTGTCGTCCATAGCCTATTACCCCCATTCCGAACACAATAGGATATGTTTCGTAGGTTGATTCGATCGTTTGAATCAGTTTCCGTTGAATTTACATTTAAATCACTATATTGAATTTTAAACGTACATTTCAAATTACCGGGGTCACATACTGTCTCTAAAAATTCCAGAAAAATATTTTCTAGCTTCGTACTGACGATACGGTCCTAACAAAACTAATTTCGTCGAATTCTGAGACCGCATGAAAAATGGCCAATTTCCAGTCGATTAAAATCAACTGAAACCGGTCAAATGCGTTTTCCTATGCCACGCTCACATATTGATTCAAAAAATTATGAAATTTGGAAACTAGCAATAATTTGACACTGCGGACCCAACAAAACTGGTTTCGTCGAGATCCGAGGTCATTTGCAAAATGTCCATTTTTAAGGGCCTGAATTCCATAGCGACTATTCAGAAATTTCAACTGGACATATCTTTTGATTCCCGCTATCAAATTTCGATTTTTCGAATTCGTTGGAAAGATATTCACAATTAGATCCTAATGTTTTTGGTTTCACTAAAATCCGGATTGTTTTGCACCCGGTACTTTCAATTGAAGTTTGAAATCGAATTATCGAACTACCGCGCCATTTTCAATTCTATTTATAATTATAAATAATTATTTATATTTTAACGACGACGTATATAATATATACGTCGAATTCTGTTCAAAATAAATTTCTCGTCGATATTATTTAAAATAATCTATTTTAAATAATCAAAATTCGCTAAAATTGCCAAAATAAAAATTTTAAACTGGCCCAGATTTTTGGGTTATTACAATAGTATATTTTTTTTAGTTCAATCTCATTTTTTTATTACATCTCACAATCAATATCAATGTTTTGAACTCTTGATCTAGCTCTGGAGTCCTATGATATCGCATGCAATTCTTCCTCCGGCAGTTCCGGTTCTTCTGAGCTCATGTCCACCGAGATCATCAGGATCAACATGAACAACAACAGCACGTCCAATAATTGAATTTTGGCCAGTAAGTGGGATCTGAGAATCAGAAAGAGAAAAAGTAACAGTCCCATCCTCAACAACTGACACATTTCCTTGGTCTCCAACATAGATGTTTTCATCCTCCGGTGCCCTATGTTCCTTTTCAAGAGGGTTGAAATGAGGACCAGTAGACGCTCATCCATTTGTTGTGTCACCAAGAGCATGAACATGGAAACCATGAAGACTAGGTTTGAGGATAGAGATAGTTCTGATTACAGCAGTTGGACCATCTCCCTCTTGAGTGAAGAACACTTGGCCCTTGATTTCTTCAGCACTATTAAGTATAGCAACAGCCTTCACCATTTTCACTGTGATTGTTTTAGCACTATTAAGACATTTGAAGATAGAGCGGTTTCATGTTCAACGTCTCGACCATACTCAAAAGTTGGACTATTTGTAGATTTGTTGCCATCAAAGGTAGACATGGTTCAAATAGAGCTAGATCCAACAGAAAAGCTGTATGAAAGAGGCTTTGGATGCTCCAAATACTCTTCGACACTCTATAAATTTCTTCCGTGCCTTATGTTAGAAGATAAGTGATCTTTTTTAGTTTGACTTAGGTAAAAGAATATGAATGTTTTTACTGATATGAAGCTATCTTTGGTTTTTTTTTTCTTAGCTCTTTATTGTTATGGATTCTGCTATTCCATTCTTTCCATATATGATATGAGCTAAATCACAACCTTTAGATTTGCTGTTGAATTTACTTTAGATCATTTGAATTTTTGTCTATAAACCCGTGGAACTGCTTGATGTGATGTCCATATATTTTTTAGCATTCATCCTTACGTAATTAAAATATTTTCACTAAAAGAAGTGTCTGCCAGTTTCTACGTCTTCATGACATAAAATTCATGTTGTTTCTTCGAAGTTTGTCCATCTGTTGATCTCTTTGCCTTTGTATGTAGTCTATCAACAACTGGAAAAAGAACAAAAGGACATTTGAAGACAGTTAATTTTATTTCAAATTATATCATTTAATCAATTTTGGTTGTTTTCCTTTGATAAATAATCATACATCCAGTCTAAAATAACACGAACACTGGAAAAAATATACACATTTTCCGCTGTAGTATTAATTATTGAAACATTTATACTACATCGGAAAATGTGTATTTTTTCTATATCAACTAATCTTTTATTTACGGTGAGCTTTATGTGTTGCCGTTGAGAATAAGAAGGAAGATACAAGCTTTATATATTTATGTTTTCATACAGCTACCGTGTTAAATATTTACGTATGACTTTTGTTAGATGAATAACCTGGAAGTATTTGTCATATTGTTTCATATTTAATTATTTAACTTCTTCCATTTGTTTATATTTATGCATTAATGTTCAGACATCTTTGAAGCTTTTACAGTTCACGCATTTCATTTATTCGATATACGCATTCAATTCGAATAACCTGGAAGTATTTGTCATATCGTTTCATATTTAATGATTTAACTTCTTCCGTTTGTTTATACTGTAATACAGTATTTATTATGATGGTATATTTTTCATTTACTTTTTTAATTGACTCCATTATTTTGTCAGTTTCTTTCAATAATCTCCATTAATGGATGTACATTTTTGGTAGGCAACGAATACTTTGGTATTGTGTTGTACAGTAATTGCATAGTAGCATTGATGCCTCTTATTCGTTTATTTTCACAAACATATTCCCATTTAGGTTTGATTAATTTATAATTGTAATTATTCATAATCTATGCTACTATATTATTGTTGTTGTTCTCAGTTTAAGCAACCAACTATGCAATCATATATGTTAGAATGACATTAATGAAAATGATGCCTAAACCAGATAAGGCATAAGTTGAACAACTCTTTTAATATGGGCTACAACAAATGGCAAGTACTGTTAGTTTCATATTTGATGATTTAAGTACTTCCATTTGTTTATATTTATGCATTAATGCTCAGACATCTTTGAAGCTTTTACAATTCACGGATTTCATTTATTCGATATATGCATTCAATTCGAATAACCTGGAAGTATTTGTCATACCGTTTCATATTTAATGATTTAACTTCTTCCGTTTGTTTATACTGTAATGCGGTATTTATTATGATGGTATAGTTTTCATTTACTTTTTTAATTGACTCCATTATTTTGTCAGTTTCTTTCAATAATCTCCATTAATGGATGTACATTTTTGGTAGGCAACGAATACTTTGGTATTGTGTTGTACAGTAATTGCATAATAGCATTGATGCCTTCTATTCGTTTATTTTCACAAACATATTCCCATTTAGGTTTGATTAATTTATAATTGTAATTATTCATAATCTATGCTACTATATTATTGTTGTTGTTCTCAGTTTAAGCAACCAACTATGCAATCATATATGTTGTTGTAACTTTTTAATTCTGTGGATGTACTTTTTTCTATTTTCTACTCATTTTTTTATATTCATTGTGTTCAATCAATGCAGAATATCACATAATATCATTGCTTAATTCATCATTTCATACATATATCTTTTCATCAACTCAATAGAGATACATAAAATTTTACACTGTTCACCCTACGTGCAATATATACCTAATCCCTATACGTGCATTATTTACTTCTTGCTGCAGAATTTAGTTTCTATAGTACAATCCTAACACATACATATATCACTTACATTATATATCTTGCTATTACACATTATGTTCTCACCGCTTATTGATGAATGCAAACTAAAACACTCAAAAATCTATGCTCCCGTGCATCGCACGGGTTTACACTCGTTCATACACAAATTCTAATGTGTATATTGACAATATAAATGTCTTTTTAATTCCAACTATTTTGTTTCACAATTCTAATACATAAAAAAAATGACGAATCATATTTTGTTGATCTAATTCAACAAAATGACAAATTATATTTTGTTAATCCTAGTTCGAATAAATGACAAATCATATTTTGTCGTTCTAATTCAAATAAGTGACAAATCATATTTTGTTGATCTAATTCGAATAAATGACAAATCATATTTTGTCAATCCTAATTAAACATGCATGACATTTATGATTTATCAATTTAAACATGCATGACATTTATATTTATCAATTCTAATTAAACATGCATGACATTTATATTTATCAATTTAAACATGCATGACATTTATGATTTATCAATTTAAACATGCATGACATTTATATTTATCAATTTGAACATGCATGACATTTATATTTATCAATTTAAACATGCATGACATTTATATTTATCAATTCTAATTAAACATGCATATTGGTAAACAAATATCTATCTTTAACATGACAAGTAAATATGTGTATTTTTATTTACACAAAATTCTACCTCTAACATGACAAAGTAAAAATAAGTATTTTTATTTTCACACAATTTTCTATTTTATCATGACAAAAAAATGATGACTTTGTTTTGTCGACAGTTCTATTTCGACAAAACGCTAAAAAAAAAAAATCTTGTTATGTCAATTCTAAACCAACCAAAAATGACATGATTATTTTATTCAACTTTTTCTAATTAACATAAATGTTAACTTTAAATCAACACATCGAATAAACATAGCATGATAATCATCGATCAAATTACACATCGAATAAACATAACATGATAATCATCGATCAAATTACACATCGAATAAACATAACATGACAATCATCGATCAAATCACGTATGATAATTTCATAGAATATTATAGCGTATGGTTTAACGACATCACTTTTAGATACATATCATTATTAAATAATTTTAATTATAAAAAGAGAAAAAAAAAGAAATAGAATTTCTCACATTGGGGGTTTTGAATTCTTCCCAAAAATTTAGATCGCTCTTTTCTGTGCTTTATATCTCATTGCTACGCATCGAAAACCTCGAAAAGCGTTTAATTCCTCTAACCCCGTCTTCTTCATCATCGTTTTCTGTAAACCATCTAACCCAAACATCGTCTTCAACATCACCACGTCGCTCCTCCTCTAGACCACCTCGAAGTCATTGTCTATCAGCCCTGACTCTGGTTGAAGAACGCAAGGAGAACCCATCATCGCCACCTGATCTTAAAGAGGGGACAAAGCTCTTCAAATTTTGATTTATACGTTTTGGGAAATTCGATTTGGGTTGGAATAGATTAGCAAATGAAATTGGGAGTTTAATGGCCTTTGATTCATAAAGAATGACGGCTCCTCATTTGTGATTAGGAATAGGTTTAGAGAAGTTTAGGATGTTATATAGTGGAGTAATATATATATATATATTATTTGGTTATTTATTTTGTATTATCCCACACTTGTGTCTATACATATGAAATAAATTCGCTGACTACACATGACATGTCAATCTAATAAGCATTTATTTCTTATTTAAAAATTCAAAAGAAAATTACATAAGGAATGAGAATAATGGAAATGTAATTAATGCATGATTTAATGCTAATTGTGACAAAGTTTGTGAATTTAAAATTTCAAAATATATAACATTAAAATTGTAGAATTTAAGGAACATATTCAATTGGACATACAAGAATAAGACAACAAAAATGACTAGAAATGCATATAAATAATGTAAACAAAATATATACATATATAAGGGAATAATATATATACATATATACATATATATATATATATATACATGTGGAAATTGTTTGCTTTTGTAAGAATAATAATGGGAAAAGGAAAATAAGGGAGTGAAAATATAAGGAACGAGAACATGCAAATGAAATAAAATGCATGAATGTAGAAGTAAGGAAATAAATTAATGAAGTGGAGGAAAGAGATGAATGGATAATTTATTGTTTAATGTTAAATGCTAGAATGTATGTGACTTTTAAAATTTCAAACACATCATATTAAATATCATGTGTTATTACATAGATAATGTTAAAAGTTTTACTATATTTTTTTTCTTTTGCTTTTTAAATATAAACAACATGATATAAAAGATAAGGGAATATATATATATATATATATATATATATATATATATATATATATATATATGTAACAAAATGGAGAAAGGAGATTTAAAGGGATGTAGATGAGAATACAAAATAAAATACATGTAAATAAATGTTGGGAAGGAAATAAATGAATGCATAGGTAATGTGAACTAGGATGCATGAATGTAGAGAAAAAAATGAAAAAAAATGTGAGCATGCAGATGCATGATTTATTTGATTATTAATGTCAACATTAATTTTCGTTAACTACTTGTTAAAACATGCGTTGTATACCGTTGACACTCTATCTCTTTACAATTTCTCTTATACAATTCAAACTGGAAACATTCTTTTATTATCAACATATTATTAATAAATCAACTTATCAACATATTATTAATAAATCAACTTATCAACATATTATTAATAAATCAACTTATCAACATATTATTAATAAACCAACTTATCAATATATTATTAATAAATCAACTTATCAATATATTAATTTAATTTAAAACTTTTTTTTTATTTTTTTTATTTAATAATGGATTTTTTTTAAATTCTGGCGTATTTTCTAATAAAATTTCCTAAAATAAAATTTTTAAATTGGTTCTGATTTTCCGGGTTGTTACAATCTCCCCCACTTAAAATCTTTTCGTCCTCAAAAAGGAACGAAGCTAATAATTGTTTTACTAACCAACTCAATTTTCATTTTCATTTTTATTTTTATTATTGTTATTAATTTCAATAATTTTATTAGGTGATTAACTTTTTAAATATATATACCTTTTATACATTTAAAAATTATATTTTCTAAGATCAGATTATATATATAATCAAAAATACGTTAATTATAAACTGGGCACTCTCAACTCATGCTAGGGCATTACTAATCCCATCTCTAATGAGTTTTCTCATTCTAGGATACTGCTGATCCTATCTCTAATGAGTATTCTTATTGGATATTACTAATCCAATCTCTGATGAGTCTTTTGTTCAGTTCTAACGAATTGTAACCCAAAGATTTGAGCTAACCAAAGCTCTGATACCAACTGTAACGATACGCATTTTGCCCGACCTTAATCGATCGCTAGATCGATCAAAATCGTTCAAAACCCACATACGTTAACTGTGGGAATACAATACATTAGAACAATAACAACAGACTTTTATAAACATCATAATAATGTTACATCAGAGTACAGAATATCAGAGTACATCGATAAATAAAATACAGCGGAAGACTTATTACAATAAATTAATACAATACACAGCGGAAGACTTTTTATGCTCTGGACACAGCTTTAGGCTTCGATCCAGAATCCTGCTCAAGAGATAAATATCTGCAAAAAGCTACTCGACTGCCTGTGTGGAAAAGAGGGCACCTGAGTTTGCAAAGTGAAACAAACAATGAGTCAGTCATGGGACTGGTGTGAGAAATCTAACTTAACTAATCTAATAATAAGGCTCATCACAGGACCACGCCGCTAACGCGGAACGGGTTTACTCCACTGGATTGCCAGTGCATAAAATAAAGTAGATCGTTAAACAACGCAATGCCTTTTAGAAAAATGAAACCATTATAAGACTCAAGTCCCATCACACAATGCAACGCAAACCGGAGGATAGAGTTTTACCTTATAATGGTCAAAAATGCTTGATACGATAAAAACGGATTTGATATTATTACTAGTGTATATATGTTTCAAAAACATTTCAATCATAATGTATCAATCATAGACGGCATAGTACCCCATCCTACTATGTCGCCATACTAGTTCTACAATCAAAACCGCATGGTGTCGTATTGGAGATTGGGTTTCCATCATGAATCGAGGCTAGGGATCGTCCTCTCCGATTCGAGATACTCTTGCAAATGCCTCAGGATTCCCTGCAGTGAACCCTTGGAGCGGTAGGGCCGGTCCACACCTACGTTAGTGGATTAGTTATGCCTGAACACACGCTTCCCGGTCCTTTTGGACCTCTAGTATGACCACTTCCGGCCTATAAATCCGAGGTACCTCATAATCCATCATCCACATAAGTAAAATGTCAGGGCTGGTAGGTTACTGACACCACTCTAGCTAGAAAGAAACGTGTGCACTCCCTACGGTCCATATCCCGTTTTTGACTCATACCGGGGTGTGAGGCTCGCGAAGTCACGCTATACACAAAGCTATGCCGAAATAGGTTATGCTTTGATCATCAACCACAAGGCCCTGTTTTTCAACAAAAGCCTTGATCCATGCATCTTGACATGCCACATTGTCAATCCATACCGTACCATTGATTCCTGTCATATATAACCTCTAACCTCGTACGTCTTAGAGAAGGGTGTTAAACACCAACAAATATATTTTTAGCATAGATCAACGAATACAGTATAAAGGAATACAACGTCAGACATACAATCCATTTACAAGTTCGTTCTGGGTCTGAACGAAACCGGAGGCACCTCATGCCTCGCATATCCGAACAATCAACAATACGTCTGGATGGCTACCTATGACTCCCCTTCAAGGTAGCTACTCCAATCATGGGCCTCAGTAGCAACACATCCATTCGATGTGAAGATCGTCGGTCGACAATCATCGTCTTCAACTCTTCAACTTAAATCGTCGTATAATCATTTGAAATGAGATTGAACTCGGACCTTTCAAATGATTCTCGCATATATATATTTAAAAATCATTTCATATCGTTATTAGCATTTGATAACGATTTATGGCTATGTTTATCTATATAAAAATAACGATATTCATTTAACGATGCTACGGGTCGATCGGCGGCCCTAGCGCTGTTTTCAATCAAATTTAATTTACAATTTGTCAAAATCTAACCGTTGGATTTTAACAAAGTTTATATCGTTGGAAAGATCTTCCCAAAGCGGTCCTAACGGTTCTGGTTCTAGGAAAATTCGACGGTTGGATCTTTCGGTATAATCGTTTAAAGTTATGATTTCGAAACGCGAACTACCACGCGCGATTCGTTTAATTTTAATTTTTATATATATTTATATATCGTTTGGCGATTTCAACTACTAAAATATATTCTTTTTATCGCATCTAAAATGTCGATAAAAACATAACATCAAAATATATTCTTTTTATTGAGTATAAAACATCAATAAAAATGTCACTTTTAAAATCTATTCTTTTATTGTCTCTAAAATGACAATAAAAATTCTTCTTTTAATTCTAATCTTTTTATTGAATATAAAATGTCAATAAAAATGAAAATTTTAATCTAATCTTTTATTTACATCAAAAAATGTAAATAAAGATGTAACTTTTTAATCTATCCTTTTATTTACATCTAAAATGTAAATAAAGATGTAACTTCAAATTTATCCTTTTAATCTACACCTAAAATGTAAATAAAGATGTCACTTTAAATCTATTCTTTTTATTTATATCTAAAATGTAAATAAAGATGTCACTTTAAATCTATTCTTTTTATTGTCCCTAAAATGACAATAAAATTATAACTTTTGATTCTATTCTTTTATTTACATTTTAAAATGTAAATAAAAATATAACTTTTTAATCTATTCTTTTTTAGCTAACAAAAATGTATGTTTTTGTCTATTCTTTTTAACTAACAAAAATGTATTCTTTTGTATAACTCTTTTTAACTAACAAAAATGTATACTTTCTTTTTAATGGACAAAAATTGTCTCTTTCTTTTCAATGAACAAAAGGTGTATCTTTTTGTTTAATCATTTTTAAATGAACAAAAATGTTTCATCTTTTCTTTAATCTTTTTTAATGATCAAAATGTAATCTTTCTTCTTAGTGACCGAAATGTATATTTTGGTTTCATTTTTTTTTTATGACAAAAATGTATATTTTGTCTCATTCTTTTTAATGACCAAAAATATATAATTTTGGTTTCACTCTTTGTAAATGACAAAAATGTATATTTTTGTCTCCTTCTTTTAAATGACCAAAAATGTATATTTCTAATTCAACTATTCTTTTTATTAAATATAAAATGTCAATAAAATGTCGCTTTAAAATCTACTCCTCTTTTTATTGTCTCTAAAATGACAATAAAAATGCTTCTTTTAAATTCCATGTTTATATTTACCCTAAAATGTAAATATAAATGTACTTTTTTTTTATATTCATGTTTTTATTTACATCAAAAATGTAAATATAAAAATGTCACTTTTCAATCCATGTTTTTGTTTACATCTAAAATGTAAACAAAGATGTAACTTTCATTTCTATGTTTTTGTTTACATCTAAAATGTAAACAAAAATACAACTTTTATTTCTATGCTTTTGTTTACATCTAAAATGTAAATATAAATGTTACTTTTAATCCATGTTTCTATTTACACCTAAAATGTAAATATAAATGTTAACTTTTAATCCATGTTTCTATTTACACCTAAAATGTAAATGTAAATATAAAATCAACTTTTAACATTTCATGTTAATGATATTTCTTTTATGCTAACACATTTCATTTATTCTCATATACAATAAAAATGTAAACTCTTTATTTCATACACAAATTCTAATGTGTATATTGACCATAAAAAATGTCCTTTTAATTCATACACAAATTCTAATGTGTTTATTGACAATATAAATGTCTTTTTAATTCCAACTATTTTGTTTCACAATTCTAATACATCAAAAAAAATGACGAATCATATTTTGTTGATCTAATTCAACAAAATGACAAATTATATTTTGTTAATCCTAGTTCAAATAAATGACAAATCATATTTTGTCGATCTAATTCAAATAAGTGACAAATCATATTTTGTTGATCTAATTCGAATAAATGACAAATCATATTTTGTCAATCCTAATTAAACATGCATGACATTTATGATTTATCAATTTAAACATGCATGACATTTATATTTATCAATTCTAATTAAACATGCATGACATTTATATTTATCAATTTAAACATGCATGACATTTATGATTTATCAATTTAAACATGCATGACATTTATATTTATCAATTTAAACATGCATGACATTTATATTTATCAATTTAAATATGCATGAAATTTATATTTATCAATTCTAATTAAACATGCATATTGGTAAACAAATATCTATCTTTAACATAACAAGTAAATATGTGAATTTTTATTTACACAAAATTCTACCTCTAACATGACAAAGTAAAAATAAGTATTTTTATTTTCACACAATTTTCTATTTTATCATGACAAAAGAAATGATGACTTTGTTTTGTCGACAGTTCTATTTTGACAAAACGCTAAAAATAATAATCTTGTTATGTCAATTCTAAACCAACCAAAAATGACATGATTATTTTATTCAACTTTTTCTAATTAACATAAATGTTAATTTTAAATCAACACATCGAATAAACATAGCATTATAATCATCGATCAAATTACACATCGAATAAACATAACATGATAATCATCGATCAAATTACACATCGAATAAACATAACATGATAATCATCGATCAAATTACACATCGAATAAGCATAACATGACAATCATCGATCAAATCACGTATGATAATTTCATAGAATATTATAGCATATGGTTTAACGGCATCAGTTCTAGATACGTATCATTATTAAATAATTTTAATTATATAAAGAGAAAAGAAATAAATAGAATTTCTCACATTGGGGGTTCTGAATTCTTCCCAAAAATTTAGATCGCCCTGTTCTGTGCTTTATATCTCATTGCTAAGCATCGAACGCATCGAAAATCGTTTAATTCCTCTAACCCCGTCTTCTTCATCGTCGTTTGATGTAAACCATCTAACCCAAACATCGTCTTCAACATCACCACGTCGCTCCTCCTCTAGACCACCTCGAAGTCGTTGTCTATCAGCCCCGACTCTGGTTGAAGAATGCAACGAGAACCCATCATCGCCACCTGATCTTAAAAAGGGGATTTAAATTTTTCTTTATACGTTTTGGGAAATTCGATTTGGGTTGGAAGAGATTAGCAAATGAAATTGGGAGTTTAATGGCCTTTGATTCATAAAGAATGGCGGCTCCTCATTTGTGATTAGGAATAGGTTTAGAGAAGTTTAGGATGTTATATAGTGGAGTAAATATATATATATATATATATATATATATATTTGTTATATATTTTATATTATCCCACACTTGTGTCTATACATATGAAATAAATTCGCTGACTACACATGACATGTCAATCTAATAAGCATTTATTTCTTATTTAAAAATTCAAAAGAAAATTACATAAGGAAAGAGAATAATGGAAATGTAATTAATGCATGATTTAATGCTAATTGTGACAAAGTTTGTGAAGTTAAAATTTCAAAATATATAACATTAAAATTGTAGAATTTAAGGAACATATTCAATTGGACATACAAGAATAAGATAACAAAAATGACTAGAAAAGCATATTGTAACAACCCGCTCATTCCATGATAATATATTTAAATATTTTATTTAAATCTATCGTCGTATCCGATGTGTCACTCAAAATGTCATTTTCCACAAACGATAAAATTAGGACTCGGGACCACTTCCATTGAGTTCAAAACGTCGTTTACAACCTTTTTGACTATAAGCATCGATATGTTCCGAGCTTCGCAATTTTGGCACCTTGGTTAGGGCTTGGTTAGCCAACTAGCCCTCTTCCTTTAAGTGCCAAATCAGCCCCCATCTCTCTCATTCATCCCAACACTTCAAAAAAAATAGAAATGAGGAGAGGGAAATAGAAATTCCTAAACAAGGTTTTGCAATTAAAAGCTCAAATCAAGAGGAAATCAAGTGTAGAAACATGGGTAAGCTCTCTACTTTCCCTCTCTACCTTTCTTTCCTCTCAATTTCGAATTTTTAGTGTGTCCTAACACTCAAGAGTCTTCATATGTGTTCATGAGGTGATTAGAGAGGAGCAATTGATGAAAGAGAGGAGCTTTGCTCATTTGGGTGCTTGTTCTTCCTCGTTGGAGTTTGTTCTTGTCATTCATGAAGCCAAGGTGAGTTCTTTATGAACTCACATCTATGCCACAAGCAATTGGCTTGTAAAAGTGTAATCTAGTGTTCATTTGAGTTTACATATGCTTGTAAATTGGTTTGGTTAGTGTAACTTAGCCGATTTCATGTGTTTTAGTTTGATTGAGTTGAAAATTATGATTAGAATTGTCCACACAATCTAATGCATATGCTATGAGTTGTTTTGGTGATATTGTGAGGTTCCATTGTCATCCCGGCAAGTTCTAAGACTTCACAACTCGCTTACATCGCATTCGTTTGCTTTGGTTTGGAATTTAGCTCACCTTTGAACTTATAATCAAAATCATTGCAATCTTATGAATAATTGTTCATGTGTGTGAATTTGGTGTTTATGAGTTGCTTCGGTGAGATATAGACACCCCATTTGCATGTATGTAACATCATATGCCTTCGGGCATTGGCCGATATCGTTTTGAACATGTTTTCTAGGTAAAATGGTAAAAAAAAATCGATGATTAACAGCAAGTCGGTTGTTAACGGCCGAAATATGCACCCATATTCAGTTGTTAACAACCGAACAGAGAAAAATGGTAAAAATTTGACGTTTAACAACCGTTCGGTCATCAATGGCCGAAATCTGCACCCGGTTTCGGTTGTAAACGGCCGAAATATGCACCCAGATTCGGTTGTGAACAATCGAACATAATTAATATGCTCATATCTTTTTCATACGAACTCGAAATTCAACGAAATCAGGTGCGTTGGAACCGTCTCAACGAGAGCTTTCCAATTAAACTAATTTGGAGTGATTTGGAGTTCATGATAAATTATGGTGGAGGAAAACATTGTTATGGACTCCTTGGCTCTTCCGTGCATATCAATGGTCTTTGAATTCACCGGAGATCATCGTAACGTCGTGCGCTCTATTTTGTATATCGAATTTATTCGATACTCGGGTAATATGATTCACGACTCTAAAGCATGAATTATCGACTTGATATCCTTCGAGTCCATTTTGATGTGGTTTAAAACCTTCGGGTGCTGGTTTGGGATTTCGATTCATTCGTTGATCGAAGTTACAACCGTTATCCCTTGAATTCTTGTATGTTGTTGTAATGTGAGTTTACAATTTATGATTTTTGAGTTCCCTTCGCTACGGCGACGGTTTTTATGAATGATTGAACCACAATGGATAATGGGGTTTTATATTGTCAATGGGCATCGAACCAATGTTTAATCAGTTTTTAAATTCAAATCCTTTTAAAATAAATTCGGTTTCTAAACCCGGTTCTGATTCTGTTGATTTATATATGATTCCTTATCCTATCGATCGGACGAGAAATTTAGTTTATTTAACTTAGTAAAACTGAGGACTATGACCCCTTACACGTTTACTTCAGCGAATAATTCTTGGACTCGTGCGTTCGAATATGTGTGGTGATTTTCTCTATTTTGAATAGAAACCAATTACGGGTTCGTAAATATTCGAGAATAGCATGTGGTTATGGGACATGTCGCTATTTCCTTACATTAACTAGCTCGGAGTAATTTCTGTTCACCCGGATCGATGTGAACCTTTATGACTTGTGTTTTGTGGTCCTCGATCGCCCGAGTGGGATTTACGATTCTTGGATTTCACCTATGGGACTTCGGTCCAACCGTCATGATTTATGATTTGAGAATGAACTAACAACGGGTAAGTAAATATTCGAGAATAGCGAGTGGTTTTGGGACATTTAGCTATTTTCTTATATTAACTACCTCGGTGTAATTCATACTCACCCGGATCCATGGTATCCGCCTCTATGACATAGTTGTTTTGTTCGCGATCGCCCGAGTGGGAAATTACGATTGTGACCTCCATCTATTGGATTTCGGTTCAACTTTCTATGATTTACTATGATTCATGTTTTCCTCTTCCGGGGTCACGACCCGGCTTCGTGGGGAGCTTCGGCTCAAACCTATGGGTTCGCTACCTAGAGATCGTATCTCATCTATGAACATGCCTGCTCCCCCTTTATGATGTTTTCTAGAGATTTCACGGTTTATGTGTTTCTCTCTCCGGGGTCACGACCCGGCACCGTAGGGAGCTTCGGCTCCACAAAATGGGTTCGCTACCAAGAGATCGTATCTCATCTATGAACAGGTCTACCCCTTTTATGATGTTTGATTTATGATTTATGATCTATGATTTATGATTACTTTGATGCTATGCGCGTCAATTTGATTTATGATTTATGATTACTTTGATGCTATGCGCGTCAATTTGATTTATGATTTATGATCTATGATTTATGATTACTTTGATGTTATGCGCGTCAATTTGATTTATGAATTTATACTTTATGATTTATGTTTGGCATTCATATGTCATTTCCTATTGTGTGCTAATATTTGAATGTTGCATTCTACATTAGCTAAGAGATTATTTAGAGATAGTTGTGTTGACATGCCATGTTTCATATTTAGTTATGATTAGATGTTCTTAGTAGAATCATGTAATCCTGCGTTATATCTCTTATTATCTCAGTTTATTTGATGAGTACAGCTAGACTGATCCGTTTATTGTTTATTTTCTTATAAATAATACTCAGGTCAGGCCGAGTCATTTTAGGTGCTCCTTTGGGTCTCATCGCAGGATCGATTTTCATCTTTCATCTTGCTACTCTGTCTCTGCAGTTTTATGTACTTTTGTACCTATGACATTATCTATCGTAGTGTACATATTCTTTTATGTAGATCTTGGTGCATGTATTAGTGGATCTTTGTTGACCACTAGCTTGTTGTACACATTCTTTGTTTATTCATATCCGTTCCGCCTTTGAGATATGATTATTCTGTGTCTGGCTATGAGATATACCATATTTATATTATTGTTGTTGTCTAATTTATACTGCTTTCCGGATTGCATATAGCCATTGTGTAGTTTCCCTATGTGCCGAATGGTCATGTCGAAATTTTAATCAGTATCAGAATTCGATGTGCATTCCTCACATGGAGTAATTACACAATCGGTCGCTCTTCACAAACCTCATTCTCCATTATGTTCTACGACATTTCTCTGAAATGAACTAGACGATAGTGGGTATAGAGGCGGGGCGCTACAGTTGGTATCAGAGCCAACTTTCCGGAACAGTGTAAGATAGTATGACGATGGTATTGTCTTAAGCCTCTCTTGGGAATCGTTCTTTAGGGTTTTAGTTAGAGTCTTAAGACCCTTCATAGCTTATCTTCCTATACGATTCCATTTTGATTGAATTCGCGTCGTTTGAATTCAACTTGAGACTAACTTTTTCTTCCTTCTTTTTCCTTAAAGTAGTGAAATAATTGGTCGTAGCCGTGCAAGTTCCGGTTCACCCAGTGTACCTCCTACGGGAGGGGTGATTATGTCTCAAGTGTCCTATTTTTAGTCTTTTAGAATAGTTATCGACTTGTCCCCTTCGGGTTGATTTCTATAGTCCATCTAGGGCCCGTGTGCTCTAGTGGTGCTTCTGTTTCATTCTTTGACTCGGGTTGCTAATCGATGTCTGTTTAACTTATTGTGTATCACACTTATCCTATTGATCATTTATGATCCCTGTTGTTGATTGATCTTTAGTAAGATTGTTTCGTACGTTGTTACGTACCTAGCATGGTCTATTGATCACTTGTCGGTCGGTATGGAGATACCATGTCTTTGTGACTAAATCTACTCTCTTGTTGTCAGCTATATAGTTCTAGTTCGGTGTGAGATCACCAAGCCTTCGGGATAAAACAACTCATTTGTTACCTTGTTGTGCCGGTGTGAGTCACCAATCATTTATGCTAAATTAACTCAACAAATGTGCAACGATACATTTGTGTTACCTCGTCGCATTCCAAACTCAAGATCAAGAATGAGGGAAAGCATCCCGCTTCTTGCGATCCCTCTTCTTGAGTCAAGATACACGTCGTTAATTCCTTAATGTCATTTACCTTGTTCAGAGATATTTTATTTATGTTCTTTTGATATACATCGACCGTGTTCTTCGTTATCAAAAGAGTTATTCATTTATGTCTCTTGTTGCTGGATTTCAGATCTTTGATTTTCGAGAATTCTTAGTGATTGAGAATCTCGCCTAATTCCTAACCCTTGTTTCGATTTGCTAAAAAGAATTTAGTATTCTTGTGATTCTATGGGTCTCCTTATTTTCTCTAGTGAACGATCACTCGAGAGAATGGGAATCTCGTGGGGAAGGGAGATTAGGGTTTTGCGATCCACGACAAACTCAATAATTCCTTTCTTCGAATCTATGATACAGTCAATCATCCGAAAGTGCTATAGTCAACTCACTTATGGACTTAGCCTTGCGTTTTCCTTAGAAATGAATATCGAAAGGATGAGCTCTTTTGGTATTCATCCCTCGTTTGTTTGAATCATTTGGGTCGACAATTGTCTCCGCACGTTTGTTAACCCTTATGAATCAATTTTTTTGGGGATTATGACCTGTTTGGTTTAATCTCATCTTGTTATAGAAATTGTCTATTGCTTCTTTGATTAATTGATGATGTTTTTGCGATTTGAGATTTTTAACGGAAAATTATCTTAAATCCTGTTGTTCCGAAGTGGTAAGTTGTGCACTAATTATTCATCATCTCCTCAATGTTTCCGATTTTCTACGATTGATACTCGAGTTTCTGAATATTGGGAATTTCGTATAATTCCTAATGATTCGCCTTTATGGTTACTAAATGAGATTTAGTACCTAGTTAGAGATCAATTTCCCCGAGTAGTTCATTGGTATTCCGTTACCAATATTTGTTATCGATTTCTAGTTCATTGGTATTCTGTTACCAATATATGTTTATCGGCTTGTAGTTTGTTGGTATTTCGTTACCAATATTAGTTTATCAGTTTCTAGCTCGTTGGTATTCCGTTACCAACCTTGGATCGTTGATATTAAAATTGATTATTCCTTCGAGAATTACTCTCCTTAACTAATTTCATTGGAATCTCTGTGTTGTGCTTTTGTTGGTGTCAACCACCTTGTTGCAAGACTAAAGTGCTGAAGTTCAATGTTTGCTACATCGTCGTGATTGAGTTTTGGGAATGGAGTAGTCAACCACCGTAATTTCCCACCTCATATCCTAAGAGAAATATCTACTACTGATATCTCGCGTCTGTAGGACGCAGTCCCGTTGCTTCTTGAAATTCCAAATTAGATTCGCATGTTTTTTTGTGCATCCTATCGATTCTAATTCCCTTGAGAATCATACTAATAAAGGCGAGTTTATTCGAATTTATAGCGTTTATGAGTTTTTCTGGAATTATTTTACCCGTTTGGGATGACTACCTTCATGGGTAATGGAGTTCGAGATTGAATTCTAGTTTTTATGATCTTGCGAGACGAAATTGGGATCTCACCTAGCCGTTGGTGTGATCTTTTCATTTCGTGTCGGTTCTTGTGGTACCACTCCGTGGTATTATTTTTGGTTGTTACTCATTACTTCAATCATAAGGAATTGTGGGGACGCAATTCTTTTAAGGGGGGAAGTCTGTAACAACCCGCTCTTTCCATGATAATAGATTTAAATATTTTATTTAAATCTATCGTCGTATCCGATGTGTCACTCAAAATGTCGTTTTTCACAAACGATAAAATTAGGACTCGGGACCACTTCCATTGAGTTCAAAACGTCGTTTACGACCTTTTTGACTATAAGCATCGATATGTTCCGAGCTTCGCAATTTTGGCACCTTGGTTAGGGATTGGTTAGCCAACTAGCCCTCTTCCTTTAAGTGCCAAATCAGCCCCCATCTCTCTCATTCATCCCAACACTTCAAAGAAAATAGAAATAGGGAGAGGGAAATAGAAATTCCTAAACTAGGTTTTGCAATTAAAAGCTCAAATCAAGAGGAAATCAAGTGTAGAAACATGGGTAAGCTCTCTACTCTCCCTCTCTACCTTTCTTTCCTCTCAATTTCGGATTTTTAGTGTTTTCTAAAACTCATGAGTCTTCATATGTGTTCATGAGGTGATTAGAGAGGAGCAATTAATGAAAGAGAGGAACTTTGCTCGTTTGGGTGCTTGTTCTTCCTTGTTGGAGTTTGTTCTTGTCATTAATGAAACCAAGGTGAGTTCTTTATGAACTCACATCTATGCCACAAGCCATTGGCTTGTAAAAGTGTAATCTAGTGTTCATTTGAGTTTACATATGCTTGTAAATTGGTTTGGTTAGTGTAACTTAGCCGATTTCATGTGTTTTAGTTTGATTGAGTTGAAAATTATGATTAGAATTGTCCACACAATCTAATGCATATGCTATGAGTTGTTTTGGTGATATTGTGTGGTTCCATTGTCATCCCGGCAAGTTCTAAGACTTCACAACTTGCTTACATCGCATTCGTTTGCTTTGGTTTGGAATTTAGCTCACCTTTGAACTTATAATCAAAATCATTGCAATCTTATGAATACTTTTTCATGTGTGTGAATTTGGTGTTTATGAGTTGCTTCGGTGAGGTATAGACACCCCATTTGCATGTATGTAACATCATAGGCCTTCGGGCATTGGCCGATATCGTTTTGAACATGTTTTCTAGGTAAAATGGTTAAAAAAATTGACGATTAACAACTGGTCGGTTGTTAACGGCCGAAATATGCACCCATATTCGGTTGTTAACAACCGAACAGAGAAAAATGGTAAAAATTTGACTTTTAACAGCCGGTCGGTCGTCAATGGCCGAAATTTGCACCCAGTTTCGGTTGTAAACGGCCGAAATATGCACCCAGATTCGGTTGTGAACAATCGAACAGAATTAATATGCTCATATCTTTTTCATACGAACTCGGAATTCAACGAAATTAGGTGCGTTGGAACCGTCTCGACGAGAGCCTTCCAATTAAACTAATTTGGAGTGATTTGGAGTTCATGATAAATTATGGTGGAGGAAAATATTGTTATGGACTCCTTCTTGGCTCTTCCATGCATATCAATGGTCTTTGAATTCACCGGAGATCATCGTAACGCCGTGCGCTCTATTTTGTATATCGAATTTATTCGATACTCGGGTAATATGATTCACGACTCTAAAGCATGAATTATCGACTTGATATCCTTCGAGTCCATTTCGATGTGGTTTAAAACCTTCGGGTGTTGGTTTGGGATTTCGATTCGTTCGTTGATCGTAGTTACAACCGTTATCCCTTGAATTCTTGTATGTTGTTGTAATGTGAGTTTACAATTTATGATTTTTGAGTTCCCTTCGCTACGGCGACGGTTTTTATGAATGATTGAACCACAATGGATAATGGGGTTTTATATTGTCAATGGGCATCGAACCAATGTCTAATCAGTTTTTAAATTCAAATCCTTTGAAAATAAATTCGGTTTCTAAACCCGGTTCCGATTCTATTGATTTATATTCGATTCCTTATCCTATCGATCGGACGAGAAATTTAGTTTATTTACCTTAGTAAAACTGAGGACTATGGCCCCTTACACGTTTACTTCGGCGAATAATTATTGGACTCGTGCGTTCGAATATGTGTGGTGATTTTCTCTATTTTGAATAGAAACCAATCACAGGTTCGTAAATATTCGAGAATAGCATGTGGTTATGGGACATGTCGCTATTTCCTTATATTAACTAGCTCGGAGTAATTTCCGTTCACCCGGATCGATGTGATCCTTTGTGACTTGTGTTTTGTGGTCCTCAATCGCCCGAGTGGGATTTACGATTCTTGGATTTCACCTATGGGACTTCGGTCCAACCGTCATGATTTATGATTTGAGAATGAACTAACAACGGGTTAGTAAATATTTGAGAATAGCGAGTGGTTTTGGGACATTTAGCTATTTTCTTATATTAACTACCTCGGTGTAATTCATACTCACCCGGATCCATGGTATCCGCCTCTATGACATAGTTGTTTGGTTCGCGATCGCCCAAGTGGGAAATTACGATTGTGACCTCCATCTATTGGACTTCGGTCCAACTTTCTATGATTTTCTATGATTCATGTTTTCCTCTTCTGGGGTCACGACCCGGCTTCGTGGGGAGCTTCGGCTCAAACCTATGAGTTCGCTACCTAGAGATCGTATCTCATCTATGAACAAGCCTGCCCCCCCTTTATGATGTTTTCTAGAGATTTCACGGTTTATGTGTTTCTCTCTCCGGGGTCACGACCCGACACCGTAGGGAGCTTCGGCTCCACAAATTGCGTTCGCTACCTAGAGATCGTATCTCATCTATGAACAGGTCTGAACCTTTTATAATGTTTGATTTATGATTTTTGATCTATGATTTATGATTACTTTGATGCTATGCGCATCAATTTGATTTATGATTTATGATTACTTTGATGATATGCGCGTCAATTTGATTTATGATTTATGATCTATGATTTATGATTACTTTGATGTTATGCGCATCAATTTGATTTATGAATTTATACTTTATGATTTATGTTTGGCATTCATATGTCATTTCCTATTGTGTGCTAATATTTGAATATTGCATTCTACATTAGCTAAGAGATTATTTAGAGATAGTTGTGTTGACATGCCATGTTTCATATTTAGTTATGATTAGATGTTCTTAGTAGAATCATGTAATCCTGCGTTATATCTCTTATTATCTCAGTTTATTTGATGAGTACAGCTAGACTGATCCGTTTATTGTTTATTTTCTTATAAATAATACTCAGGTCAGGCCGAGTCATTTTAGGTGCTCCTTTGGGTCTCATCGCAGGATCGATTTTCCGCTTTCATCTTGCTACTCTGTCTCTGCAGTTTTATGTACTTTTGTACCTATGACATTATCTATCGTAGTGTACATATTCTTTTATGTAGATCTTGGAGCATGTATTAGTGGATCTTTGTTGATCACTAGCTTGTTATACACATTCTTTGTTTATTCATATCCGTTCCGCCTATGAGATATGATTATTCTGTGTCTGGCTATGAGATATACCATATTTATATTATTGTTGTTGTCTATTTTATACTGCTTTCCGGATTGCATATAGCCGTTGTGTAGTTGCCCTATGTGCAGAATGGTCATGTCGAAATTTTAATCGGTATCAGAATTCGATGTGCATTCCTCACATGGAGTAATTACACAATCGGTCGCTCTTCACAAACCTCATTCTCCGTTATGGTCTACGACATTTCTCTGAAATGAACTGGACGATAGTGGGTATAGAGGCGGGGCACTACAGTTGGTATCAGAGCCAACTTTCCGGAACAGTGTAAGATAGTATGACGATGGTATTGTCTTAAGCCTCTCTCGGGAATTGTGCTTTAGGGTTTTAGTTAGAGTCTTAAGACCCGTCATAGCTTATCTTCCTATACGATTCAATTTTGATTGAATTCACGTCGTTTGAATTCAACTTGAGACTAACTTTTTCTTCCTTCTTTTTCCTTAAAGTAGTGAAATAGTTGGTCGTAGCCGTGCAAGTACCGGTTCACCTAGTGTACCTCCTACGGGAGGGGTGATTATGTCTCAAGTGTCCTATTTTTAGTCTTTTAGAATAGTTATCGACTTGTCCCCTTCGGGTTGATTTCTATAGTCCATCTAGGGCCCGTGTGCTCTAGTGGTGCTTCTGTTTCATTCTTTGTCTCGAGTTGCTAACCTATGTCTGTTTAGCTTATTGTGTATCACACCTATCCTATTGATCATTTATGATCCCTGTTGTTGATTGATCTTTAGTAAGATTGTTTCGTACGTTGCTACGTACCTAGCATGGTCTATTGATCACTTGTCGGTCGGTATGGAGATACCATGTCTTTGTGACTAAATCTACTCTCTTGTTGTCTGCTATATAGTTCTAGTTCGGTGTGAGATCACCAAGCCTTCGGGCTAAAACAACTCATTTATTACCTTGTTGTGCCGGTGTGAGTCACCAAGCATTTATGCTAAATTAACTCAACAAATGTGCAACGATACATTTGTGTTACCTCGTTGCATTCCAAACTCAAGATCAAGAATGAGGGAAAGCATCCCGCTTCTTGCGATCCCTCTTCTTGAGTCAAGGTACACGTCGTTAATTCCTTAATGTCATTTACCTTGTTCAGAGATATTTTATTTATGTTCTTTTGATATACATCGACCATGTTCTTCGTTATCAAAAGAGTTATTCATTTATGTCTCTTGTTGCTGGATTTCAGATCTTTGATTTTCGAGAATTCTTAGTGATTTAGAATCTCGCCTAATTCCTAATCCTTGTTTCGATTTGCTAAAAGAATTTAGTATTCTTGTGATTCTATGGGTCTCCTTATTTTCTCTAGTGAGCGATCACTTGAGAGAATGGGAATCCCGTGGGGAAGGGAGATTTGGGTTTTGCGATCCATGACAAACTCAATAATTCCTTTCTTCGAATCTATGATTCAGTTGATCGTCCGAAAGTGCTATAGTCAATTCACTTATGGACTTAGCCTTGCATTGTCCTTAGCCGTGCGTTGTCCTTAGAAATGAATATCGAAAGGATGAGCTCTTTTGGTATTCATCCCTCGTTTGTTTGAATCATTTGGGTCGACAATTGTCTCCGCACGTTTGTTAACCCTTATGAATCAAATTTTTTGGGGATTATGACCTCTTTGGTTTAATCTCATCTTGTTATAGAAATTGTCTATTGCTTCTTTGATTAATTGATGATGTTTTTGCGATTTGAGATTTTTAACGGAAAATTATCTTAAATCCTGTTGTTCCGAAGTGGTAAGTTATGCACTAATTATTCATCATCTTCTCGATGTTTCCGATTTTCTAAGATTGATACTCGAGTTTCTGAATATTGGGAATTTCGTATAATTCCTAATGATTTGCCTTTATGGTTACTAAATGAGATTTAGTACCTAGTTAGAGATCAATTTCCCCGAGTAGTTCATTGGTATTCCATTACCAATATTTGTTATCGATTTCTAGTTCATTGGTATTCCGTTACCAATATATGATTATCAGCTTTTAGTTTGTTGGTATTCCGTTACCAATATTTTTTTATCGGTTTCTAGCTCGTTGGTATTCCGTTACCAACCTTGGATCGTTGATATTAAAATTGATTATTCCTTCGAGAATTACTCTTCTTAGCTAAATTTGTTGGAATCTCTGTGTTGTGCTTTTGTTGGTGTCAACCACCTTGTCGTAAGACTAAAGTGCTGAAGTTCGATGTTCGCTACATCATCGTGATTGAGTTTTGGGAATGGAGTAGTCAACCACCGTAATTTCCCATCTCATATCCTAAGAGAAATATCTACTATTGATATCTCGCGTCTGTAGGACGCAATCCCGTTGCTTCTTGAAATTCCAAATTAGATTCGCATGTTTTTTTGTGCATCCTATCGATTCTCATTCCCTTGAGAATCATAATAAGAAAGGCGAGTCTATTCGAATTTATAGCGTTTATGAATTTTTCTGGAATTATTTTACCCGTTTGGGATGACTACCTTCATGGGTAATGGAGTTCGAGATTGAATTCTAGTTTTTATGATCTGGCGAGATGAAATTGGGATCCCACCTAGCCGTTGGTGTGATCTTTTCATTTCGTGTCGGTTCTTGTGGTACCACTCCGTGGTATTATTTTTGGTTGTTACTCATTACTTCAATCATAAGGAATTGCGGGGACACAATTCTTTTAAGGGGGGAAGTCTGTAACAACCCGCTCATTCCATGATAATATATTTAAATATTTTATTTAAATCTATCGTCGTATCCGATGTGTCACTTAAAATGTCGTTTTTCACAAACGATAAAATTAGGACTCGGGACCACTTCCATTGAGTTCAAAACGTCGTTTATGACCTTTTTGACTATAAGCATCGATATGTTCCGTGCTTCGCAATTTTGGCACCTTGGTTAGCCAACTAGCCCTCTTCCTTTAAGTGCCAAATCAGCCCCCATCTCTCTCATTCATCCCAACACTTCAAAGAAAATAGAAATGGGGAGAGGGAAAGGGAAATAGAAATTCCTAAACTAGGT
Source organism: Allium sativum (assembly GCA_030737875.1). Lineage (NCBI taxonomy): Eukaryota > Viridiplantae > Streptophyta > Magnoliopsida > Asparagales > Amaryllidaceae > Allium > Allium sativum. Next base: position 55,367,797 of record CM060910.1, read on the forward strand.
TTTGCAATTAAAAGCTCAAATCAAGAGGAAATCAAGTGTAGAAACATGGGTAAGCTCTCTACTCTCCCTCTCTCCCTTTCTTTCCTCTCAATTTCGGATTTTTAGTGTTTCCTAACACTCATGAGTCTTCATATGTGTTCATGAGGTGATTAGAGAGGAGCAATTGATGAAAGAGAGGAGCTTTGCTCGTTTGGGTGCTTGTTCTTCCTTGTTGGAGTTTGTTCTTGTCATTCATGAAACCAAGGTGAGTTCTTTATGAACTCACATCTATGCCACAAGCCATTAGCTTGTAAAAGTGTAAACTAGTGTTCATTTGAGTTTACATATGCTTGTAAATTGGTTTGGTTAGTGTAACTTAGCCGATTTCATGTGTTTTAGTTTGATTGAGTTGAAAATTATGATTAGAATTGTCCACATAATCTAATGCATATGTTATGAGTTTTTTTGGTGATATTGTGAGGTTCCATTGTCATCCCGGCAAGTTCTAAGACTTCACAACTCACTTACATCGCATTCGTTTGCTTTGGTTTGGAATTTAGCTCACCTTTGAACTTATAATCAAAATCATTGCAATCTTATGAATACTTGTTCATGTGTGTGAATTTGGTGTTTATGAGTTGCTTTGGTGAGGTATAGACACCCCATTTGCATGTATGTAACATCATAGGCCTTCTAGCATTGGACGATATCGTTTTGAACATGTTCTCTAGGTAAAATGGTAAAAAAAATTGACGATTAACAACTGGTCGGTTGTTAATGGCCAAAATATGCACCCATATTCGGTTGTTAACAACCGAACAGAGAAAAATGGTAAAACTTTGACGTTTAACAGCCGGTCGGTCGTCAATGGCCGAAATTTGCACCCAGTTTCGGTTGTAAACGGCCGAAATATGCACCCAGATTCGGTTGTGAACAATCGAACATAATTAATATGCTCATATCTTTTTCATACGAACTCGGAATTCAACGAAATTAGGTGCGTTGGAACCGTCTCGACGAGAGATTTCCAATGAAACTAATTTGGAGTGATTTGGAGTTCATGATAAATTATGGCAGAGGAAAACATTGTTATGGACTCCTTCTTGGCTCTTCCGTGCATATCAATGGTCTATGAATTCACCGGAGATCATCGTAACGCCGTGTGCTCAATTTTGTATATCGAATTTATTCGATACTCGGGTAATATGATTCATGACTCTAAAGCATGAATTATCGACTTGATATCCTTCGAGTCCATTTCGATGTGGTTTAAAACCTTCGGGTGCTGGTTTGGAATTTCGATTCGTTCGTTGATCGAAGTTACAACCGTTATCCCTTGAATTCTTGTATGTTGTTGTAATGTGAGTTTACAATTTATGATTTTTGAGTTCCCTTCGCTACGGCGACGGTTTTTATGAATGATTGAACCACAATGGATAATGGGGTTTTATATTGTCAATGGGCATCGAACCAATGTCTAATCAGTTTTTAAATTCAAATCCTTTTAAAATAAATTCGGTTTCTAAACCCGGTTCTGATTCTATTGATTTATATTCGATTCCTTATCCTATCGATCGGACGAGAAATTTAGTTTATTTACCTTAGTAAACCATGTTTCATATTTAGTTATGATTAGATGTTCTTAGTAGAATCATGTCATCCTGCGTTATATCTCTTATTATCTCAGTTTATTTGATGAGTACAGCTAGACTGATCCGTTTATTGTTTATTTTCTTATAAATAATACTCGGGTCAGGCTGAGTCATTTTAGGTGCTCCTTTGGGTCTCATCGCAGGATCGATCTTCCGCTTTCATCTTGCTACTCTGTCTCTGCAGTTATATGTACTTTTGTACCTATGACATTATCTATCGTAGTGTACATATTCTTTTATGTAGATCTTGGTGCATGTATTAGTGGATCTTTGTTGACCACTAGCTTGTTGTACACATTCTTTGTTTATTCATGTAACACCCCGCCTCCGCTAGGGTCACTCGCAAAGGAATGCACTAGCTTTAGAGGGGCATTATTGGTAAACATGCACAGAAATATCACAAGACAGAACATATAAAATAGCGGAAGTAAAATCGAACTTTCATAAACATGAATACATAAGGTCTAAAGCCTTTTACATCAGAGTACATCAAAACCTGTCTTGCAATAGTAAAGAAGCATAAAGACTTTTTCATAAATTATTCCCCAAATAAAAACAGGAAAGTAGCCATAGCCAGGAAAAGTCCAAGCCATCCATGATGACCTTCAAGCAGAAGAAGTCCGAACTAAACAGCAGTGTTTCCTCCCTGTAACCTGGGGGGGGGGGAAACGGAAGAAAAGAGGCGAAACAAAACGGGTCAGTCAAAAAGACTGAGTAAGCCCTATCTACTATTAGTATAAAAACTAGTAAAGTTAACTGACATGAGAAACTGAGATGAACATAAGCATGATAACAAGATAGGTAAGCTAAATCAAAATAACAGGATGAACTACTGAACTCAGATAAACTAAGATGTCATGATAAATTACGATGTCAAGACAAAACAAGGTATCACATCGTCAGGTTCCTATCAAGTATAATATTCCAAGATATCTATCACGTATAACGTCCCATGGTATCTATCCTGTATATCTGCTCTGCACCTACCGTACTAGTATCCCAACTGTATTACGTGTTATCCGTGAATGACCCTTACTCAGAAGTCGTGTAATGGTCCCTGTCAACCTAATATGCCGCATATATAGGTTACTCAACTCATATGTTTCTTTCCACGTATAAGTTCAGTTCTTTGCCGTAGGCTGTACGGGCTTTCCCATGTAAACGGTTTATCCTTGAAGTTGTTTTGGACTGCAACCCTTGATCTAGTTGTGTTTCCTTACCATGAACTATCGCGCGTCCACTTAGGATTTATGCCACCTAGGACCGCTAGGGATTATGCTACCTAATGAACGTTTCCGTGTCTCGGTTTGGGTTTTGGCCACCCAGGACCACTAGGGATTATGCCACCCGTCAACCGCGCCCTTGATCTCACGTATGTATCGTGAATCGTTTTCCATGTCTAGATGCACATGTTCCCCAATGTGCCATCCGAGTTCCGTGCCAGGGCAAATCAAGAAATACGGAACTCGGTCGGGAGCTTTAAATCGTCTGCCGATGCAGATGTCAAGGTCTGTTTTTGTACCCGTGGCTATGGTCCCACGTGACCCCTCCCTCAACTACTGAAAGGCAATCCAAGAAAAATCATGTATAAGAACCACTCCACGGCCCCACTATAGTCCACTTTCCTACGGGCCAACCTCACCCATGACTCGATAGCAAGCACATGGTATGTTGGGGGTTCCCTGCCTTTCCGCACGTACACGATTGACTAAAGATGGTAGGTAGTCGGCGATGCGCTATCCAGGGAAAAAACAAGAATCGTCGACTCCACGCTAATCCATCCCAGTCTTTAGGTTGCTCGCATAGCAACCAAGGCATACTCTTGGTCCTTCTAACGCAGACCTTAACCTCTCATGGGCCTAGTATAATTACCTGGCAGCCCACAGAGGGATCCCAAGAATATCCTCACGTCCCCCGAAGCTTCCACTTCGGCACCCAGTGCGCTGGAGCTTTTATCCAAGTCAGATAACTTGCTCCCCCTCGTATACTAAGCGATGACCTACCGTATCAGGTTACTCATCGTTTTGAGAACTAGTCCTATGTCCTTAGCTAAGAATTATTACTTAGTTACCCTTAACTAAGGTTTACCACTTAGCTTCCTTTCCCGTTATCCTTGATTAACCACGGTTTTCTACCTAGTTCTTCTAGCTAGGGTTTGTCTATTGGGTTAAGTGTTATCATTCAAGTCCATGACTTAACCCGCCCACGAATCACGTCAAAGATTGGCTAAGTATTTAAGTTCAAGACTTAGTCCCACAAGTTGGTTAAGTGTACCCAGAGGCTCATGACTTAACCCTATCAAGTCAAATTGGTCAAGTACTAGCTTACCTTAATCCTATCGGATTATCTTGCTAGATCGATTAAGCATAGATTATCTTAATCCCATCAAATTATCGAGTCGGATTGGTTAAGTATAGGTTGGCTTAACCCCATCCTCTAATCGTACTACAATGGTTAAGTATATTCTAAAAAGGTCTTGTGACTTAACCTTATCAGGTCCGCGTATTAGATTGGTTAAGTGTAAGTTACTTAACCCCATCAAATCATCATGTATAATTGGTTAAGTATAAGCTGCTTAACCCCATTAAATTATCACGTTAAGTTGGTTAAGTATCGGTTACTTAACCTCATTGAATTACCGAGTTTAAATTGGTTAAGTGTTTAACTTAACCCCATCGAATTACCGTGTTTAGATTAGTTAAGTGTGGATTACTTAACCCCATCTAATTACTGTGTCGGATTAGTTAGGTGCAAATTACTTAACCCCATCCCCTAATCATCTTGTATGGTTAAGTGTCATTAAGAAAACTTACTTAACCTTGCCAAATTATCATGTTGGATTGATTAAGTGTTGGTTAACTTAATCCCCGTCCACTAGTCGTATAAAAATGGTTAAGCGTCATTAGGCAAATCAAATCACTTAACCTACCCAACCTTGTCATGTTTTGTTAAGTATCATTAGCCTAACCAATTTACTTAACCCATTTACCCATGTCATATTTGGTTAAGAGTCATTAATCAAATTAACTTAACCCTATCATGTGGCATTAATTACTTAGTGCACCCCAACCTCTCACATTAGACTTTGTTGTGGTTACTAGTTAAGCCGGTCGGTTTCGGGTAGCTTTACACCACAACTTGGTCTAACCTCGGGTTCAAGCACAACATGACCAACTTCTCACATTGGGTCCTATTGTTTGCAACTACTAGTTAGGCCGGTCGGTTCCGGGTAGTTTTACGTTGCAAACTCAACCCAACCTCGAGTTGGCCACTTTCATGTTTAGTCTAGTGTCATGTTCATAGTCAAGTTTTCAAGCAATTGGGTAGACCTAACTTAATAGGTAAATTCCCAATGGGTAGACCTAACTTAATAGGTAAATTCCCAAGCTTATGTTTTTATGCATACTTACATGTCAACTTCCATGTTATATTTCAAGTCATGTTTTCAAGTATAAACACATGTCATATTTAACGTTACATGTTGTCATGTTTATACCCATTTACCCAAATCATGTTCATGTCATTATGTTTCCCCATAATGTGACCCCAACGCTTTTTAAACTAGCATATACGTTCGCAACAACGTGATGGATTAAAAGAAGAGACTTGGCAAAGGGATGACAAAAATGGGTATTAAGCCATAAGTTAATCATGGTGGCAAATGAGGCACAAATGTGTTCATTAGCTTGCATGTTACATTCTTAAGCCTCAAAAACATGCATCAACCCAAACTTGGTACATAAGCGAATCATGGTGACAAAAGACATGGAATGATGGCTAGAAACTCGCATATATCATCATATAAGGATTATGACTTCATATGCAAGTTGACATAATGATTATGAAGATTCTCATGTTGCATAATGCAACATTTCAACATAAAGGTTGTGGCTTTTAGCTCATAAGATCAAGATAATGACTTCATAAATTTGCATAACATGATAGCATGCATCATTCTAATTAATCAAACCCAAACTTTCAACATGAACATTTAACTTCATAGTTAATATCTAAGAGTAGGGAAGGGCTTACATTGCTATGAAGGCCTAAATCGATTAAACTAATGCTTGTGATGAAGCTTATGCATGCCTTCATCCAAAAACCCAAAGATAAAAGCTCCAAATCAATAAATACACCATCTTTATGAACAAAGACCAAAACTTTTGCCTTGAAATCAACTTGAGGAGCTCTCATACTAACATAGGGACTCTCTAATACTCTCATGATCATGAAACCTCTCATAGAAATGAAGATAGCATTTTGGCAAGAGGATGGAGGCTAGGGTTTTGAGTGGAGGTCATGATCACTAGAAATTTTGGCATAGTTTAGTTGTAGGATCAATTAATGAGGGTTTAGGCTAGGTTAGGGGTCTTTTCATAGAGATTAGGGGTAGTTTAGGCCGTTAGATTAACCCTAGGATAGATCCCAGCCCTCAAAAATCGTCACAAGCCTCCAAAACAAGACCAAGGGCCAAAACAGGTGCACCAGGCCAGCCAGGGTCAAGCCAGAGGGCTGTGCAGGTTTCTGGCTCGACACGGGCGCACTTCCCAAGTGCGCCAGTGTATTTTTGTGCTGGCGCACTTCACAAGTGCGCCAGTGCATTCTGGCTTGTTTTCGGTTTTTCTGCCTAACTTCGTTCGTCCATATCTTCTTCATACGGACTCCGATTTACGAAATTTCAGACTCTATTTCGCGTATTTTTCCGAGACGAACGCAATGGCGCAAGCCGTTTATCCTGATTCAGATTTTATAATTTAATTCTGCCTTGATTCTTGTCTTAACACGTTGCTAAAAATTCGGGTTGTTACATCCTCCCCAACTTAAAGGATTTCGTCCCCGAAATCTCCAAGTTAGGAAGAACGTATCCTACCATCCATCATTCATCTACTCACAACATCATCCACAAGCAACCATTGTCCTTAGATGATTTCTAATTCTGTACGAATATATGCAAAACGTGTGTGTACGTGTTCCTTAGCTAATGCTAATGATCAGGCCTGAATAATCTTCCTAATGCAAAATATGTATAGTGCCATGAATCCAACATGTATGCAAATAGTCCTAGCCATATAGGTACTATATGCGTGCACAATCATTCATTCATATGCAACAACCGCATGATAATACATTCGATTTCATCCATAAACAAGTATAAATACTCGTGCATATGCAATATGAAATGTGACCGAGTCGAGCTAGTATCTAATGTGTATTCGCGCATCCACGAGCAACCACTTGCAACCATATCAATCATAACATGTTTCAAATACATGTTTACATCCATAGGGTTCTACCTAGGATTCCCTGGAACAGGGTCGAGAAGAAAAACAAGACAAACTCCTTACGGGGTTTGTAACAGAAAATAGGACCGAGAGGATGTCCACAAAAGATAGCCTACAAGTAAGCTCTACAGAAAACAGGGATCAAGAATATACTCCCAAAAAGAGATATCATGCGTGTATCTAGTCTTTGACCATCAAAGTCATATTTCCTTGGGCTTAATCCCATTGTGCCTTGACCGTCTTTTAACTTCGTGATTTCGTAGCTTCTTATTTCTTGTTTGCATAACATGAGCTAGAACTCATTTCTTCGTCGCCTCTCGTTCCACTTGCACTTATCCTTTTTCTAGAATACTTGGCGCAAACATGACTGCGTACGCATGATCTTATGCAAGCTTTCCAAAATTCACTAATGAATCTTGGATCTTGTTTATATACTATAAGGTATTCCATGTAGAAGAACTTCTTCTTGAAAGTAAACAGATGTCAACCAGGTTACCAAGCGCACTTACTAGGGTGATTTCCATAACCCATGCATAAGTGAAATAAACCATCCATCTTATCGGCGAACACCACTCGATCGGGCTTCAAATTTCCAATAAAGGCATCACGGGATTCTAAGTAACTAATCATGACCGAACCCAAAAGGTTACACGAGACACCGAGGGTATTACCAAGGCTAGTCAAGAGTCTAACTACCCTCCTATCAAAACCGAGAGTGGCACCCCTTACTGGATAACCACTTCATCCTTAGAATCCATCCATAGCTTATAAACATAAGCATTATTTCCAAGCTCAACACTTGACATAGACATTCTCAAATCCAAACAAGCCATGAATAAATGGACTGATTCTCCAATAGGACTTTGAGACAAAAATGGGATTCTCTATTACGTTAGTACTTAAGGTGCAGAGACTCAACTATCGAAGCAGACTTAAATGATACGATGATCAAAACAAAGTCCTAACGGGATGATAGAGAAGAAAAGCTAAACCTTTAACAAGATCGTTACCCTCCTTCCGAGGTACCCTAGAAATAAGAGCATACTATTACCCTCCCGATGATCTTGTCCTTGTCCCATAATACTTAACTATCCACCCCGTTTTACCATGCCAAAGGTACTCTCTCGTCATGGGTTTCATTGTTCATCTTTCTCCCTCCTTTGAGGACTAAGCCATACCAACCAGTTGCTCATCCTTAAGCTCGTATCCTTTATCCTCTTTCTCACTATCCTTTCTTATAACGCGGCCACTGGTCTCTCGAGAACCAACTCCATCGCATGGAAAGCACTTTCGTAGATAGAGAAGACTAGTCGCAGTTAAAACCACTGTGACTACAGATGGAGGAAAGAAAGGAAAAGAGATTCAATTAAGGAAACAAGGATAGTGCTAATGGCCTTTGGGGAATAGCCTTTTTCTTTTAAAAGAAAATTTTCTTGAAAAATGCTTCTTTATAAACGATTTTCAAATAGTTTTCAGAAGGTCTTTAAAAACTTTTGCCAGTCTGGTAACCTTCTGCTCTGATATCAAATGTAACACCCCGCCTCCGCTAGGGTCACTCGCAAAGGAATGCACTAGCTTTAGAGGGGCATTATTGGTAAACATGCACAGAAATATCACATGACAGAACATATAAAATAGCGGAAGTAAAATCGAACTTTCATAAACATGAATACATAAGGTCTAAAGCCTTTTACATCAGAGTACATCAAAACCTGTCTTGCAATAGTAAAGAAGCATAAAGACTTTTTCATAAATTATTCCCCAAATAAAAACAGGAAAGTAGCCATAGCCAGGAAAAGTCCAAGCCATCCATGATGACCTTCAAGCAGAAGAAGTCCGAACTAAACAGCAGTGTTTCCTCCCTGTAACCTGGGGGGGGGGGGGGGGAAACGGAAGAAAAGAGGCGAAACAAAACGGGTCAGTCAAAAAGACTGAGTAAGCCCTATCTACTATTAGTATAAAAACTAGTAAAGTTAACTGACATGAGAAACTGAGATGAACATAAGCATGATAACAAGATAGGTAAGCTAAATCAAAATAACAGGATGAACTACTGAACTCAGATAAACTAAGATGTCATGATAAATTACGATGTCAAGACAAAACAAGGTATCACATCGTCAGGTTCCTATCAAGTATAATATTCCAAGATATCTATCACGTATAACGTCCCATGGTATCTATCCTGTATATCTGCTCTGCACCTACCGTACTAGTATCCCAACTGTATTACGTGTTATCCGTGAATGACCCTTACTCAGAAGTCGTGTAATGGTCCCTGTCAACCTAATATGCCGCATATATAGGTTACTCAACTCATATGTTTCTTTCCACGTATAAGTTCAGTTCTTTGCCGTAGGCTGTACGGGCTTTCCCATGTAAACGGTTTATCCTTGAAGTTGTTTTGGACTGCAACCCTTGATCTAGTTGTGTTTCCTTACCATGAACTATCGCGCGTCCACTTAGGATTTATGCCACCTAGGACCGCTAGGGATTATGCTACCTAATGAACGTTTCCGTGTCTCGGTTTGGGTTTTGGCCACCTAGGACCACTAGGGATTACGCCACCCGTCAACCGCGCCCTTGATCCCACATATGTATCATGAATCGTTTTCCATGTCTAGATGCACATGTTCCCCAATGTGCCATCCGAGTTCCGTGCCATGGCAAATCAAGAAATACGGAACTCGGTCGGGAGCTTTAAATCGTCTGCCGATGCAGATGTCAAGGTCTGTTTTTGTACCCGTGGCTATGGTCCCACGTGACCCCTCCCTCAACTACTGAAAGGCAATCCAAGAAAAATCATGTATAAGAACCACTCCACGGCCCCACTATAGCCCACTTTCCTACGGGCCAACCTCACCCATGACTCGATAGCAAGCACATGGTATGTTGGGGGTTCCCTGCCTTTCCGCACGTACACGATTGACTAAAGATGGTAGGTAGTCGGCGATGCGCTATCCAGGGCAAAAACAAGAATCGTCGACTCCACGCTAATCCATCCCAGTCTTTAGGTTGCTCGCATAGCAACCAAGGCATACTCTTGGTCCTTCTAACGCAGACCTTAACCTCTCATGGGCCTAGTATAATTACCTGGCAGCCCACAGAGGGATCCCAAGAATATCCTCACGTCCCCCGAAGCTTCCACTTCGGCACCCAGTGCGCTGGAGCTTTTATCCAAGTCAGATAACTTGCTCCCCCTCGTATACTAAGCGATGATCTACCGTATCAGGTTACTCATCGTTTTGAGAACTAGTCCTATGTCCTTAGCTAAGAATTATTACTTAGTTACCCTTAACTAAGGTTTACCACTTAGCTTCCTTTCCCGTTATCCTTGATTAACCACGGTTTTCTACCTAGTTCTTCTAGCTAGGGTTTGTCTATTGGGTTAAGTGTTATCATTCAAGTCCATGACTTAACCCGCCCACGAATCACGTCAAAGATTGGCTAAGTATTTAAGTTCAAGACTTAGTCCCACAAGTTGGTTAAGTGTACCCAGAGGCTCATGACTTAACCCTATCAAGTCAAATTGGTCAAGTACTAGCTTACCTTAATCCTATCGGATTATCTTGCTAGATCGATTAAGCATAGATTATCTTAATCCCATCAAATTATCGAGTCGGATTGGTTAAGTATAGGTTGGCTTAACCCCATCCTCTAATCGTACTACAATGGTTAAGTATATTCTAAAATGGTCTTGTGACTTAACCTTATCAGGTCCGCGTATTAGATTGGTTAAGTGTAAGTTACTTAACCCCATCAAATCATCATGTATAATTGGTTAAGTATAAGTTGCTTAACCCCATTAAATTATCACGTTAAGTTGGTTAAGTATTGGTTACTTAACCTCATTGAATTACCGAGTTTAAATTGGTTAAGTGTTTAACTTAACCCCATCGAATTACCGTGTTTAGATTAGTTAAGTGTGGATTACTTAACCCCATCTAATTACTGTGTCGGATTAGTTAGGTGCAAATTACTTAACCCCATCCCCTAATCATCTTGTATGGTTAAGTGTCATTAAGAAAACTTACTTAACCTTGCCAAATTATCATGTTGGATTGATTAAGTGTTGGTTAACTTAATCCCCGTCCACTAGTCGTATAAAAATGGTTAAGCATCATTAGGCAAATCAAATCACTTAACCTACCCAACCTTGTCATGTTTTGTTAAGTATCATTAGCCTAACCAATTTACTTAACCCATTTACCCATGTCATATTTGGTTAAGAGTCATTAATCAAATTAACTTAACCCTATCATGTGGCATTAATTACTTAGTGCACCCCAACCTCTCACATTAGACTTTGTTGTGGTTACTAGTTAAGCCGGTCGGTTTCGGGTAGCTTTACACCACAACTTGGTCTAACCTCGGGTTCAAGCACAACATGACCAACTTCTCACATTGAGTCCTATTGTTTGCAACTACTAGTTAGGCCGGTCGGTTCCGGGTAGTTTTACGTTGCAAACTCAACCCAACCTCGAGTTGGCCACTTTCATGTTTAGTCTAGTGTCATGTTCATAGTCAAGTTTTCAAGCAATTGGGTAGACCTAACTTAATAGGTAAATTCCCAATGGGTAGACCTAACTTAATAGGTAAATTCCCAAGCTTATGTTTTTATGCATACTTACATGTCAACTTCCATGTTATATTTCAAGTCATGTTTTCAAGTATAAACACATGTCATATTTAACGTTACATGTTGTCATGTTTATACCCATTTACCCAAATCATGTTCATGTCATTATGTTTCCCCATAATGTGACCCCAACGCTTTTTAAACTAGCATATACGTTCGCAACAACGTGATGGATTAAAAGAAGAGACTTGGCAAAGGGATGACAAAAATGGGTATTAAGCCACAAGTTAATCATGGTGGCAAATGAGGCACAAATGTGTTCATTAGCTTGCATGTTACATTCTTAAGCCTCAAAAACATGCATCAACCCAAACTTGGTACATAAGCGAATCATGGTGACAAAAGACATGGAATGATGGCTAGAAACTCGCATATATCATCATATAAGGATTATGACTTCATATGCAAGTTGACATAATGATTATGAAGATTCTCATGTTGCATAATGCAACATTTCAACATAAAGGTTGTGGCTTTTAGCTCATAAGATCAAGATAATGACTTCATAAACTTGCATAACATGATAGCATGCATCATTCTAATTAATCAAACCCAAACTTTCAACATGAACATTTAACTTCATAGTTAATATCTAAGAGTAGGGAAGGGCTTACATTGCTATGAAGGCCTAAATCGATTAAACTAAAGCTTGTGATGAAGCTTATGCATGCCTTCATCCAAAAACCCAAAGATAAAAGCTCCAAATCAATAAATACACCATCTTTATGAACAAAGACCAAAACTTTTGCCTTGAAATCAACTTGAGGAGCTCTCATACTAACATAGGGACTCTCTAATACTCTCATGATCATGAAACCTCTCATAGAAATGAAGATAGCATTTTGGCAAGAGGATGGAGGCTAGGGTTTTGAGTGGAGGCCATGATCACTAGAAATTTTGGCATAGTTTAGTTGTAGGATCAATTAATGAGGGTTTAGGCTAGGTTAGGGGTCTTTTTATAGAGATTAGGGGTAGTTTAGGCCGTTAGATTAACCCTAGGATAGATCCCAGCCCTCAAAAATCGTCACAAGCCTCCAAAACAAGACCAATGGCCAAAACAGGTGCACTAGGCCAGCCAGGGTCAAGCCAGAGGGCTGTGCAGGTTTCTGGCTCGACATGGGCGCACTTCCCAAGTGCGCCAGTGTATTTTTGTGCTGGCGCACTTCACAAGTGCGCCAGTGCATTCTGGCTTGTTTTCGGTTTTTCTGCCTAACTTCGTTCGTCCATATCTTCTTCATACGGACTCCGATTTACGAAATTTCGGACTCTATTTCGCGTATTTTTCCAAGACGAACGCAATGGCGCAAGCCGTTTATCCTGATTCAGATTTTATAATTTAATTCTGCCTTGATTCTTGTCTTAACACGTTGCTAAAAATTCGGGTTGTTACAATTCATATTCGTTCTGCCTTTGTGATATGATTATTCTGTGTCTGGCTATCAGATATACCATATTTATATTATTGTTGTTGTCTATTTTATACTGCTTTCCGGATTGCATATAGCCGTTGTGTAGTTGCCCTATGTGCTGGATGGTTATATCGAAATTTTAATCGGTGTCAGAATTCGATGTGCATTCCTCACATGGAGTAATTATACAATCGGTCGCTCTTCACAAACCTCATTCTCCGTTATGGTCTACGACATTTCTCTGAAATGAACTGGACGATAGTGGGTATGGAGGCGGGGAGTTACACATATTAATAATGTAAACAAAATATGTACATATATAAGGGAATAATATATATATATATATATATATATATATATATATATACATGTGGAAATTGTTTGCTTTTGTAAGAATAATAATGGGAAAAGGAAAATAAGGGAGTGAAAATATAAGGAACGAGAACATGCAAATAAAATAAGATGCTTGAATGTAGAAGTAAGGAAATAAATTAATGAAGTAGAGGAAAGAGATGAATGGATAATTTATCGTTTAATGTTAAATGCTAGAATGTATGTGACTTTTAAAATTTCAAACACATCATATTAAATATCATGTATTATTACATAGATAATGTTAAAAGTTTTACTATATTTTTTTTCTTATGCTTTTTAAATATAAACAACATGATATAAAAGATAAGGGAATACATATATATATGTAACAAAATGGAGAAAGGAGATTTAAAGGGATGTAGATGAGAATACAAAATAAAATACATGTAAATAAAATGTAGGGAAGGAAATAAATGAATGCATAGGTAATGTAAACTAGGATGCATGAATATAGAGAAAAAGAAAAGAAAAAAGAAATGTGAGCATGCAGGTGCATGATTTATTTGATTATTAATGTCAACATTAATTTTCGTTAACTGCTAGTTAAAACGTGCGTTGTATACCGTTGACACTCTATCTCTTTACAATTTCTCTTATACAATTCAAACTGGAAACATTCTTTTATTATCAATATATTATTAATAAATCAACTTATCAACATATTATTAATAAATCAACTTATCAACATATAATTAATAAATCAACTTATCAATATATTATTAATAAATCAACTTATCAATATATTAATTTAATTTAAAAGCTTTTTTAATTTAATAATGGATTTTTTTTAAAATTCTACCGTATTTTCTAATAAAATTTTCTGAAATAAATTTTGTAAGTTGGTTCTGATTTTCCGGGTTGTTACAGACCGGAATCGGATTCATTATCTGAAAACCACTCTGTATGGGCATTAGCGTTGCGATCAAATATGATGAAGATAATTGAAGACAGAGTTATGCAAGGGATGTCCTGTTTACGGAATAGTGCCTTCGGTTTGTCCAGTCCCAGGACGACCTGTATGGAAGAATGTCTGACAGAGTATATTTAATAGATCGCGTAAGTTGATCTCTTCAAACGTATGTATGTTTGGTGGCGGAGGAATTCGTTTCTCTTAGCTGTATACCCGTTGTATTTTTGGGGAAATCAATTTGTGATTTGGCGGGCATGACAATGTGACATTCAAAGTGAATAAATGTGTGATCTGTCAGAGATAAGCGTGGCCTCTAGCCTCACAACCGGGAAATGACAAAAATCGGGCAGGCAGCATGGCTAAGTGGTTGGCTGCCAAGTAGGGTGTATTATCACCTATCTAGAGATATTCATTTCATTCTATAATCTATTGTCGATGCTGTCCCATTCGGGAAACGGTTGCTGATCCCAACCGTTGGTGATATACATTCGATACACTCAAGCGAAATGAGTGGTCGGTCATGTGTGACCGGGTTGCAAGATGTTCTTGTTGAACCCAGTGTATTCCTCTCTAGAGGAACACTATCGGAAGGTGGTTCCATACCTTGTCATAGTTGGAAATCCATTACCTAATAAGTGCTCGCGGTTTTGATTGTATACTATATATGTGGAACGTGAGATGAAAGCGTTCTGCAAGATTATTATTATATTGTGGTTAATAGACACTATTATAATATCAAAAGAGTTTTGATATAAAAGATCATTGTTTCTTTCAAAATGATTTGAAAGTTAAAATCAAATTGATTTGGATTCTCATAAGGGAAAAACCCATTCCGTTATACGGCGTGGTCTTATGAGATATAGTTATTTTCCCAAACTGTTTTAAATTGTTTACTCATACCAGTCCCATGACTGACCCAGAGTTTTGTTTTGTTTTCCCTAAACTCTTGGGTGCCCAATTTTGTACGGGCAATCAAGTAGTCGGGATTTTACAGATATACTTGGAAAGCTGGAGCAGGAGGCTTCAGCAGCGTTTATATAGCTATTGTTTTTTTCCGCTGTGATGTAAGTACTGTACTTTGATAATGATATGTATATTCAAGTACAATCTTTTATTTCAAGGATATGTTATCTATTATATGTTGTTCATTTCGCTGTGAGATTCGTGTTACTCTGATGTTGTATGTTCTTCTTCTATTCTAAATTTCTATCTTATCTATTCTCACCCTCTAATTTCTTTCATGGACTATCCGGTGTTTCCGATGCTTGAATAGTTGACATAATGTTGTATGCCGATATCCAGGATCGCAAATTCCCCGGGTCGTTACATAGTTCGTCTTCATGGGGTGCCTTCCAGCATTGTAAGCGATCGTGACCCCATCTTTACCAGTGAATTTTGGAGGAGCTTGCAAGAAACATTAGGTACACAGTTATGTTTGAGCACCGCTTATCATCCTCAAACCAATGGACAGAAGGAGAGGGTGAACAAGATTCTTGAAGATCTTTTGAGGCTGTGTATCCTAGACTTCAGAGGGACTTGGGAAGAGCATATTCCTTTAGTAGATTTTTCCTATAACAACCGCTATCAGTCCAGCATCGGCATGGGACCCTTCGAAGCATTGTACGGACGACCCTGTAGATCACCAACTTATTGGTGGGAATCTACAGAAAGATTATTACTTGGACCAGATATGGTTAGAGAAACATCTGAAAAGATTGACCTTATTCGACGGCGGATGAAGACAGCTCAAGATAGGCAGAAGTCCTACGCAGACAAGAGAAGGCCCGGCATCAAATTTGAAGTGGGTGACTTAGTTTTTATCAAAGTATCACCTCTGAGGAATGTGGTTCTCTTCGGATTAGTAGAGAAATTGGCACCTAGGTTTGTGGGACCATTTCCCATAACCGAGAGGATTGGCCAAATGGCCTATAGAGTAAAGCTCCCAGAAAACCTATTCGGTTTTCATGATGTTTTCCACGTTTCTCATATGCAGAAGTGCCTGCATGACACCGCAATAATTGTTGAGCCGAGTGCGTTGGAAGAAGTAGAAGTGGAACGAGAGGCGACAGTCAGGAAAGTTCCTTCCTGTATTCTTGGATCAGAAGTTAAGAAGCTACACAATAAAGAGATCAAGTTGCTAATGGTTCAATGGGGAGATAACTCAACGGATGCGACTTGGGAGACCGAAGACAAGATTCGTGCTTCGTACCCTTTCCTTTTCGAGGGTATGTTCTTTACTCCTTTTTCAAAGTTTTATCACTGCTTGTTTCTATCATTTGATTATATCTTATCCATAGTATTTTCGACCTTTAGATAGGAATCCTATGGATGTAAACATGTGTTTGAGACATGTTATGTTTGATGGATGCAAGTGTTTGCTAGTGGTTGCTTGTGGACGCATATACACACATTAGGCACTAGATCGGCTCAATCACTCTCATACTGCATATGGATGTGTGTGCATTTTCTTTTCTTTTATGGATGGAAATGGATGAGTTAGCATATGGATGTTGCACTTGGACGAATGAGTGTGCACATATATAGAACTCACATGTTATAATAGGATTATTTGCATACATATTGGATTCATGGCACTAACATACATTGCATTAAGGAGGTCAAGTGAATTAGTAGACCGCCTGATTTTCACATTAGTATTGGGACATATACACACACCCTTGCATATATTCATATAAGCATTAGAAGTCTTTAAGGACAATAGATGCTAGTGATTGATGGATGAGTAGATGGATGATGGATGGTAGGATATGAATTCTTCTCAACTTAGAGATTTCAGGAACGAAATTCTTTGAGTAGGGGAGAATGTAAAACCCTGAAATTTAAACGACACTAAAAGAGGATAAATTAAATAATAATTAATTAAATATTCAGAATTAAGGGAAATGGACTACACCATTGCGTCCGTATCGAAATTCTGGTCAAGATAGACATTTGGTTTGCATAAAACAGACACCGTATGGAGAAATTATGAGAGTATTAAGTTCGTATACGCGCAAAAAATATATATATACACACATGAGTCAGAGACGAGTTAGAATTTTATCCAGAATAATTCGAATTCAAAAAATGAAAAGTGGCGGCAGATTTCTCGCTCTAGGGGGTTGACCCCCCTAGAGGGGTGCGACACCGGTGTCGACCCCCCTTAAGGGGTGTCGACCCACCCACAGGGGTGCCAACACCCCTAGGGCTGATTTGGCAGTCGGTTTCAGGGGGTCTGGTAGCTATATATACGTGGCCATTTCTCATATTCTCTTCAATGAGAATTCATGGTGGCCAAACTCTACCGGTATCTAAACTGAATTGGATCTGTTAATCCCCTAAAACTTTCAGCTTTGCAAATCAAATTCTGAGATTCAAGCATAGATTCAACACCAACTTCTTTTCTATCTTCTTAGCAATCCAAACACTGTGAGTTGGTTACTTTTAGGTTTAAATGAATAAAAGTAAATCGTGAAAGACTGTGATTTGGATATGTTGTAAACTATGAATCTATGCTAGTGTTAAATCTTATACTATGTCATGATAGATCTACTTCTCTAGATCTAATTCAATTGTGGTTATTCTATTATGTCGCCTTTGTGGATCTTGATTTGTAACTATATTGTGGTAAATGTTAATTTTGAAAGTTACAACATTGGTTTGATCTAATTCTTTATGTAAATCACCTTTCACTTGTCATTTTGTGGTCAATTTACATACGTTATAAATTGGACATGTGAATCCATATTTAGATCTAAACATGTTACTATGTCATCCTAATTATGTGGACATTCTATGATGTAGTTCTTAATCCCTATTTGTTAGATCAACTTTTACCTATTAGATCTGTATTTTGTGGACACCTAAATTATTAATCAGATCTAGTTTATTATATGGATCCTCATGTGCTTCTCATATTAGATCTGAACTTGTTGGACATCTAAATTAAATTTAGATCTTGTCATGTTCATCTTATCAACTTTGCTATGTTACAACTAGTTAATTGCAACAAGTTCATAAGATCTATGCTTATATGTTCACCATGTTAGTATATGTTTATGCTAGTTATGTTAGAACATTCACCTTTGTCATATTTCCATTACCTTCCCTTTTTATCATTTATGATTAGGCTATTATTTAGCCTATACGTGCCGTAAATTGTGCGAACACGCTGGTTAGGGAACAGGGAGGGAAAAAGTTTAATATTGGCATAATTTGAATATAAACATGAGTTGGACATATAATTAAAAGGGGGGAATGTGGGGACATAATCACCTATTAAGACATAGGTAAGAATTGGATAAAAATGGAATGTCTAGTAATTACAATTAGGAATTGTAATTGCACTTATGACACGAGGTTAGGTTGCATTAGTGGTGGAAGTCTGCCCGGACCCGACCGGCATATCCAGCAACCACTAATGTTGAATCTAATGTGAGAGGTCTAAGTGCACAAATATGAATCAGGCTAAGACACGAGGTTAGGCCCAACTGTGGAATAAGACTGCTCGGACCCGACCGACATATCTAGCATCCACAAGTTGTAGGCCTAATGAGGGAGGTCTAGCCCATTATAAACCATAAATGGACATGGTAATAAATTGGACTACTTAACCAAATTTAATCCATAGGGATTGTATGACTATGAACTAAAGTTAGGGTTAAGTAAATTTTTTTGGATAGTGGATGGGTTAAGCAAATCTGGAAGGGGTAGGTAATATTTACATATAGGCCCACAAACTTAACCCGATAAGGTTATTTAATTAAAGACACCTAGTGGTATACATAACCGGAGGAAATAATAAAGTTATGTAATTAAAGGCACCATTAAGGTAAGCATAACTGGTAGAAAGATTGGGGTTATATAATTAAAGACACCCTTAAGGTAAGTATAACTTGTGGAAAACCTAGTGGGGGATACAAGACAAAGGGGAGAGCTTGTATCATATTGTGTGGGACCCGTTTCAGTCAGTAACCCAGAGTATGTATCGAGTAGAGAACTCCGAGTCAGGTCGAAGGTGAGGCACACTTACTGACTGATTGTGAGAGATCCAAACATGGAGGTGGTGTTGGTGGCGCAAACCGACCGGGCCATGTGCGTGCATGAGCCGGGCCGAAGGGGATAAGACGACCATGACACCAGTAAATATGGGGCTGTGCATATCAGTGAGGGGTTGCCACTTTAGGACGTGATACATCCTACTGTGGGGCCAACACAGAGTATCTACGGAGTAGCGAGCCGATTGATTAGGGTAGTGGTTAGGGTACATTGGGACGTATGCCCTAAGTCTACCACCTTATAGTGGAAGGGATCATCTCATTCTGGTTGTACTAGTAATAGTGCAGAGTTATCACTAGAAGCATATACACCTTATCCTGTCTAACTTGTCACACCTGCTATTTTTGTAGTGATCTCTCTTATCCACTTTATATGATGTCATGCTATTTTTATATATTCTATATATCTGTCTTGTAATATTCTGTGTCTATTTACTTATAACGCTTCATGAAACTTAATGAATTCCCTTTGTGAGTGACATTAACGGACGTGGGGTGTCATAATATGTCTTAAGAGAAACTATGGAATTCGTTTCATATATCTAACTTGATAGTCGATTTGTCTTCAAATAAAAGATATTTTCTTTCTATTATATACTTAATTCAATTATTATACTAACTAATTAGTTTAATTAATGATATAATTGATAGAAAATCCATAAATGATATGCTTTGTAATGGTAGTTACAAAGTCTAACCATAAGATATTTATCGTAATAAACATTTTAAAAATTCCTAGTCAAAATGCATTATAACTAAATATCGATAAATCAGTTGGGCATCTAGCACATAATGTTGTCTTAATTTTGGACAGTGTATTACCTATGAATGCTGAAGGCACCAAGAGGTCACATACTGATAGGTATTGGATAATTATCACACGAATCACTCTGTAGTTTCATGTTAGTTAATATAACTAAGGCTAAACAGAAAATATAGATGTAACTGATTTATATAGTTATTTCAACTTGAAAATATCATCAATCTTCAATATGAAAGCTCTTCCTTGAATTTAGTCAAATCATGACATGACATCTATCAAGTGACTATTTTTCGATCAAATGGAAGCATTGAAGGTGAAGCACTATTCAAGAGAGAATTAGTCTCTTTGGTTATATGGAGTTAGTGTCACGATTAACTCAAATCGATTTAAGGTCAAACTCTTTGACAAGAGCACTTTAGTTTTCATCTTATTTTTTTTTCTCTACTCCCAAAATTTACATGCCCTAATTTCTTATCGTCCACTTCGAATTTCCTCCGTCGCTTCATTGCGCTACTTCTTTCTGATGCACTGCTGCTCTTCACAATCAGTTGATTACGTGCTAGTCCTCTCCATTAATCCAAGATTTCAACATGCTTCTCGCCAATTGGTATGGATTTCTCTGAATTCGCCTCATTTTATATGGTTTGGTACTGGGTTTACATATGGATTTGCACAAACCCTGATTCGGTACTCTTCTTCTTCATTTTTTCGAACCCTAATCTGTGTATAAACCCTAAATTGGAATAAACTATGATGCTATTACTATTTATTGCAATAATTTCTTTTCAAATTTACTTTTCCATTCAATAAATTTTTCAATATGTTTTGTTAGTCCTTAACATTATAAAGAAAATTGTTAGGAAATGAGAAAAGTTCAAAGTAAATAATATAATTTTTGCAGCATTATAGCAAACGATATTGATTCTACACACATAAGTATACATACACTACAAGAAAAACATCATATAGCAGCGGCAATATCCGCTTCTAATCCGTCGCTATATTGGCCTTAGCGACGGATTTCCAACATATCACTGTGGTAGGTAAAAACCATGACGGTAATTGTGTCAGATTTTGCGATGGAATTTAGAATGAGTTTCCCGACAGTTTTCCGTCATTTTACTAATTATATAATAAAAATAGAATTTTATTTATTAATTTAATATTAATTTATATATCGACTATTTACCGACGGATAAATAATTTATAATAAAATATTATTTATAAAAGGCGTTGGTAAACCCTTAATAATTGCCAAGGGATTAGCGACAGATTTTAATTTATATAAATATTTAATCTAGCATTATCTGTTAGTAATCTGTTGCTGTTCCCCTTCTAATCTGCAAATATATATTATATATTAGTACATTGTAGATATACACATTCACATATATATATATATATATATATACACACACACACACAAATACATACACACACATAGATACATGTATATTTATCAAACTAATATCAATCAACTATGAACACTGAAATAAATAGCATATCCAAAAATACAAACATAAATTTGCAGCTATGATTTATTTCTTCAATCGGTAAATTCAACTTTGATGACTGCGTATGCCTTGAACTTTCTAATATGTCCAAGCATACACCAGTAATATACATTGAAACAAAAGCAGTTTGATCGATAACCCCCTAACATTACACCTAAAATTACAAGAGACTGCTCTGTTTCCGTTCAAAGAAGTTGCTTTTTGACTCGGGATCTTGCTTTTAAAAGAACAACAAATACAATAGCTCTTTCATTTTCTGCTTTCATCCCTTCAACATGTAAAGTTGTTTGTCTCCCTTTTTCGGTCCCAAGTTCTTGAAGCATTTTCTCTACGTCACCTATAGATAAGCAATACCATGTCAACTAAAGCTAAATTCATAGTGAATTCACAAAGCTAATTTCACAGTGCTGTAAATACAAAATAAATCAGATGAATTAAAAGACAGTTGATGCAAGTTAAAAACCATTCAGTAGTGGGTTTTGAAATTGAAATTGATATTGATATGTGTACCTTCAATATTTCGGTCCAGCATTTGTAAAGGTAGCAACTCCAGAAAATGTCTTAGTGCTTTCTATATTTCGATCCACCATGATTGTTTTTAAGAGACTAGAAAAATTGGAAGTCGCTGGCAAAATTTTTGTGAGAAAAAATCGAGGTTCGCAGTCATAATTTTACATCAATTAAAACTATATCTATATTCTACAACTAGTAATATCATTTCCGTGTTCCAGTAGTGCAACCTACAAAACTACCGTTCATTGAACTTGTATCAGAGTGCTAAGCATGGTAAACATGTATGAAACCTAATATTGCATCACACGGTTCATAAATCATTAACCAAAAAACGGTGGGGAAACAATGTAACTAGTATAACCACACAACGGTGGGGAAACTGACCGTTTGATTATATAATTTAAGAGAAAAACCGTTTGTCGTGCATAAATCGTGTATTCATATTACTAATGTAACAGAGATAAGGTGCGCAAAAAGTGGCTACTACGTGAAATAAAGTTTTTTGCAATCTAAGAAAGCTGTATTTATACAATAACAACAAACCAGCTATGAAAATGTGTACACGGAACATGTAGATTGACATAATAGGGGAACATCTGTAAAAAGGATGAGAAGTTACAAGATAATGCAAGTAAACAAATAAATAAAATGTAGAGAATATACCAAGAAAGTAGTCGATTGATAACTGAACATACAAAGTAGATGGAAAAGATGGAGCACTTACCTTGTTTGTAGAAAAATAGCAGTTGCAATTAATCACATTAGAGCTAGCATCCAGAATAAATTGGGTTGATTCATCTACATTTCCAGTTCTCATCTCTATATTAACGACATCTGTTTTTTTTACATTTTACACAAATAAAAAGGAAGTTTGGAAAAATTGAGATGGATATCTTACTTTTGTGGAATTTTAATATGAATTGACTTCCATGTGTAATCCAACTATTATTATCCATTTACCTTTTCATGGTCTTTACATTACATTATATAAGTATTTTGAATTTGTACTTTCATTTCCATGGCAATGATGTGTTACATGTACCAAAAAAAATCAACATTAAAATCCTGTTAATCCCTCACATTGCGTTATACTCTACTTATCTATTTATCTTGCAAATAAATGCAGTTTTATGTTATTTGCAGTTTTTGAAAACTGCAATTGAAAATAATTCAAGTGATGTTTTATGAGGCTTGTTCTTGGGAATGGGGACGTGTTTTTGTAACTTACAAAATGGTGTTTCGGAAAAGACTTCCTATTATTAAATGCATGCAGATAAGGTAAAATAGACTAACCTGGAACATTACAAGAATTGAACAGTATTGCAACGGACACTTCCAACGGCCGTTGACCAACGGCTTCCAACGTAAGCCAAAATACTTATCTGTATTCCGTATGTAAAATATACGCTGTTGGAAACCGTTTGCGGCCGTTGGTTTGAAGCCGTTGGAAGCCGTTTCCCCCCGTTACACAGACTGGAGCACAAATCAGCCGAGGCTGCTTCTTCTTCCTCAATTCTCAAAACCCCGGTTTTTACCCCAAAATCCCCAATATTCCCTCCTTTCATTTCTGAAATCGCCAATTTCACTCCATCTTCCGCCTAGGGTCTCTCCTACTCTATCAAAGCACTCTCATCCTCTCTAATCTCCTATTCTCTCCGATTTTTAGGTATGTGTTTATCCTAATTTTTGTTTAATACCTTATGTTTAGTGTAATTGAAGCATAATTAGAGTATGTTTGTGTGTGTAGTGCTGTTAATTAGTTGTTAATGTGGGGTTTAATCATTTTAGTTGCTAATTTAGGGTTTTTAATAATAAATTACTTAGTTGTTATTATGATCTAGGGTTTGAATTAGTTGAAGTAGTTGTTGTTATTGAGATTGTGTTTATAGATTTGATTGATTATGTTTATAATCTAGGGTTTTATTAGTTAAAGTTGACTATGTATATATGCATATATATAGTGTTATGTATATATATAGACGTATATATGGTTGACACTCTATGCATTTGTTTATTTGGTTAAGGCCCAATTCATCGAAAACAATATTTAATTTGTCGAAAACGTGTCGTGGAAATACAAATATTTAAGTTTGTGTTTTTTGGGCTAAGGCGCACAAAGGCGCACAACGGCGCTAAGGCGCACAAAGGTGTACAAAAAACACTTCAATCACAAAAAATGCAAATCATATAATATGTTATATTCATAAAGCCTTAGAGAGTTTTTTTGGCCCCGTCTGATAAGTATTGTATATAATCGTGATATGATGTTCGTTTTATTAACGGAACAGACATTTATATTCATTGTATACAATATTTATTGGATTTTTCCTTTGTATTGGACAAGTTACGAATACAATAACGAAATTAAATCTCGTAAAATATTTCATTTTAAACGGTTCTCAAAATTTCAAAAGCACTTCCTTTATGTTCCCTGTGTACACGCAATTGTGTACTATTCAGGGAACTAAAGGGAAGTGTTGCCGAAATTTTGTTGAATCGTTTAAATTGAAAAGATTTACGCGATTTAATTACATTATTGTATTTGTAATGGGAGGTAGGATAACCCACCATTAAATGATCACTTGACATAACATGCATTAATCACTAAAATTGTTTTAACACATTGTCAATGCAAATTTTGTCATCATAGTTAATATGTAAAAGAAATGTTTTCATTAAAATACAATCTTAGCGTTTGAGCGATCGGACACAAAAATTATGAATCTAATTTTATATAATTCTTTCTAATTTTATATGTACTTAGGAAAAATGGACGATTATTTTAATGATCGAAGCTGGATGTACAAACGAAGAGAAACCGATGGCACAATAAACAAACATTTTATTAATGGTGTCAGCGTGTTTATTGATTTTGCTTTAAGTAACAATGGAAACGACGTCGAAATCCATTGTCCAAGTAGTAGATGCAAGTTATTGAAGCATTTGATACCGCAAATGGTTAGAGTTCATTTGCGTCAGTACGGTTTTGTGCCGAACTTTTTAGTTTGGGATCGTCATGGAGAACCGTTAGCATCTACTTCTATACAAGTTGAGGAGGTAGCGAATAATGAAATTGCCATGATGAATCTCGTAGAACAAATGGTTGAAGATGCTGCACGTTCTATGTTCCCGGTTCAACAATTTAATGAAAACGTTGGTAATGATGACGATGGTAATGATGAAGAAGAACCAAATATTGAAGCCAAAAAATTATATGATTTATTAGATGCCGCGAAAAACCCCTTTGGGAAGGTTGTGAAAGCGGAACTCAATTATCAATAACTGCTGAATACATTGCGATGAAATCTAAATACAACCTCACAGAAGCTGGATTTACAGCTGTTGTACAAGTTGCGAAGCGGCATATGCCTCCCAATAATTTAATGTGCGAAAACCATTATGAAGTAAAAAAAATGATGTCGGCCTTTGGTTTACCGTATCAAAAAATAGATACATGTCTAAAGGGTTGCATGCTATTTTTGGTAGGAAGATATCAACCTTAAGAATTGTAGAATATGTAATCAAGAAAGATACCAACCAAGAAAGAAAAAGGGAAAGGAAGTCCTGTATAAATGTATGCATTATTTACCGATTATTCCTAGACTTCAAAGGTTATATGCATCTTCTGTAACCGTGCAACATATGAGATGGCACAAGGTGAGAACACAGGAAGAAGGTACGTTAACACACCCATCTGATGGAGAAGCATGGAAGCATTTTGATCAAAAGTATCCCGATTTTGCATCTGAGAGTCGCAATGTTAGACTAGGTTTATGTACGGATGGGTTTTCACCATTTTCTCAATTTGGTTCTAAATATTCATCCTGGCCAGTAATTGTAACACCTTATAATTTACCTTCGTGGATGTGTATGAAAACTCCTTATATGTTTCTTATAATTGTCGTCCCTGGTCTTGATGATCCGACACAAGGAATCGATGTTTATTTACAACAGTTGATTGAAGAATTAAAAATTTCATGGTTTGACTGTCATAGATGTTTTCTTCATATTAATCATCCTTTTAAAAGGGATATGAATTTTTTTACAGCTAATAGACTTGAAACTTTACGACCACCTAAAGTATGGACAAGTGAGGAAATTTATGAACTTGTACAAGATTTTCCCAAGATTCATGAAACCGGAGTACAGACAGAAATTCAAGGTAAATCATCAATTCATAATTGGTGGAAACAAAGCATATTTTGGGAGTTGCCTTATTGGAGAGATCTTCTGATTCATAATAATATTGACGTGATCCATAATGAGAAAAACGTGTTTGATAACGTAATCAATACAATTTTGAATGTCAAAGGGAAGACGAAAGATGATTTGAAATCCAGACGTGATATTGAAGTAATATGTAATCGTACGGAGCTTCATATAAAGCCAAATGACACCAGAAAATCGAAAGCATGCTTTGAACTGGATACTAATCAAATAAAAATATTTTTAAAATGGATGGAAGGATTAAGATTCCCGGATGGTATATCTTCCAATCTTCGTAGATGTGTTGACTATAAAAACAGTAAACTTAGCGGGATGAAAAGCCACGACTGTCATGTTATGATGGAAAATTTATTGCCCGACGCTTTGAAAGAACTATTGCCCGTGAAAGTTTGGACTGTTGTAACAGAGCTTAGTTTGTTCTATGAAGAGCTTTGTTCATCTACATTAAAAATTGACCGTCTACGTAAACTAGAGGAAGAAATCCCCATATTACTCTGCAAATTGGAAAAAATATTTCCTCCAGGGTTTTTCAATGTTATGGAGCATTTACCTATTCATCTTCCATCAGAAGCACGTCTTCGAGGGTCTGTGCAATACGGATGGATGTATCCATTTGAAAGGTATATTAATATTCAGTTAATTAAATTTTGGTTAAGTGTATGAAAAAACAATTTACAATAATTCCAAACAGGTATTTAAATCGTCTAAAGAAAAAAGTGAGGCAGAAAGCTAGAGTTGAAGGTTCTATTTGCAAATCATACATTGAAGAAGAAGCTTCATTTTTTTCTCTCATTATTTTAGTGATCATGTGTACATCTCATTTGCAAGTACTGCACGTAATGATGAAGGCAATGATCAAGATGACTGCTAAGCGACTTTATCTATTTTTAAAAAACATGGTTGGCCTTCTGGTAGATGTGTGGAGGAATGGATGAACGATAAAGATTATAATGCAACACACACATATATTCTTCTCAATTGCACCAAAGTTGCACCGTTCGTTAGGTACTATACTTATGCATCTATGTATACATGTATTGTATCTTTAATCATATATGTAACCTATGTCCTATAATTGCAGCATTTATGAATCACAGTATCCAAACGGCGATATCAGCAACAAATTCGCTAGTTGGTTTACTAATTATGTTTTTGATCCAACAAAATGTATTGTGGATGAAAGATTGAAACATTTGGCATTGGGACCTAAAAGAAATGTGAAGATATATCCAATATTCTTTGTCAATGGATATAAATTTAACACTAAAGAATATGGTGCTGAAAAATTAACTGACAATAGCGGTGTATTTGTTAAAGGTAGTGATGATCCAAACGACCATATACACGATTTTTATGGCGTGCTAAACCAGATTCTGCAAGTGACATATTTCACAAGACCCGCGGAAGAAGTATTTTTGTTTAAGTGCAACTGGTTCAGCAACTTTCCAGGTTCTGGAATCAACGTGCACCCAAAATATAATCTTATAGAAGTAAGACATACATCCCATTATTATAAGTACGACCCTTTCGTACTTGCCAAACAGGCTCTTCAAGTATATTATGCTCCTTATCCTTCTATGAGAAGAGACAAAATAAATTGGTCGGCTGTTTTCAAAACAAAAGCAAGGTTTACATCTGACGGGCGTAATATTCCCGATGACCAAGCTTATCAAGCAGACGTCGAGGAAAATGCAGAAATAGTAATAACCGATGATCAAACAGATTGTGGACCTCTAAACGATGAATCGAATGCATTAATTGATGTATTTGAGACTACAGATGAACCATATATGGAGGAGGAAATAGAGTCGGAATCTGAAATTGATGAGGGCGATTAACTATTACTCCTCATTTTCAAAAGGTAATTTTATGTTATGACATTTCTATTATCAAGTAACCATATATTTATTTTTATGACATTTCTATGAATCAAACTCATATGTTAACTAAACATATCTATGAATCAAACTTATATTTAACACTTCTATGAATCAAACTCGATCATATGTTAACTAGACAAATCTATGAATCAAACTTATATTTAACACTTTTATGAAACAAACTTGTACTCATGTTATGACATTTCTATTATCAAGTACTCATGTTATCTAATACCATATTTTTACATATAGGTCGTTCATGTTATGTTATGTTACGTCATGTTATGTCATGTTATGTTATGTTATGTTTTTGTTTGTAACTGGTATGGCGTCAGGTGGCGATGAGGGCGGTCCATCATCGGAGTTATCCCGTCATGTGGTCTGGCTTAAGCCAAAAGCATCAAAAGGGTAAAAACTAAGTTTTTAGTATAAATTTAATTTAAATACAATAAATTATTTAAATTGAGCAACCATGTATTTTTTTTCCCGTTTAACATAGGGGGTTTGAGTTGGAGCCGTCCAATACCGTTTTGAGGATATCAAAACGTGCTTATCAGGCCTGCATGACTACATGTTGGCCCACTTGGAGCTCGATACCCGACTTAGTTGAGGAGACCATATGGCAGGATTTTTTGGTACGTATGTATGATATAACATTTCTTATATTAAGTACATGCTCCTATTTGATAACTTTATGTGTATGTTATTTTTATAAAAAATGCAGGGTGCGGTGGATCTCCAGGAGACGGATTTGGATCTCGTTAAGCGCCACTGGAACAGCAAAGTGGCAGCAAATTACAGACAAATAATGAACACTTTAAAATCAGGTGGGAAAAGGCAGTCTTGGGTGAGCAAGTCAGTGTGGAATGATCTACTTACTTATTGGAATAATAATGAGGACTTTCTGGTAAATTTTACTGCATATTTTTAATTCAAATTATTCTATTCAATTAGTATGTGATTTGGACTAATACATTTTTTTAAATTTAAATGTATAGGCCTCGTCTAAGAGAAATGCAGCTAATAGGAGCAAGAATCCGGTTACGCATCGAGGTGGGTCCAAGTCATTTCAGTATCATCGTGAGGATCTGGTATATTTTGTAATTGCACAGTTTAAAATTTTAATTCATAACTAGTTAAAATTAGTAGTTGATTTAAGTTTAAGTTTTAATTTACATGTGTGCATGCTTATTTCAGGAGAGAGCGCGTATGGCTCTTGTGTCGTACTGGGATGTTTTCGAGCATACACATGCATTGAGTCAGACTGACGACACAGGCTCAGTTTCGTACACTTGGGACCATGATGATAAGGCGCGTGAGAGATATGTAAGTATAAAATAGTTAAGTAGACTTATAATTTAATTAAAATAGTGTTATCTAAATTTATTTTATTTTTGTTTAATAGGAGAAATTTCAGGAGCAAAGGGCGCATGTACTGGAAGCTACAGGGAGGACTGAGCTGACCAAGGAAGATGAGGACAAGATATTTGATGCTGTCATGGATCCTGCTACCCGAAACAGACGATATGGTTATGGAAATCTAGAGGTAATACTAAAATTTATAATAAAAACTCAAATGTATTCGAACTACTATTATGAAATATTGAAAATCTGAAATTATATACAGATTACAGCATCTCAGCAGATGTATCGGAAGGCTCAGGAAAAGGAAGAAATCGCACAGTTGAAAGCACAGATTGCAGAGCTTCATGAGCGTGATCGTCGCCGTGAAGAGCAGATGGAGTTGCTTAACCAGCGATTGGCGGTGTACATTGCCCAACACGGTACGACACCTTCATCTTCAGGGGGAGAGAGTTGATCAGGTTATATTGTTTTGATGTGTTTTGAGAGTTGGTGAGGCTTGCTACATGCATGGTAGTTGTATATATTTTGTTATGATGGTTTGGACATGATGTTATGATGGTTTGATGATGGTACGGTTTGGACATGGTGTTGGTTATGTTGTTTGGAGATGGTTATGTTATTTTGGACATGGTGATGGTTTGGTGTTGTTTTGGCGAAGTTTGGTGGTAATGTTATGTAAATATTGGTTAATTTATGTGTTTTGTGTTTGTTTTTTATTTCGTATTGTGTTTGGGTGTATATATGGTTGAGATTGTGAGTTATGTGCTTGAAATGGAGCAGTTCAGAATGTTTTATATTTGTTGTGTGGCTTGTAGTGGTAAATCTAAAATCTGTAAAAAAAACACCCAGTTTTCCACCGGCGACCAACGGCCTGCGACGGCTTATAGGTCATTCCATACAAACGGCTTCCAACGGCATATTTGCTCAAAACATCATACACGTGTCCTTATTTATTAGTTGGAAGCCGCTGGAAATTAAGCGTCGTTTGCGTTGGAAGTCGTTGGAAGCCGTTGATCCGTATACCAACGAATTGACCAACGACTTCCAATGGGGTTTCCAACGGCTGCCAACGGCCCCTGGCCGTTGGAAACCCCTGTTCCTCTTGTTGTGGAAGTGTATCATGTGTAATGTTTGCTTACACCCGTGTTCAGCACTGATTTCCCAAGGGGTTGTTGCATTGAACCTTCCTTCCTGGTATGCCACGAGGGAGTTCTTGGAGGCAGACGCGGCATTCGACTGCATTGGAGACACATCCAAAGGAGGATTTGACTTGACATTTTCTGCAGGTCTTCTACAAAAATAGTTTGTGAACTAATTTATACTATTTCGTAGAAAACATTTACAATCCATGGGATGATTATTCTTTGTTGCTGTATTGACGATAAAATGCATACAATTATGCTTCTTAATTACGATTTGCCTTCATATTTTGAATGTGTGTGTGTGGGGGAGGGGGGATACAGATTCACTTACCTTCGAATTCAGATATATTACAGTGGCCGATGGAAACTCATAGAGTTATGTCAAAAGCTGATCTATGGGAGTGAACACGGGCATATTTCTGATGTGCATCAACTGTTATCAACCATTCCAAAATTTATTTGCGTCGATAGCAATAGGACAGTTCGAGTTGAATATGCCGAGGCATATGAACTGGAATGGAAGCTGGCATCATGCCTGACTACTACCAGCAACTCCCAAATTTATGGAATGAGAAATACAAAGAAATTCAAAACGCAAGCTATTTCATTTGTTTTCTAATTATTAGTTATATAGCAAGTAACACATGCAATGCACATAAGTAGTACACCTGCACATATATAGCATACAACGATAAAAATAATGTATCCTTAAAATTACAATTGTACTGTAATAAAACTGACTGTAATAAAAGTGGTTCCTTTAACTTGTAATTCATGGAATTTAGTTTTAGTACAGACCAGAAAATAAACAGGTGAAAGAGGCAGTGAAAGAATTTAAGGTGATACATAATCATATAATCTCCACATTATCTATCCCTAAAAAAACATGCATAGAAAACTTAACCGAAAACCTGCAACCCACATTGCATCAAAACAAGTAAGCAAAAGCACCTGTATCCACTCTTGAATTGGTTCCAAAACAAGACTCCTATATTCTTCGCCTGCTAAGTTATGAAATTCATTCTATTGTGAAACTAGCTGGAGATGTTTCCATTGCTTCATCTTTAACAGAGAAACATATCTCAATTACCTTGACAGTTTCCACCTCATGCGTTGTAAGCATAATGAATTTATATGGCAGACCTCGAGAAAAACCAATGGTCTACTCGGATTTAAGGCAGACCAAAGGAGGCGGCGGTCGATCCGAGGGGAGGCCGCGGTTGATCTGAGGGTAAGCGACAGCTGATCTGAGGAGAGGTGGTGGCGAACTAAGAGATCTAGGGTTTTCCTTTTTGTTGTAACGACTTTTCTTTGATAAACATGTGCAGTCACACTGAAAGTACCCATTTCTCAAGCTCTGATCAAATTACGGCTACCAATTCAACAATGGAGGTGCTGGACATGATTTATGAGGTGATGAAGGACCAGAGCCATGACATGAAGAGGATGGAAGGGAAGCTGGAGCATTAAAAAGTCTGTGCACACGTATATCAGTGTGTATGTGTACACTATTGTAGGAAACCCTAATGTACACCACATATTCGATGTTATGTTTCTGATGAGGTGGCAAATAGCCGCTGTGAACTTGGCTATAAATAGAGAGCATCATCATTGTACAAAATTATTGAGAAA
Source organism: Allium sativum (assembly GCA_030737875.1). Lineage (NCBI taxonomy): Eukaryota > Viridiplantae > Streptophyta > Magnoliopsida > Asparagales > Amaryllidaceae > Allium > Allium sativum. The sequence goes on from CM060910.1 coordinate 55,400,136, forward strand.
TAAATAAATCACATTTTCTGCACCTCAAATCTTTCCTGTTCCTTAATCTAATTCAAATTTCTTGCTTTGTTCTTCACCATTACAGGTGACCTCTTCATCTCCTTCTCAACCTGTTCGACACCTTTAACCTCCTTCATCTGACCTTAAACCTCCCTGCTATCACCCTTAACCCCTTACTAATTCTTCTATTTCGTCTAAATACCATCACACTGGCTCTGTCATCATCCAGTTCTTCAAGAAAAGCTGTTGCCATGGTGAATTCTGAAGCCAGTCACAACAATTCAGAAGTTGGACATAACAAAGTGGTATCAGAGCATAATTCTGAGCATGATTCAGATCCTCAGAGTCCAGACCATCATCGCCATAATTCATTCCTCAACTTTGTACAAGATCAAGAAGATGCATGGGGAAGACAAGAAGAGGTTAATAATAAAGTTAATCAGTCTTTAGAGGGGTTAAATATTAGAATTGATCATGGAGTTAGGGAGTTAAATGGCAAGATTGATCAACAAAACTCAAGAATGGACGGACTTTATACCATGATGCAATCTCTAAATCAAAATCTGCAACAAATTAAAGGTACTGGAATTCTTGCGGCAAATCCTACTGATAGAATTCCAACAACAATCTCTGTTAATCCCATAATCCCTCCAACCTCTACAAACCCACCAGCAACTTCTTCTAATCCACAAAGAAACAACATTTATTCTACCACATTGCCCTTAACATTTAACAACACCTTACCACTGGCATTACCCCAAACCCAGACCAATCAAGAAACTAATTCTTGGAATAAAAATTCTCCCCTCCCTAATCTTAAATTAGACTTTCCTATATTCAAGGGAGATGACATGGTTCTTGAGTGGATAAATCAAGCTGAGAAGTTCTTCAAGTTTCATCAAACAGAAGAACATATATGGGTGGAAATTGCTTCTCTTTATTTAAGGAAGGATGCTCTCAAGTGGTACAACTGGTACACCAAGAATGTGGAAGATCGTCAGAGGTGGGTCATCTTTAAAGAGGAGATTTTGATCAGGTTTAATGAAGAAGACATGGAGCAACCTTATGAAGCATTGGTAAAACTAAAACAATTTACCACTGTATCGGCTTACCTCTCCAAATTTGAAGGATTACAAGCAACCATTGAAACTTTACCTCAACAATTTCTCTTAGACCGATTCATTGGTGGACTTAAAGAAGAATTCAGGTATGATGTAATGACTTCCAGACCACAAATCTTTAAACAAGCGGTATCCTTGGCTAAAATGTTTGAAAGGGTATGGGTTAAAACAAAGAAAAGCTAGTCAACTCGTACCTTAACTGCTCCAAAAAGTAATACTACCTCTTTTCCTGCATTAAAAAATCCTTCCCAAAACCCAAAAAAGGGGGGTACTTCATTAGAAAGGATAGCCAAAAGCAAAGGCTTGACCCCACAATAATTAGTTGAAATGAGGAGACAAAATATTTGCTATGGATGCAGAGAACTGTGGCATAGGGAACATAAGTTTAAAAGCCCTCAGGTACGAATTATGGAAGGTCTAATGTCCTTCAGTGACATTGAGGAAAATATAGAAGAAATCCAGGAATTAACTGAAGACTCTGAAGAAACTTTAGAAGAAACCCACACTATCACTTTGCAAGCTATGTGTGGTATTCCAGCATTGTCCACCATCAAGGTGCAAGGACACATAAAAAAGGGAAATTAGTGCATATACTTATTGACTTTGGCTCAACTCACAGCTTCATAGACAAAGGGTTAGCTCACAAATTGCAACTCAAGATTGATGACTCTAAGGTATATGAAGTTATGGTAGCGAATGGGGAAAAGTTACAAGGCTCTGGAGTTTGTCATGATGTCATACTCAACTTCCAAGGATGCAAGATGCATGTTGATCTACTAATTCTCCCTTTAGAAGGCTGCCAGATTGTTTTAGGAGCTAAGTGGATGAAGAAGATTGGAGAAGTCACCCTCAACCTGGATAAATTACAAGTAAAATTTAATTATTGTAATAAAACTTATATATGGCAGGGTGTACAACAACAAGAGGTGAAATTAGTTGACAAAAAATCTCTAAATAAAGAAAGAGCTATTGGACAAATGGCCATAATGATGTATACCATGATTGGGAAGCTTCCTCAAGCTCCTAAAGATCACCCATCAGAATTGTTACCAGAAATTCAAAGCTTATTAGAGAAATTCCCTGAAGTAACCTCCACAGCAGCAACACTCCCTCCTTCAAGAGAGCACGATCATAAAATACCATTGAAAACTGGTGCAAACCCAGTTTGTCTTAAACCCTACAGACATGCTCACCACATCAAAAATGAACTAGAAAAAATAATCAAAGAATTACTGGAAAGTGGTATTATTAGGAACAGTAATAGTTCCTATTTGTAATAACCTGAAAATTCTGAACCAGTTTAAAATTTTTATTTTGGCAATTTTGACGAATTTTGAATATTTAAAATAGATTATTTTAAATAATATCGATGAAAAATTTATTTTGAATAAAATTCGAACGTATATATTATATACGTCATCGTTGGAATATAAATAATTATATATAATTATAAATAGAATTGAAAATGGTGCGGTAGTTCGATAATTCGATTTCAAACTTCAATTGAACATACCGGGTGCAAAATAAACCGGATTTTAGCGAAACCAAAAATAATGGAATCTAATTGTGACTATCTTTCCAACGAATCCGAAAAATCAAAATTTCATAGCGGGAATCAAAAGATATGTCCAGTTGAAAATTCTGAATAGTCGCTATAGAATTCAGGCCCTTAAAAGTGGAAATTTTGCAAACGACCTCGGATTTCGACGAAACCACTTTTGTTGGATCCGTGATGCCAAGTTATTGCTAGGTTCCAATTTTCATAATTTTTCGATTCAATATGTGAGCGTGGCAAAGGAAAACGCGTTTGATTAGTTTTAGTTGATTTTAATCGACTGGAAATTGGTCATTTTTCAAACGATCTCAGAATTAGACGAAACTAGTTTTGTTAGAACCGTATCGTCAATACGAAGCTAGAAAATATTTTTTTTGGAATTTTTCGAGTTAGTATGTGACCCCGGTAGATCGAAATGCGCGTTCAAATTTAATATATAGAGTTATATGTTGATTTTGACGAAAAACTGATCGAAACGATCGAATCCGCTTACGATACATACCCATTGTGTTGGGGATGAGGGTAATTAGCTATGGACGACATGCGGTGGGTTTCGTTTCGAGTTCGTCAATAAAAGTTGCTTTTTGGAGAATAAATAAAATAAAATAAAAAATTAATAAAACCCCTTGCCCCCCTTTCCTTATTCTCTTCCACGATCAAAATAAAATTAAAAAAAAGAGAGAGAGGAGAGGAGAGGGAGGAGCCGCCGCTCCTCCGACTAGGGCGCCGTCGCGCCTGGCGTGAGACCTCCCCCCTCCCCTCGCGCTCCGCCTTCCCTTTCTGTTCCTCCTCCAGCCTCGCCTGCCCTTTCTTCCTCCGCTTCCTCCTCCCCTTCTTCTTCCTCCTCCGCAGCGCCCCCGACCCCACGACCTCCTCCTTCTTCCCCTTCCTCCGCGCCCCCTTCTTCCTCGATACCCCCTGCTAGCGTGCGACGCGACACCGCCCCCCTGAAAACCCTGCCCCTTCAAATCGACCTCCGCCCGACCACTACAGCCCCGCCACCGCACCAGAGCTCCAGCGACCCCTCCTCCAGTCCAAGACCGACGGTGCTTCACCACCCCCCCATTCGCAGATAACAGTAAGTTTTTTTTATTCATTTATTTTAATTCTTTTTCTTTTTTCTCTTTTTATATATATTAAAACATTGTTTTGAAAAATCTAGGATAGAAAATTATGTTTGATATTTTTAATTAAAGAAAGATGATATTTTTAATTATAAAAGATGATATTTTTAATCAAAGGAAAAATAGATTTTCATGTTAAGAAAAATATACATTTTTTTATATATATAAAAGTAGCATTGAATATAATAATAACAATGTTTTGAAATAGGAAATAGAATTGTTTTTCAATATATAAATAACCTTGATTTTGAAAGAATAAAACTAGTATTTGATTTTGAAAAGAAAATACTTATAGATCGGTAAAAATATAATTTTTATATTATAGAAGGATTTGGATTTTTTTTATATATATAGTAATAAAAATATAATCTTTATTAGGAGTAGAGCAATATAAAAATATGATTTTTATTAGATGTGAAAATAAAAAATATGGTTTTTATAAGATAGAAGAAATAAAAACACGATTTTTATATATATGAAGAAGAAATAAAAACACGATTTTTATACATATGATGAAGAAATAAAATACGATTTTATTTATTAGAAAGAAGTAATAAAAATATAATTTTTATTTTGAACAGCGTGAAAAGGACTGCATTAGAATTTCATGCAGCTTCAGTCGGTTCAGCAGTTCAAAAGCAAAGCACGGCGGAGTGGAACCCCCTGTGAGAACTTCTCACCTTTTAAATTTTCTTTTTCTAGTTATATTATAATATATACTAGGATGCAGACGGTGTTTAGTAGCACTCGACACCACTGTCCATAGACCATGGACTTGTTTGTTTGGTTGCATAGATTAGTTAAATTATTTGATTTGGAGTTGGTTGTTTGGTGAATTGAAATTGATTTGATTGATATGTGTATGGCGTGGGCCATCACTAGACTGGGGATAAGGCCAGGCCTTGTCCCGTTTCTAGTATCGTGCCGTTATGCCGCCGAAATTTTCTAAAATAAGTTAGAAAAATAAAGATATCATTTTATTTAATAAATGAACCGAATAGAATATTCATAGGTTGTATGAAATAATTTGGTCGTTAAAAATATAATTTTTAACGTGAATGTGAATAAATAAATATTCATTTACAAACCGGAAGGTTTGTTTATGTACACCTATTTGAAGGACATTGATTGGGACGATAAATTTTACACATCGCCCAACTACACATATAAAATCTGTGTTTGATTGTTTGAAACCCCACACGGGTATTGGGATAAAATACGGCATACACTAATCCCAATAATTAGTTGTATGTCGATCGATTGATTGACAAACTGTTATAAGCGTTGTATATTTATATTTGATGTGTAATGACCCGAAAATCCGGTCCAATTTGAGCTGACTAAAAACACAAGTCCAACCCCAACTGGTACTGGAGAACAGGAAACTAATAGAAAGAAGATAGAGGGTGAGGAAAGGTAAGATAGAACTATTAGAATAGAAGAAGAAGAAGAACATCATCATCAGAGTAACCACGAATCTCACAGCAGAACGAATAAAATATAACATAACTTTTGAAATACAAACAGTATATGTATACAATAACATTTCAGAGTACAACACTTACAACACAGCGGAAATAATAATAGCTATAAAATCTTGAAGCCTCCTGCTCCAAGCTCTCCAAGTGTATCTGTAAAATCCCAACTACTTGACTGCCCGTACAAAATTAGGCACCCAAGAGTATAGGGAAAACAAACAAATAAACTCCGGGTCAGTCATGGGACTGGTATGAGTAAAACAGTTTTAAATAGTTCGAACAAGTAAACGATATCTCATAAGACCACGCCGTATAACGGAACGGATTTTTCCCTTATGAGAATCCAAAATATCTTTATATCAAAAACCTTTGATATTATAATAATGTCTATCAACAACAATAAAATAATCATCTAGCAGAGACGCTTTCATCCCACGTTCTACATATATAGTATACAATCAAAACTGCAAGCACGTATTGGGTAATGGATTTCCAACTATGACAAGGTATGGAACCACCTTCCGATCAGTGTACTCTAGGAACGATACACTGGAGTTCAACAAGAACATCTTGCAACTCAGCCACACATAACCGACCACTCATTTCGCTTGAGTGTATCGAATGTACATCACCAACGGTTGGGATCAACAACCGTTCCCGTATATATATATGGGACAACATTGATAGATTAAAGAAGCAAATGAATATTCTCTAGATAGGTGATTATACACCCTACTTCGGTGCGACCGACTTAGCCATGCTGCTTGCCCGATTTTTGTCATTTACCGGATGTTGAGGCCAGAGTCTACGACTACTCCCCATTCATTGATAACACGATCACTTTGAATGTCACATTGTCAGATCCGTTAATCACTAATTGATTTGCACAAATATTCTGGATGTTATGCTAAGGGAATAAATCCGTTGCCACCATATATATTTGTACAGACCAATCCTTTCGATCATTGGAAATACTCTGTCAGACACTCGTCCATATACGTTCGTTCTGGGACTGAACGAAACCGAAGGCACTATTCAGTACATCCATCTTAGTCATTGTTATCTAAGACTTATACAACAGCCCTTGCACTTTACTCTGTCTTCAATTTTCTTTGGCATATTCGCAACGAGTATGCCAATACAGAGTGGTTCTTTGGATAAGAATCCAAACGGTCTCTCCATATTAACAACGTTAAAATGGTCAAACTTTGATAGTCTGTGATTTAACTATCAAATGAAAACATGTCGGTGTACAAACAACGATCTAAATTCCAAATGGAATTATCGATCCCATCATCAAAACATACATATATATATATCCACATTCCTTAATTTCTATGCTTGGAAAATATATGTTATTAACACTGGAAAACATTTCCTACCCTCATTCACGCATCACTACCATTCCACAACTATCAGTCCCTAACGGTAAACTAGTAAGAGAACAATTCTCTAAGTATAAACCCCGAAGGCCGAAACCAACATCAGATCGATACTCAGAAAACAATCCAACTTACTAATCTCTATACAGTTTCTAATCTTGCTTAACTCTATTTCTTTAACTCTATTCGATTAACTCTAACTGATTAACTCTAACTGATTAACTCTAACTGATTAACTCTAATTAGTTAACTCAAATTCGAATAACTTATATTCGATTTACTTCTTTAAATAACGTTTATCCATTTATAAAGATTTACTTTTAGTAACGGTTTTTCACTTTAAAAATGTCCTTTTTATAACGTTTCTCCACTTATAAAGATTTCCTTTTTAACAGCGTTTAATCACTTATAATGTTTCCTTATAGCAGCGTTTAATCACTTATAATGATTCCTTATAACAGGGTTTAATCACTTATAATGATTCCTTATAACAACGTTTAAATGCTTATAATGATTCCTTACAACAGCGTTTAATCACTTATAATGATTCCTTATAACAGCGTTTAATCACTTATAATGATTTCCTTAATAAATATCCCTTATATTCTTTCTATTTATTATCCCAATAAATATCCCTCTTTATAAAATCCTTTGATTTTATAAATGAATTCTCCTTTATAAAATCCCTTGATTTTATAAACAAATTCTCTTTAACAAGTTTAAAATTCAATTTATAACAAATATCCCTTTTATAAAACCTCTTTGATTTCCTATATAAATTTCCTTTTTTAATATCATATTTATTTCCTAAATATTTCCCCTTTTTCATTTATTCTATTTTCTGAATAAATATTCCTTTATAAATTCTATTCACTTCCTAAGTAAACATCTTTCTTTATACTTCTATTTACTTGCTAAGTAAATAATCGTTTGACACTTCTATTTCAATACACAGTTTGAAAATTTCCCTTTTTACATTCCAGTATTCATTTTGGTATTTAAAATACCGTATAACCATGATTAAAATCATCCACACATATAAAATCATTAACCAATTTTATATCCAACCTGTTCCCCTGCATCACAGATGTTAAACCATAAAATTAACATCAACTTCATTTCAGTATGAAATGTTCTGATAAGCAATATCAACATTTAATGGTATATATATATATATATATATATATATAATTTCAACTAACTGACTAGCAGTTCAATCAACCAATCTACACACAACAGTCAATCAATATCTAACAATTCTAAAAGTACATTATAAAAATATAACTGTTCAGAGTTGGTGAGTTTTACTCACATTGGACGATCATCGTTAATAACGATAACCATCGCTTGATTCAGACGGACAATTTATTTCGCTATAAATTGTAGCGAGCTCCAATTCCTTTTCAGTCGGTTCCAAAATATTTGGTTCTCCATCATGATTCCCTTGCACTCGGTTTCATTTAATTCAATTAAATCCGGCCCGTTCCCTTTTCCTCTTCTTTCACGCTGGCCCATGTTAAAACCATTCAGCCCTTTTTAAATCCCAGTATTTTTTTTGTACATATACAAACTTCCACCTAAGTCCTACCCGTAACATCCACTCCTATTTTGAATGCCTGGACCCGTTATACTCAGGCATTCCAAAGCATCTTGGTCCAAGCATACCCAACCAATCCCAACGTTTCAATCCCCATGCGACAATAACTTTCCATCTGCCACCTTCAAACAAAATATCCCACTCACTAGAAATGAGAACTGGTCACCGAGTTTACACCAAAAATCCCATCACTTTCTTCATTGATCCGAACACCCCATTCTACTCCTTCAAAATCCGCACTACACCGTACACCGCCGTCCACACTTCTTCACACTTGCTACCATACTCCCACCAATCAACTACTACTCACGTCCCATTTATCTCCCCTCATCATCCATGCCAACAGGTTCCAATTGCAGGTCCCTCTTCTCTTCTCCAAATTTTGCGTTAAACACCCAGTAACGCACTCCCTTACCCTTTCATTTGTCCGCTCTCTTCTTGTAGTCCCATCTTCCATATCTCCGTTACACTCCAAAACTTCCAACCATTTGCTGTGTTTTACTCACGCCTCTCCCATGCTCACGCTTCCTAAACCCGCCTCTACAGCTTTGCAAAATAACTCTACCCTACTGCTTTCAATAGGCACCGAAATGAAGAGTAAGCTTGGGCGAGTGTAACGGACATAATTTCACTCGTTTCCATTTTAGTTTCCATGAGAGAACACGAATGATTTTCTCGTTTGAGAAACGATGGTGGCGGCTCGTTCTTTCTGTTGTTTGGAGAAAATGAATTTAGGTCTTAAGGAGTCGGCAGAAGTGTATTTATAGGGTTGGACATTCTAGATATTTTCCTAGATATTTGTTGTGTGGTATATAGTTAGGCCACGTCATAGAAACAAACGGCAAAGCAAGAATATAAGTGGAAAAATGCATGTCACACATTTTGTAGTTTGCACGTTAGTTTTCAACAAGGTGGGCCTACACATTTGTATGTATGAGGGTATCATGTTAATTGTGGACCGCTCTCCACAGATATAAATATATCATCGTACCGAGCAATGTGTCACGGTTCCAAAAATATAATAATACCGGTAGATTAACTCATATTGCGAAACCCCACAAGCGCTGATTAAGGGTGCACAATACTCCAAATAAAAAGTTGCGTATTAAATTAATTAAAAATTACAGTAAAATTCTAAAAATTAAATTATCACTACTTCCCAAAAGAACCTTGTCTAAATTCAAACCCGATTTCTAGTTATATCGGATAAACCGTTACGGTCGATAAACGATTCTATAACGACTATTTTAAATTTTGATTTGGACATATCTCAAAATCTATACGACGAAATCCCGATTTTTCTGTTCCACTAGAAAGATATACTCCACCAGCTCCACACGTTTCTTGTTTCACAGAAATCCAATTTAAAACGAATCCTGTACCTTTAGTTGAAGTTCGAATCGCCAATTTACGAACTGCAGCGCCATTTCGAGCTCAGTTATAATTATAATATAATTCTACGTTCAAACTGTCGTTTATATAATATATTCGTTATTATAATTCAACTCCTAACTGATATATATATTTTAAATAACCCAAATTACACCATACTATGAATTTCACTATTTTTGATTATTTCAGAATTAAATATATTTTTTAATTTATTATTTTAATTAAATATTCACTATTATTTTATTCAACGACCATTTAATCCTTTAATCACCCTTTTAAATAATTAAATTAATTAATTATAATACCTCTGCCAATGCGGGTCATTACAATCTTCCCCACTTAAAATAATTTCGTCCTCGAAATTGCTAAAGTAGAGGACAACCCTATCTACTGGGTAAATATTTATCGGTTTACCCCTTAACTTCAGTTTCAACTGAACCACTTAAATTCCGATTAAAATATTAATTCACTCCGACTTACTAAATTTTCAAAAATTTTGAAAATTTTTCTAACACCCGGAATTTCTGGAAAATTTTGCCATAACTTCCTTTGTACAGCCCTATCGGTAAAACTCCAACTCGCCTCTCTAGGCCATCTTCAACCCAAAACAAAATCAAATAGCCAAGCGGCTTGCCAATTCAGCTCATAAATTCCAAACTCATAGCAATTATAAACTTGTACCTTTTTGTCGGGCCTACCATTATATCATTTCCATCGATTAACACCCTGCATATACCAATGTCATACTAATCTAACTTTGATTAGTTTATATCCTCAACTCAAACCATTCGCTTATACTTAAGTCGAATTTCATTTAAACTCTAATATCCAATTTCAACTCTTGGTTTATCAACATAATTTCATTCAGATTATTCTATAATCCAATCCAGTTTTAATTTAACTTAGTTCAAGTTAAAGTCAAATTTATTATTCACTTTCACTATTTTAACCCATTTAACTTCATAAGTTAAATTTAGATTTCAAATTTCAAATTCCTGGGTTTATTCAAATCACTTGAAATCATAATAACAATTCAAAATCCTTCGAATTCCTGAATAACTTGTTTTTGCAAAACAATTTCAAAACAAAATCTTTGGTAGTAATCCGTCACTTAACAACTCGAAAATTACACCGATGATGTATCGATCCATCCTCGGAATTATTTCCCAGTGATCAAAGTGAGTTCAATACTATATTCCTTTCAAAACCACCTTTAAACAATTCCCATTTTGAAATCAATCCCAGATATCCTTATCAAAACAAATTAAATACCTCCAAGGATTCTAAAATTCACGTATACTTAATCCAGATTCAATTACAAACACTGGTCTGAATTTCCAGTTTTTAAATTTCAATTCTGACTTTAATTTCAGATTTAATTTATTCGTAACACTTATACGAATTCTGATTGGTTATTTATATCCATTCCACTTTTATAATCTTATTCGATTATAATAACAACCAACACATTATAATATTTCCAATTATACTATAATGATTCAAATCTTATATCAAAATATAATTCGGGTAGAATTACTTCATTCACCCTCTTTCAAAACATACCGTGTCGACCCATCGTATTCGAGTGTTTAGAAACACTTATCGATATTGTGGTGCCCCACCATTGACCAGAACTCATAAGCCACTCAACCAATAAAGCTCCACAATATAAAACAAATTTTTATATCAATTAACAAATACGTTCACTCGTATATATGCACTAAACTCAATCTAGGGTGTTACTAACCCCATCTCTACTGAGTCATGCCACAGAGCCAAGGTAATTCGCTTAACTTAAGCTCTGATACCAACTGTAACGACCCGAAAATCCGGTACAATTTGAGCTGACTAAAAACACAAGTCCAACCCCAATTGGTACCGGAAAACAGGAAACTAATAGAAAGAAGATAGAGGGTGAGGAAAGATAAGATAGAACTATTAGAATAGAAGAAGAAGAAGAACATCATCATCAGAGTAATCACGAATCTCACAGCGGAACGAATAAAATATAACATAACTTTTGAAATACAAACAGTATATGTATACAATAACATTTCAGAGTACAACACTTACAACACAGCGGAAATAATAATAGCTATAAAATCTTGAAGCCTCCTGCTCCAAGCTCTCCAAGTGTATCTGTAAAACCCCGACTACTTGACTGCCCGTACAAAATTAGGCACCCAAGAGTTTAGGGAAAACAAACAAATAAACTCCGGGTCAGTCATGGGACTGGTATGAGTAAAACAGTTTTAAACAGTTCGAACAAGTAAACGATATCTCATAAGACCACGCCGTATAACGGAACGGGTTTTTCCCTTATGAGAATCCAAAATATCTTTATATCAAAAACCTTTGATATTATAATAATGTCTATCAACCACAATAAAATAATCATCTAGCAGAAACGCTTTCATCCCACGTTCTACATATATAGTATACAATCAAAACCGCAAGCACGTATTGGGTAATGGATTTCCAACTATGACAAGGTATGGAACCACCTTCCGATCAGTGTACTCTAGGAACGATACACTGGAGTTCAACAAGAACATCTTGCAACTCAGCCACACATGACCGACCACTCATTTCGCTTGAGTGTATCGAATGTACATCACCAACGGTTGGGATCAGCAACCGTTCCCGTATATATATATATATATATATATATATATATATATATATATATATATATATGGGACAACATTGATAGATTAAAGAAGCAAATGAATATTCTCTAGATAGGTGATTATACACCCTACTTCGGTGCGACCGACTTAGCCATGTTGCTTGCCCGATTTTTGTCATTTACCAGATGTTGAGGCCAGAGTCTACGACTACTCCCCATTCATTGATAACACGATCACTTTGAATGCCACATTGACAGATCCGTTAATCACTAATTGATTTGCACAAATATTCTGGATGTTATGCTAAGGGAATAAATCCGTTGCCACCATATATATTTGTACATACCAATCCTTTCGATCATTGGAAATACTCTGTCAGACACTCGTCCGTATACGTTCGTTCTGGGACTGAACGAAACCGAAGGCACTATTCAGTACATCCATCTTAGTCATTGTTATCTAAGACTTATACAACAGCCCTTGCACTTTACTCCATCTTCAATTTTCTTTGGCATATTCGCAACGCGTATGCCAATACAGAGTGGTTCTTTGGATAAGAATCCAATCGATCTCTCCATATTAACAACGTTAAAATGGTCAAACTTGGATAGTCTGTGATTCAACTATCAAATGAAAACATGTCGGTGTACAAACAACGATCTAAATTCCAAATGGAATTATCGATCCCATCATCAAAACATATATATATATATATATATATCCACATTCCTTAATTTCTATGCTTGGAAAATATATGTTATTAACACTGGAAAACATTTCCAACCCTCATTCACGCATCACTACCATTCCACAACTATCAGTCCCTAACTGTAACTAGTAAGAGAACAATTCTCTAAGTATAAACCCCGAAGGCCAAAACCAACATCAGATCGATACTCAGAAAACGATTCAGCTTACTAATCTCTAGTCAGTTTCTAATCTTGCTTAACTCTATTTCTTTAACTCTATTCGATTAACTCTAACTGATTAATTCTAACTGATTAACTCTAACTGATTAACTCTAATTGGTTAAATCAAATTCGAATAACTTATATTCGATTTACTCCTTTAAATAACGTTTATCCATTTATAAAGATTTACTTTTAGTAATGGTTGTTCACTTTAAAAATGTCCTTTTTATAACGTTTCTCCACTTAGAAAGATTTCCTTTTTAACAGCGTTTAATCACTTATAATGTTTCCTTATAGCAGCATTTAATCACTTATAATGTTTCGTTATAGCAGCATTTAATCACTTATAATGATTCCTTATAACAGCGTTTAATCACTTATAATGATTCCTTATAACAGCGTTTAATCACTTATAATGATTCCTTGTAACAGCGTTTAATCACTTATAATGATTTCCTTAATAAATATCCCTTATATTCTTTCTATTTATTATCCCAATAAATATCCCTTTTTATAATATCCTTTGATTTTATAAATAAATTCTCCTTTATAAAATCCCTTGATTTTATAAACAAATTCTCTTTAACAAGTTTAAAATTCATTTTATAACAAATATCCCTTTTATAAAACCTCTTTGATTTCCTAAATAAATTTCCTTTTTTAATATCATATTTATTTCCTAAATATTTCCCCTTTTTCATTTATTCTATTTTCTGAATAAATATTCCTTTATAAATTCTATTCACTTCCTAAGTAAACATCTGTCTTTATACTTCTATTTACTTGCTAAGTAAATAATCGTTTGACACTTCTATTTCAATACACAGTTTGAAAATTTCCCTTTTTACTTTACAGTATTCATTTTGGTATTTAAAATACCGTATAACCATGATTAAAATCATCCACACATATAAAATCATTAACCAATTTTATATCACATCATATATCACAATATATGATAAACAGTAAAATAAATGTTGAGGAATCCAGTCGGATTCCTCCAACCTGTTCCCCTGCATCACATATGTTAAACCATAAAATTTACATCAACTTCATTTCAGTATGAAATGTTCTGATAAGCAATATCAATATTTAATGGTATATATATATATATATATAATTTCAACTAACTGACTAGCAGTTCAATCAACCAATCTACACACAACAGTCAATCAATATCTAACAGTTCTAAAAGTACATTATAAAAATATAACTGTTCAGAGTTGGTGAGTTTTACTCACATTTGACGATCATCGTTAATAACGATAACCATCGCTTGATTCAGACGGACAATTTATTTCGCTATAAATTGTAGCGAGCTCCAATTCCTTTTCAGTCGGTTCCAAAATATTCGGTTCTCCATCATGATTCCCTTGCACTCGGTTTCATTTAATTCAATTAAATTCGGCCCGTTCCCTTTTCCTCTTCTTTCATGCTGGCCCATGTTAAAAACATTCAGCCCTTTTTAAATCCCAGTATTTTTTTTGTACATATACAAACTTCCACCTAAGTCCTACCCGTAACATCCACTCCTATTTTGAATGCCTGGACCCGTTATACTCAGGCATTCCAAAGCATCATGGTCCAAGCATACCCAACCAATCCCAACGTTTCAATCCCCATGCGACAATAACTTTCCATTTGCCACCTTCAAACAAAATATCCCACTCACTGGAAATGAGAACCTGTCACCGAGTTTACACAAAAACTTCCATCACTTTCTTCATTGATCCGAACACCCCATTCTACTCCTTCAAAATTCGCACTACACCGTACACCGCCGTCCACACTTCTTCACACTTGCTACCATACTCCCACCAATCAACTACTACTCACGTCCCATTTATCTCCCCTCATCATCCATGCCAACAGGTTCCAATCGCAGGTCCCTCTTCTCTTCTCCAAATTTTGCGTTAAACACCCAGTAATGCACTCCCTTACCCTTTCATTTGTCCGCTCTCTTCTTGTAGTCCCATCTTCCATATCTCTGTTACACTCCAAAACATCCAACCATTTGCTGTGCTTTTACTCACTCCTCTCCCATGCTCACGCTTCCTAAACCCTCCTCTACAGCTTTGCAAAAGAACTCTACCCTACTGCTTTCAATAGGTACCGAAATGAAGAGTAAGCTTGGGCGAGTGTAACGGACATAATTTCACTCGTTTCCATTTTAGTTTCCATGAGAGAACACGGATGATTTTATCGTTTGAGAAACGATGGTGGCGGCTCGTTCTTTCTGTTGTTTGGAGAAAATGAATTTAGGTCTTAAGGATTCGGCAGAAGTGTATTTATAGGGTTGGACATTCTAGATATTTTCCTAGATATTTGTTGTGTGGTATATAGTTAGGCCACGTCCTAAAAACAAACGACAAAGCAAGAATCTAAGTGGCAAAATGCCTGTCACACATTTTGTAGTTTGCACGTTAGTTTTCAACAAGGTGGGCGTATGCATTTGTATGTATGAGGGTATCATGTTAATTGTGGACCGCTCTCCACAGATATAAATATATCATCGTACCGAGCAATGTGTCACGGTTCCAAAAATATAATAATACCGGTAGATTAACTCATATTGCGAAACCCCACAACCGCTGATTAAGGGTGCACAATACTCCAAATAAAAAGTTGTGTATTAAATTAATTAAAAATTACAGTAAAATTCTAAAAATTAAATTATCACTACTTCCCAAAAGAACCTTGTCTAAATTCAAATCAAATTTCTGGTTATATCAGATAAACCATTACGGTCGATAAACGATTCTATAGCGACTATTTTAAAATTTGATTTGGACATATCTCAAAATCTATACGACGAAATCCCGATTTTTCTGTTCCACTAGAAAGATATACTCCACCAATTCCACACGTTTCTTGTTTCACAGAAATCTGATTTAAAACGAATCCTGTACCTTTAGTTGAAGTTCGTATCGCCAATTTACGAACTGCAGCGCCATTTCGAGCTCAGTTATAATTATAATATAATTCTACGTTCAAACTGTCGTTTATATAATATATTCGTTATTATAATTCAACTCCTAACTGATATATATATTTTAAATAACCCAAATTACACCATACTGTGAATTTCACTATTTTTGATTATTTCAGAATTAAATATATTATTTAATTTATTGTTTTAATTAAATATTCACTATTATTTTATTCAATGACCATTTAATCATTTAATCACCCTTTTAAATAATTAAATTAATTAATTATAATACCTCTGCCAATGCGGGTCATTACATGATGCTTATACAGTGTCGAGCACTTTGGATGATGGTTGATTATTTAGCGTTGCTATTATATACATGTGTTGTATGGAATCCATATAATTAACTTTATATGGTAATTGATTGGGCCTCATTCCAATTTAGAAAATAATGAATATTATAAAATAAAGGTTCATGTGTTGACCGTACTCATCCGTTGAGATTAGTCAGGTGTTGAACGAAATATTTTAACAATAAAATTTACATCTTTATATTATAAAATAAAGGTTCATGTGTTGACCATACTCATTCGTTGAGATTAGTCATGTGTTGAACGAAATATTTTAACAATAAAATTTACATCTTTATATTGTAAAATAAAGGTTCATGTGTTGATAGTACTCATCCGTTGAGATTTGTCATGTGTTGAACGAAATATTTTAACAATAAAATTTACATCTTTATCATATATAAAATTAGAAATTAACTGGAAAATAGATGAGATGAGTGGTCTCCTGGATATTGATCTGATGTTGGTTTCGGCCTTCGGGGTTAATATTTAGGGAATCGTTCTCTTACTAATTTACGATTGGAGTCTGATTTGAAATCAAACGGTAGATACCATAATTTTTATAAAATATATTAAATAACAAAAATATTCACACGTGGACAGTACTCATTCGTTGAGATTTGTCATGTGTTGACAAAAATATAGATTCATGTATTGAATAGGATAAATATTCATTTGTTGAATAGAATAACGGAATTATTGGAATATATAAAGCCGTGTTGATTAGAGATGCGCTATTTTGACGCGAACGATATTTATATCGATTATATTCGTTTTTATAATTGAATTGAATAGAAAATGAATTCGAACTGAATTGAATAGAAAACGAATTCGAATTGAATTGAATAGAAAACGAATTCGAATTGAATTGAATAGAAAACGAATTCGAACTGAATTGAATAGAAAACGAATTCGAACTGAATTGAATAGAAAACGAATTCGAATTGAATTGAATAGAAAACGAATTCGAACTGAATTGAATAGAAAACAAATTCGAACTGAATTGAATAGAAAACGAATTCGAACTGAATTGAATAGAAAACGAATTCGAACTGAATTGAATAGAAAACGAATTGGAATTGAATTGAATAGAAAACGAATTCGAACTGAATTAAATAGAAAACAAATTTGAATTGAATTGAATATAAACCGAATTTGAATTGAATTGAATATAAACCAATTTCGAATTGAATTGAATATAAACCAATTTCGAATTGAATAGAATATAAACAAAATTCGAATTGAATTGAATATAGAATGAATCGAGATTTGAATTGAATTGGAAATGGAAGTTGAAATGTTTTTGAAACGAATTTAAAACTATTCATAAAATTCGTTTTAAATAGAAATCGATGAAATATATATTATATATATAATATAATGGCCTGAATAGAATGCGCCGCGCTGCGGCAGTTCGCGAATTTCGACCATTAACTTCGAACGAACATTACGGGAGATCCGACCGTCGGATTCTCCTAAAACTGGAACCGTTGGGTTCGTATCGAAAAGAGCTTTCTAACGAATATTAGAAATTTGAAATCTAACGGTTGGATTAGGAGATACGTCCAAATCAAATTTGGAAAAGGTCGCTGTAAGTGCAGTTCGATAGCCGTTGATGGAAATCGACTGTACGGGCCTTGATAAAATTATAAAAAATAGTAATAATTTGTGTAAAGTCATAAGAAATGATTTGGGAAAAATTGGGAAGAAAAACTCCATATTTGAAAAGATAAAAATAGATTTTTATCGAAATAAACTAGTTTTGAACTAAAATTAAAACCCATTTATTTTTAAATAAATAAATTGGATTTGAAATGGGTTGTATTGTGGGTTTATCGTGAAGGGTGTTTTAAATGACACTTGTTCTTTAACCCGATAAATAAATAGAATGTGATTTGGGTTTGTCGTGAACTGTTTTTTAAATGGCATTAGTTCTTTAACCCAGTAAAAAGAGTTTTAATGAATAAGCAATTAGATTGAAATGTGAATTGATAATTTAAATTATCAAATTTGGAAAGTGAGCGAGAATGGAGTATCACCAGTTTTGCTCCAAAACGATAGTCAAATCTTTAATTAGATTTGAACGTGAAATGGTAATTAATTTTACCGGTAACACCGTAGTGTTAGATATGGAGTATTACCAGTTTTGCTTCATGGGATGAATAGGTTGGGATTGGGAAATAAAATAAATAATTACTTCGGTGTGGTTCGCTAATCCTGACTAGTTTGAAAAACCATAATTTGGTTTGAAATGACATCCAAAGGATGATTAAAGAATAAATTTAAAGAATTTATCTTTGATAAAATTAATGGGAACTTTTCCCTAAGAATATGAAATTTAGAAACTAGCTGTAGGTTAGCTTAGAAGAATGGTTCCCCTTGGTATTGATTTGATGTTGGTTTCGGCCTTCGGGGTTAATATTTGGGAAATTGTTCTCTTGTTGATTTACGGTTAGTAGCTACTGAATTGGAATGAGGCGTATGTTGTGTTTGTGTAACATTTGTTTACTATATACGCGGGTTGTTCGGAAAGTCCGGGTTTATACCCATTTTGAATAACCGATTCGACGATAAGTCGAAGATGATGATGGTGGTCGAAGACTGGAAGTCTTCACATCGTTTGGATAATTACTGATGATCCTGATTGGGCTGTACACCCAAGAGGATGGAAATAGTTGGTGGTCGTTCAGACGTACTTAGAGATCGATGGATATGCGAGGAAAGTGCCTCCGGTTTCGTTCAGACCCAGAACGAACTTGTAAATGGATTGTGTGTCTGACATTGGATTTTATTCTGTGTTGATTGATTTCTGTTAAATATATATCTGTTTGGCGGCGGAGAATTTACTTTCTTGCTTAACGCCCTTCTCTGGGACGTACAAGCTTAGAGGTTATGTATCGATAGATATCAATCGCATGGCATGAATTGCCTGTGTGGCACGCTGAGTTACATGTATCAAGGCTTCTGTTGAAAAGAAAAGTCTTGTGGTTGATGATCAAAGCACGACCTACATGGCAGCTTTGTGTATAACGTGAATTCGCGAGCCTCACACCTCGGTATGAGTTAAAAACGGGATAAGGACTGCAGGGAGAGCACGACGTTTCTTTCTAGCTTTGGTGGTGTCAATGACTTACCAGCCCTGACATTTATATACTTTTCACCTATGTGGTTGTTGGATGAGGCGCCTCGATTTTGGGTCTGTAAGGACCGGGAAACGTGTGTTCAGGAATTGCCAATCCTCAAACGTAAGAGAGGACCGACCCTGAATCATCCAGGGGTTAACCAGAGTGTGTAGTCCCGAGGCATTTGCTAGAGTGTCTCGAAGCGGAGAGGAGCTTGCCCCTTGCCTCGACTCATGACGGAAATCCAATTTCCAATACGTGTATTTCGGTTTTATTTGTAGAGCCTAGTATGGCGACATGATAGATGGTACCCATGCCGCCTAAGATTGATATTTATGATTGAAATTGTTTTGACACTATACACTTATTATAGTATCAAATGATTTGTTTTTAAAACGTACCAAGCATGTTTGGCTATTATAAGGGAAAACCCTATCCTCCGGCTTGCGTTGCATTGTGTGATGGGACCTGGGTCTTATAATAGCTTCATTTTTCGAAAAAGCATTGCGCTGTTTTTTCTATGCACTGGTATTCTTGGGAGGAAACCTGTTCCGTGTTATACGGCGTGGTTCCTTGAATTACTCTCTTTTAAAGTAAAGCTTTAAATAACTGTTTTAGTTCTCACACCAGTCACATGACTGACCTGGAGTTTATTGTTTTAACCTAAACTCTGGGTGCCCCTATTTTCGACACGGGCAGCTAGTAGTTTTGGTTTTGCAGATTTATATTCACAGGATCCTGGTTTACAGATGGAATGATATCCGGAAAGCTCTGTATCCGTATATCACCTTCAGTTGTGCTTTGTATTATTTTCCGCTGCTATGTAATTTATTGTAATC
Source organism: Allium sativum (assembly GCA_030737875.1). Lineage (NCBI taxonomy): Eukaryota > Viridiplantae > Streptophyta > Magnoliopsida > Asparagales > Amaryllidaceae > Allium > Allium sativum. The sequence continues at coordinate 55,420,569 of CM060910.1, forward strand.
TCTGATATTTATCGAATGTAATTTATTCATTCATACTCTGTATATTCTTGTATCTGATGGAATTGTTGTAATATACGATGAAATGTTCTTCCGTCTGAGTTCTATTTTGTCCTGTTCTCAAAACGATCAGGGGTTTCGAACGGTCTAGATCGGTTTAACGACTGATTAGGATCGAGCGAAATTCCCGGCCGTTACACTATTCTTCCCCTGTAGTCATGGTAAAGAAAAAGGATGGAACCTGGAGACTGTGCATTGACTACAGAAGCTTGAACTCCTTAACCATCAAAGATAAGTACCCAATTCCTTTAATAGATGATTTATTTGATGAATTACACGGCTCCAAATATTTTACTAAGCTTGATTTGAGATCTGGTTATCATCAAATTAGAATGTGTGAGGATGATATACACAAAACTGCATTTAAAACTCATGGTGGACATTATGAATTTATTGTTATGCCATTTGGGTTAGTAAATGCACCTTCTACCTTCCAGTCTTTGATGAATAATATTTTTAGACCATATTTGAGAAAATTTATGTTAGTATTTTTTGATGACATACTAATATATAGCCAGACTATGTCTGAGCATGTCAATCATCTTAGTTCAGCTTTTCAGGTGCTAAAGGATAATCAGTTAGTAATAAAATTATCCAAATGTAGCTTTGCAAAAGATTCAATAGATTATTTGGGACATGTGATATCAGCAGAAGGGATTTCAGTGGATCCTAACAAAGTGAAGGCTGTACTTGAATGGCCATTCCCTACCAGTTTAAAAACTCTCAAAGGATTTTTGGGGCTCACTGGTTATTATAGAAAATTTATTAGAAGCTATGGATTAATTGCTAAACCTCCGACCAGTATGCTTAAGAAAGATTCATTCCAGTGGACTGAAGAAGCCAGACAAGCATTTGAATTACTGAAGCAGTGCCTGGTTAACCCACCAATGTTGGTTATGCCAGATTTTTCTAAACCATTTGTGTTAGAGTGTGATGCCAGTGGATATGGCATTGGAGCTGTATTATTGCAGGATAATAAACCATTGGCTTATCTTAGTAAGGTATTAAAGGGTAGAAATTTATCCTTATCTACTTATGAAAAGGAATTAATGGCAATAATTATTGCCACCAGAAAATGGTCTCAATACCTGATGGGAAGACAGTTCATCATCAAAACTGATCACCAGAGTCTCAAGTATCTTTTATCTCAGAAGATTCACATTGGCATACAAAACAAATGGTAAGCAAAATTGCATGGGTTTGATTATATAGTAGAATACAAGGCTGGCAAAGAAAATATTATAGCAGATGCCTTATCCAGAAGAGAAGAGGACACAAGTGGTGGACACTCACATGCTATATCAACTGTTCAAGCTACATGGTTGCAAGCTGGCAACAGAATGGTACTCTCAATTATTAAAAAGGATCAAAGAACAGAGCATGGGCAATAACAAGTACCAAGTAGTTGATGAATTAATATTTTACAAAAATAAAATTTTAATTGATCACCATTTAACTAACTTGGTACAAGTAATCATCGAGGAGCATCATGCCACTCCCCTAGGTGGACACACAGGCATTAAAGGAACAAATTAAAAAATAAAGCAAGTTTTTTCTGGAAGCATATGAAAAGAGACATAGAGAAATTTGTCAAGGAATGTGATAATTGTCAAAGAAGCAAAACAGAAAATGTCAAGCTACCTGGTCTACTCAATCCTCTTCCAATTCCAGAGAAGATTTGGACTGACATCTCAATGGACTTCATTACAAGTCTACCTAAAAGTCACAACAAGACTGTCATTTATGTGGTAGTAGATCGTTTAAGTAAGTATGCACACTTTTTTGCACTAAGTCATCTCTATACAGCTAAGGAAGTAGCAAAAATCTTTTTTAATGGTGTCTTTAAGCTACATGGGATGCCTAAATCGATTGTAAGTGATAGGGATGCTCTATTTACTAGTCACTTTTGGCAAGAAATATTTAAATTACAAGGGTGAAGACTTCAACTAAGCTCAGCATACCATCCACAAAGTGATGGTCAAACTGAAATCATCAATAAAGTACTAGAAGCCTATCTGAGATGTTTCATTTGTCACAAGCCACATGAATTGGTAGAATGGATGCCTCTTGCTGAATACTTGTACAATTCTTCATGGAAAGCTTCTACAAATACCACCCCTATAAGGCTGCGTATGGAGTTGACCCACCCACTCTCTTATCCTATGTACCTAACACTGCCAAGGTGGAGCAAGTAGAGGACACACTATTTAACAGAGACATTATCATAGAATTTCTGAAGGACAGTCTAAAGCTATCACAAGACAAGATGAAGAAGTACTCTGATTTAAGAAGGACTGAAAGACACTTTAATGTTAATGATTGGGTGTACTTAAGACTCCAACCATATAAGCAAATCACTGCCATAGATCAAAAGACTCACAAGCTTTCACCAAAGTATTATGGCCCCTACCAGATTAAAGAAAGAATTGGAATAGTGGCTTATAAGCTTAAGTTGCCTACTCATGTGAAAATTCATCCAGTATTTCATGTTTCACAATTAAAAAAGAAATTAGGCAACTAGACAACAATACAAGATGATTTTCCAAGTTATGTACAAGAGGAAGTGCTAGTACCAGAAAAAATCATCGATAGAAGAATGATACCTAGAAGAGGAGAAGCTGTGGTGCAAGTACTGGTGAAGTGGAGAGGCAGAGCTGAGGAAGAAGCCACCTGGGAGGACTACTGGCCACTGATTCGAAGGTTCCCAACCCTAGACCTTGAGACAAGGTCTATTCTTGAAGGGGAGGGGAGATGTAACAACTTTTCTTTGATAAACATGTGTAGCCACACTGAAAGTACCCATTTCTCAAGCTCTGATCAAATTACGGCTACCAATTCAACAATGGAGGTGCTGCACATGATTTATGAGGTGATGAAGGACCAGAAACATGACATGAAGAGGATGGAAGGGAAGCTGGAGCATTAAAAAGTTTGTGCACACGTATATCAGTGTGTATGTGTACACTATTGTAGGAAACCCTAATGTACACCACATATTTGATGTTATGTTTCTGATGAGGTGGCAAATAGCCGCTGTGAACTTGGCTATGAATAGAGAGCATCATCATTGTACAAAATTATTGAGAAATAAATAAATCACATTTTCTGCTCCTCAAATCTTTCCTGTTCCTTAATCTAATTCAAATTTCTTGCTTTGTTCTTCACCATTACAGGTGACCCATCTCCTTCTCAACCTGTTCGACACCTTTAACCTCCTTCATATGACCTTAAACCTCCCTGCTATCACCCTTAACCCCTTACTAATTCTCCTATTGCATCTAAATACCATCACACTGGCTCTGACATCATCCAGTTCTTCAAGAAAAGTTGTCGCTATGGTGAATTCTGAAGCCAATCACAACAATTCAGAAGTTGGACATAATATTTATCTTATGGACAACAATGGGAAATAACGATTGGGACTAACGGCTAACGGTGATTTATGAAGGATTCGGAAAACAATGGACAGAGCCGACCACTTCTTCCTCATGGTGACGACAGTGAACAGCTGTAGAAGCGATTTTGGCAGTGTCGATTTAGGAACTAAGGATTTTGCTGACTTAGGAATTAGGGAAAGTAGACAAATACGTTTTGTGTTACTCTGAGCATGGGTCAGTGGAAAAGTTAGAGGGAAATGAAAATTTTTGTAGAGAAGAAGAGGTGGTTGTTGAATGGATCGAAGAATTCTTAATACATTTAGGGTTCGGTGCAGCGAAGGGTAGAGATCGATGGTAACAGAAATCCAAAGGTTGGAAATAATCAATGAATTTATAATTGTTTAGATTTTAAAAATAGAGTGCAGTACGGGGAAAATGAATATTTAATTTAGTGGTAGATATTTTTGGATATATATATAGTGTCATATCCGTATATGTTATCAAATGTTTTTAATTTTATTTCAGAAAAATAAAAATAAAATATTAAATATAATTATTAGTTACCAAATACTAAAATATTTATAATTAAATATAGTGCAATGAACTAATTATTTATAATTAAATATAATGAAATACCAAATATAAGTTACATTCACTGTTTACATTAGTTCAGGTTTTCCTATTGTTATCGCTCATTCAAATTTAAAAATTATTAATTATTAACTATTATTAATTTGCAAAATATTAAAGATTACTTATTTGTCATTGATTATTAAAATAAATTTTGTTAAACATCGAATATTAATCTATTTTATTAATTATTATTACCTCTTATTTATGTTTTATAGTAATTATAATTAATCAATACTAACTATTGAATATTATTTACTTTTAATAGTAATTATTTATTATTTACTATTAATATATTATTAAAATTAATTATTTATAATTTATATTTACTTATTAATTACTAATTGAAAACACAAATGTAAAACAATTTATAAATACTAAATATAAAAGTACTTTTTAAATCTCCTGAAAAACTGCTGCAAAAATAGCTTCAAAATTCTGATGACGGTAAACAGCCTCTATCTGCAATGGAATTTAGTGTTAAATTTTTGATGATGGTAAAATGCTGCAATTTCCAATGATTTAGCGACAGAAAATAAGATTCGACGGTAATAATTTAAAACTAGTTGACATATAAAATGCAAAATATTATCTCTTACAAAGTCCACGAAAATCCGTCGCTAATTTGCGACGGACATTTCTACTGCTAAAAATCTGCTGCTATATACAACTTTTCTTGTAGTGATATATGTATGTGCGTGTGTGTGTGTATATATGTATGTGTGTATACATATATATGTATATATGTATATAAGTACCTGTATGAGTATATTTTTATGCAATGGATAAATCAGAGTAACAATGATTTTAGTTTATAAAACGACTTTATTATAAAAAATATTTGTCTAGAAACTTTGTTATATGAACATTTGACTAAAAGTAATGAAAAAACTTACTTATTTAGAAACTCATGAAAAAATTGTTGATGAATAAGAAGAGCCAAGCTAAAAAGGATATTTGGAATACATTTTTGAGTCAGTACATATTATATTTTTGAAATAGATCAGAAAAAGTTACAAAAGAAAATTACAAATTGTAAGAAACCTTAGATACACCCCCCTAGTTGGTATTCCAAAATCAATGGTAGCGGCATTCGATAAGGGCTTATGTAAATACCTTATGGGAAAACTACAATTTTGTTCCCTAATATGAAAGTTTTTTTTTCTTTTCTTAAAACATGTACTTACTATTGAGTTGTCTAACAATAATCAGTTTTCAGCATCATCCATGAATGAATTTGATTATTAATGCACATACACATGTATTGATACACTATTGTAACAACCCGTATTTTCAATAAACTGTTATAACATAAATCGAGGCAGAATTAAATTCAAAAATCTGAATCAAGGGAAACGGGCTATGCCATTGCGTTCGTCTCGGAAAAATACGCGAAATAGAGTCCGAGTTTTCGAAAATCGGAGTCCGTATGACCCGGTTAAGGCCCATTGAAGTTTTCAGAAATTTCTATGCTAAAAACAGATTTAAATTTCGAATTAAAAACAAGGATTAGGGCTAATTAGTGTCAGGCGGGAAAATTCCCGCCAGGGCCCCCATGTCGACAGGCATGTCGACAGGGGTCCTAGGGTGTCGACTGCCCTGTCGACAGCCCTGTCGACACGGGGTAGCCAGGCAGCTTTGCCTGGCGCACCATTTTGATTTGGGCTTGGTCTTGTGGCTTGGTTCTAGAGAATTCCGAGATCTGACGGGCCAAAACTAACCTAGAGTTAATCCTAGGGCTAAAAACACTCTAATCTTCTATAAATAAGCCCCTAATCCCCCCCTAAACCCTCATTATTCACTCTAGCAACCAAACTATGTCAAATTGAAATCTCAAATGGCCTCCACCTAAGAACCCTAGCCTCCACCCTCTTCAATAATCAATTCTAAGAAGATTTTGATGTTCATACAAGCTTTTCTAAGTTGTATGAATGATCATTAGCTTGCATACATCATCAAGTTGCAAGCTTTATTTGCTAAACTAGAGTTTTTGGGGTTTTTGCTAATTGGAGCTTTGTTTTGGGTTTTTATATGCTTGCACAAAGGGCGTTTTAATCTTTATTAGTGGATTTGTGTCTTCATAATATTTGTAAGCCCTCTTACCTTCATTTTAGAAACTCTAAAGTTAATATGTGGTGAAAGTTGAGATTTATGCATGTTTAATAAGTTATGCAAGCTTATGCGAGTTCACTATGCTATGTTACACATGTTTGATAAAGTATGCATGCTTATGCAAGTTCACTATGCCTTGATTTGCAAGTATGACAAGTTATGCATGTTTATGCAAGTTCACTATGCCTTGATTTGCAAGTTTAACAAGTTATGCATGTTTATGCAAGTTCACTATGCCTTGATTTGCAAGTTTAACAAGTTATGCATGTTTATGCAAGTTCACTATGCTAAGTTATGCAAGTCCAACATGTTATGCATGCTTATTATGACATGTAAGATTTATCATGTATGTTGTGCCAAGTTCCCTCTTCCTATCCCTTATGCGTTATGACGAATATGTAAGCGATAGAATGACGTTGGGGGGTTTTGGGTGAAACTTAAAATACATGAAAATATAAGATTGGGAATTTACCTATTAAGTTAGGTCTACCCCTTGGGAATTTACCTATTAAGTTAGGTCTACCCAAGTTAAACTTGTAATTATGGTTTGAAATAAAGTGGACATGACACTTAGAAAACATGTGTGGCCAACTCGAGGTTGGGTTGAGTTTGTAGCGTAAACCTACCCGGAACCGACCGGCTTAACTAGTTGCTACAAACAATAGGACCCAATGTGAGAAGTTGGTCATGTGTACCTGGGACCCGAGGTTAGACCAAGTTGTGGTGTAAAGCTACCCGGACCCGCCCGGCTTAACTAGTAACCGCAACAAAGTCTAATGTGAGAGGTTAAGGTACAGTTAAATTAATGCCTCATGATTAGGGTTAAGTCATGGCCCACTAATACTTAACCAATTTTGGGGATACGAGGGATTAGATGGGGTTAAGTGGTGAACTGTTGGTTACACTTAACTAATTTAATCCATGATTAGTGAGGGGTTAAACCACACTTAACCCTCTTAGAAAACCCTAGCAACGTGGTCTGTTCCAGCAGTAATCCCAGTTTGGTATCATTAACAACCCTAGAGGCTAGGCTAGGGCGGGGCACGATTACTGGACTGATGTAAGCGACCAAAGCGACGGCTGAGTGGTACAGCGGTGCGGGTCTAGGCGGGCTACGGACGTGCACGTAGTTCGGTATTGGACAAACTCGAGGCACGGGTACCAGTAGGTTTAGACTGTGCATTATTGCTTAAGTGTCTGGGGTTGGCACCCAAGGGCTTGATACACCCGAAGGTGGACCCAGCACAGTCTGACTACATCCATGGTGGGCCGTATGGATACCAACACTTGACGTGTTAGGATGATAGGGAGCCGATCGACTAGACCGTTGGGCTGGACCTTGCATTAAGGTCACCTCATGTTATTGGGCCAAAGTTTGGGCTGAGGGATCAATACCTGTTATGTTAGTTTGCTAGTACACTGTGGTGCAAAGCTTAATCTCCTTTATGTGATGACACCTTTATCTATTGCCAGTATGTTCATCTCAGTTTCCATCATGATGTTAGCTTTACTAGTTTATAGACTGATCGTAGTAGGGCTTACCAGTCTTTTTGACTGACCTGTTTTCTTTCACTTCTTTTCTTCCGTTCCCCCCCCCCCCAGGTTCTCAGGGAGGGAACAGTGGTGCTTAGCTTGGATCGCTTGCTTGTTCTCTGGATAGCTCATGTATGTCTGGATATTGAGCTCGCTATGGCTTATCACTTTTATTTTTGGGGATAGCACTATGTATTTCAGTATTCCTGTTTATGTTGTACTAGACATATTTATTTTGGCAGATGACTTTATGATGTACTAGACTTGTTTTGAGATGGTTTGAGATATTCCGCTGTTTTATTCTCATTTACTCTGTTTTACATATATGTTCCTGTTCTGCCTTGATATATCATTATGCATGCTTACCCAGTTCTAACACCCCCCAGAAGCTAGTGCCCCCGAAAGAGTGACCCTAGCGGAGGTGGGGTGTTACAAATTTGGTATCAGAGCATATGGTTTGCAAGAAAGGACAAAAAGTTTTTAAAAGACTTTTTGAAAAACTATTTTCAAAACAAGTATAAAGTATTTTCCAAAGAAAAGTCTAGTATTTTAAAAAGGCTATTCCCCAAAAAGCCATTAGCGTTATCCTTCGTTCCCTTGACCTAATCTTATCTTATCCTTCGTTTCAGTATGGCTGAGGATCTTGCCATCCCGGACGGAGTAAATGTGCCACTCTGGTATAGGAGGCTTCTAGAAGCTAGGGCGGCAGCCGGCCCCGCAAACCCTACTCCCACTCCTCCTGTAGTTGAGAATCCTCCCCCTAATGTTAATATTCCTCCTCCCGTTGCTAATGTCCCTCCTCCGGTGGTTCCTCCAGCAGTTAATGTTCCTCCCCCTCCTGTTGCTGAGGCTCCTCTTCCTCCTCCTCCCCCTCAGCATCCTCAGGTTGAGTTTACGAAGGTTTGTAAAGACTTCAAGGCAATGGGAGGCAAGAATTTCTTAGGCACGGAATCTTTTGTTGAAGCTAGGAATTGGCTGAAAGACACTGAGGACTTGTTTGCTATCTTTGGGATTGATGACGCGAGGAAGATCTTATTGACAGTATGGCTTTTGAAGGATGAAGCGGCCTATTGGTGGGAGGTCACCAATGGGACGAGGCCCGTTGAGACTTGGGCCGATTTGAGGGCTAGATTTGTGGCCAAGTTTCTATCTTCCACTGAGGCGAATTTACAGATGGAGAAGTTCATTGCATTAAAGCAAGGTGATATGTCTGTTAAGGAGTATGTGAACAAGTTTAATCAGCTGGCCCGTTTTGGTTTGGATATGGTGAACACTCCGGAGAAGAAGGCTCTTCGATTTGCTAGAGGGTTGAATGAGCCGCTACAGGGCTTGGCGATGTCACATATTCCGCATGGAGCTACTTTTGAGAGTTTGGTCAATATGGCTCTGCTTCAGGGAGATGGAAAGAAAGAAGTCAAGTCGAGTGATACTCAAGCAAAGAAGACTGATTCTCAAGGCAAAGGCAATCAAGGTGGTCAAAGCAGCCAGGGGAATCAGGGCAAGAACAAGAAGGGGAACAACAACAACAAAGGCAAGGGAAAGTGCAATTACTGTGGTGTGCCTGGACACTTTGCTAAGGATTGTAGGAAGAAGAAAAGGAAGCTTAGTGGTGGATGTTTTTCCTGTGGTGAGACTGGACACTTCAGCAAGGAGTGCCCGAAGAAGAAAGGACAGGCTGGACCTTCAGGAGGGCAAGTTCATGCTCTCAATACCGCTCCAGTTCCCGACCGAGGTAGTGTTTCTGTTGAGAACCTTGTTTATGTTTCTGATCTTCCGGTCCGTACTTTGTTTGATTCTGGTGCATCACATAGCTTTATTTCATCTGATCTTGTTGATAGCTTGCACCTTAGTACTAGCTTAGTGGATGATCCCGTTTGTGTTTCGAATCCCATTGGGGGTTCTGCTCATCTATCTATGATATGTGAGGATCTGAGGATCTCTATACTCAGTGTAGAGTTCTTGTGTAGTGCATATGTTCTTGGTTTCAGGGGATACGGATTGATACTGGGCATGGATTGGCTGTCCCGATATGGAGCCATTCTGGATTGTGAGCATAGGGTTGTGAGGCTTGTGACTCGCCTTGGCAACACCTTAGAGATTTCATGCAATCCGAAGAATCCCGTCATGTTGTGCTATCTAGAATCTCTCGACTCATCAGAGGAGGCCCTTCAGTCTGTAAGGGTGGTCCGTGATTATCCAGATGTTTTTGAAGAAGTTAAGGGGTTGCCCCCTAAACGAGAGATTGACTTTCGCATTTATCTGGTAGATAATGCTAAGCCTGTTTCTTTGCCCGTTCGGCATATGGCTCCGCGTGAGAGACGGGAGCTGAGCAAGCAAGTGAAAGAATTGCTTGAGAAGAACTTCATCAGAAGAAGTATATCCGAATGGGGAGCGCCTGTGGTGTTTGCAACTAAGGCAGATGGTTCTCTCCGGCTCTGTGTGGATTATAGAGAATTGAATAAGCTGACTAAGAAGAACAGACACCCGTTACCGAGGATCGATGATCTCTTTGATCAGCTTGTTGGTGCTTCTGTTTTCTCTCAGCTTGATCTTGCTACGGGTTTTCATCAGCTCAGAGTGGCTGAAGATAGTATAGACAAGACTGCATTCAGAACTCCAGACGGATTCTTTGAATGGCTTGTTATGCCGTTCGGTTTGACGAATGCACCCGCGTATTTTGTGGACTTGATGAGTAGGGTGTTTCGGGAGTTCTTGAACAAGTTTGTCGTGGTCTTTGTGGATGATATTCTGGTCTTCTCCAAGGATGAAGAAGAGCACGCGAGGCATCTTGTGGAGGTGATGGATACGCTAAGGGCGCATCAGTTAAAGGCCAAGTTCTCCAAGTGTCATTTTTGGAGAAGGGAAGTTAGATTCCTTGGGCATATCGTATCCAAGCAAGGCTTAGCGGTGGATCCCGCTAAGGTGGTTGCAGTTCAGGATTGGAAGACTCCAAGGAATGCAACCGAGGTGAGAAGTTTTCTAGGCCTTGCGGGTTTTTACCGGAAGTTCATCAAGGACTTCGCGAAGATATCCGCTCCTCTTACTAAGTTGACGAAGAAGAACTTAGTTTTTGCTTGGGCTATGGATTGTGAGCTTGCTTTTCAGAGACTCAAGAGAGCCCTTACCTCTGCACCAGTTCTAGCTTTACCCGATGGTGGTAAGATATTTACCGTGTACACTGATGCTTGTGGCACGGGATTGGGCGCCGTTCTGATGCAAGAGGGCAGAGTTATATGTTTTGGTGGGAGGAAACTTAAGGTGCACGAGAGGAATTATCCCACTCATGATCTAGAGTTGGCAGCGATTGTATATGCACTCAAGGCTTGGCGTCATTATCTTCTGGGAGAGAGATTCGAACTGTATACTGATAATAAGTCTTTGAAGTATCTCTTTTCGCAGAAGGATATGAACTTGAGGCAGCAGAGATGGATGGAATTCTTGGCATCCTACGATTTTGATATAGCCTATACCCCTGGCAAGGGGAATGTTGTAGCGGATGCGTTGAGTAGAAAAAGGTTGACACTAAGTCCTCTATTTGTTGAGATGAAGAATTTAGAGTTCTTGGCAACCTTTGATTTTTCCTTGACAGTTGAGTCGATGACCGGTTCTTTGGCATATCTAGAGCTCAGGCCTACCCTTCTGGATCAAGTTGGGGCTTCGCAGAAGGAAGACCCTCAGATAATTGAGATCATGGATAAGCTGATTCGAGGGGAGACATCTAGTCACCTTGCTCGATATTCAATAGATGATAAGGGTTGGCTGAGGAGAGACGGAAGGCTTTGTGTTCCAAGGGTAGAAGATTTGGTAAGGAAAGTTCTTGATGAAGCACATCGCTCCAAGTTGACCATACATCCGGGTGGAGATAAGATGTATAAGGATATGAAGCGCATCTTCTTCTGGCCTGGAATGAAGAAGGATGTGGCCGAGTTTGTCTCGAGATGTGTTATTTGTCAGAGAGTAAAGGCTGAGTCGAAGAAGCCCGGTGGGCTATTGCATCCTCTAGAGGTCCCGCTATGGAAGTGGGAGAGTATTTCTATGGACTTCATTGATGGGCTTCCAAGGTCAAGGAAGGGGAATACGAGCATATGGGTCATTGTAGATAGGCTTACGAAGAGTGCTCATTTCATCCCGGTGAAGAGCAAAAGGACCGCATCTGGACTAGCATCAGTATATCTTCGTGAGATAGTACGACTACATGGAGTCCCTTCCAGCATAGTCAGTGACCGAGACCCCATCTTTACTAGTCAGTTCTGGAACAGTTTGCAGGAAGCTATGGGCACGAGGCTGAATCTGAGTACGGCCTATCACCCACAAACAGACGGCCAAACAGAAAGGGTGAATAGGGTACTTGAGGACTTGTTGAGGCTTTGCATTCTGGATTTTGGTGGTGCTTGGGAAGACCATATTCCTCTTGTTGAGTTTGCATATAATAACAGTTATCAAGCAAGCATAGGGATGGCACTGTTTGAAGCTTTATATGGGAGGCCGTGCAAGTCGCCTACATGTTGGTGGGAGACTACGGATAAGCTTATACTTGGACCCGATATGATTAGAGATACATCCGAGAAGGTCGAGTTGATTAGAAGACGGATGAAAGCGGCCCAAGACCGACAGAAATCCTATGCTGATAAGCGAAGATCCGATTTGGAGTTTGAAGTTGGGGACAAGGTTTTCGTAAAGGTTTCTCCTTTACGGAATGTGGTCCGGTTTGGAGCTGTTGGGGAGTTAGCACCGAGATTCGTTGGACCCTTCCCCATCATAGATAGAATTGGGAAGATGGCTTATAAAGTGCAATTGCCCGAGAAGTTGTCCGGAGTGCATAATGTCTTTCATGTCTCGCATCTCCGAAAGTGCCTACATGAGTCCGCTGAGGTGGTTGAACCTAGCATTCTTGAAGACGTGGAAGTAGAGAAAGAGGCAGCTTTAAGGAGAGCTCCGATTCGTATCTTGGGGACAGAGACCAAGAAGCTAAGGAATCGGGAGGTCAAGCTGGTGAAAGTTCAATGGGGTGAAGCCGAAGAAGACGCAACTTGGGAAACCAAGGAGAAGATGCGTGGGCTTTATCCATTCCTTTTTGAGGGTACACTCTCAATCTCTTTCCTTTGTTAGTATATCTTTCTCTTTTCTATCCATGTTTATCTAGTTATCGTGCTAATTTTGTCATGAGAACCTTAGGTAGAAACCCTTTGGATGAAACATGTGTTTGAAACATGTTATGTTTGGTGGTTGCAAGTGGTTGCAAGTGTTTGCAAGTGGTTACTCGTGGATGCATGATACACGTTAGGCACTAGATCGGCTCACACACTCCTCATATTGCATGTGCATGAGTGTTTATGCTTATTCTTGGATGAAATTTGTATGCAATCACATGGATGTTGCATATGGATGTATGATTGAGCACGCATGTAGATATTATACATTATGTTAGGGATTTGCATACATATGGATACATTTCACTAACATATTTTGCATTGATCTTTGCATTAGATAGGTACATATACACACACTTCTGCATATGTTCATACAGCATTTAGAATCTTTTAAGGACAATGGTTGCTCGTGGATGATGTTTTGAGTAGATGGATGTTGGATGGTAGGATATGTTCTTCCTCACTTGAAGATTTCGGGGACGAAATCCCTTAAGGAGGGGAGAATGTAACAACCCGTATTTTCAATAAACTGTTATAACATAAATCGAGGCATAATTAAATTCAAAAATCTGAATCAAGGGAAACGGGCTATGCCATTGCATTCGTCTCGGAAAAATACGCGAAATAGAGTCCGAGTTTTCGAAAATCGGAGTCCGTATGACCCGGTTAAGGCCCATTGAAGTTTTCAGAAATTTCTATGCTAAAAACAGATTTAAATTTCAAATTAAAAACAAGGATTAGGGCTAATTAGTGTCAGGCGGGAAAATTCCCGCCAGGGCCCCCATGTCGACAGGCATGTCGACAGGGGTCCTAGGGTGTCGACTGCCCTGTCGACAGCCCTGTCGACACGGGGTAGCCAGGCAGCTTTGCCTGGCGCACCATTTTGATTTGGGCTTGGTCTTGTGGCTTGGTTCTAGAGAATTCCGAGATCTGACGGGCCAAAACTAACCTAGGGTTAATCCTAGGGCTAAAAACACTCTAATCTTCTATAAATAAGCCCCTAATCCCCCCTAAACCCTCATTATTCACTCTAGCAACCAAACTATGTCAAATTGAAATCTCAAATGGCCTCCACCTAAGAACCCTAGCCTCCACCCTCTTCAATAATCAATTCTAAGAAGATTTTGATGTTCATACAAGCTTTTCTAAGTTGTATGAATGATCATTAGCTTGCATACATCATCAAGTTGCAAGCTTTATTTGCTAAACTAGAGTTTTTGGGGTTTTTGCTAATTGGAGCTTTGTTTTGGGTTTTTATATGCTTGCACAAAGGGCGTTTTAATCTTTATTAGTGGATTTGTGTCTTCATAATATTTGTAAGCCCTCTTACCTTCATTTTAGAAACTCTAAAGTTAATATGTGGTGAAAGTTGAGATTTATGCATGTTTAATAAGTTATGCAAGCTTATGCGAGTTCACTATGCTATGTTACACATGTTTGATAAAGTATGCATGCTTATGCAAGTTCACTATGCCTTGATTTGCAAGTATGACAAGTTATGCATGTTTATGCAAGTTCACTATGCCTTGATTTGCAAGTTTAACAAGTTATGCATGTTTATGCAAGTTCACTATGCCTTGATTTGCAAGTTTAACAAGTTATGCATGTTTATGCAAGTTCACTATGCTAAGTTATGCAAGTCCAACATGTTATGCATGCTTATTATGACATGTAAGATTTATCATGTATGTTGTGCCAAGTTCCCTCTTCCTATCCCTTATGCGTTATGACGAATATGTAAGCGATAGAATGACGTTGGGGGGTTTTGGGTGAAACTTAAAATACATGAAAATATAAGATTGGGAATTTACCTATTAAGTTAGGTCTACCCCTTGGGAATTTACCTATTAAGTTAGGTCTACCCAAGTTAAACTTGTAATTATGGTTTGAAATAAAGTGGACATGACACTTAGAAAACATGTGTGGCCAACTCGAGGTTGGGTTGAGTTTGTAGCGTAAACCTACCCGGAACCGACCGGCTTAACTAGTTGCTACAAACAATAGGATCCAATGTGAGAAGTTGGTCATGTGTACCTGGGACCCGAGGTTAGACCAAGTTGTGGTGTAAAGCTACCTGGACCCGCCCGGCTTAACTAGTAACCGCAACAAAGTCTAATGTGAGAGGTTAAGGTACAGTTAAATTAATGCCTCATGATTAGGGTTAAGTCATGGCCCACTAATACTTAACCAATTTTGGGGATACGAGGGATTAGATGGGGTTAAGTGGTGAACTGTTGGTTACACTTAACTAATTTAATCCATGATTAGTGAGGGGTTAAACCACACTTAACCCTCTTAGAAAACCCTAGCAACGTGGTCTGTTCCAGCAGTAATCCCAGTTTGGTATCATTAACAACCCTAGAGGCTAGGCTAGGGCGGGGCACGATTGCTGGACTGATGTAAGCGACCAAAGCGACGGCTGAGTGGTACAGCGGTGCGGGTCCAGGCGGGCTACGGACGTGCACGTAGTTCGGTATTGGACAAACTCGAGGCACGGGTACCAGTAGGTTTAGACTGTGCATTATTGCTTAAGTGTCTGGGGTTGGCACCCAAGGGCTTGATACACCCGAAGGTGGACCCAGCACAGTCTGACTACATCCATGGTGGGCCGTATGGATACCAACACTTGACGTGTTAGGATGATAGGGAGACGATCGACTAGACCGTTGGGCTGGACCTTGCATTAAGGTCACCTCATGTTATTGGGCCAAAGTTTGGGCTGAGGGATCAATACCTGTTATGTTAGTTTGCTAGTACACTGTGGTGCAAAGCTTAATCTCCTTTATGTGATGACACCTTTATCTATTGCCAGTATGTTCATCTCAGTTTCCATCATGATGTTAGCTTTACTAGTTTATAAACTGATCGTAGTAGGGCTTACCAGTCTTTTTGACTGACCTGTTTTCTTTCGCTTCTTTTCTTCCGTTCCCCTCCCCCCCCCAGGTTCTCAGGGAGGGAACAGTGGTGCTTAGCTTGGATCGCTTGCTTGTTCGCTGGATAGCTCATGTATGTCTGGATATTGAGCTCGCTATGGCTTATCACTTTTATTTTTGGGGATAGCACTATGTATTTCAGTATTCCTGTTTATGTTGTACTAGACATATTTATTTTGGCAGATGACTTTATGATGTACTAGACTTGTTTTGAGATGGTTTGAGATATTCCGCTGTTTTATTCTCATTTACTCTGTTTTACATATATGTTTATGTTCCTGTTCTGCCTTGATATATCATTATGCATGCTTACCCAGTTCTAACACCCCCCAGAAGCTAGTGCCCCCGAAAGAGTGACCCTAGCGGAGGTGGGGTGTTACAACTATGATCGTTCTATATATTCTTTAACATTTTTTATGTTATTGTAAATTACAGCAGCTCATTTCATTTTTTATGTTAACTTCAAACATTATACATATGCATGCATTTGTATCTTTATATATGTATTGGGCAACTTGTTGAACGACTATGTAACAGATAACAGTGGAACAGGTGGGGTTCTCTTTTTTTTTTTAACGCTCAAACATGCTAAATCTAACATATTACAAACAGAAATAGTTCAAACACAGACAAATGTGTTTAAATTACATGCCCAAAGATTAACACTTAAAATTAATCATGCATATCCATTACTCCACTCTTCTTTAGGTCCATGACATAATGCGAAGAAGCATGGGTATTGGAGTTGGGGGGTGCTTCATGGAGGTGGGTGCCAAAATCTTGAGTATTGTCGGGCCAATTGAAAATTTCAGTGCAAGTATCAGCGTCTATTTGGATGGCAAGAAAAAGAAGTCGCAACGAGGCAGCCAAGTCAGTACTGCACATGGGTTTGCATCGAGGACGGATTGTGCCAGTGTGGTTCAAGATTAATGATGGCAGTTGCTTTTCGAAGAGGGGGAGAAGTGGAGTAGTGTGATGGTCTTGGTTGTTGAAATCGTGAAGCATTGATGGTTGGTAGGAGAAAGGGGAAACAACAACAACGGTGTGAATAGCAAGCAACTTACTGTGTTTAACAAAGGGGAGAAGAAGAGTTTGTAATTGTTATTACTGTCAGGTTTATTGTTGGGTAAAGCATAGTGAGGCAGCAGTTTGTACAAGGAGCATATAGGGCAGTTCGTGGAGAAGTATAGTGTAGGAGGAAAGTAGATGTTATGTTCGGTTACTGGTATAGGAGTTATGATCTGGAAGCTGTTGTCAAGGTTTTCTATGTTAAGGAAGGTGGGATTAGCCCTTGCGTTTATGAAGTAGGATATTGGTTGCTTTTTGGTGAAGTTGCAGAGGAATTAAAACATGGATTAAGATAAAAATAATAATTAATCAATTTATTTTTGGTCTTTTATTTCTTAAAAATATGTATTCAAATTTATAACACACACACACATATATATATATATATATATATATATATATGTCATACAAAATAGGATTCATCGGAACCGTATCAGGAATTAACTACGGAGTAAGTCAAGTTAGGAATTTTTAGAGTCGACTGGAATCAGCACTAGAGTTTTAATTTAAATCGAATATAGTTCAATTTAAGCGAAAATCGTATCGGATTAGAAATAAAAATCATGGTGAGTAAACTCACTCTCTGGTTCGTTTATAATTTTATTATAAATGAATTTTTATTTTAAATAATTTCTATATCCTGTTTGTTGGTTGTTTGGATGCATTGAAATATTATTGTGGCTATTATTATATTAGTTATTTAGGCTTGGTGAATATGGTTATTATTATATATATTGGTGGTTTGATATTTCCTGCAGTATCATTAGCGGATGATCCTATGTGCCCCCACAATAGGATAGTGGATGGCCTTCTATACCGCGATATCCGGCCTCGAAGCAGGATGGGTATTATTTATGTTGGCTAACATTTGTGGATGCAGGAAAAAAGGTTGGAGGGATCCAATTGGATTCCTCAAAAATATTATTATTTGTTTACTTTTGTATATATTTCATATATAATGTGTAACAAACTGGGATTTTCGACCTAGAAAATCAGCATAAAACCCATGTCAACTATTAAGGCATCGAACATTCCAAATCATTAATAGAAAGAAGTTAGAGGACTAGAATAGATAAGATAGAAATTTAGAATAGAAGAAGGAGAGGAACAACAACAGAATCAGAGTAACACAAATCTCACAGCAAAATGAATAAATATATTATATAACAAAACTTTGAAATAAAACCAGTATCTGTATATAATACCATTATCGAGGTACAACACTTTCAACACAGCGGAAATAAACAATAGCTATATAATCTGGAAGCCTCCTGCTCCAAGCTCTCCAAGTATGTCTGAAAAATCCCAACTACTTGACTGCCCTTACAAAATTGGGCACTCAAGATTTTAGGGAAAATAAAACAAAATAAACTCTGGGTCAGTCATGTAACTGGTGTGAGTAAACTCCAAACTCTTGATTTAACTTTAAAAATCATTTTTAAAGAAAGGATAATCGTAAGACCAATCCACACTAAACAAGGATGATTTTTATCTTACGACAAACCAAAATATTTTTTATATCAAACTCTTCTGATATTATAATAGTGTCTAAATCAAATAATTAGAAATCTAGCGAAACGCTTTCATCTCACGTTCCGCATACATAATATATGATCAAAAACCACGGGCGTTTATTGGTTATTGGATTCCAACTGGCAAGGTATGGGACCACCTTCTGACAGTATATCTCTAGAGAAAAATACACCGGGTTCAACAAGAATATCTTGTAACCCATGCCAAACATGACGGTCACTCATTCCGCTTGAGTGCACCGAATGTATTATCACCAACTGTTGGGATCAAAAACCGTTTCCCGAAAGGGACAGCATCGAAATAGATTATAGAAGCAAATAGATTTTCTCTAGATCAGGTGACAATACACCCACTTAGCCATGTGACCTACCCGATTTTATACCATTTCTCGGTTGTGAGGCTAGAGGCCATAACATCCAGATCACGCCTTTATTTACTTTGAATGTCACATCGTCATACCCGCCAAATCACAAATTGATTTCTCCAAAAATACCACGGGTATACATCTAAGAGAAACGAATTCCTCCGCCACCAAACATAAATACGTTTGAAGAGATCAACTTACGCGATCTATTAAACATACTCTGTCAGACATTCTTCCATACATGTTGTCCTAGGACTAGAAAAACCAAGGGCACTATTCTGTAAACCCATCTTAGGCAATTTCTACCTAGGTTTTACCAGAACAGCCCTTGCATAAACTCCGTCTTCATCATATTTGATTCGTAACGATAACACCCATACGGAGTGGTTTTCAGATAATAAATCTGATCCCGGTCTCTTCGTATTGACAAAGGAAAAATGGTCAAAATTTTGATAGTCGGTTATTTAACTATCAAAGGAAAACATCCACACACATAACGATCTTATTTCCAAATGGAAATTTTATCGATCAATCATCAATCAACATTCTTCCCTTTAAATTAATTTATCTTTAATATATTCATTTCTCAACTTCCCATTACCCATTTCCATATATTTTTATTTTCTAAATTTCGAAAATACATGTTATTCACATTGGAAAACATTTCCATTCTTTATTCACGCATCACTATCTTTTCATTCCTATCAGTCTCTAACTGCAAACTAGTAAGAGAACAGTTCCCTGAATATCCACCCCAAAGGACGAAACCAACATCAGATCGACACCTAGAAAACCATTCAACTAAACTAATCTCCAATCAGTTCCTAATTTTCTTAACTTCGTTTCTTACCTTCTTATCAAATCAGTGCTTACGAAACTCTCGGATTCAGTTTACGAATCCAACTCTTTTTTGAAAAACATGGTTATAACGATAACATTATAATCCTTAATTTTGAAATATTTAACTTCACAATATAACTTTTATTCATTTATTTGAATAAATATTAATTAATTAATTAATTAAATCTTGATTTAAAAATAGAAAAGTAAATAGTACTTTCTTGAATTCGATATAATCGAATTTCAACGTATAACTCTCTTTCGAGAAATCTCTATTCGATAACTCTCTTTCGAATAACCTATATTCGATAACTCCCTTTGGATAACCTATATTGGTCCATTCATAGCCATACTACTTCTACGGCAAGTTATTTTCCTACTGCTTATCTTTACTATTAAGTGCCTATTACAGTTTACTTCTCTAATTTTTAATTCTATCCAGCTTCCCATAATACTCGCCATCACTCTAAAGTATATGCAATATTCAACGTCATATTCCTATTTATTTTGTTCCTTTTCCTATGCGTCTTAATGCTATAACTTTATTTTATTATTATACTTTTCAGTCTATCACATGTCGTACGATATGTCCTTATAGATCATATTTTGTTTAACATTGTAAAATCTTATATATATTACAAACTCTACTTCAGCATTTCTATTACACATTCCCCTTAATCAATATCATGTTACACCCATGTGCGAAGCACGGGTCTAAACTTAGTCCTAATGTATAATTCTCTTTTTGTAATTCTACAAATTTCCCAAATATCATATTTATTCCATATAACCATTTATTTACTTCTTATTATCTTCATTCAGTATTTTCACAAAAACAGGCTGTTAGTCTTCCATATAACTGTTAATACTTTTATACAAAAGTTTCGTATTTAATTTCCAAATAATTCCTTTTATAAAATCCATTGATTTATATAAATAATTTCATTTCAATATACACTTTGAAAATTCCCTTTTTTTTCATTCGAGTATTTGTTATGGTATTTAAAATACCAAATACAAAGGTCCAGTACCATCCAAACACACACAATTAATCACAGATAATATATCACATCATATATCACAATATATGAAAAACAGTAATATAAATGTTGAGGAATCCAGTTGGATCCCTCCAACCTGTTTCCCTACATCCACAGATGTTAATCAACATAAATAACACAAATATGAAATATTCTGATAAAAAGAATCAATATTTGATTAACGATTTATATATATATATATATAACTATATCTATATTTTCAACCAATTGACTAGCAATTCATTCAAACCATCATCACACAGAAATCAATCATCATTTATCAATACTAAATTACGTTTATACAAATATAAACTGGATAGAGTTAGTGAGTTTTACTCACATTGGTGGTTCATCGTTAGATAAGTTTAACCGTCATTGATTCAGATCAAGCAATTTGTTTCGCTACAAATTGTAATAAGCTCCAATTTACTCCAAATCAGTTCCATTGTGTAGTATTTGTCGAGACGGTCCCAACGTCTCTTGTTTCGTGCCATTCTGTTATTGTACGAATAATATATAGACATTATAAGTTTTGATTTTATTTTAATAGCTTTAACTATTGTCTAACTATATAATTGTACCTTAATCATTGTATTAGTTTTGATGAAGCCACGTTTAATCTTTCTTCTTCCTTCCAACATCCCGCCTCTAAGGGTTCCAAGACAAGGCATGCTTTTCTGATGCCAATATCACTTTCCAATCCAGCTATTTGAGTTGTTAATTCATACATAATTGGTTCTGAGGATGATATCTTCTGCTGGAGGTTACTTACCTCAGTTTCAAAGGCCACTAACTTCTCATTTGTAGTCAATATTCCATTTTCCAGGACTGAAACTTATAAGCTAATCCTTGAACACTTTTAGCCAATTATTCTCATTTATCATATTCACGTTTACAAAGCATTTGCTGAAGATTGGCTATTTCGGCATTTGAAACAAGCAACTCCTCATTTTCCTAAAGACAAACCCATCTCTATTATATTAATACTATATTACTAACCTTCAACAAAATACTGACCCGCTACTGTGTTTAAACCTTTCACCGTAAATCTTTGGACTTTCTTTGCTACCATCCCAAACTGCTCTTCAACAAACCAAGGTCATCAGCACGTTCTCCGCCATACTGTCCACATCAAAATGAGCTCAACATACTCCATACATTTTTCGGCTTCAGTCCGCTACACTGCTTGCCATTTCCGCTACTTACATACATTTTCGTTTCCAAGAATCATAGAAAAACCATCCCCCTTTACACGAGCTTCCACTGCTCCGTTCACCACCCCCTGCACTGCCAACCGTCAATGTGACCCCACCAAACCACCACCCTAACCCACGCCGGTGACTGGGCTACAACTCCTGATGGGCCTCGTCACCTCCGACATCCTGCAGCTCTCTCAAGAGCTCGAAACTCGAAGTCCTACCTATTCTCAATTCAACTCCTCGGACTACACCTTACGACCATCACCATTTGAAGCCCGTACCATCATTCTCAAAACTAGAGCCTGTGTTCAATCCTTCTTTTTGAGCTCCTCACTTCCAATGCCAAGGAGTCCAACTAGCTCGCACCTCTTTCATCACTAGTTCGCCCTCCAGTTCTCGAAGATCACGTCGGATTCAAAGTTCCGCATGCATACCGTGAAACAACGACATATTTTTATTATTATTTAGAGACTATCATTCGTTTTGATGCTTACTGAAAGGATGAAAAGAAGACATTGTTTATGTTTATATAGGCAAGTTCCTTCGCACGCAAGGAATAACATTTGTAGACCTTAGAATAGGTTTACAGTGTATTCTCTTTTCCATCGAAACGTAGTGTATTGTCTTTCCTATCAAGTGCCAGGCTACAACGTTTCGTAAAGGGGAAAATGGTACGATATCTTAGCAGCTAAGCCTCATTTTAATGTGTATTATTATTTAATTTTTTGTCTTGCCATGTGTGATGTGTGAGTTTATAGCTCAGACAATTCATGCGTGAAGAGTGTAATATTTATGTAAGTTATCTTAGGAACTAAGGAAGCCCAAAACAAGTATTTAAATTATATAAAAATAATATGTGGAGAATACATGATATTATTCATTTTGTTTGGGCCATTTGGAGTCAGGATTCTTGAGCACGTTTGTAGGCCACTTACAAATCCCTTTACATGTCCAATTTTTCTTTGCATAATTTTTTCGAATTAGTGTTTCTCTTATGGAAATATTCTAATATGCTTATGCACTAAAATTCCTCTTATGTATAGACAGAAATGAAAATACATTCTTGCCATGTAATGCGTTAAGATTCCAAAAACATAAAAATATGGATCACAAGATAGCTTATTCTGTGAAACCCCAAAATGCTGATATAAGGTGTAAAATACTCCAAACAAAAAGTTGCTTATTTTCCGAAATAAAAATTACAGAAAAATTATAAATAATGTTTCACAGAAATCCAATTTAAAACGGATTCTGTATATTCAGTTGAAGTTCAAAACTCAATATTACAAACTATCGCGCCATTTTGAGCTCGATTATAATTATAATTTAATTATACGTTCAACCGTCATTATTTAAATATGTTTGTTATTATAATCCAACTCTAAACTGAATTAAATCTCTTATAAATAATCCAATTCACACAATATTGCGAATTACGCTATTTCCGACTATTTCAGAAATAAATATATTATTCTATTATTTATATTAATTAAATATTCAATATTATTAGTTAAACAACCATTTAGATCTCTGAATCACTATTTAAATAATTAAATAAATAAATTATTATACCGTAAAAATACAGGAAGTTACATAATATGTTAGAAAATATGTGATTGATAATTGGGTGTTTTGAATGTTTAAAATATCACTGGGCCTAAAATGTTGATATATAAAAATGTCGTGGAAAGGATACTTTGAGATTTAAAAGGAAAAATATATTTTTCTAAAATAGAATTTGAATTTTGAATGGGCTGAGAAATATTAACTTGTTTTGAATAATAAAAACAAGTGATGAATTTATAAACAATGTTTATAAATTAAATAATATGGGAATTTGATGTGAATTTATAAACGATGTTTATAATTTAAATAATGCGGGAATTTGAAGTGAATTTATAATTGATGTTTATAAATTAAATAATGCGGGAATTTCAAGTGAATTTATAAACGATGTTTATAAATTAAATAATGCGGGAATTTGAAGTGAATTTATAAACGATGTTTATAAATTAAATAATGCGGGGAATTGAAGTGAATTTGTAAATGGAGTTTATAAATGAAATGGGAAAAATTATCATTTGGCTAATTTGGGAAATCTAATTCAAATGTGAATTTGAAAGGGGAATTGAAATTATTCTAAAAAAGAAATGATGAAATCTATTCTGATATTCAGAATGTAAATTGAATTAAATAAATCCGTACGGATTTGTTATTTGAATTTCATTAGAATGAATTTATTTAAATAAAATATTTTTAGAAAAAATATATTAGGATTGTATTTAAATATGAAAATAGATTCACTGTATATATAATCAATAAAATATTCCAGAATAGGGATTGAGTTTCAAATGAATTTTAAATGAAAACTTGTTTTAAATTATGAAACAAGGAAGTTAAATTTATAAACAACGTTTATAAAATAAGCGAGATAAATTATCATTAGATAATTTATAGGTTTAAATTCAAGTATGAATTTAAAAGTGAAATTGGAAATCGTTTCGAAGAAGAAATGACGAGTTTAAGTCCAGAATTCGGAATATGAACTAAATTGAAATAAATCCAAAGGGTATAATTAGAACTTGATTTTTATTAATTTTATAAAATAATTTGTCTCCAAAGGAAGTAGAATATAATATATAAGATTGGATTGTAAGAAAATTTGTAACTGAGTATCAAATAAACCGACGATTTAGGATAATTGGGAAATTTAGTTAAATAGGGAAAACTGGAAATTTAAGTTAGATTTGGAAAACCAGATTAATATATATATAAGAACGAGATCGAAATTTATAATAAACAATGTTTAAACGTTTATATTTAAATATAATTTAAAACGAACTCGCCGCGGCGCGGTAGTTCATAAATTGGCATTTCAAACTTCAATTGAGTATATAGAACTCAATTTAAGTCGGAATTCTTTGAAACAATAATCGTCAGGACCGATTGAATAATAGTTTTTTAATGGAAAAGAAAATTTTGGATTTTGTCTTATAGATTTTGAGTTATGTCAAAATCAAATTTTCAGAAAAACAGTGCCATAACCATTATAAAGCCATAATGGTTTATTTAAATAAATAAAAGGGTTTTAAGTAATTAGAATCCGAATTTCCATTAGAAAAATCCAGACTTGAGATATAAAATAAATATGAACTCAAGTGGAGTAATGAACAGATTTTTGAAACAAAAATCAGATTTTTAATTATTAAATAACTAATTTGAAGAATAATTAGTTAATCAAGTTTTGATACGAAATTGGGTTTTGGTTAAGTAAATTGCACTGGTGAATTCATATTCGAAATCGAATATGAAACTTGAATTGAAAATGGAATTCAATTGGTTTATAAGTCAATAAAAATATATATGAACGTGATATGTTCAATTAAATAGCGTAATATGCAAAAGAGCTAATTAAAGAATAAATTAGCGAATTGAGTTAAAATGATTGGATTGAGTTGGAATAAATTGAGAATAGACATATACATGTTAAATAGGTATGGAATGAAGTGTATGATGATTTTAAATCGACTGTCCGACAAAAAGGTACATGTTTAAATTCCATATGAGTTTTTATGTGCCGAATCGGCTAGCCGCTTTGCTTTTTGATTTTCTTTTTAAATGGAAAGGGCCTAAAGAGGCGAGTTGAGGTTTGAGATATTGACCGATACAAAGGAGGTACTGGCAAAATTTTCTGGAAATTTAAGGAGTTAGAATATTTTTAAGACAAATTGATAATTAGAAATCAATATATCGATATATATATATATATAGAATTCAATAAGGAAACGAATTTAAAATAGAATATTATAAACAAAAAGGAAATCTATAAATTAAATCTAGTAAAAATAGAAATGTATACACGTTTTAAAATGAATAACCGGTTTTTATGGTGTTGATTATTCAAGGCAAACGGTCTTATCTATTTTGAAGTTAACGATGTTTTCATTCAAGATCTGAGAACTAATTACACCCTAACTTGATTGATTTCGTTATTAACTGATAAATAGGAAGATTCAATCTCGAGGATCAATGTTCAAATAAGATTTAGTTGAATGCAGTATTTTGGGTTGTTGTAACGATGTTTTACACAACATTCGTTTTAACCC
Organism: Allium sativum; assembly: GCA_030737875.1. NCBI lineage: Eukaryota > Viridiplantae > Streptophyta > Magnoliopsida > Asparagales > Amaryllidaceae > Allium > Allium sativum. Next base: position 55,446,511 of record CM060910.1, read on the forward strand.
AAGTAAGTGGAAATTTGGATAAAAATAATCCTGAGTATAGAAATGAATGGTCGTGAAAGAGATAAGTAATTGGAATATTTTCCCAATTATAAATAGAAATATTTTCTAAGTATAGAAAATAAAAGAAGGCGATATATGAAAATGTTTTCCAAATAGTGTATGGGACCAAGATGATTATTGAAAATATTGGGTTAACAAAGATTGATAAGGAAATGGAGAAATGATTTAATTAATGAAATATTAATTAAGGGTCCAGTGATTGTTTGATGTTTTGAATGAATGTTTGTTTTTTATGATAGTTAAATAACCGACTATCGAAGTATTGACCAATATCGATGTCAATATGGAGAGACCGGTTGGATTATTATTCAAGAATCACTCCGTATTGGAAATAGCATTGCGAATAAGATTATATGAAGATAATTGAATACGGAGTAAAGTGCAAGGGTTTTTTCTGTTAATCTTAGGTAGAAATTGCCTAAGATGGATTAATGGAGATTGTGCGTTCGGTTTCATTCAATCCTGAAACGAATGTGTATGGACGAATGTCTGACAGAGTATATTCAATGATTGCATATGGTTGTCTGTACAAATATACATCTGGTGGCGGATAATTTATTCTCTTAGCGTAATATCTAGAATATTTTTGTGCTAATCAATTAGTGATTAATGGATCTGACAATGTGGCATTCAAAGTGATTGTGCTACCAATGAAAGGTAAGTTATCGTAACCTCAAGCCTCGCAGTGAGGAAATGATATAAAATCGGGTAGGTCGCATGGCTAAGTGGGTCGCACCCAAGTAGGGTGTATTGTCACCTGATCTAGAGAAATTTTGTTTTCTTATTTAATATTGCGATGCTGTCCATTTCAAGAAACAGTTGCTGATCCCAGCCGTTGGTGACAATACGTTCGATACTCTCAAGCGAAGTGAGGGGTCAGTCATGTTTAGCCTAGGTTGCAAGATGTTCTTGTTGAACCCGATGTATTCCTCTCCAGAGATACACTGTCGGAAGGTGGTCCCATACCTTGCCAGTTGGAATCCATTATCCAATAAGAGCCTGCGGTTTTGATTGTATACAATGTATGTAGAGCGTAAGATGAAAGCGATCTACTAGATTGTTATTTACTTGTTTTAGACAATATTATAATATTAGAATAATATTGATTTTAAAGGAATATTTTGGGTTATCGTAAGGTAAAAACCATCCATGTTTATGTATTGATCGGTCTTACGATTATCTTTTCTTTCAAAAAGAATTTTTAAAAGTTAAACAAATGATTAGAGTTTACTCACACCAGTCCTATAATAAACTGAATTCCGACAGACCGAATTTTTTTTCAAAATTCTAATCCATCTAAACTCGTGTTTGTTGCTCTGGTATCCTGCAGAAAAGATAGAGATATAAAATATATCAGAGCTCAGAAAATATCTCACGGCGGAATGGATAAAATATAATATAATCAAAATGTAGCCTCACCCAAATTATAACAATGCCTAACCAGTATACGAAGCTATCATATCTCCGCCACAAGTCTAACCTATAAGTATGTGATGAGGAGGGGTCAGAACACAGGTTCTGGTGACTGGATTTAAACTACACATTTTGGATAACCCTACATATACCGTTCAATCAAATTTTCTTATTTCTTAGGTTACTTGGGTTAACAACACTCAAGGCTTACACACGTGTCATACCCATTTACTCCCAGTGGATTATCCTAATACAGTATATATGTAGATACCATTAATATTGAGGTACACCCCATCGTATCCCACTCGCACGGTCTCCACCGTAATGTCACAGAAATGTACGTAGTCCCTTATCCTACGCCAGGGTGATGTACGGATCTCTATATAACAATGTTACGTTCCACATATATTTGTCATTACTATGCTACATAAGCATACGGACTACCACCTTCGATCGAATCAAATTCTACCACAAAGTAATGCCCTCAAGTTTACGATACACCACCCAGAGAAGACATGCATGTATCAAGACTTTCCCACGTACGTATCGTCAATCGTTTTCGATGCCTTAACCGCACATAACCTCTAATGTGCACCAAGTTCCGTGGCAGGGCTGTACAAGAAACACAAAACTCGGTCAGGAGCTTTTCCATATCTATACAGGCCTGCCTTTAAGAGCCTCAAAATACAGATATCTTTCGGGTCTGTTTTTCATGGTGGCTATGGCCCCAACTCGGCCCCTCCCTCAACTAGTAAAGACTACAAGAGCTAAGCGACTTGCCCCTAAAAAACATTCTAAACATCCAGTTGGCATCACCCCTCAATCACCTTGCCTCGATAGTGAAAGGTGGATGGCGTCTTGGGTTTAGCTCTAGTCTTTTCGCATCGCACTGGTTGCCGATGATGGGTACCCGACGATTTACTATCTGTGATGGTCGTGACCCCTAGCTCCACCTTGAGGCGATCGCCGAATCACTCTAGTGTCACCTCGTCATGGCTTTCTGACTACAAAGCTACTTTTGCAGTCAAGGCTACTCACCGGGTAGTTACACGCAGACCCAACCTCTGTGAGCATAGCACGAACATTGCACCACCACAGAGGACTACCAGGGGCACCTTCCATGTCTCAGGATGCCGCGTGCTTCCCTTCCAGTCCTTCGAAGCCGACAGAATAATCAAATGGACATGCGCTCCCCTCGTGCCTCATGACACCACGATGATCTACCCCGTTGGGTTATTCACCCTCAAACGTGCGGACTGGTCCAAGCGCCTCATTATAATATGTTATTAGACCCTATGTCTAAACATTCAGTTATGCGCTTGCTCTACCTTATCGGGCTTTCATCTAACTTGGTTATTCCCATTCACATTGACTTCTTATTCAAGTTACCAAGTTCCTCTTACTTATTAATCTCAGTCAAATAACTTAACCCATTTAAGTTTATTAATAAGCCCACAACATGTTATTCTCTGATTGTGATCCAAGGTTTGTAACCCACAATCCCTTTATATTCTTGTTTGATTTCATAGTTACAACAATATGTTCCACTTAATATGAAATTAAGTATATCTCAATTCACATGTTTTCTGTTTAACATGTCACTTATATTTATGATTAAATATAACTTATTTCATTTCATAAGTTTGCCTCATTCTTTCTCATTTAATCATAATTCCATCTTATACTGTCACCACAACTTATCGTTGTTTACTTAGTTCTCTTAACTAAGGTTTACCAATAAGTTTACTTTCCATAAATATCACTTATGTTGTCCTTATCAGCATATTCCAGTTTCTTGTTCTCACATATAACTTAATTTGCAATTAAGTACACCTTATCTTATTACATAAGTTATTCCATTTCCTGTATCATTTATTATAACCTAAGTTATTATCATTCCCCATTCATTCCACTTCTTTTACTGTTGTGATTATCTTTCAATTCCGTTCATATCCATTACAATTAATGTCATTTATTTCTATCCTTTTATATACATATATATATATATATATATATATATATATATATATATATATATGTTTATGTACTAGATCTCTCACATTAAGCCTACCACTTGTGGATGCTGGATTTGTCGAGCGGTTTCGGGCAGACTTCTTCCACAAGTTGACTTAACCTCGTGTCTTAGCACTGTTACATGTTTATTTACGCACAAGACCTCTCACATTAAATTAACAACTTGTGGACGCTGGATTTGCCGGGTGGTTACGGGAAGACTTCTACCACAAGTTGAATTTTACCTCGTGTCTAAGTGCAGTTATAGTTTTCTATTTACCGTAAATTTTCTATATAATTTAGGCATGTTCATTCTTTCAAATTCTTACTGTAATCTATATTTTACATGTTATCACATTAAGCCCATTTTATGTCTTATGTTCTTCCTAACATATAATTTATTTCATCTCAAAGTAACATGTGATTGTCAAATCATGTAATTATTCTAATTTAACATGTACTTATACCCATTTCTACAATTAAGGGTTCAAGTACATAATTGTCACACACTAACATGTAATTGTAACAACAGTAATTGTTATTCTACAATTAAGGGTTCAAGTACATAATTGTCACAAGCTAACATGTAATTATAACAACAGTAATTGCTACATGTATTTTATCAAGTTTACATTTCAATAGGTGAACATCTCAGCACATTAAGCATTTCAACATATGAATTTTCCAACATATTAATATTTTAATATATTAATATTTCAACATGTCATATTAGCATTTCATCACTTTAATCATTCTTAGCAAATTTACATTGCATATTAACGGGAAATGTCAAACGATAATATACCATTATCAAAAATGATATAACTTAAATCCACTCACCTAATTTGCTTTCCAAATCCTGAACCTAGTCCAGATTTAGCATTCCCTGGTTTCCCCTAACTGGATTTAGGACCTAACAACCATGGATCCATAATTCTTTCTAAAAGAAAACGGGAAGAAAGAGGAAGAAAATTGAATAGAGCAGATCTAAGAAATTACCTTACTTCGAATATGATTCTGAACACCTTCTTATTAATATTCATTCTTTTCCTCCAGGTCTTGATTCAGATTTTTCTTAAACTAATTATCTTATTTTTTTTCTAAAGAGATTTGAGGAGGAAGAAGAATGGCAAAGTATAGACGTTGTCTCAGAGAATGTGAGATTTAGGCTAGGCTCTGCTAGGCTATTTATAGGTGTTCAGGATCTTATCGTACACGCAACGCTGAGTCAGCATTGAACCCAGTTAAGAAAATAGTCCAGGTTCGCAGATGAATCTAGCCGGATCTGGGGGGGGGTTGTCGACCCCGGTTTTACCCCCTACAGGGGTGTCGACCCACCTATGGTCCCCACGAGAAATTTTGGCGCAAAAGTTTGATTTTCGAATGTTTGAATTTATGGAATTTATTTATACATTATATTCACATATAATCTTCGTATATGTATACAAATCTTCTAATGACCATTTTTCCCATATATATATACGCACAACTTTTATTTTGATTTCAAAATTCAATCGGTATTGTACCGTTATTTAATTCTTGCCATATTTCCTTGATTACAGCCTTATCTTGAACTTTTCTCTTGTATATATACATTTCTACACATATATACGCATAAATTCTCATATATTGTAGTGTTCTGAAATTCCGGTACAATTTGAGCTGACCAAATAACACAAGTCCAACCCAACTTACACTGAAAACCAGAAAACTAATAGAAAGAAAACAGAGGGTGAGAATAGATAAGATAGAAACTTAGAATAGAAGAGGAAGAAGAAGAACATACAACATCAGAGTAACACGAATCTCACAGCGGAACGAATAAATATATTTCATAACATAACTTTGAAATAAAACAGTATCTGTATACAATACCATTATTAGAGTATAACACTTACAAAACAGCGGAAATAACAATCTATATAATCCTGAAGCCTCCTGCTCCAGCTCTTCAAGTATCTATAAATCCCGACTACTTGACTGCCCGTACAAAATTGGGCACCCAAGAGTTTAGGGAAAACAAAACAAACTCTGGGTCAGTCATGGGACTGGTATGAGTAAACAATTTAAAACAGTCTGGGAAAATAACGATATGTCATAAGGCCACGCCATATAATGGAACGGGTTTTTCCCTTATGAGAATCTAAATCAATTTGATTTAACTTTCAAATCATTTTGAAAGAACAATGATCTTTTATATCAAAACTCTGTTGATATTATAATAGTGTCTATCAACCACAATATAAAAATCGTCTTGTAGAACACTTCCATCTCATGTTCCACATATATAGTATACAATCAAAACCGCGAACACTTATTGGGTAATGGATTTCCAACTATGACAAGGTATGGAACCACCTTCCGATATTGTACCTCTAGAGAGGAATACACTGGGTTCAACAAGAACATCTTGCAACCCGGCCACACATGACCGACCACTCATTTCGCTTGAGTGTATCGAATGTATATCACCAACGGTTGGGATCAGCAACCATTTCCTGAATGGGACAGCATCGAATAGATATAAGAATGAAATGAATATCTCTAGATAGGTGATAATACACCCAAATTGGCAGCCAACCACTTAGCCATGCTGCCTGCCCGATTTTTGTCATTTCCCGGTTGTGAGGCTAGAGGCCACGCTTATCTCTGACAGATCACACATTTATTCACTTTGAATGTCACATCGTCATAGCCGCCAAATCACAAATTGATTTCCCAAAAATACAACGGGTATATAGCTAAGAGAAACGAATTCCTCCGCCACCAAACGTAAATACGTTTGAAGAGATCAACTTACGCGATCCATTAAATATACTCTGTCAGACCTTCTTCCATACGGGTCGTCCTAGGACTGGACAAGCCGAAGGCACTATTCTTTAAATCCATCTTAGAAAATTTCTACCTAGGATCACCAGAACAGCCCTTGCATAACTCTATCTTCAATTATCTTGATCATATTTGATTCGCAACGCTAACGCCCATACAGAGTAGTTTTCAGGTCATGAATCTGATCTCTCCGTATTGACGACGGAAAAATGGTCAAAAACTTCGATAGTCGGTGAGTTAACTATCGAAGAAAAACACGTGTGCAAACAACGATATTATTTCCAGATGGAAATTATATCGACCAATCATCATTTAACATTTATCTCTTCAGTTCATTTTTCATCTCCTGTTTCCATATATTCAACATTTCCTATTTTCTAAATTTAGAAAATATACGTTATTAACCTTGGGAACATTTCCATTTATTGTTTCATATATTAGAAAACATTTCTGATTCTTATTTGGAAAACATTTTCAAAACTCCTACATTTGGATTTAAACAGATATTTAAATAAACATCGCTATGCCAACTTAAAACATTACACTCATTAACTAAATTCACTTAACCAACCTTCACTATCGAACCTTAACCATTCCTTAGTTAAAAACAGAGTCAATCAAGTTGGGGTATAACTACCTCTCAGACCTTAACTGAACAACATTTCTAACTTCGAAATAGAAAAAGTTCACATTCTAAATCTTTAACAAACTTCCTTACGTAACTCTCAGATTCTATTTACGAATCCACTTCTTTTACAGAAATCATTGATTATAACTATAGCGTTATAATCCCTATTTCTGAAATATCTAACTTCAAAATATAACTTTTATTTAAAAATTTGGATAAATAAACAAATAACTAATTTATAAATAAATAAATCTTGATTAAAAACGGAAAGTGAACTTTCCCGAATTTGATATAATCGAATTTCAACGTATAACTCTCTTTCGAATAATCTCTATTCGATAACTCCTTTTCGAATAAACTATATTCGATAATCTCCTTTCGAATAAACTATATTCGATAACTCCTTTTTGAATAAACTATATCGATAATCTCCTTTCGAATAAACTATATTCGATAATCTCCTTTCGAATAAACTATATTCGATAACTCTTTTTTTGAATAAACTATATTCGATAATCTCCTTTCGAATAAACTATATTCGATTAACTAATATTCGACTAACTCTATTCAATTTACTAATACTCGACTAACTCTAATTCGATTTACTCTTTTACGATTAACTCTAATTCAATTACTCTAATTCGATTAACTCTAATCGATTAACTCTAATCGATCAACTCTAACTGGTTAACTCTAACTAATTAACTCTAACTGATTAACTCTAACTGGTTATCTCTAATTGATTAACTCTAACTCTAATTGATCAACTCTAACTCTAATCGATTAACTCTATTCAATTAACTCCCTTCGAATAACCAATATTCGATTAACTCTTTTCTTCGAATAACCAATATTCGATAACTCCCTTCTCGAATAACCAATATTCGATTAACTCCTTTCTTCGAATAACCAATATTCGATAACTCTTTTTCGAATAACCAATATTCGATTAACTCCTTTCGAATAACCAATATTCGATAACTCTTTTCGAATAACCAATATTCGACTAACTTTAATTCGACTAACACTATTTGATTACAAATACTTCCCTTTTCTATTGTTTATACAAAATTTTCCTTTTCTATTCATTTTACAAATATTCCCTTTTCTATTGGTTTTACAAATATTCCATTTTCTATTTGTTTATACAAATATTCCCATTTCTATTCGTTTATTTAACGAATAAATATTTCCTTTTCAATTCTATTTATTTAACAAATAAATATTTTCTTTTCAATCCTATTTATTTAACAAATAAATATTTCCTTTTATCTTTCTATTTATTTTCTACATATTTCCTTTTCAATTCTATTTATTTTCTATATATTTCCTTTTCAAATCTATTTGTAAATGTTTTACAAATATTTCCCTTTCTATTTTATCTGTAAATGTTTTACAAATATTTCCCTTTTCTATTTGTTCTATTTATTTTATAAATAAATATTCCTTTTATAAAAAAATTTGATTTTATAATTACTTTCTTTTATAAAACCCTTTTTCTTTTTATATAAAATCCATTGATTTTATATAAATAATTTATATTCAAAATACACTTTGAATATCCCCTTTTCCACATCCCAATATTTCTTACAGTATTTAAAATACCAAATAACAATGATCGATATCATTCAAACACACATAATCAACAACAGATTGTATATCACATCATATATTAGAATATATGAAAAAAATAGTATTTTAAATATCGAGGAATCCAGTTGGATTCCTCCGACCTGTTTCCCTGCATCCACAGATGTTAAACAATATAATAACATCGATTTCATTTCGATATGAAATATCCTGATAAACAGAATCAATATTTGATTAACAATTTATATATATCATTATCTATAATTTCAACAAATACATAAGCAATTCAACCAAACAATCATCACACAGTAGTCAATTAGCATTACTAAGTTATCTTTATAAAAATATAAACTGATAGAGTTAGTGAGTTTTACTCACATTGGACGATCATCGTTAAATAACGATAACCATCGGTTGATTCAGACCGACAATTTATTTCACTATAAATTGTAATGGGCTCCAATTCAATCCTAGTCAATTCCATTGTGTAGCCGCCGCCCATGCGATCCCAACGGATCCGACCGTTCGGAATTCTGATAACGAATGCTCAAGTTATAACGATTATAAGTTACATGATATTTTAATTTGAAATAACTTAGTTTAATTTCAAAATGGGCTTCACCTTACTTAAGGCCCATTTCCCCTTTGAATACCCAAACCCGTTAAAAGACTCTTCTTCCTCCTAACCAACGAAATATGTCGGCTTCATCACTTCTTCCCGGTCTGTTCATACCCGAAGTTTTTTTTTTCATTTCCCTTCTTTACCAAAATTCAAAATAAAAACAACCATTAAATCCCCTTTGACTCCTGTATTAACTAATATCCAAATCATTTAGTTTGGAACAAAAAAAAACATTTCGTCAGCTTCATCTTCTCCCCGTAAGTTATACACTACGCCATTCCTCATGTAGCCATTTCTGTGACTTTAAACATCTCCTCCTCTCTCGATAATTCACCAATTCACATACAGAGATTACCGAAGAGATCCTCTTCTCCAATACTACCTCTCTGTCAGCATTTCGCTCAACTTGATTCCCTCACTCAAAAACCGACGGTCTCCACTTCCTGTCGCTTTGAAGGAACGCAGCGACAAAAACATATGTCGATCCCCCCAAAAATCTCCTGCTTGATGCTAAACCATCTCAGAAGCTCGAATCAATCCTTTAAATCTCCAAACAACAATCGTATTCCGAGAATTCCTTAACCCTAGTTCTGCTGCGCTATACGTCGAACTCTAGAATAAGCATCAAACCACACAAAAATTATATGGGAAGGTAGAGGATACTCTCAGGAACTCAAACATGTACTCATTTGAATTTATAACATTTTGCTTGATTTGTTTTTGATTTATTTGACATCGAACTTTTACTGGAAGACGAAAGAATGTTGGCGGCTCGGTATTTGACCAAATGAAGAAATGAAATTAGGTTAGGAATGTTAAGGGTATTTTATAGGAAAGTTTAAATATTTTTTTTATTCGATTATTATATTTAATTTTAATCGAATGCTGTTTATATTTATCCTTTAAAATTCCTATGATCACCCATGATACCCAAAAATCACAAAAATGGGCACGTAACTACAGTTCGACATTACGGACCCAACGAAACTGGTTTCGTCGAATTCCGACTCCGTTTGCTCACACAGCGTATTATTAACCATCAAAATACTGACTGTTTTACACATTAAAAATCTGTACAGCCACACACTGACCCCAAAAATCACGAAACTTGAACTCTAACAATAATTTGACATTGCGGATCCAACAAAATTAGATTCGTCGAAAACGGAGTTCGTTTGCAAAACTGGCTATTTTTAAAGCTCTAAATAACCCTTTTAAATACATAAATATATTTAAAAATAAATAATTAAATATTTATAAATAAATATTATCGTATATATTCCCAACAGAATATCATAAAGCTCCAATTGGATTTATAACTTGATATTTCCAATTTCCCAGTTATATTGATATTCGATTTATATTTAAATCCTTTTAAAATATAAATAAATCGATATTAATTATAAAGGAATTCCATAGTGACTTTTCGAAAATTTGATTTGGACATAAATCAAAATCTACACAATGAAATCCCGATTTTTCTCTTCCATTAGAAATATATACTTCACCAGCTCCGAACTTTTCTTGTTTCACAGAAATCCGATTTAAAACAGACCCTGTATATTCAGTTGAAGTTCGAATCGCCAAATTACGAACTGCCGCGCCATTTGGAGCTCGATTTTAATTATAATATAATTATACATTCAAACTTCGTTTAAATAAAATATTTGTTATTCTAATTCAATTCCAAACAGAATTATAGCTTATATATGATCCAATTCACATCGTATTGTAAATTCTACTATTTCCGACTATTCTGGAATTTAAATATATTATTTTATTATTATATTAATTAAATATTCCTCATTATTTAATTCTGGTCATTTTAAATTACCAAACCTTTATTTAAATAATTAAATAAATTATTTATTATCCGTAAAAGTATGGGTCGTTACATATATATACACATATATTTTTCTTTACTTCCTTATATGTATATTTTTCCTTATATGTGCGTTTATACATATTTTCTCTTTAGAACTTGTGTTAATTTAGCCGTTCCCTTAAAAAAAATATTACGTCGGCTGGGCTCGACCTTTGTACCTCTTGTATGCAAGCCACATGCTCTAACCAACTGGACAACTAAGGCTATTGTTAACAAGGCTTAGAACAATGGTAATTATTGTTCTTTTCTTATTCCTCTTTTCCATATTTGTTGTAATATTTTATTTAAACCATTGCATGCAACTTTTTCTTTTATTTCACTTTTATTATTAATGCATAATATTTGTAATTCAGTGCATGCAACATATTTACACTGCATGCAAGCAATCCTTTCTTTCTTTTAATGTATGCATTACATTTTTATTTACATTAATCTTTTTCTTCTTTTTCACTGAAGGTATTTATTACATGGAACCACATATCATCATTATTATATTTTTCTTTTAAATGCTTATGTCTATGCATACACATATGCATTATATAATTATTTAATTGTTACAAAATGCGGGGCGTTACATTCTCCCACCCTTAGGAAATTTTGCCCTCGAAATTTGATATGGGTAAAAATCAATCAACCCCTCGCATAATATACATCTATCATGTGTGCATCCAGTTTTTGCAAACATTGTGCACTAGTTAGAAGTGAAATACAACATAGTAATACATGTATGCCTAAGCGGTACCTCCTATGTGTATGCAAGTTTTTCAAAAAATCCTTTTAAAATATGATGCTCACATCCTAAATATACTGGCAGTTCTACATGAATGAAATATTTTGAAAATCAAAAATGCTTTTTCATCCAAATTTTTCCATACTCTTACTGAGCAAGAGCGTAGTTTATCCAATTTTTGCGTCCAAAATCCTACCAACCAACTTTATTTTTCGAATTTCAGAAAAATCTAATTTTCTGAATTCGATTTCTTAAGTTACAAAAAGGTGGAAAACAGAAAACTTCACGTCTTCCATTTTTCTTTTTCAACCTTTTTCCAACCGTATTTGGATTTTATGAAACTATTTATAAAGATTCCCCTATTTTCCAATCCAAGCACAGCCCACATAAGAAAATTTTCTTTATTACATATTCTCTTTTTCAACTTATCTTGGAAATTTTACTTTTATCCATCTTTTCTCATAATTTACCCATTTTTTTTAACAGTCATGTTTGTTGCTTTACTGAATTTGTTGTTTCCTTTTTAGTTATGCCATTACTTGTTTTCTTGGCTTATTTAACTTAATCCTTTGATCTAAGTTTAATTTTAAATAAGCCTTCTAGTCTTTAAACTAAAAAAGGAAAACAGACACTCTACATAACACCTACTAAGGGCCAAAGAATCTCGAGACTACGTCCCCCTCAGACAGAAAATTCCAAACCATGGGATCCACAGCAAGTTTAGGTGTTACCCTAACTACCCAACAAGAACAAAATAACGGAACGATCCCAACAAAAATGTAATAACGGGTTTTATCCCCAACATGAAAATTAGCAACAGGATCTAAACACTTAATTGCCCTTTTTCTACCTAGTAGTCACTACTAGTCCTAGCTGTGTACCAACAATTATTTCAAGCAACACCCTAGGCTTTTCAATGCTTACGCATTCTATGGGAACTTACCATTATTCCAAGATAATTATCTCTATTCGCTTTATAGCCTCAAAACTTTTCTCGTCTTCCTTAGGCACTATTCCTTACCTACTCCATACTTCTTAAAACACGGTTTGGCATGTTCATTTCAATTTTCTTTCAAAAGTTAAAAAGTATCAAAACTTTATTTTAATCATCAAAACTTACTTTAGCCAAACCATAAAAACATATCATCTAAAAAAAAATGTAAATCATTATTCTTTTTTTTTTAAATCACAAAAATTGGAGTAGACACGGACAACTAATTCTCTATCAGGTTTACAAATGGTTCTTGCCAATAAGGTCGGTTCAGTCTCTTACCACAAGGTGCAAACATGTACTCTATTCTTAATTTCTACAACTTTTTTTGTCCACCCACAAAATTCTCTTGTTAAAACAATTTATCAAAAATGATTGTCAAAGGAATAGAGACTTCAAAACTTTCTTTATTAAAAATTCTTTTATGCAATATAACAAAAAAACTAGCGAGCTATACATGCTCTATAATATGCGTTTTACTGAGAGAATTTCATTTTAGACAAAATTTTCGCAAGAAATCAATGTTTACAAAATATAACCCATTTTACTTCAAAACCCAATATGTACTTTAAATATTTTTAAAACTATAACTTTTAAGATTAAAACTCGAAAACAGCATAAACCATTTTCCCAAAACTTTTACAATTTCAAGTTCTTAAAGGTTAACAATGGGGTTAGACTCAAAGCGGGTTTCCAATTTTTCTAGGCTTTCCTAGACACTCCCACAAAGTCAATTCTCTCAACTTTATATATTCTTGATCCATTTTTCTCTTTTAAACCTTTTCCAATTTATAAGGTTTTACGACCAAACCCATTAACCCCAAAATAATAATCATATGGGATTCACCTTCCTTTCATATAAAGTACATTGTACACTTTCCACCCAAATTACCTAAGGGTCTCAGATTTCCATATTCATACCTTTAGTGTACAAAACGGACATCCCAATTCTTACCATATTATACTCTTTCTATTTAGTGGGTTCCTCTATGGATCTAGGTATATATATAATATATTTATATTTTTTTTAAAAAAATACAAATACGTTCACTCACTATTTATACAAGAATCCTAAACCTAAGATCTGATACCAGATGTAATAACCCGAATTTCGAAAAATCGAATTTTTTTCAAAATTCTAATCCATCGAAACTCGTGTTGGTTGCTCTGGTATCCTGCAGAAAAGACAGAGATATAAAATATATCAGAGCTCAGAAAATATCTCACGGCGGAATGGATAAAATATAATATAATCAAAATATAGCCTTACCCAAATTATAATAATGCCTAACCCGTATCCAAAGCTATTATATCTTCGCCACAAGTCTAACCTGCGAGTATGCGATGAGGAGGGGGTCAGAACATAGGTTCTAGTTACTGGATTTAAACTATACATTTTGGATAACCCAACATATACCATTCAATCACATTTTCTTATTTATTAGGTTACTTGAGTTAACAACACTGACGGCTTACACACGTGTCATACCCATTTACTCCCAATGGATCATCCTAATACAAGATATATGTAGGTACCGCCAATATTGAGGTACACCCCAAGGTACCCCACTCGCACGGTCTCCACCGTAATGTCACAGAATGTACGCAGTCCCTCATCCTACGCCAGAGTAATGTACAAATCTCTATATAACAATGTTACGTTCCGCATATATCTGTCCTTACTATGCTGCATAAGCATACAGACTGCCACCTTCGATCGAATCAAATTCTACCACAGAGTAATGCCCTCAAGTCTATGATACACCACCCAAAGCAGACATGCATGTATCTAGACTTTTCCACGTACGTATCGTCAATCGTATTCGATGCCTTAACCGCACATAACCTCTAATATGCACCGAGTTTCGTTGCAGGGCTGTAAAAGAAAAACGAAACTCGGTCGGGAGCTTTTCCATATCTGTACAGGCCTGCCTTAAGAGCCTCAAAATACAGATATCCTTAGGGTCTGTTTTTCATGGTGGCTGTGGCCCCACCTCGGCCCCTCCCTCAACTAGTAAAGACTACAAGAGTTAAGCGACTTGCCCCTAGCAAACAATCTAAACATCCAGTTGGCGCCTCCCCTCATGCACCATGCCTCGATAGTGTAAGGTGGATTGCGTCTTGGGCTTAGCTCTAGTCTTTTCGCATCCCACTGGCTACCGATGACGGGTACCTGATGATTTACTATCCTTGTTGGTCGTGACCCGTACCTCCTCATTGAGGAGATCGCCGAATCACCCTAGTGTCACCTCGTCACAGCTTTCTGACTGCAAAGCTACTTTTGCAGTCAAGGCTACTCACTGGGTAGTTACACGCAGACCCAACCTCTGTGAGCACAGCCCGAACACTGCACCACCACAGAGGACTACCAGGGGCACCTTCCATGTCTTAGGATGCCGCATGCTTCCCCTTCCAGTCCTTCGGAGCTGACAGAATAATCAGATGGACATGCGCTCCCCTCGTGCCTCATGACACCACAATGATCTACCCCGTTGGGTTATTCACCCTCAAACGTGCGGACTGGTCCAAGCGCCTCATTATAATATGATATTAGACCTTATGTCTAAACATTCAGTTATGCGCTTGCTCTACCTTATCAGACTTTCATCTAACTTGGTTATTCCCATTCACATTGACATCTTATTCAAGTTACCAAGTTCCTCTTACTTATTAATCTTAGTCATATTACTTAACCCATTTAAGTTTATTAATAATCCCACAACATATCATTCTCTAGATTGTGATCCAAGGTCTGTAATCCACAATCCCTTTGTATTCTTGTTTGATTACATAGTTACAACAACATGTTCTACTTAATACGTAATTAAGTATATCTCAATTCACCTGTTTTCTGTTTAACATGTCACTTATTATTTATAATTAAATATAACTTATTTCATTTCATAAGTTTGCCTCATTCTTTCTCATTTAATCATAATTCCATCTTATACTGTCACCACAACATATCGTTGTTTACTTATTTCTCTTAACTAAGGTTTACTAATAAGTTTCATTTCCATAAAAATAACTTATGTTGTCCTTATCAACATATTCCAGATTCCTGTTCTCACAAATAACTTAATTTACAATTAAGTACAACTTATCTTATTACATAAGTTATCCCATTTCCTTTATAATTTATTATAACTTAAGTTATAATTTCCACTTGTCCCTAGGACAAGCCTACCTATTATATAACATTCTCATTAGTGTAATTTATTTATAATAGTTTATTATCATTCCCCGTTCATTCCACTTCTTTTACTATTGTAATTATCTTTAAATTCCATTCATATCCATTAATTACAATTAATGTCATTTATTTCTATCCTTTTATATACATATATTTATATATATGTTTATGTACTAGACCTCTCACATTAAGCCTACCACTAGTGGATGATGGATTTGCCGGGCGGTTCCAGGAAGATTTCTTCCATAAGTTGATTTAACCTCGTATCTTAGCACCGTTACATGTTTATTTACGCACCATACCTCTCACATTAAATTAACAACTTGTGGATGCTGGATTTGTCGGGCGGTTCTGGGTAGACTTCTACCACAAGTTGAATTTAACCTCATGCCTAAGTGTAGTTACAGTTTTCTATTTACCATAAATTTTCTTTATAATTTAGGCGTGTCCATTCTTTCAAATTTTTGCTGTAATCTATATTTTTCATGTCATCACATTAAGCCAATTTTATGTCTTATGTTCTTCCTAACATATAATTTATTTCATCTTAAATTAACATGTGATCATCAAATCATGTAATTATTCTAATTTAACATGTAATTATTCCCATTTCAACAATTAAGGGTTTAGGTACATAATTGTCACAGACTAACATGTAATTATAACAACAGTAATCGCTACACGTATTTTTAACAAGTTTACATTTCAATAGGTGAACATCTCGGCACATTAAGCATTTCAACATATGAATTTTCCAACTATTAACATTTTAACATATTAATATTTCAACATGTCATATTAGCATTTCATCGCTTTAATCATTCTTTGCAAGTTTACATTTCATATTAACGGGGAATGTCAACCGATAATATACCATTATCAAAAATGATATAACTTAAATCCACTCACCTAATTTGCTTTCCAAATCCTTAATTTGGTCCAGATCTTTCATTCCATGGTTTCTCTTAACTGGATTTAGAACCTAACAACCATGGATCCACAATTCTTACTTAAAGAAAAAGGGTAGAAAGAGGAAGAAAATTGAATAGACCAGATCTAAGAAATTACCTTACTTCGAATATGATTCTGAACACCTTCTTATTAATATTCATTCTTTTCCTCTAGATCTTGATTCAGAATTTCCTAAACTAATTATCTTATTTTTTTCTGAAGAGATTTGAGGAGGAAGAAGAATGGAAGAGTATAGACGTTGTCTCAGAGAATGTGAGATTTAGGCTAGGCTCTGCTAGCCTATTTATAGGTGTTCAGGATCTTATCGTACACGGAGCGCTAAGTCAGCATTGAATCCAGTTAAGAAAATAGTCAAGATTCGCAGATGAATCTAGCCGGATCTGGGTGGGGTGTCGATACCAGTGTCGACCCCCTGCAGAGGTGTCGACCCCCATATGGGCCCCGCGAGCTGTTTTGGAGTAGAAGTTTGATTTTCGAATGTTTGAATTTATGTAATTTATTTATACATTATATTCACATATAATCTTCTTATATGTATACAAATCTTCTAATGACCATTTTGCGCATATATATACACACGACTTTTATTTCGATTTCAGAATTCAAATGGTGTTGTACCGTTATTTAATTCTTGCTATATTTCCTTGATTGTAGCCTTATCTTGAACTTTTCTCTTGTATATATACATTTCTGCACATATATACGCATAAATTCTCATATATATACACACACATATATTTTCTTTACTTCCTTATATGTATATTTTTCCTTATACGTGCGTTTATACATATTTTCTCTTTAGAACATGTGTTAATTTAGCTGTTCCCTTAAAACAAAAATATGACGCCTGTGGGTATCGAACTCTTATATGCAAGCCACATGCTCTAACCAACTGGACCACTAAGGCTATTGTTAACATAGCTTAGAACAATGGTAATTATTGTTCTCTTCTTATTCCTCTTTTTCATATTTGTTGTAATATTTTATTTAAACCATTGCATGCAACTTTTTCTTTTATTTTTCTTTTATTATTAATGCATAATATTTGCAATTCAATGCATGCAACATATTTACACTGCATGCAACCAGTCCTTTCTTTCTTTTAATGCATGCATTACATTTTTATTTACATTAATCTTTTTCTTCTTTTTCAGTGCAGGTATTTATTACATGCAACCACATATCATCATTATTATATTTTTCTTTAAATATGCATTATTTAATTATTTAATTGTTATAAAATGCAAGTCCCATAACTAACCCAGAGTTTATTTTGTTTTGTTTTACCTTAAACTCTTGTGTGCCCGAATTTGTATGTGCAGTCAAGTAGTTCAGGTATTTTCAGATATTCCTGGATGTTAGATATATATATATATATATATATATATATATATATATATATATATATAAAGTTTATTCCGCTGTGTTGTGTATGTGATGAACAAATGTTGTACTCTGATAATGTTATGTATATACAGTCAAATTTGTATTTCAAAAGCTGTTATATATTATATTTTATTCCGCTGAAATGTGAGATTCTGTGTTGTTCAGTTCTGTCTTCTATCTATTTTCTTCTGTTCTTATTTTCTTTCTTTCTATTTATCATCCTCTAACTTCTTTCTATTAATGATCTGTTAATTTCTAATGTTTAGTTAGTCGATATGATATTTGTATCGATAATCAGGATCGGGAAAGTGATGGTTCGTTACACCATAATATTCTTGTTTTTAGGTGCAGCAACCAAGCTTCATGTCTTGTTCTTGACCAATGCTTCATACTCTTCATTCATTCCTTTAACCATTGTTTGTGCTTAACTGCTTATTCATATGTGGTTGGCTCACTTGTAGGGTTGATATCTTTAACAGATTCATTATTAATTTTAGGCTTAATATGCCACTCTTGGCTCTAGTGGTCATGTGATGTCCTGTTTGTGGTTGCTGGTCTTCTTTTCATGACTGCTTTCATCTGATGCATTGCTATCATTACCATAATTCTGATTGTCAATGTCATCCATGTCATTAGTTTAATGCTGATCATCCTCACTCATGGGCTCACTGGAACTGTATCCAGACCTAGTGCTTGATACAGTTGGAGTGGCTGGTGGTTGATGTGTAAGTCCATCCTCATTTGTGTGCATAGTCCATTCTGATAGTGTCAGTATTCTTCCCATTGTTGTTTTACATTGATCATGTTCTGATTGTTTGTGTTTCTCCTTTCTACAAAAGAAAAAAAACAGTCATTAAAGAAAACATGTCTGGATATAATGATATTCCCTTTATCATCCATGCATATGTACCCCTTTTGATTATTTGCATATCCCAAGAAAGTACATGAGCTGGATCTAAGGGAAAGTTTATGTGTGTTATATGGTCTGAGGCATGGAAAACACAAACATCCAAATGTTCTCAAGGTGTTATAATCTGGTTTATTTCCAAACAACACTTCATGAGGACATTTTTGTTGCCTAACTTTAGTTGGCATTATTTATTAAGTACACAGCTGTGTTGAATGCCTCATTCCAATATTTCATAGGAAAAGATGCCTTAGACAATAAGGTTAACCATGTTTCAACAATATGTTTGTGTTTCCTTTCTACTATGCCATTTTGTTCAGAAGTATAAGGGTAAGTGGTTCTATGAATGATGCCTTTACTGTTAAGAAAACCTTTTAAAGGTAAAAAATCACTACCCCCATCTGTCTATATGATTTTTATGTTACAGTTTATCTGCCTTTCAATGAAACTGATAAACTATAGAATAACACTATATGTTTCTGATTAGGCTTTAAGAAAGAAAATCCAGGTACATCTTGTACATGCATCGACAATAGATAGATAATACCTGTGACCTTGTCTTGAGCATAATGGTGCAAGACCCCATAGGTCTGCTGTCACTAATTCATGTGGCTTAGAATACACTGTTTCAGATCTGCTAAAAGGCAGTTTGTGGCTTTTGCCAACTTGACAATGTGTACAAGTATTAGAGACAAGTAAATGCTTATAAGAAATATTATGATCTTTCAGTATTTTCATAACAATGTCATAACTAGGGTGACCAAGTTTATAATGCCAAAAGTCCACATCATTTTTGATTTCATTACAGTTATTGTTACCAAACTCTATTTCATTATTGTCATTACTGAAATGTATACTAGAATTACAGCACCAAGTGTCATTTTCATTCCCCAATCTTGATTGCATGTTGCTGAATTTGTACAGACCATTGCCCAAACTGCCATGTAATAATATGTCTTTATTTAGCAAGTCTTTAATTAGGCAGTATTTGGGGTGAAACTCAAAATACACCTTATTATTGGGACACACTGATTAGGTTTTTCTTAACATTTGGAACTCTAAGTAAATTGTTAAGGAAGAGTTTTCTCTTTCCTTTGACAAAACCTGCCCTAATACGAGATATATTCATGGTTTCACCATTGCATGTATGAATAACTTGCGTACCTGAGTAGTTCTTTTTACCAAGATTGAGGTTCTGCAGATTATTTGTGATGTGGTTGGTTGCTCCTGAATCCGAGAACCAATCTTCACTGTTTATGTCTTCAACCTTGTTTGAATCATCACTGTTGGTTGTTTGACCTATAGAGATTTCTTCATTTGATCTGTTTTGATGATTTGCTTGAGCCATGTTGACATTTGGTCCTCTTTGACTAGATTGGTTTTGCTGATCATTGTTAACATTTGCATTAAATCTGAAATAACATCTGTTTACGGCATGTCTAGGTTTATCACATATCTGACACTTGACTCTATTTGCATTGTTGAACCTATCTCTTCCTCTACCTCTTGCACTGGGATTTCCTCTCGGTCCTTGAACGTTTCCTCTACCATAGCCAGGTATGTTTCTTGTTTGGCTTGTGTTTCTTGAATTTGATGCAAGATTTATGCTGTATTCGTTTTGAATAGCTTTTCTTTGTTCTTCCCTTCCCTCATGTTCTAATAATGCTGAATACACAGATTGAATGTCTGGTAAAGTCGGTTGTGTAGCAATATAGGTAACTAGAGACTCATATTCTTCATCGAGTCCATTCGTTAACATCAGAACTTGTACACTATCAGAAATATGATGCCCTACAGCATTGAGTTTGTCACAAAGGGTCTTTACTTTAGAAATATATTCTCTCACTGTCATTTCCCCTTTTCTTGCATTATGAAATTCTCTTCTGTAGTGCATAATTCGGGCAGACGATTGGGAATTGAAAATTTGTTGAATAGTAGACCAAATTTGTAACACCCCACGTCCGTTAATGTCACCCACAAAGGGAATGCATTAAGTTTCGTGGAGCGTTATAAGTAAACAGAACGGAATATTACAAGACGGATAAAGTAGTACTTGAAAAAAAAATTATAACTTTATTGCAGCAGAAACAGAAATAGGTTTGGTTACACCTTCAACAACAAAACCAAGTACATAATATCAGTCTTGTACAAAAGCCTTCAGAGTACATAATTTTAAAGCCGTAACCCCCAACAGAAAATGCCATAAGCAGAATCAAAGCCAAGCAATACATCTTTCAACTTCAAGCTGGAAGAAAGAGACATATGAACTAAGCTTGAGTATTTCCTCCCTAAGAACTAGGGGGGAACAAAAGAAAAGAGGCGAAACAAACTAGGTCAGACATTAGTCAGGTGAGTCCAGTAACTTTAACAATATAATCATTAAAGTAACAGGATAAGAACATAAACTGGAAAGTAAGAAATGACTGTACATAAGCATGCATGACAAGCTAGGCAAGATGAATAAGATAAACATTGATTGCGCTTCTAATCACTATAGGGTAACTACTACACTGCACCAATGCTATAAAATATCACACCCTTACTAGTTCCATACTGAATGTTGATCCCAACCCCGCAATTGGTAGCCCTCAGGCGTAACATCTAGTAAGAGGTATCTACCCCATACAATCCTTGACAGCCTACTTGCCCATAATAGATACTAGATGTCCCCATACTACCCCTAATCGATCGGCTCCCTAACTCGCATGTATTTATTACTTGTGTCATTCGGCCCCGCTTGTTTTTAGATACCTGTACTAGTCCCACCATGGGGTGTATCAATCCCTATGGTGGCAACCCGACACAATTCAATATGCACAGTGTATGACTACTGATGCCCAGTGCCTACTTTTTCCACTTTGGAGTACGTGCATGCCTGTACTCCGTCGGAACCAACACTGTAACACCCCATGTCCATTAATGTCACTCACAAAGGGAATGCATTAACTTCCATGGAGCATTTTAAGTAAGTATAGAACAGAAAATCGCAACAAGACAGATATAAAGCAGTACTTGAAAATTAAAACTTTATTTCATTGCAGCGGATAAACCCATATGTTTGATTACATCATCAAAACCATAAACCGAAGTCAAGTACATCATGTCCATCTTGATAAAACAAAGTACATAAACTGAAAGACATAATCCCCAACATTAAAATAGCCATAAATAAAGAGAAGCTGAACTTTACTTCAGCGGTCCAAGAAATCTTCTAAAGCGGTCCAAGATCAAGCTCCACTGGTGCTAGTTCCAACCTGAGCACCTGGAGGGGGCAAAGGAAAGAATTGAAAAATGCTCACCCATCCATATGCAGTATGAGAGTGTTTTCGAGCCGATCTAGTGCCTAGTGTGTGTATATGCATCCACGGGCAACCACTAGCAACCATTTGCATCCACTTGCAACCATCAAACATAACATGTCTCAAACACATGTTTACACCCATTAGTTTCTACCTAAAGTTCGAAGATTCAATCGATAGGATACAGTCGAATGATGGAAGCGAGTACAGATAGAACGAAAATTTGGTTCCCATTAGACATGGGTCCTAAGTATCGGCCCTAAAGACCGAAACCAACATCAAATTGATACCCCACGAAAACTCAGAATGTATGCGTCATACTTGACGCCTAACACAGATATCCCTAAAACCCCAGTCTCAAACAGATGATCCATAACCCTTATGGGTCTGAGTCTATAGCGGAATTCAGAAATAATACTAGCATTAAAGTGCAGAGTATCGATTACAAAATCAAAATACCAAAATCAGAAAAAGTCACAATCAGATAAAGAAATTAAACCTACTATAGAAATTTTCCTATTTCTATCCTAGCCACTAGCCTCAAGAGTGTTCGCCTGCCCTCCTTGTCCTCGTCTCTTCGGGCAGTCCCTAGTGAAGTGTCCCATCTCCCCACAGTTGAAGCAAGCGCCCTTCCTTTTTCTGCAATCCTTGTTCAGATGAGTTGAGCTCCCACAAGTAAAGCACTTTTTCCCCTTCTTATCTTCAGACTTCTCATCCTTCTTTTGTGTTTCCTTTTTGGGCCCCGCTTTCTTATTCTGTGGTTCTTCCTTCTTTGTCTCTTTTGGGCCCTTGTCTTCCTCGTGCAGTAGTGCCATATCCACCAATTTCTCGTAAGTTGCTCCCATGGGTACATGGGTCATGGCTAGGCTGTGCAGTGGCTCATTCAATCCTTTAACAAAGCGGAGAGCCTTTTTATGCTGAGTGTTGACTAAATCCAATCCGAATCTTGCTAGTTGGTTGAACTGGTTGACGTATTCCTTGACCGTCATACTTCCTTGCTTAAGAGACAAGAACTTTTCCAATTGTAAACTTCGTTCAGCTTGCGAGAGAAATTTTGTCTCAAACCTTGTTCTGAAATCCATCCATGTCTCAACCGGCCTCTCGGCGTTAGTGACTTCCCACCAGTAGGAAGCTTCGTCTTTGAGCAGCCATACTACCAACTGTACCTTCTGCCTATCGTCCACCTCGAAGATAACGAATAGATCCTCAGTTTCTTTGAGCCAATTCCTTGCTTCTACGAATGATTCAGTTCCTTTGAAATCCTTCCCACCCATGGCCCTAAAATCTCTACAGATCTTTGAGAAAGCAATTGCACGAGGAGGGGGTGGAGGAGGGGGATCATTTGCTGGACCTGCAGCGGCGGTCCTAGCCTCAAGATATTGACGAAACCAACCGGGTACATGAACACCCTCTGGTATCTCAGATGCTTCAGACATGCTGGAACGAAAAAGGAAAGGTTCAATACAAAAAGGACTGAAAGAAAGATATATGGCTCTTGGGGATCATGTTTTCCAAAATAAGCTTTATTTTTGAAAATACTTCCTTCCAAAACCTTTTTGAAAACAGTTTTTAAAAACTTTACCCAATCTGGTAACCTTCAGCTCTGATACCAAGTGTAACACCCCACCTCCGTTAAGGTCACTCACAAAGGGAATGCCTTAACTTTGGTGGAGCATTTTAGTAAACAGAACAGAAACTTACAAGACAGATGAAACAGTACTTGAAAAATTTTAACTTTATTACAGCGGAAACAGAAAATTAATATGGTTACATCCTTTCAATTTCAGAATTGAAGTACAAAATATCAGTCTTGTACAAAAGCCTTCAAAATGCATAGTTTAAAATCATAATCCCCATGGAACGGAAGCTATACAGAGCCAAGCCATACTTTAAGCACTTCAAGCAAAGAGAAATCCGGATCAAGCTAAAGTATTTCCCTCCTTGGATAACCTGGGGGGGAAACGGAAGAAAGGAGGCGAAACAACAAGGGTCAGACAAAAAGTCTGGCAAGTCCAGTGACTTTCAGCATATGAACAGATAATAATAATATGATATGAACATAAAACTGGATGTGAGATAACTATAACAGGTGTAGCAGATATAACAGAAAAACAGAATGATATAAACTATTGTTTTACACTTCTCTGCACTAATACTAGTATAGCAGAATTAGGTGTCTCCCTAATGTCTAAATTGAAGCAGGAACGGGTACAGAATACTTTAACAGAAACAGAATGCTAATAATGGGCCTTTACTACCCGATCAGAAACAGACAGAAGCAGGAACAGATTTATCTCTACGGAAACAGAATGTAGAATTAGGTGTACACTAGTAATGGGCCTTTACCACCCGAACAGACGGTACCACACAGAAACAGACAGGTGTTACCACCCAACAGAAACAGACGGTACCAACAGAAACAGACATAACTAAGCGTACCCTAAAACCCTACCCCAAGCGATCGGCTCCCTAATACATAAATATCCTGTGTCGGCCCCACAGTAGGGTGTATCACTCCCTAAAGTGACAACCAATTGGCACAGACCTATTTACAGATGTCACGACGTCTTACATCCTCAGAGGCAGACCGAGATCCATGCACGCACATGACCCGGTTGGAACGCACCATCAACACCCCTCGCCATTATCAGAATGAACCACTTATAATTAGTTCAGTAAGCGTGCCCGGACCCTACCTACTGTTGGGTCAAAGTTTTGATACCAGAAAGGGTTACTGACTAATATGGGTCCCAAACAACAGATGACACAAGTAATTCCCCTCCTAACCTTGTGTCCCCAGACTAACAGATCTCAGATTAACTTGTTTACAAGTTCAGACATACAGAATTCAGATTTACTAGTTCATAGATTAAGTTAACAAGTTTTCAGACTAACAGATCAGATGTACAGATTTTTCAGATTTGTCTAACTTTGTATTGGGCCTACAGATTCATGGACGGGTTTACTACATCTATTAATCCAATTGGTTTAACCCTATTTTCCCCCAATACGTTTTAGACGTCATTCTTATCTTAGATTTGCATTAATTAATTATTAATGCACAGACCTCTCACATTAGGTCGGTAGCTTGTGGCCGCTGGATATGCCGGGCGGTTCCGGGCAGACTTCTGCCACAAGCCAGACCTAACCTCGTGTCTTACGCATGTTATGACTAACTTCTCACATTAGAACCTATTGTTTGCGGCCACTGGATGTGCCGGGCGGTTCCGGGCAGATTTACGCCGCAAACTCATTCTAACCTCGAGTTAGCCATGTTTATCTTTGCGGCCAATTAATTAATAATTTACCGTTTATGCGCACGCCCAATATATATGCCAATTCAGATTATATCAATAACAGGATGATTATATCAACATAGCAGATAACAGATTTTATATGACTTAACGGATTTAACAGATTTAGCAACTTAGCAGATTTTGGCATATAACAGGTTAGGCATTTCAACCGACAAATTTAACAAATTAGGCATTTCAATCTAATTAGCAGTCTAGGCAATATAACAAAACTAGCAGTTTAGGCAACTTGGCAAATTAGCAGATTTAGCAAATTTAATATTTCTAAAGGTTCTATTTACATGCCTTGCCTAAACATAAATTAGGCCTAAATTCATATGCCTAAATAATTGTCATGATTCACCATATGATCATATACTTCCATGTTGGCATACATTTACATAGCGCAGAATATGGACATAATTTACCCTATAACATATGTTCCAATTTTTGTTAAACTAGCATTTTACAGCAGATTCACATATAAATTATACCAAATATAACCATTAATTCCAATGCATGCCATATATCCAAAAATCCCTATTTAGGTGTAATCACAATAATAGATATCCTAATTAATGTAAATCTTTTACACCTAAGCTTCCATATCTTCTTCTTTTTAAGTCATGAATCATTATGCAAACTATACCCAACAATCTAAATCTTTAAATCATATCTTCTAAAAATCAAATCTTGACTTTTATATGCATTTTGTTCAAAGTCTCAAATCATATGTAATCTTACAGTGGTTCCTCTTCTTCTTTTATCACAGAATATGCATAGGTCTAAAACTAGTTTATAACATATGCTTATTTTTCTAATTAATTACAGATCTAAATTACAACATAACTATGCATACAACATGCATAAATTATATGTTCATAGTCAAATTTATGCATCCAATCCCAAGTCACATGTCCAATATATTTTATGCCTCAGACCTAAAGTCATACATTCAATTCAGTCTTGTCAAATTTCGCATCATTCATTATTTATCCCAAAATTTGCGTTCATACGTTCATCTCTTATGTGATTAGGCACAGGCTCGTGGTAGCCTGGCTATAGAAACAAAAAAGAAGAAAAGGGGTACAGAACAGTCACAGAAAAACAGATCTGACAGAAGAGAATATATATACAATCTCAGATTCAGAATTAAAAACATATCAAAATTATAATTAACGTTTATAGCGGAAAATAACTGTACTTGCCTTGATTGGATTAAAGAAAGGACTTTAGTTGTTACAGAATTGTTGTAGAAGCTTTTATCTCAAATTTGAATTTAGGATGATGTTGATTGACTTCTAGTTTTGATTCTAGCAGAGTAGCGACGCCATTTTTATTTTTAATTAGAAGAAGAGAGCAATGGAGGCTAGAGAATTGTGTTAGAGACTTAGGTTAAGTCTAGGGTCATTTTTATAGGGGTTATGAACTGATTAGGACCATCGATGTTGCTTGGATTGATCGTAGCCATTCATTCGGAAGAGAGACCAATTAGAGCTTGCCACCTAGCCCTAATGACAAAGCAGACTGCAGAAAATCGACCAACATAGCATAGGCCAGCCAGGTTGGACTGGGTTCGACCTGGCTCTGGACTAGGTCGACAGCCCGGTCGACAGCCCTGTCGACCTGGCTAGACCAGGTCGACAGCCCAGTCGACCTGGGTGTCTTAGGCGGGAATTTTCCCGCCCTGGCCAATTGGGCCCGATTTTTTTATTTTAAACTTTTTTTCAGAAACTTTCGGAGGCTATATCTTCTTCATACGGACTCCGTTTTTCGAAAACTCGGACTCTATTTCGCGTATTTTTCCGAGACGAACGCAATGGCGTATCCCGCTTCCCTTAGTTCTTTGATTTCAAATTAATTATACTTTAATTTGTTAATTTCACAGTTATAGAATACACGGGGTGTTACACCTCTAGTACATCCCACTTAACCCACTTCTTATTCATGTTTCAATTACATGTTTCATATTTTGCTTATGTGTTTCTAATCGTATTTCCAAATGCCACCCAAGGCACCCACTAGATTCCACATGCCACCCAAGGCACCCACTTAACCCCCTCATGTCCCACTACATGCTTATCTGGTAAAGTGTTTCTTAATTCATTAAGACCGTAACCTCATAAAGACCTCTCACATTAGACTGGCATTTGTGGCAGCTGGATTTGCCGGGCGGGTCCGGGCAGTCTTACACCACAAAAGAGCCTAACCTCGTGTCTTTACAATTGTTACTTATTTAGTTTGTGCCTTAGACCTCTCACATTAGGCTGGCATTTGTGGCAGCTGGATTTGCCGGGCGGGTCTGGGCAGTCTTACACCACAAAATAGTCTAACCTCGTGTCTTAGACGATTAATTACTCCTAATTAATCACCCCCAATTTGAATTAGTTTCCCTATTCAAATTATCAATCAATTCCAAATTTAGCGATGTCCATAATTGACTCAATTATGTCCATCCATTTATGGTATGTAAAATCATACCAATTTCACCACAATTTTATTTTATGCCTTTTAAGGCATTTATGCCAATTAAATATTAATATTATCCCCTTTTTCCCCATGTAGTATGTTTGTTCGTTTAACGTAAAGATATACGTTAGACTCGAATAGTCTAACTCATGAAATAAAAGAAAACATCACATACATAATTAAAACATGGATCTAACATAGGGGTGAACTTGCATATGTGATTGATGTTCTATATCTAAAACTTGCATAGGCCAAGATTACAACTTGCATAACAACTTATGTCATGGTTCCAAATTTAAAGGTGTGAACTTGATGAGAAATTGGCCACAAACTTGCATAAACATCATGTATAACATAGATCCAAATCTAAAGGTATCAACTTGATGAAATTATGGCCACAAACTTGCATAGACAACATATGTCATAAACCTATATCTAAAGGGGTTAAACTTGCGTAGGTAATAACATAACATGATTCATGTCCAACTCATAAATTCACATATGTGATTTATACATCACAACAATGGTGTGAACTAACATGTAAAGTATCATGACATAGCCTAATCTTTCAATTTAATTCTCACATAAACTAGGTGCCATAATCATGTAAGGTCACATGTAATTCTACCCAACATGTATATGATTCGTGTTTGAACCCAAAATCTAAACTTGCCTAATAATGATTTAGCATATGAATCAATATCGCAAACTAGCATAAGAAACATGACGATTTGATTGTATATAAAATTACAACATGGATGATAGCAACATAACTTTGCATCACAACATAACATCATAGATATTTCAATCATAATCCTACAACATCATTACAACATACAATCAATACTTCATATCACATCCATACAAATCCGTGTTATAACTTAATCTAATTAAATTACTAATTATTTTTCTAAGATTATCGAACTCACAACTCAAAAGCAGTCTTGAGTTCTGAATTCTGATTTCTGGAGTTGAATTAGCGCTCCTTTGATGAAGAATCGCTGTTAGGGTTGAGTGGTTCTGATTTTGGTTGTTGTTCTTCCTCTTAATTTTGGTGGCGGCTGCTCTAGGGTTTAAGACAACAGCATGACGGCCATAGTCTTTGTTTTAATTTTGATTTAGGGTTTGTGTCTATGGGTCTTTTTATAGAGTTATGAATTAATTTAAGCCGTCGGATGTTCTTAGGGTTAATCAAAACCATTCAATTATGATAGGGTGATGTGTCAGCCCTAATGACTCGGCAAGGAGTCAGAATGGACTCAACAACATGGGTCAGCCTGAACCAGAAAGCTGTGCAGGCTCCAGCCTCGGCCTGGGCGCACTTGGCAGGTGCGCCAGTGTAAATATGTACTGGCGCACTTCGCAAGTGCGCCAGTGCATTTATATTTTTTTTCTCTACTTTGCCACCAAACTTCGTTCGTCCATAACTCTTTCATCCGGTACTCGTTTCCCGCAAACTCGGACTCTATCTTCACTAGAATTCCGAGACGAACACAATGGCACAACCCAATCTCCACAATTCTCATGTCTGAGATTTATTATTCTTTAATTTAGTTAATTCAATTATTCAAAAATCCGGGGTGTTACATTCTCCCCTCCTTAAAAGTTTTCGCCCCCGAAATCTCCAAGTTAAGGAGAATGTATATCCTACCATCCAAACAACCATCTACTCAACCATCAAACACGGCATCCATTGTCCTTATAAAATTTCTAATGCTGTATGAACATATGCAAGAAGTGTGTGTATATGTTCCTTATCTAATGCAAAATCAGGCGGTCTACTGATTCAGTTGACCTCCTTAATGCAAACCATGATAGTGCCATGCGTCCATTATGTATGCGAAAGAACCTTATCGATACATATCATTTCTATATGTGTGCACAACCATTCACCAAAATGCAACATCCATATGATGATACAACCATTATTCACTCATTACTTAAATATGTACACACATTTATATGCAATATGCAATATGAAGTGACTGAGCCGATCTAGTGCCTAAAGTGTGTGTATATGCATCCACGAGCAACCACTAGCAAACACTTGCATCTACGTGCATCCATCATCCATAACATGTCTCAAACACATGTTTCAACCATAGGACTATCCTATCTAAAGGTCAAAGATACTATTGAGAGGACATACTAAAGATAAGATAAGTACAAGGTAAGAGATAAAGGAGAAATTAAAAGACATACCCTCGAAAAGAAAAGGGTACAATGAACGCATCTTCGCTTCTGTCTCCCAAGTAGCGTCGCTCTCATCATCTCCCCATTGCACTTTGACTAGCTTGACCTCTCGACTTCTCAATTTCTTAATCTCCGACCCAAGAATGTGTGTAGGAGCTCGTCGAATCGTCGCATCACGCTCGATCTCCACCTCTCTAAGAAAGCTCGGCTCTACCACTTCTGTGGTCTCGTGCAAGCACTTCCTCAAATGTGATACATGGAATACGTCGTGTACACCACTAAGTCTTTCGGGCAACTCCACTCTATACGCCATCTGCCCAATCCTTTCCTTAGTAGGAAACGGCCCTACGAACCTTGGTGCTAACTTCCCAATGGACCCAAAGCGAACGACGTTCCGTAATGGAGACACTTTGACAAAGACCATGTCCCCAACATCAAACTCAAGATCTGACCTCCTCTTGTCCGCATAAGATTTCTGCCTATCTTGCGCTGTTTTCATCGTTCTTCGGATCAAATCAATCTTTTCCGTAGTCTCTCTAATCATATCGGGCCCAAGCAAGATCTTATATGTAGCTTCCTACCAACATGTAGGCGAACGACACGGCCGTCCATAAAGAGCTTCGAATGGTGCCATGCTAATGCTAGACTGAAAGCTGTTATTATATGCGAATTCTACCAACGGAAGATGTTCCTCCCATGTACCTCCGAAATCTAAGACACATAATCACAACAAGTCCTTTAGAATACGATTCACCCTCTCGGTCTGGCCATCCGTCTGAGGATGATATGCGGTGCTCAAACATAACTAAGTCCCTACCGCCTCTTGCAAGCTTCTCCAAAATTCGCTAGCGAAAATAGGATCGCGGTCGCTCACTATGCTAGAAGGAATACCGTGCAAACGAACTATTTCTCGAATATATACAGAGGCTAACCATGGAGCAGTCCTCTTACTCTTCACGGGAATGAAATGCGCGCTCTTAGTAAGTCTGTCTACCACAACCCAAATACCCGTATTATCCTTCCTCGATCTTGGTAATCCGTCAATAAAGACCATCGAGACGCTTTCCCACTTCCATTGTGGGACCTCCAATGGATGAAGCAATCCACCGGGCTTCTTTTGCTTCGCTTTTACTTATTGGCACACCAAGCATCTAGCGACATACTCAACCACATCTTTCTTCATGCCGGCCCAAAAGTAAACTCGTCTCATGTCCATGTACATCTTGACCCCGCCGGGATGGATGGTCATCTTCGAACGATGTGCGTCATCAAGAATGGTCTTCCTTAGGTCATCGTCTTTTGGTATACAAAGTCTACCATCCCTACGCAACCAACCCTTATCATCTAGGGTATACCTACAGAGATAGCTCGATGACTCCCCTCCTTTGAGCTTTTCTACTAACTCAACCAACTGTGGGTCGTCTCGCTGTGCCTCGCCAATCCGTCCCAAAAGCGTAGGTCTAACCTCTAAGGATGCTAGCAAACCAGGTACGAAGTCAATGGAAGGTGTAAAGTCAAACATAGAGATGAACTCAAAACTTCGCCGCTCAACAAACAACGGACTTAAGGATAATCTTTTTCTACTTAAGGCATCTGCCACTACGTTACCCTTGCCAGGGGTATATGCTATCTCGAAGTCGTAGGATGCTAAGAACTCCATCCACCTTTGCTGCCTTAAGTTCAAGTCCTTCTGAGAGAATAAGTATTTTAGCGATTTGTGGTCAGTGAACAATTCGAATTTTTCGCCAAGAAGATAATGACGCCAAGACTTAAGCGCGAAAACAATAGCGGCCAACTCTAGGTCATGTGTAGGGTAATTTCTTTCATGCACTCTCAACTGCCTTCCACCATAGGCTATTACCCTTCCCTCTTGCATTAGGACTGCGCCTAGTCCTGTCCCACAAGCGTCAGTATAAACGGTAAATGGCTTATTCCCATCTGTCAATACTAAGACTGGGGCTGTGGTCAAAGCTCTCTTTAAACGTTGGAACGCATCATCACAATCTACGTTCCACGTGAAGACTAAGTTCTTCTTCGTCAAGCGTGTTAATGGAGCTGATATTTTTGCGAAGTCTTTGATAAACTTCCTATAGTAGCCAGCCAACCCTAAGAAACTTCTCACCTCGGTAGCATTTTTAGGAACCTTCCAATCTTGGATGGCCACTATCTTCGCGGGATCCACTGCTATCCCTTCTTTGGAAACCACATGCCCTAAGAATCGCACTTCTTTCCTCCAAAAGTGACACTTAGAAAATTTAGCTTTAAGGCTATGCGCTCGAAGAGTCTCCAACACTTCCCTAAGATGTAGGGCATGCTCTTCCTCACTCTTAGAAAAGATCAAGATGTCATCTATAAAGACCACCACGAATCTATTAAGGTACTCCCTAAACACCCTACTCATCAAATCAACAAAGTATGCGGGGGCGTTTGTCAAACCGAAGGGCATCACCAGCCACTCGAAGAAACCATCTGGAGTCCTAAAGGCAGTCTTGTCTATGCTATCCTCAGCCACTCTCAACTGATGGAAACCCGTGGCTAAGTCCAACTGCGAAAACACTGAGGCGCCTACTAACTGATCGAAAAGATCGTCAATCCTCGGCAGTGGGTGTCTATTCTTCTTAGTAAGTTTATTAAGCTCCCTATAGTCCACACAAAGTCTAAGGGACCCATCCGCCTTCGTGGCAAATACTACTGGAGCACCCCACTCCGATATACTTCGTCTGATGAACCCCTTCTCAAGCAATTCTTTCACTTGCTTACTGAGTTCTCTTCTCTCTCTTGGAGCCATGTGACGCACTGGCAATGCAACTGGCTTTGCATTGTCCACTAGATATATTCGAAAGTCTATCTCACGTTTTGGGGGTAAACCCCTCACCTCATCGAAAACATCAGCATGTTCACGGACTATGGGAACAAAATGTAAATCATCATCGGATGCGTCAAGGGATTCTAGGTAACTAAGCATTACTGGACCTCTACGGTCACAAGAAATATCAAGGGTCTTTCCCGAACAAGTCAACAATCTAACTACCCTTCTTTCGCAATCTAGGATGGCCCCATATCTAGTTAGCCAATCCATACCTAGAATTAAACCGTAGCCCATGAAGCCAAAAACAAAAGCATTGCACTCAAACTCAATGCCCAAGATAAACACTCTAAAATCCCGACAAATCATAGAAAGATGAGTCGAACCACCGATAGCATTTGAGACTACTAAGGGATCAGTACCAAGACTAGTATCTAGGTGCAGTGTTTCAACTAATGATGTAGAGATAAATGAATGTGATGCGCCAGAATTGAATAAAGTACGGACAGGATGATCAAACAGAAAAACTAAACTTTCAATGGAAATTTCTCTACCTCGTGCTTGCAGCGGTGGGACCTCGAGTACTTGAACTTGTCCCCTTGTCTGCCCGGGTGCCATAAGAGCTTGCACCTGTCCTCCCGAGGTAGACCCTGCCCTCCACCCTTTCTTTGGGTAGTCCTTAATAAGATGTCCCGCTTCGCCACAGTGGAAACAATCGGTCTTCTTCTTCTTCCTACAATCTTTGCTTAGATGGTCGGGTGTCCCACAGTTAAAGCATTTCTTCTTCCCCTTAGCATTATTGCCTTTGCCACCTTTCTTGTTTTGTTGTTGTTGTTGCGACTTCTTTTGATCCCCTTTATTCTCGGGTGCCTTATTAGCATTGGCGCCCTTCTCCTCTTCATGCATGAGTGCCATGTCAACTAACCTCTCAAAGGTAGCCCCTATGGGAATGTGGGTCATAGCTAACCCATGGAGCAGCTCGTTTAAACCCTTAACAAATCTTAGAGCCTTCTTTTCTAGAGTGTTCACCAAGTCTAAGCCAAACCTTTCCAATTGGTTGAATTTGTTAACGTACTCTTTCACCGATAAATTCCCTTGCTTCAGTGACAAGAACCTTTCCATGTATAGATTCTCTTCAGCCCGTGAGAGAAACTTTACCTCAAATCTCTGCCTAAAATCTTGCCATGTATCGACTGGGCGACCCCCATTTGTGACATCCCACCAAAACGAGGCCTCATCCTTCATTAGCCAAGCAGCTAGCTGGACTTTCCTTCCATCAACCACTTCAAAAATTCCAAATAATTCTTCCACCTCCTTTAGCCAGTTACGAGCTTCAACAAATGTCTCCGTCCCGTGAAAAGTTTTCCACCCATAACTCTAAAGTCCTTACATATCTTTGCGAAATTATCGATACGAGAAGGAGGAGGATTTGCTGGATCTGCGGCGATGGCGACCCTAACCTCAAGATATTGACGGAACCAACCGGGCACATGAACGCCCTCTGGTATCTCAGATGCTTCAGACATGCTGAAACGAAAAAGGAAAGATTCAATACAAAAAGGACTGAAGGAAAGATATATGGCTCTTGGGGTTATGCTTTCCAAAATATACTTTTCTCTTGAAAATACTTTCCTTAAATCATACTTTTGAAAGTACTTCTTTAAAAAAAATTGTTTTGAAAAATAGTTTTTCAAAAATTCATATCTGTTCTGGTAACCTTCAGCTCTTATACCACGTGTAACACCCCACGTCCATTAATGTCACTCACAAAGGGAATGCATTAACTTCCATGGAGCATTTTAAGTAAGTATAGAACAAAAAACCACAACAAGACAGATATAAAGCAGTACTTGAAAATTAAAACTTTATTTCATTGCAGCGGATAAATCCATATGTTTGATTACATCATCAAAACCATAAACCAAAGTCAAGTACATCATATCCATCTTGATAAAACAAAGTACATAAACTGAAAGACATAATCCCCAACATTAAAATAGCCATAAATAAAGAGAAGCTGAACTTTACTTCAGCGGTCTAAGAAATCTTCTAAAGCGGTCCAAGATCAAGCTCCACTGGTGCTAGTTCCAACCTGAGCACTTGGAGGGGGGAAAAGGAAAGAGATGGAAAAGGTGGGGTCAGACATAAAGTCTGGCGAGTGCGATAATTCTAACAATATAATTAACAAAGTAACTAGGCTAAGGCATAAGTTGGAAAAATAGGGAAATGACCATGAACCATTGAGTAAAACAGAGTAGACGAGGAAACAAGATGTATTACGATATCGTTAAAGCGCACCTAAACTACTATAGGATAATTACTGAACTACACCAACACTATGGGATAATTCCTAAACTGCACCGCCACTAGTATACTGCACCACCACTAGTCACCCTAAGGTTGATCCCGCCTACAGACTTAATAATGATATTGGTAGTTTCGTGCACCCCTAGCTTCCTTCATAGGTGGGTGTACCCACTACCCCCAAGCGATCGGCTCCCTAACTCGTAGATACCCGTGCTGGCCCCACAGTGGGCTGTATCACTCCCCAAAGTGGAAACCCGATACAACAAAAAGATTGCACGGCTTATGCCTACACGATGCAACAACGTCTTACCTACCAGCCTGGGTCCACACACGCATATGAACCCGTTGGACTTGCGTTGCCACCACTAACCCGGTTTGGCCTCTTACAGTTAAGCCCAGTATGCATGTCCTGTCCTCGACTTGGGTCGAGCCCATAAAGATACGTATGGGTTACTGGTTGAAACGGGCCCACATTACTTGACACAAGCTGTCCACCTAAGCTTGGTCCCCTCTAGTACATCCCACTTAACCCACTTCTTATTCATGTTTCAATTACATGTTTCATATTTTGGTTAAGTGTTTCTAATCGTATTTCCAAATGCCACCCAAGGCACCCACTTAACCCCCTCATGTCCCACTACATGCTTATCTGGTTAAGTGTTTCTTAATTCATTAAGACCGTAACCTCATAAAGACCTCTCACATTAGACTGGCATTTGTGGCAGCTGGATTTGCCGGACGGGTCCGGGCAGTCTTACACCAAAAAAGAGCCTGACCTCGTGTCTTTACAATTGTTACGTATTTAGTTTGTGCCTAAGACCTCTCACATTAGGCTGGCATTTGTGGCAGCTGGATTTGCCGGGCGGGTCCGGGGAGTCTTACACCACAAAAGATTCTAACATCGTGTCTTAGACGATTAATTACTCCTAATTAATCACCTCCAATTTGAATTACTTTCCCTATTCAAATTATCAATCAATTCCAAATTTAGCGATGTCCATAATTGACTCAATTATGTCGATCCATTTATGGTATGTAAAATCATACCAATTTCACCACAATTTTATTTTATGCCTTTTAAGGCATTTATGCCAATTAAATATTAATATTATCCCCTTTTTCCCCACGTAGTATGTTTGTTCGTTTAACGTAAAGATATACGTTAGACTCGAATAGTCTAACTCATGAAATAAAAGAAAACATCACATACATAATTAAAACATGGATCTAACATAGGGGTGAACTTGCATATGTGATTGATGTTCTACATCTAAAACTTGCATAGGCCAAGATTACAACTTGCATAACAACTTATGTCATGGTTCCAAATTTAAAGGTGTGAACTTGATGAGAAATTGGCCACAAACTTGCATAAACATCATGTATAACATAGATCCAAATCTAAAGGTGTGAACTTGATGAAATTATGGCCATAAACTTGCATAGACAACATATGTCATAAACCTATATCTAAAGGGGTTAAACTTGCATAGGTAATAACATAACATGATTCATGTCCAACTCATAAATTCACATATGTGATTTATACATCACAACAATGGTGTGAACTAACATGTAAAGTATCATGACATAGCCTAATCTTTCAATTTAATTCTCACATAAACTAGGTGCCATAATCATGTAAGGTCACATGTAATTCTACCCAACATGTATATGATTCGTGTTTGAACCCAAAAACTAAACTTGCCTAATAATGATTTAGCATATGAATCAATATCGCAAACTAGCATAAGAAACATGACGATTTGATTGTATATAAAATTACAACATGGATGATAGCAACATAACTTTGCATCACAACATAACATCATAGATATTTCAATCATAATCCTACAACATCATTACAACATACAATCAATACTTCATATCACATCCATACAAATCCGTGTTATAACTTAATCTAATTAAATTACTAATTATTTTGCTAAGATTATCGAACTCACAACTCAAAAGCAGTCTTGAGTTCTGAATTCTGATTTCTGGAGTTGAATTAGCGCTCCTTTGATGAAGAATCGCTGTTAGGGTTGAGTGGTTCTGATTTTGGTTGCTGTTCTTCCTCTTAATTTTAGTGGCGGCTGCTCTAGGGTTTAAGACAGCAGCATGACAGCCATAGTCTTTGTTTTAATTCTGATTTAGGGTTTGTGTCTATGGGTCTTTTTATAGAGTTATGAATTAATTTAAGTCGTCGGATGTTCTTAGGGTTAATCAAAACCATTCAATTATGATAGGGTGATGAGTCAGCCCTAATGACTCAGCAAGGAGTCAGAATGGACTCAACAACACGGGTCAGCCTGAACCAGAAAGCTGTGCAGACTCCAGCCTCGGCTTGGGCGCACTTGGCAGGTACGCCAGTGTAAATATGTACTGGCGCACTTCCCAAGTGCGCCAGTGCATTTCTATTTTTTTTCTCTACTTTGCCACCAAACTTCGTTCGTCCATAACTCTTTCATCCGGTACTCATTTCCCGCAAACTCGGACTCTATCTTCACTAGAATTCCGAGACGGACACAATGGCACAACCCAATCTCCACATTTCTCATGTCTGAGATTTATTATTCTTTAATTTAGTTAATTCGATTATTCAAAAATCCGGGGTGTTACATACACTGATGCACCACCCGCTGCTATTTTGACCGCTTATAATTAGCCTAATAATCGTGCCTCGCCCTGCCTAGTTCAGGGTACCATGATACATCTACGTGGGTTACTGCTGAAATGAGTCCCCGTTACTAGGGTTTCCTAACCAACATGTTATAACGGTTAAGTGTTCTCAATTTGACCTAACACCACCCATTTTCTTAATTAACATGTTGTATAGTTTAAGTGTCGCCTATCCATATGTCACTTAACCTTCCCATTAATTCACGCATGTTTATTTAACAGTTAAGTTTGTGGGCCTATATATACTAATATTACCCACCTACCCAAGATTTACTTAACCCTTCCACTTATCAAGTCCATATGTATTATTGGTTAAGCTTGCCTTAACCTTATCCACTTTGTTCATGTAATATTAGTTAAGTTGTCTTCTTACCCATGTTAACTTAACCCCACCCACCTAACTCGTTTAGGTATCATATTCATCTTTGATCAGCATTAATTAGTTATTAATGCACATAACTCTCACATTAAGTCGATCACTTGTGGCCGCTAGATATGCCGGGCCGTTCCGGGCAGACTTCCACCACAAGCCAGACTTAACCTCGTGTCTAAGCATCTAATTTATGCCTTTAACCTCTCACATTAGATTGCTGTTTGCAGTTGCTGGATATGCCGGATGGTTCCGGGCAGTCATATACCGCAAACCAAGTCTAACCTCGTGTCTTAGGCGTTCATCTTTTAGCCAATTTACATATTTACTGTCCAAGTCTAGATTTATATGTAAATTATCCATCAATTCAAGTTATGCCACATTTACTTGTTATGCCCAAAATTACTTAATTAAGTTATACCCAATTCCCCACGTTTCAATCAAACGTACAACAAGGTCCAAAAAATAAAACGGAGAGGGATAGAGGAGAAACACAAGAATTGACATAAGGAACAAAATAGGCATGTAAAGGTGTACCCAACTCAAGAATCATGTTTCCAATAGACATGTTGTGCATTAACAATAAGTATGGCTAAACTGAGCAAGTTACATCATAGGCATAAAGATTCGATAGAATTGAACATAAAAGAATCACCAATTTGATGTACAACATGATAGGTTCCATTGTATCAATCACAACAGTCTCATAGGCATAGGTAATTCAGATTTGACAAAAGGATAAGCATGAATCAAAATTGATTATCTTACAATTAGGCATAGTTCTAGATTCGATTCATTACAAGTCATGATTCCTATTACATGTTCCAAATCTGAGAAATAACTGAACTTACCAAATTATCAGAAGTTTACACCCAAACCCATTTACGTCAAGTTTCATGTTTGCTTATTATATACAATTTTTCCCAAACCATAGCCATCATCAATTTATGCCTTTTTACAAATCACATGTTATTCAACATTTCCCAAAAATTTTCCCCATCATTCAAGCGTTATACGTGCGCGAATTTCGCATAATATGTTAGGCTCGAAGTTAGCCTAACTCATACAAAGAAAAAAGAAAAAGGAAGAGGGAAGAGAATCATGGTATCAAAATAGGCACAAATATACGAGCACGAACAGACATGAACTGATAGAATTGATCAGAAAAGCATAGGCTATGAATCAAAAAAGATGACAACTTGCAAATTTGATAAGATCCATTATAGGCATAATCATATGATCACAATTTACAACTTATCATAATTACTTTAGTTTAATTATCTTGTGAAAGCTACATAACTCACAGAGATTAAGAAAGAAGAGAAGATCTGGAATCTGATTTCTGAAGTTGATAAGCTAATCCGTTGATGTAGGCTTTGATCTTTATCTTTAACCGTGAATTTGATTTGTTATGGTGGAGGCTAGATTAGTTTAGGATTCAGCAGCATATAGGCTCATGAACGAATTTAGTTTAGCTTAGGGTTTAGGTTAGATGTGATTATATAGGAGTATAGGATTAGTTTGAGCCTTTGGATCAACATAGGATCCATCTAGACCATTCAGTCCAAGAAAATGTGTCATTAAGCCAATCAGAAGTCGCCACGTAGCCCTACGACTCAGAAAATCGTCACTGTCCAGAACAGTCAGCAGGGGTCGACCCCTACAGGGGGGTCGACACCCCTATGGGGGGTCGACACCCTTTGGCGGGAATTTTCCCGCCCACTGCTTTTCGCTGGTTTGAATTCGAATTTAGATTTATTTATTATTTATTTAATTTTGATATGAACTTGAAATCTTCTAAGCTCCATAACTTCTTCATACGGAGCCCGATTTACGCAAATTCGGACTCTATCTCAAGCAGAATTCCGAGACGAACACAATGGCGTAACTTGTTTCCCTTAATTCTTCTTCTAAAAATTAAGTGTTCTTAAATTTGTTAATTTTAATATTTAAAATTACGGGGTGTTACAAAATTTCATGCGATGAATTGCATCCTATAACTTGTGATAACAGATTTGCACTAATTGAGGATAGGAGCCACGATGATAGTAAGTTGTCTTGTTTTTCGTGATAGGTATATGTTGGGTTGTTAATCATGTTACCACTTTGATCGACGATCATTGCAGGTGGTGTGGGTTTTGTTCCTTTGATATAATCTTGAAGGTCATAAACTTTCAAGGCTATTTCAATTTGTAACTTCCACAAAAGAAAGTTATCTTTATCAAGAGGGATGGTTATCACCAGGCTCTTTGGCTTAACGAGGATTTGAGTAGAAGTTGTGGGTTCAACATTGCCAATTATTGAAGTGGCAGATGACTGATCTATACTGCCTCCAGTCATGGTTCAAAAGCAGGTCAAATATGGATATGATAAAAGGATGTATACGGCGAGGCCACTGCTCGAAAGGTGGCAGCCTGTACAGAATGAATCAAGGGAAAGAACAAGTGCTATGGTGGTTCTTGTTTATTTTAAAGATTCAAGAATTGCTATTTTGCACTTGAAAAACCAAATGACGAGATATATAATCTCTGATGGAAAGAAAATACTGTTGTAGCCACCGTGATTGACGATTCCGGCCAGACATGACACAGTTTTGATGAGAATAGGTGCTACACGATCTGAGAGGTATGATCTACGATGATGAAACACAACTGAGGAGACTTAAAATATTAACCTCTCTCTTCAATCACATAAAAGTGTGTTGGAATATGTCGTTTGGCAATAGAGGCTCTGATACCATATGAGATTTATTGAATAATCTCTTTTTGTATTATTTTAGGAAATGATTTGTACAGAACTCTTATTGATATCGTTTGTACATAATCTGCTTATATATATATAGCAGAAGTAAAGTGCAGAAGGGCTAAATAGAAGATATGCCCATAAAACAAATAAAAATCCCATATGGCTATAACAGTTCATTTGGTATAAAATAATGTACACTTGTTAAGAAATATTTAGGCCAACTATGCACCGACCGAATCACTGACCAACAATGATGCCACTGAAAAACCGACCATCCGACTGTGGGTCCGAGAGCTATGTATACATGTCTAAACAAAGATAGTGAACATCTGCACTATAACATCCTGAGGCATGTATGGCAAACCTCGTTCTAGATCAAAAGACAAGCTCAGAAGATATATTCGAAATCAAGTTAAATAAGGAAAAGAAATGGAAAATTGAAGAGAGGTCGGGCAAGAAATTGAGTTCCAAATAAGATGACAAGGTCAGGGGCCTCAACGTAAGCCACAATAACACAATTAGCAAATACTGATAACATAACGAACTAGTGATGGTGAAGGGGAACTCAAACGCAAGCAGTGCGAAAGCAGAGGTGGTTTGAAAGGAAGCCGAGTGAAGGAAAAAGGAGTTCATTGAAAGGATCAGTGAACTTGTGAGGATTTTGAAATTCTTTCACTGGGGATGGCAAGATTTAAACGATGAAAAATAATAAAAGAAAATATTATAATGGGTAGGAAGATATAGAAAATAGAGGATGAAAAGCTAATGTAGCGATAAAGGAGTAAAGAGTCGGAAGTAGATCCAGAGAGAAGATTATGGGGTAGAAAACATAACCACCAATGAGTTCTACATTTTTACTAAGTAGATCATTTATTACATTAATTTAATTAAAAGTATATTTAATATAAATGATATATTTTTGTGATAGTAGTTATGAAGTGTTGTAACCGTGAGTAATTTATCATAATGAATATATGCTTTTCCATTATAATTATTCGTAGTCAAAATGCATCAAGAGTGGATATCGATGTATATGTTGAGATTAAAGTACATAATGCAGCCAAAATATTGGGAATTACTTATGAATTTTGAGGGAAACTGAAACACGCCACACCCCTTAACGTCACCCATATAAGAATGCGCTAAGGTTTATGAAGCGCTTAGGTATAAAGTAACAACACAAAGACTAAAATTCAGAAGATAGAAATATAAAACACAGCTGAAATTTTAAAATAACATTTAATAAAGCAAGTTAAATCACAGTGCTTATTACATTTCAAAAGTAGCAAA
The DNA here is from genome assembly GCA_030737875.1 of Allium sativum. Taxonomy (NCBI): domain Eukaryota; kingdom Viridiplantae; phylum Streptophyta; class Magnoliopsida; order Asparagales; family Amaryllidaceae; genus Allium; species Allium sativum. The sequence continues at coordinate 55,489,184 of CM060910.1, forward strand.
TAATCATCAACATAAAACCAAATACATTGTCTCATGAAAAACCATAATATCAGAGTACATAAGTAAAACTATCTCTCTCAATGTCAATACAATAATCAGAAAATGACAAAATGAACTAATACATGAGTCTGAATCTAAGCTAAACAGAAAAATCAAGAATTACTACTGAGACCCTCCACCCTACGATCTGGGGGAGGGGAGGAGGAAGAGTGTAACGACCTAGTATTTCTGACATTTTAAAAAATCGAGTTTTTAAGAATTTAAAATAACCATGAACCATTTTAGATACATACACTCATTTTTAAATACGATTTCAAAATGTATAACGATCAGATAAGTTATTTAAATCAGTTTTATCAACTTATCAGTTCAAACATTTTTCGTCAAAAATGAAAATTTGACACTATTCACCGATATCGTAAATTTTAAGTTTTTCTGATAGTATACCACTTATAAAATGATTAAAACAAGGTTGTTGGATTTTTAAAATGATAATCAAAAGGAATATTTTGAAAATCGATAATTCAGTACTACTTTATAAAGCTTAAAAATAGATATTTTGAAAATGATCTTGGAATTCGATGAAACTAATTTTATCGAATCCATAACGATAAATTACGACAAGATTTCAAATTTCAAATAAATCGGAGTAAGTATTTAAGCGTGCGTAATATAAACGTAGGTCGAAAAAACCTAGTTAAATAAAATAATAACCTATTGAAAGACCATTTTGAAACAATCTCCAAATTTGACGAGACCAAGACCATTGGAACCATATCTGAAAAATATAGTTGAGTTTCAAATTTCGTAGCAATCGGATTTAGTATGTGGTCATGCGAGTAGTAAACGCATAGGTAAATTTCAAAGAAAATTAATTTAAACGATTGAATTAATTAGTTTTAAGCCAATAATTAATATTTAAAAATATAACAAAAATAAAATATAGTTGTTTAATGTCGTGTGAATGTTTATAGAAGTCTAATTAACTTCCATAAACATTGATATGTCATAACACGATGATTAGTAGTGTTAAAAGTGGTTAAATAGGCTAAAACAAGGCATTAGCCTAAAAGTTGCGCTTTTAAAGAGTTGTCACCACTCCAAGCAACCAATTGTGTTTGTTTTGAGGAGTTACCCCATCTCCATGTATCACCGATACCTCTTCAATCCTTGCTACTTCCATTTTCCTTTAAAAGGAGTATTGTTATTGACACTCCAAATATTGTGAAGGGGTGATCAATTTTAGGGGGACTCCATACAAAATTTTAATTGTTAAGGGGAGGCTTCGAAATGAAAAATTAGGTACCAAACTGCCCTCGCATCAAAAATTACCAATACATTAACTCATAAAATATGGAAAACATTAACGCAGACACATCGAACGATAAAACAAAAATAACAATCAACACCATTTTTATTAATATAAAATAGTACAATGCCACCGATTATACACATAGATGAAGACGATGTTTATGGGAACAATATCATTCTTACAATCGGCGCCAAAAATATAACACAATTTCGACTACACCTTATCGTTTTTCCTGCCCATCATGCAAACTTTCATATTCAACAGTACGAATCTATAAATCTAAAAGGAAAAAAATTAAAAATTAAAAATTAACTTAGCAATTGTTACTGGTTCACCATATGATATTAAAAGTTAAGTGCAAATCAAGTTGTCTATTTTCTCAGTTGAAGAATTATGGCTTATTTCCTTCGTTGATGTAACAACCCGGATTTTCAGAACCAATTTAAAATTTTGATTTCAACTATTTTAATGAATATGTGAATATAAATTGGTTAATTATGCTAAATAAAATCCGAGAATAATTTTAAAATTTGTTTTTATATTTTAAATTTGACTTAAAATAAACTCAGTTAAATTATTAAATTGATTTATAAGCTTTGTTTTGGAAATTTTGAAAATCCGATTTTTTTTTAAATCAACACATAGCCCTTAAAAAAGTGAAATTTTGCATATGAGCTCAAAATTCGACAAGATAAATTTTTCTGAATTCATAATGATAAATCATTGTTGAGTTTCAAAATGCGCGTCGAATGGAGTTAGTATGTGGTCGTGCGAAGTAAAACCATTTGTTCAAAAGCGGTCAGTCATTTTACGAAGGAACATTATTGAGACGATCTCAGAATTCGATTCCATTTTTTTTCTAGGTCCTGCGGAAAAATAGCTCGACGCCAAAATGATAAAAAGCTTAACACCTCTTATTTTACTAAAAAATGCAAAGGTCGTATTGTCTAATAATGGATAAATCCAAAAGGCCATAATTTTTGGAGTTAGCGTTTGGGCGTACAAGAAGAAAAGGTACGCTAAAATCACATTTGTGACGCTAATTTGAGCAATTTTTACAAAGGAACCTTATTGACACGATCTCAGAATTCGACGAATTTTTTTTATTGGATCCGTAGCATCGAAAAATGGTAAGATTCCAAAGTTCATGATTTTTAGAATCAATATGTGACCATGCATGATTTTACAGTGGAAAAACAGTCATTATTTTGACTTTAAAAATTCGTTGTTTGTGCATACAGACTCAGAATTCGACGAAACAAGTTTCGTTGTGTCCGTAATGTCAGAGAGTAGATGCATGTCAATTTTCATTGAAAACGGGATCCATAGATGACCACACGGATTTTTAAACGATTAAATATATGACATATTTGAGTATAATAAAATATAAAAATAATAATTAGGCTCCACTATAAATTATCATTTCCTTCCCTAGCCCTAATTTACTTTATGTCGTGGTCAACAAACTCATGCCGCACCATTTCTCCACTTAAACCCATTTTAATGTCAAAGAATGAGAATGAACATTTTAATGTAAAAACACATTTTAATGTCAAAGAATGAGAATGAACATTTTAATGTCAAAGAATGAGAATGAACATTTTAATGTAAAAACACATTTTAATGTCAAAGAATGAGAATGAACATTTTAATGTAAAAGTACATTTTATTGTAAAAGAATGAAAAAGAACATTTTAATGTAAAAGCACATTTTAATGTAAAAGAATGAAAAAGAACATTTTGGAATAAAACACATTTTAGAATAAAACACATTTTAGAAGAAAGAACATCTTAGAATAAAGAATATTTTAGAATAAAGAATATTTTAAAATAAAGAATATTTTAGAATAACAAATATTTTAAAATAATATTCAATGAAGAATAAACTTATGATTTTGATGCCCGATTTTGGATGGACACAAAAATATAAAAAATATAAAGCCGCGTTAAGTAGAAACGCCATTTTAACCCGAACGGGCTTATCGATCGATTTTATTCATTTTATAATGAATATCGGAAAGAAGTGATTTCAAAATCTAATATTTTGAAAATATTATCATTTTAACATGATAAAGATATATAATATTCAATTTGGATTTAAAATTAAAAATGAAGTTAAAATCATTTTAAAATGAATTTATAAATGATTTATAAAATACGTTTTAAATGGAAATCGACGATATATATTATATATATATTTAATGGCCTGAATAGAACACGCCGCGCAGCGACCGTTCGCGAATTTCGACCATTAACTTTAAATTGGCGTAATGGGAGATCCGACCGTCGGATTCTCCTAAAACCAGAACCGTTGGGTTCGTATCGATAAGAGCTTTCCAATGAATACAAGAGATTTAAAATCTAACGGTTGGATTTGGAATTATGTCCAGATAAAATTTGGAAAAGGTCGCTATGGATGCAGTTCGGTGGCCGTTATTGGAAACCGACTGTACGGGCCTTAATAAAATTATTAAAAATATGAAAAAATTATGTAAAATCATAATAAATGATTTAGAAAGAATTTGGATGAAAAATTCCAATTTTTTAAAGATAAAAATATATTTTTATCCAAATGAACTAGTTATTAACTAGAATAATAATCCAATTATTTTAGAAATAATAAATTGGATTTGTAATGGTTTGAATATAACCAAATTTTCCAACATACGAATTAAAATAAATTGGATTTTGAGTTTGTCGTGAATGGTGTCTTAAACAACACTGTTCTTAAACCTAGTTGATAAAGGAATAAATCTTTTAAATTAAGATTTAATGAAGTTTTCTAATTAATTAATATTTAACTGGAATTAAATAAAATGAATTGGATTTTAGGTTTGTCGTGAATGGTGTCTTAAATAACACTATTCTTAAACCCAGTTGAGAAAAGAATAAATCTTTTAATTAAGATCATTAGAGTTTCCAATTATATTTAGTAATTTGAATAAAATGAAATGTGAATTGGGTTTATTGTGAACTGTGTTTTTAACGACATTCGTTCTTTAACCCGATTTACAGTGAAAATATAAGTTGGAATTTATAAATCTTTTATTAATATTAAAATGGAAATTTTCCAAGTAAAGTTTTCCAATTTAATATATTAAATTGGAATTGAATGGAATTTTATTCGGTAATAATTTAGATGAGCTTCTGTGAATGAAGACCGTTACTATATATGGAATTTAAAAGGCTTTGGTGCTATTCCATTTATATTATTAATCTGACACGGGAATTTATATCGATTATGTACCGTTATAATTACCGTGTAGATTTCATTTTGATGGAAGATGAATTTGGGTTTATCATGAACAATATTTTAAGTAACATTTGTTCTTTAACCGAGTTAAAGATAAGATTAATTTCTTAAATTTGAATAATCATTAAGTAATGATTTTTGAGATTAAGGCTAAACCAGAGTTTTAATGAATCTTTAATAAGATTGAAATGGGAATGAGACAATTCAATTTATCGAATTCTTGAAATGATCGAGAATGGAGTACCACCAGTTTTACTACGGGCGATGGTAAAATCTTTAATTAGATTTGAACGAAAAAGGGTAATTAATTTTACCCAGAATACAGTGGGTGTTAGATATGGAGTATTACCAGTTTTGCTCCATGGGATGAATAGGTTGGGATTGGGATAATAAATAATAAATGATTACTTCGGTAAGGTCCGCTAATCCCGACTAGTTGATAAACCTTAAAATGGTTTAGAATTGTGAAAAGATAAAATAAAATCTTTTGAAATGAGATCCAAAGGAAGATTTGAGGTTAAATTTAAAGGATTTATCTTTGATAAAATTAATGGGAACCTTTCCCTAATAATATGAATATTTTATTAAAAGAATATTCTGAATTGGAATGAGGCGTATGATGTGTTTTTATAGCACTTGATTATAAAATACGCGAGTTATTCGGAAAGATCGGGTTTAACCCATTCTGAATAATTTCTACGACGATTAAGAGTCAAAGATGAAGATGGTGGTTGAAGATCGGCGTTCTTCACATCGTTTGAGTGATTACTGATGTCTTGATTGGGCCGTACACCCAAGACAACGTAATAAGTGGTGATCGTCCAAACGTACTTGGAGATCGATGGATAAGCGAGGACCTCTCTTCTATATTGGACATATGGGACGAGGAATAAGGTGCCTTCGGTTTCGTTCAGACCCAGAACGGACTTGTAAATGGATGGTATGTCTGACGTTGTATTCCTTTATGTTGTATTCGTTGATCTCTGCTAAGTATATATCTGTTTGATGGCGGAGAATTTATTCTCTTGCTTAACACCCTTCTCTGAGACGTACAAGCTTAGAGGTTATATATTGGCAGAAATCAATGGTATATTATGGACTGATAATGTGGCATGCTAAGATGCAAATGATCAAGGCTTTTGTTGAAAAGCAGAGCCTTGTGGTTGATGATCAAAGCACAGCCTATTTAGGCATAGCTTTGTGTATAGCGTTACTTCGTGAGCTTCACACCCCAGTATGAACCAAAAACGGGATGAGGACTGCAGGGAAATGGACATATGTTAGTTTCTAGCTAGGAGTAACGTCATGGTATGGAGCCCGGACTGTTTACTCATGTGGATGTTGCTTATTACTTGCTGGATAGAGAGGCGTCTCAGATATATATATCGATAGATGTTCTGGTCGACATTACTGACCAAATTATTTTATGCCCCACAGGGCAGGCTAACATATAGTTTACGGTATTGCCAATCATCGACGGATGACCGGCCCTGTTGATAACCGCAGGTGCAGTTGCGGCTGTATCCTGAGACTCAGGCTAGAGAGTCTCGAATCGGTGGGGATAATCCCCTGCCTCGGTTCATAGATGGAAACCCAATCTCCAATATGCGATATTCGGTTTTAGTTGTAAATATATATACGACGATGTAATATAATGGTGCCTATGCCGCCTATGATTAATACATTTATATTCGAAGTTGATTTCTTCACTTATAGTAATAATAAAAGATGAAATTTCGCGTATCAAGCATTTTTGGCTATTATAAGGGAAAACTCTATCCTCCGACTGCGTTCATTGTGTGATGGAACCTGAGTCTTATAATAGCTTCATTTTTCCAAAAAGCATTGCGTTGTTTTATTTTTAAACTAAGGTTCATGTGGAATAAACCCGTTCCGTGTTATACGGCGTGGTCCCGTGATTTACGTAACTTTAAAATCAAGTTAATAACTGTTTTAGTTCTCACACCAGACCCATGAGTGGCCTAGAGTTTATTATTTTAACCTAAACTCTGGGTGCCCATATTTTCCACATGGGCAGCTAGTAGTTTTGGTTTTGCAGATATTATATTCACAGGATCCTGTTTACAGCTGAAGCGATATTCGGAAAGCTCTGTAGCCATGTATTTCTTTCAGTTGTATTTTGTATTATTTTTCTGCTACTATTTAAAATGTAATTTAAATCTCTGATATTGTATTTATCAAATGTGTAATATTTATTCATACTCTTGAATGTTCTTGTACTCTGATGTAATTGTTGTAATAAGCAATGAAATGTTCTTCTGTTTGTGTTCTGATTTGCCTTGTTCTCAGTTCAGTCCGTATTTTCCTTTACGGGGAAGTTTGGGTCTGGTATCAGAGCTTTGGTTTACAGAGCTTGAGAACAAGACACATTAGAACCGAACGAAAGAATTCATCAGAGTTTGGATTAGTAATATCCAATATGAATGACCCATTAGAGATAATATCAGTAGTATCCTAGAATGAGTGTGAAGAGTGTTATTTTTAAAAATCAAACCAAAATTAGTTTTGAAATTCTATATCAATTATTCGAATTTGAAAATTATATTTTATATCGAGTTTGGACAATCTAGTATAGGGAGATTTTGGGTATATGCCTAACGAGATGTATATTCGAAGCCTCAGATACTAGATAGATATAGAATCACACTCTAGATGCCCGGGAATAATTTTGGTGATGCCGCGGCATCATCAGTATTTATTCTCGAGTTTCGAAAGTGGGATATCTATATATTTCCAATTGACTGGTTTGAGAACCAAAACTTAGTTAGAATTTATTGTTATGATTTGCACAAAAATATGTTTTTGACTATGTATTAACGTTATATATATTTGAAAATTTAATTAACTAATTGATTGCTGGTTGATGTTTGATTATTAGTTTGACAAATAAAAATATTAGAATAATAATTAATTTAAACCAATATATAAATGAAAGGATAAATTAAGCCAAATCAAATAAAATATTGAACTGAATTGAAAATTTATTGCAATTGTATGCATATACATGTTTATATAATAAACAGGTCGTAGCAAGGAGGCTAAGAAGAGGAATAAAATTGTTTGTCCGACAAATAGGTACATATTTTGTGACGGCCGTGAATTTCGCTCGATCCGAATCAGTCGTTAAACCGATCTAGCCCGTTCGAAACCCCTGATCGTTTGAGAACAGGACAAATCAGAACACAAACAGAAGAACATTTCATTGTTATTACAACAATTCCATCAGATACAAGAATATACAGAGTATAAATGAATAAATTACATTCGATAAATATCAGAGATTACAATAAATTACATAGCAGCGGAAAAAGAAATACAAAGCACAACTGAAGGTGATATACGGATACAGAGCTTTCCGGATATCATTCCAGCTGTAAACCAGGATCCTATGAATATAAATCTGCAAAACCAAAACTACTAGCTGCCCGTGTAGAAAATAGGGGCACCCAGAGTTTAGGTTAAAACAATAAACTCCAGGTCAGTCATGTGACTGGTGTGAGAACTAAAACAGTTATTTAAATTCAATTTAAAAAGAGAGTAATTCAAGGGACCACGCCGTATAACACGGAACGGGTTTCCTCCCAAGAATACCAGTGCATAGAATAAACAACGCAATGCTTTTTCGAAAAATGAAGCTGTTATAAGACCCAGGTCCCATCACACAATGCAACGCAAGCCGGAGGATAGGGTTTTCCCTTATAATAGCCAAACATGCTTGGTACGTTTAAAACAAATCATTTGATACTATAAGTGTATAGTGTCAAAACAATTTCAATCATAAATATAAATCATAGACGGCATAGCATCCCATGCTACTATGTCGCCATACTAGGCTCTACAAATAAAGCCGAAATATCTCGTATTGGAAATTGGATTTCCGTCATGAGTCGAGGCAAGGGGCAAGCTCCTCTCCGCGTTCGAGACACTCTAGCAAATGTCCCAGGGTTACGCACTCTGGGCAACCCCTGGATCTTCAGGGCCGGTCCTCACTTACGTTAGAGGATTAATTATGCCTAAACACACGTTTCCCGGTCCTTACAGACCTATAATCGAGGCGCCTCATCCAACAACCACAAAGGTGAAAAGTATATAAATGTCAGGGCTGGTAAGTCATTGACACCACCAAAGCTAGAAAGAAACGTCGTGCTCTCCCTGCAGCCCGTATCCCGTTTTTGAGTCATACCGAGGTGTGAGCCTCGCGAATACACGTTATACACAAAGCTGCCACGTAGGCTGTGCTTTGATCATCAACCACAAGACTTTGCTTTTCAACAGAAGCCTTGATCATTGCATCTTAGCGTGCCACACAGGCAATTCATGCCATGCGACTGATGTCCATCGATATACAACCTCTGAGCTCGTACGTCTCAGAGAAGGGCGTTAAGCAAAAGAATAAATTCTCCACCGCCAAACAGATGTATATTTAACAGAAATCAATCAACACAGAATAAAATCCAGTGTCAGACACACAATCCATTTACAAGTCCGTTCTGGGTCTGAACGAAACCGGAGGCACTTTCCTCGCATATCCATTCATCTCCAAGTACGTCTGGACGACCACCAACTATTTCCATCCTCTTGGGTGTACAGCCCAATCAGGATCGTCAGTAATTATCCAAACGATGTGAAGACTTCCGGTCTTCAACCACCGTCTTCATCTTCGACGTATCGTCGAATCGGTTATTCAGAATGGGTGTAAACCCGGACTTTCCGAACAACCCGCGTATATTAAAAACAAATGTTATACAAACAAAACATACGCCTCATTCCAATACATTAGTCACTAACCGCAAATTAGCAAGAGAACAATTTCCCAAATATTAACCCCGAAGGCCGAAACCAACATCAGATCAATACCCAGGAAACCATTCTTCTTAGCCAACCTACAGCTAGTTTCTAAATTCCACATTCTTAGGGAAATGTTCCCATTAATTTTATCCAAGATAAATTCTTTAAAATTTATCCTGTAATCTTCATTTGGATGTCGTTTCAAACCAAATTATGGTTTTTCTAAACTAGTCAAGATTAGCGAACCACACTGAAGTAATTGTTTATTTTATTTCCCAATCCCAACCTATTCATCCCATGAAGCAAAACTGGTAGTACTCCATATCTAACACCATGGTGTTATCGGTAAAGCTAATTACCATTTCACGTTCAAATCTAATTAAAGATTTAACTATCGCTTTGGAGTAAAACTGGTGATACTCCATTCTCGCTTATTTTCAACTTTGATAATTTAGATTATCAATTCATATTTCAATCTAATTGCAGATTCATTAAAACTTCTTTTACTGGGTTAAAGAACTAGGTGTTATTTAAAACGCAGTTCACGACAAACCCAAATCACATTCTATTTATTATCGGGTTAAAGAACTAGTGTTATTTAAAACACCGTTCACGATAAACCCACAAATCAATTCTAGTTCAATTCAAATCAAATATATTAGGAATTCCGATTATTTAAAACCCCTTTTTAAATCTAATTTATTTATTTAAAAACGATTGGGTTTTAAATTTAGTTCAAAACTAGTTCATTTTGATAAAGTCTATTTTTATCTTTTCAAATATGGATTTTTCCATCCCAAATTTTCCCAAATCATTTCTTATGATTTTACACAAATGATTACTATTTTTAATAATTTTATTAAGGCCCATACAATCGATTTCCAACAATGGCCATCGAACTACACTTATAGCGACCTTTTCCAAATTTGATTTGGACGTATCTCCAAATCCAACCGTTAGATTTCAAATTTCAAATATTCGTTAGAAAGCTCTTTTCGATACGAACCCAACGGTTCCGGTTTTAGGAGAATCCGACGGTCAGATCTCCCGTAATGTCCGTTTGAAATAAATGGTCGAAATTCACGAACTGCCGCGGCGCGTTCTATTTAGGCCATTATATCATATATATAATATATATAATATATATTTCGTCGATTTCTATTCAAAACGAATTTTATAAATAGTTTTGAATTCGTTTCAAAAACAATTTCAACTTCCATTTCAATTCAAATCAAAATTGAATTCTTCTTTATAAATTCGTTTTAAAATTCATTTCTATTCAATTCAAATTTCAATTCTATTTGAATTCATTTCAATTCGCTTTCAATTCAATTTGAATTCGTTTTCAATTCAATTCAATTCCAAAGTCGTTTTCTATTCGATTCAATTCAAATTGGTTTTCTATTCGATTCATTTCAAATTGGTTTTCTATTCGAATCAAATTCGTTATATATTCAATTCAATTCAAATTCGTTTTCTATTCAATTCTTTCGAAATCGTATTCAATTCAATTCATTTCGAAATCGTTTTCAATTCATTTCATTTCGAAATCGTTTTCAATTCAATTCATTTCGAAATCGTTTTCAATTCATTTCATTTCGAAATCGTTTTCAATTCATTTCATTTCGAAATCGTTTTCAATTCAATTAATTTCGAAATCGTTTTCAATTCAATTCATTTCGAAATCGTTTTCAATTCATTTCATTTCGAAATCGTTTTCAATTCAATTCATTTCGAAATCGTTTTCAATTCATTTCATTTCGAAATCGTTTTCAATTCATTTCATTTCGAAATCGTTTTCAATTCAATTCATTTCGAAATCGTTTTCAATTCATTTCGTTTCGAAATCGTTTTCAATTCAATTCATTTCGAAATCGTTTTCAATTCATTTCATTTCGAAATCGTTTTCAATTCATTTCATTTCGAAATCGTTTTCAATTCATTTCATTTCGAAATCGTTTTCAATTCAATTAATTTCGAAATCGTTTTCAATTCATTTCATTTCGAAATCGTTTTCAATTCAATTCATTTCGAAATCGTTTTCAATTCATTTCATTTCGAAATCGTTTTCAATTCATTTAATTTCGAAATCGTTTTCAATTCATTTCATTTCGAAATCGTTTTCAATTCATTTAATTTCGAAATCGTTTTCAATTCATTTAATTTCGAAATCGTTTTCAATTCATTTCATTTCGAAATCGTTTTCAATTCATTTCATTTCGAAATCGTTTTCAGTTCATTTTAAAATGAATAAATCGATATAAATATCGTTCGCGTCAAAATGGCGTCAATCTAATCAACACGGCTTCATATATTTCTATTTTCAAATATTCTATTTCAAATATTTCTATTTCAAATATAATTCGTTCAACACATGACTAATCTCAATGGATGAGTACTGTCAACACATGAACCTTTATTTTATATTGATAAAGATGCAAATTTTACTATTAAAATATTTCGTTCAACACATGACTAATCTCAACGGATGAGTACAGTCAACACATAAACATTTACTTTATAGTGATAAAGATATAAATTTTATTATTAAAATATTTCGTTCAACACATGACTAATCTCACGAATGAGTACAGTCAACACATGAACATTTACTTTATAGTGATAAAGATATAAATTTTACTATTAAAATATTTCGTTTAACACATGACTAATCTCACGAATGAGTACAGTCAACACATGAACATTTACTTTATAGTTATAAAGATATAAATTTTATTATTTAAAATATTTCGTTCAACACATGACTAATCTCACGAATGAGTACAGTCAACACATGAACATTTATTTTATAATATTCTTTATCTTCTAAATTGGAATAAGGCCCAGTCAATCACCATATAAAATTAATTATATGGATTTTCATACAACACATGTATATAATATCATTGACAAATAATCAACCATCAACCAAAGTGCACTACACTGTATAAGCATCAAATATAGATATCTAACGCTTATAACAGCCTGTCAATCAATCGATCGACATATTTAATCAATCAGGATGAGTGAACTTCAAATTTCATCCCAACACCCGTGTAGGGTTTCAAACAATCAAACACAGATTTTATTCGTGCAGTTGGGCGATGTGTAAAATTTATCGACCCAATCAATGTCCTTCAAATAGGTGTACATAAACAAACCGTCTGGTTTGTAAATTAATATTTTATTTTATTCACTTTCACGTTAAAAATTATATTTTTAACGATAAAACATTTTATTCCAACATATGAATTTCTATTCAGTTCATTCTTTAAATAAAATGATATTTTTATTTTTCTAACTTATTTTAGAAAATTTCGGCGGCATAACGGCACGATACTAGAAACGGGACGAGGCCTAGCCTTATCCCCGGTCTAGTGAAGGCCCACGCCATTCACACATCAATCAAATTCACCAAATAGCCAAATTCAAATCAAATCATCCCTAATCTATGCAACCAAACAAACAAGTCCATGGTCTGTGGACGATTGTGTCGGGTGCTGCTAAGCACCGTCTGCATCCTAGTATATATATATATAATTAGAAAAATAAATTGAAGAGTGAGAAATTCTCACCGATAGCTATCCCATCATCTTGACTCTTCTTTGATATAAATCTTCATCTTTATCGCATTTTTGTCATCTCCGTTGCTGTAGCCACTACATATGTAAAAATCGAATTTTTACTTTGCTATTCAATATATAAAAATCGAATTTTTACTTCGCTATTCAATATATAAAAATCGAATTTTTACTTCGCTATTCATATAGATAAAAATTCCATTTCAAAAATATAGATTTCGCCTTTTCAAAAATATAGATTTCGCCTTTTCAAAAATATAGAATTCGCCTTTTCAAAAATATAGATTTCGCCTTTATAAAAATAAAGATTTCGCCTTTATAAAAATAAAGATTTCGCCTTTTCAAAAATATAGATTTTAAACATCACATTTTTATTTTTCTACACATATAAAGATGGTATTCCTAATATTCCTATCATGTAAAAATTATATTTTTATAACGTCTTTTACACATAAAAGATTATATTTTTAATACCGCTACCTTATAAAGATCATATTTTCAACTTTCTACTCATATCAATTTTTTTTTTCTTTTATACATATAAAAAAAATATAATCTTTCATCTCTCTTTATTGTAAAAATCATATCTTTTCTATTTACAAATTATAACTTTTATTCTACCAAGAAAACAAGTTTTATAAATTAAAGAAATTAGTTTTTAATGCTATACTAAAAATAAAAATTCAGTCTTTATCAAATAAAAATTCGAAGATTTCATATAAATAAACAAACAAAACATACTTTTATGTATTTATATAAAAAAAACAAGAAGACTCACTGCGATGAAGTGTAGGAGGGGTGTTGGAGGCTGCTCGCAGGTGGAGGTGGCGAGGAGGGGTTCGGCGCGGTGGTTGGGGTCCGATTGGAGGGGGAAGGCGGTGGCTCCTGGTGCCAGGCGGAGGCGGATCGGAAAAGGGGGGTTCGAATCGTGAGGCAGGGGGTTTCGGGGGGAAAGGGGGTCGGCGGCAGGCGTTGGGAGGGGGGGTCTGGCGTCGGTCGAGGGCAGGGGAGGGGGTTGCGCTTGGAGGCTGCGATTTGTTTTTTTTTCCTTTTATTCGATTCTGAAGAATGAACGTGGGGGGGGGGGGGGCAGAGAGAAATAGGGGGAGAGGGAGAGAGAGTGTTTTTTTTTTAATTATTTATGAAAAAGTTGACTTTTACATACGACCTCTAAACGAGGTCCACCGCCTGTCGTCTATAGCGTTTTACCCCCTTTCCGAACACAATGGGATATGCATCGTAAGCTGATTCGAATGTTACGATCAGTTTCCGTTAAATTTACATTTAAATCTTTATATTAAATTTTAAACGTACATTTTAATTTACCGGGGTCACATACTAACTAGAAAAATTCCAGAAAAATATTTTCTAGCTTCGTATTGACGATACGGTCCTAACAAAACTAGTTTCGTCGAATTCTGAGACCGTTTGAAAAATGGCCAATTTCCAGCCGATTAAAATCAACTAAAACTGGTCAAACGCGTTTTCCTTTGCCACGCTCACATACTGATTCGAAAAATTATGAAATTTGAAACCTAGCAATAATTTGACATCATGGACCCAACAAAAGTGGTTTTGTCGAAATCCGAGGTCATTTGCAAAATTTCCATTTTTAAGGGCCTGAATTCCATAGCGACTATTCAGTATTTTTAACAGGACATATCTTTTGATTCCCGCTATGAAATTTCAATTTTTCGGATTCATTGGAAAGATATTATCAATTAGATCCTAATGTTTTTGGTTTCACTAAAATCCGGATTGTTTTGCACCCGGTACATTCAATTGAAGTTTGAAATCGAATTATCGAACTACCGCGCCATTTTCAATTCTATTTATAATTATATATAATTATTTATATTCTAACGACGACGTATATAATATATACGCTTGAATTATATTCAAAATAAATTTCCCGTCGATATTATTTAAAATAATCTATTTTAAATGTTCAAAATTCGCTAAAATTGCCAAAATAAAAATTTTAAACTGGCCCAGAATTTCCGGGTTATTACAATCTCCCCCGCTTAAAACTTTTCGTCCCCGAAAAGGAACAAAGCCGAAAGTGGTTTGATTAATCAATTCTACGTTCGATCTGGCTTGCATTCTCCAACTTTACAGTTTCTGAGAATTTTCAAATTCTTCAAAAATTTGGCTAACACCCTAAATTTTCGAAAAATTTCGCCATAACCTCCCCTGCACTGGGAGCATCGGGGAATTTCAAATAGCTTCCCCGGTCCTTCTAATCTCAAAAAGAAAAAGAAAAAGCCAAGCGGCTAGCCAATAGGCTCATAAAATCATCATCACCCAAACAAAACAGTAAATTATGTAGTAAACATGTACCTATTTGTCGGGCAAACAAATTTTATTCTTCGGCTCTAGCCTCCTTGCTATGACCTGTTCAATGTAAGTATATGTATATGCAAGCAAATGCGACCAATTTTCAATATAATTCAATATTTGATGCAATTAGGCATAATGGTTCAAAATTAGCAAACAAATAAACAAACAACACAAACATCAATCAATTAGTGGATTAACGTTTCAAATTCATAATTTTGATATATATACAGAAAATCATGTTTTTGATGCCAATTCACAACAATGTGTTCTAGCTATATTAGTTTTGGTTCTCACACCAGTCTAATGGAAATATATAAATATCACACTTTCATTACTCGAAGATAAATTCTGACGATGAGTACTCAACCATCAGAATCATCTTCGGGCCACTAGAGTATGATTCTATATCTATCCAGTATATTAAAACTTCGAATATACGTTCATGACGCGTATATGCAAAATCTTTATATACTTGCTTGTCCATATTCAAAATAAATAAATAGTCAAATACGTTTTAAAATGGTTTAAATTCCCAAAACAAAATTGTTTTCATTTGAAAAATATACTCTTCACACTCGTTCTAGGATACTACTGATCCTGTCTCTAACGAGTCATTCTAATTGGATATTACTAACCCAATAACTGATGAATTCTTTCGTATGGTTCTAATGTGTCTTGTTCTCGAGCTCTGTAAACCAAAGCTCTGATACCAAATGTGACGGCCGTGAATTTCGCTCGATCCGAATCAGTCGTTAAACCGATCTAGCCCGTTCGAAACCCCTGATCGTTTGAGAACAGGACAAATCAGAACACAAACAGAAGAACATTTCATTGTTATTACAACAATTCCATCAGATACAAGAATATACAGAGTATAAATGAATAAATTACATTCGATAAATATCAGAGATTACAATAAATTACATAGCAGCGGAAAAAGAAATACAAAGCACAACTGAAGGTGATATACGGATACAGAGCTTTCCGGATATCATTCCAGTTGTAAACCAGGATCCTGTGAATATAAATCTGCAAAACCAAAACTACTAGCTGCCCGTGTAGAAAATAGGGGCACCCAGAGTTTAGGTTAAAACAATAAACTCCAGGTCAGTCATGTGACTGGTGTGAGAACTAAAACAGTTATTTAAATTCAATTTAAAAAGAGAGTAATTCAAGGGACCACGCCGTATAACACGGAACGGGTTTCCTCCCAAGAATACCAGTGCATAGAATAAACAACGCAATGCTTTTTCGAAAAATGAAGCTGTTATAAGACCCAGGTCCCATCACACAATGCAACGCAAGCCGGAGGATAGGGTTTTCCCTTATAATAGCCAAACATGCTTGGTACGTTTAAAAAAAATCATTTGATACTATAAGTGTATAGTGTCAAAACAATTTCAATCATAAATATAAATCATAGACGGCATAGCATCCCATGCTACTATGTCGCCATACTAGGCTCTACAAATAAAGCCGAAATATCTCGTATTGGAAATTGGATTTCCGTCATGAGTCGAGGCAAGGGTCAAGCTCCTCTCCGCGTTCGAGACACTCTAGCAAATGTCCCAGGGTTACGTACTCTGGGCAACCCCTGGATCTTCAGGGCCGGTCCTCACTTACGTTAGAGGATTAATTATGCCTGAACACACGTTTCCCGGTCCTTACAGACCTATAATCGAGGCGCCTCATCCAACAACCACAAAGGTGAAAAGTATATAAATGTCAGGGCTGGTAAGTCACTGACACCACCAAAGCTAGAAAGAAACGTCGTGCTCTCCCTGCAGTCCGTATCCCGTTTTTGACTCATACCGAGGTGTGAAGCTCACGAATACACGTTATACACAAAGCTGCCACGTAGGCTGTGCTTTGATCATCAACCACAAGACTTTGCTTTTCAACAGAAGCCTTGATCATTGCATCTTAGCGTGCCACATAGGCAATTCATGCCATGCGACTGATGTCCATCGATATACAACCTCTGAGCTCGTACGTCTCAGAGAAGGGCGTTAAGCAAAAGAATAAATTCTCCGCCGCCAAACAGATGTATATTTAATAGAAATCAATCAACACAGAATAAAATCCAGTGTCAGACACACAATCCATTTACAAGTCCGTTCTGGGTCTGAACGAAACCGGAGGCACTTTCCTCGCATATCCATTCATCTCCAAGTACGTCTGGACGACCACCAACTATTTCCATCCTCTTGGGTGTACAGCCCAGTCAGGATCGTCCGTAATTATCCAAACGATGTGAAGACTTCCGGTCTTCAACCACCGTCTTCATCTTCGACATATCGTCGAATCGGTTATTCAGAATGGGTGTAAACCCGGACTTTCCGAACAACCCGCGTATATTAAAAACAAATGTTACACAAACACAACATACGCCTCATTCCAATACATTAGTCACTAACCGCAAATTAGCAAGAGAACAATTTCCCAAATATTAACCCCGAAGGCCGAAACCAACATCAGATCAATACCCAGGAAACCATTCTTCTTAGCCAACCTACAGCTAGTTTCTAAATTCCACATTCTTAGGGAAATGTTTCCATTAATTTTATCCAAGATAAATTCTTTAAAATTTATCCTGTAATCTTCCTTTGGATGTCGTTTCAAACCAAATTATGGTTTTTCTAAACTAGTCGAGATTAGCGAACCACACTGAAGTAATTGTTTATTTTATTTCCCAATCCCAACCTATTCATCCCATGAAGCAAAACTGGTAGTACTCCATATCTAACACCATGGTGTTATCGGTAAAACTAATTACCATTTCACGTTCAAATCTAATTAAAGATTTAACTATCGCTTTGGAGTAAAACTGGTGATACTCCATTCTCGCTTATTTTCAACTTTGATAATTTAGATTATCAATTCATATTTCAATCTAATTGTAGATTCATTAAAACTTCTTTTACTGGGTTAAAGAACTAGGTGTTATTTAAAACGCAGTTCATGACAAACCCAAATCACATTCTATTTATTATCGGGTTAAAGAACTAGTGTTATTTAAAACACCGTTCACGATAAACCCACAAATCAATTCTAGTTCAATTCAAATCAAATATATTAGGAATTCCGATTATTTAAAACCCCTTTTTAAATCTAATTTATTTATTTAAAAACAATTGGGTTTTAAATTTAGTTCAAAACTAGTTCATTTTGATAAAGTCCATTTTTATCTTTTCAAATATGGATTTTTCCATCCCAAATTTTCCCAAATCATTTCTTATGATTTTACACAAATTATTACTATTTTTAATAATTTTATTAAGGCCCATACAATCGATTTCCAACAATGGCCATCGAACTACACTTATAGCGATCTTTTCCAAATTTGATTTGGACGTATCTCCAAATCCAACCGTTAGATTTCAAATTTCAAATATTCGTTAGAAAGCTCTTTTCGATACGAACCCAACGGTTCCGGTTTTAGGAGAATCCGACGGTCGGATCTCCTGTAATGTCCGTTTGAAATAAATGGTCGAAATTCACGAACTGCCGCGGCGCGTTCTATTTAGGCCATTATATTATATATATATAATATATATAATATATATTTCGTCGATTTCTACTCAAAACGAATTTTATAAATAGTTTTGAATTCGTTTCAAAAACAATTTCAACTTCCATTTCAATTCAAATCAAAATTGAATTCTTCTTTATAAATTCGTTTTAAAATTCATTTCTATTCAATTCAAATTTCAATTCTATTTGAATTCATTTCAATTCGCTTTCAATTCAATTTGAATTCGTTTTCAATTCAAATCAATTCCAAAGTCGTTTTCTATTCGATTCAATTCAAATTGGTTTTTTATTCGATTCATTTCAAATTGGTTTTCTATTCGAATCAAATTCGTTATATATTCAATTCAATTCAAATTCGTTTTCTATTCAATTCTTTCGAAATCGTATTCAATTCAATTCATTTCGAAATCGTTTTCAATTCATTTCATTTCGAAATCGTTTTCAATTCAATTCATTTCGAAATCATTTTCAATTCATTTCATTTCGAAATCGTTTTCAATTCATTTCATTTCGAAATCGTTTTCAATTCAATTAATTTCGAAATCGTTTTCAATTCAATTCATTTCGAAATCGTTTTCAATTCATTTCATTTCGAAATCGTTTTCAATTCAATTCATTTCGAAATCGTTTTCAATTCATTTCATTTCGAAATCGTTTTCAATTCATTTCATTTCGAAATCGTTTTCAATTCAATTCATTTCGAAATCGTTTTCAATTCATTTCATTTCGAAATCGTTTTCAATTCATTTCATTTCAAAATCGTTTTCAATTCAATTCATTTCGAAATCGTTTTCAATTCATTTCATTTCGAAATCGTTTTCAATTCATTTCATTTCGAAATCGTTTTCAATTCATTTCATTTCGAAATCGTTTTCAATTCAATTAATTTCGAAATCGTTTTCAATTCATTTCATTTCGAAATCGTTTTCAATTCAATTCATTTCGAAATCGTTTTCAATTCATTTCATTTCAAAATCGTTTTCAATTCATTTAATTTCGAAATCGTTTTCAATTCATTTCATTTCGAAATCGTTTTCAATTCATTTAATTTCGAAATCGTTTTCAATTCATTTAATTTCGAAATCGTTTTCAATTCATTTCATTTCGAAATCGTTTTCAATTCATTTCATTTCGAAATCGTTTTCAGTTCATTTTAAAATGAATAAATCGATATAAATATCGTTCGCGTCAAAATGGCGTCAATCTAATCAACACGGCTTCATATATTTCTATTTTCAAATATTCTATTTCAAATATTTCTATTTCAAATATAATTCGTTCAACACATGACTAATCTCAATGGATGAGTACTGTCAACACATGAACCTTTATTTTATATTGATAAAGATGCAAATTTTACTATTAAAATATTTCGTTCAACACATGACTAATCTCAACGGATGAGTACAGTCAACACATGAACATTTACTTTATAGTGATAAAGATATAAATTTTATTATTAAAATATTTCGTTCAACACATGACTAATCTCACGAATGAGTACAGTCAACACATGAACATTTACTTTATAGTGATAAAGATATAAATTTTACTATTAAAATATTTCGTTCAACACATGACTAATCTCATGAATGAGTACAGTCAACACATGAACATTTACTTTATAGTTATAAAGATATAAATTTTATTATTTAAAATATTTCGTTCAACACATGACTAATCTCACGAATGAGTACAGTCAACACATGAACATTTATTTTATAATATTCTTTATCTTCTAAATTGGAATAAGGCCCAGTCAATCACCATATAAAATTAATTATATGGATTTTCATACAACACATGTATATAATAGCATTGACAAATAATCAACCATCAACCAAAGTGCACTACACTGTATAAGCATCAAATATAGATATCTAACGCTTATAACAGCCTGTCAATCAATCGATCGACATATTTAATCAATCAGGATGAGTGAACTTCAAATTTCATCCCAACACCCGTGTAGGGTTTCAAACAATCAAACACAGATTTTATTCGTGCAGTTGGGCGATGTGTAAAATTTATCGACCCAATCAATGTCCTTCAAATAGGTGTACATAAACAAACCATCTGGTTTGTAAATTAATATTTTATTTTATTCACTTTCACGTTAAAAATTATATTTTTAACGATAAAACATTTTATTCCAACATATGAATTTCTATTCAGTTCATTCTTTAAATAAAATGATATTTTTATTTTTCTAACTTATTTTAGAAAATTTCGGCGGCATAACGGCACGATACTAGAAACGGGACGAGGCCTAGCCTTATCCCCGGTCTAGTGAAGGCCCACGCCATTCACACATCAATCAAATTCACCAAACAGCCAAATTCAAATCAAATCATCCCTAATCTATGCAACCAAACAAACAAGTCCATGGTTTGTGGACGATTGTGTCGGGTGCTGCTAAGCACCGTCTGCATCCTAGTATATATATATAATTAGAAAAATAAATTGAAGAGTGAGAAATTCTCACCGATAGCTATCCCATCATCTTGACTCTTCTTTGATATAAATCTTCATCTTTATCGCATTTTTGTCATCTCCGTTGCTGTAGCCACTACATATGTAAAAATCGAATTTTTACTTTGCTATTCAATATATAAAAATCGAATTTTTACTTCGCTATTCAATATATAAAAATCGAATTTTTACTTCGCTATTCATATAGATAAAAATTCCATTTCAAAAATATAGATTTCGCCTTTTCAAAAATATAGATTTCGCCTTTTCAAAAATATAGATTTCTCCTTTTCAAAAATATAGATTTCGCCTTTATAAAAATAAAGATTTCGCCTTTATAAAAATAAAGATTTCGCCTTTATAAAAATAAAGATTTCGCCTTTCCAAAAATATAGATTTTAAAAATCACAATTTTATTTTTCTACACATATAAAGATGGTATTCCTAATATTCCCATCATGTAAAAATTATATTTTTATAACGTCTTTTACACATAAAAGATTATATTTTTAATACCGCTACCTTATAAAGATCATATTTTCAACTTTCTACTCATATCAAAATTATATTTTTTTTTCTTTTATACGTATAAAAAAAAATATAATCTTTCATCTCTCTTTATTGTAAAAATCATATCTTTTCTATTTACAAATTATAACTTTTATTCTACCAAGAAAACAAGTTTTATAAATTAAAGAAATTAGTTTTTAATGCTATACTAAAAATAAAAATTCAGTCTTTTATAGATGGTATTTTTGGGTAAAATTTGTGTAATTTCTTCTTGATCTCTAGTATCCAGTTCTTGAAAGTTTCGAATAGCATATATAGGTGATTCAGTTCTTGTGATTCATGTCATTTCTAGCATTAAGACTGATTCATAGGGGTCTGTGAGTCGTCAACCAAATTTAATGCTTGAAATTGAAGTGCATTCTTGTAGTATTCAAGACTGTTTTATGGGCAATTTTGTTTTTGCTGTTATGGGGCTTGGAATGCTGGAATTGGGAGGTATTGCACTAGAGTTAAGAAGATGTTTTTCTGCATGGAAAGCTGGTTTTGAGATCATTTGCATACAAGGTTGATTGGTTGAGATGTGGTGTGCATCTGTTTGGTGCCTTTGGCGCTGGAGTTGAGTGTCGAATGTGAGGATGGCCTCATCATGGGCCTGTTTCACATTAGATTTGTTTTAGAATTTCGTGTTGTTTCATGTTTTTCTTTACCTTGTTATGTTGTAATGGTTAGTATGCTAACCTTCGTATTGTACTTCCTTTTGTTATAATAATAAAGTGAACCAATTTTCAAAAAATAATAATATGAGAGAGATATATATGTAGTATTGATTTTCAAAGTAATATGTATTTTTAATAAAATATAGTTAAAATTTGAAGAGTTAATCAATTAAATGATCGTTTGATGTGCTACAGGGTAGCTAATTTTGCTAATTTAGGGATGATTATGAACTTAAAATGTTAGATTATGGTAAGTAACCGGAATTTTTGGCTGTTTTGGACAATCGATAAATTCTGACACACATTAAGTTGAAACTTATAAAGGATGTTATATTCAAGATTTTGGACAGTGGATATACATTAAACTCATTTGTTACTTTGATTATAAAAGTATAAGTTTAAAAGTGCTAGTTTAAACTTGTGTACTGATTAGAAACTCTTTGTTTTATTGTAGAGAGGTAGGCGTAGAGGTAGGATTGAACGTATGGGTAAGCAGTTATCTGTTCTTTAGTACTTGGCCTAGTTCCAAGAGCCTTCTCCTTCCTCTAGGTCTTCTTCAGAAGATATACCGAGTAATGGTTCTTCTAACTCGTTTAGTCAAGGCAGCGCTGACGAGTACATTTCTGATGCCACGTCATCTTTTCGACCGATTATGGCTATCGATTCTGATTCTGGTTCCACACCTACTCCTGTTGATTCCGACCCTACATAGCCTGAGGACACAGGCGACTATGATGACTGGATACTAGACGATGAGGCAGCAATAGAGATCCAGCCTCCCCAGTGTTGGAGATTATACCTGATTTCATCCCAGAGCCAAACCCCGAGGAGCCAACATTACTTGATGTACACCTCCACGGATGGATGATCCTATGATAGACTTAGCGCCGAAGTTCGACGATGAGATCGAACCCGAGATAGAGCTCGAGGGAGAGCCAGAGGTAAGCGAGGGCAGCTAAGACGCTGACGACGAGGAAGAATTTGAGGAGAACAATCCTGATGCTTTTGACCAGGATTAGATCATGATACCTGGATTGGATGGGCGGGATGACCCCGATACAAATGATGAGACAGATCAGGAGCCCGAGGAGATCACGATCTATGGACACTCGGTAGATGATTCCGATGATTGGTAAATAGTCAGATATTATATAGTTTCATTTTGGGACATGCTGTATGTATACATAGATGTTAGCTTCATTTTGATGCAGTACAGGCACTTACTGTATACTTTGGAGCATGCTATTGTTTTGTAATGGCCACTCAATTACGTAGTACGTGCTTAGCTAGTCGGTATAGATGCATATACATCGCTTGTACCTTAAGTGGCACTATACACTAGGGTATAAGTGATGTCTATGATTTAGTTGATACTCTGGTTATGATATGTAGATGTTGATATATAATATGAAAATGACATCTTTAGTTATATATACTGTCTCAGTACTTTGTTCTTTGCTTACGTCTTCTTTCCTTTTTGAGGACGAAAATTTTTTAAGTAGGGGAGAATGTAACGACCTAGAATTTCTGATATTTTGAAAATTTGAGTTTTTAAGAATTTAAAATAACCGCGCACCTTTCTGGATACATACACTCATTTTTAAATATGATTTCAAAAAGTATAACGATCAGTTAAGTTATTTAAATCAGTTTTATCGACTTATCAGTTCAAACAATTTTCGTTAAAAATGAAAATTTGACACTATTCACCGATATAGTAAATTTTAAGTTTTTTTGTTAGTATACGACTTATAAAATGGTTAAAACAAGGTTGTTTGATTATTAAAATGATAATCAAAAGGAATATTTTGAAAATCCATAATTCAGTACTATTTTATAAGCTTAAAAATATATTTTTTGCAAATGAGATCGGAATTCTATGAAACTAATTTTATTGAATCTATAATGTTAAATTATGGTAAGATTCCAAATTTCAAATCAATTGGAGTTAGTATGTAAGCATGTGTAATATAAACGCAGGTCGAAAAAACCTAGTTAAAATCAAACAATAACCTATTGAAAGATTATTTTACAAACAGTTTCCGAATTTGACGAAACCAGGACCATTGGAATTGTATCTGAAAAATATGGTAGAATTTCAAATTTCGTAGCATTCAGATTTAGTATGTGGTTGTGCGAGTAGTAAACGCGTAGGTAAATTTCAAAGAAAATTGTTTTAAATGACTGAATTAGTTAGTTTTGAGCCAATAATTAACATTTAAAAATATAATAAAAATAAAAATAGTTGTCTAATGTTGTGTAAATGTTTATAAACACTAATTAACTTCCATGAACATTAGTATGTCATAACACGACGATTAGTAGTGTTAAAAGTGGATAAATAGGCTAAAACAAGGCATTAGCCTAAAGGTTGTGATTTTAATGAGTTGTCACCACCGTAGGCAACCGATTGTGTTTGTTTTGAGGTGTCACCCCATCTCCATGGATCACCGACATCTCACTAATCCTTGCTACTTCCATTTTCCTATAAAAGAAGGCATACACTCTCTCATTTTCTTCCTTTCTCCCCACCCTCTCCTTCCTACTTCCGTCCCTACTTCACCGCCGGCCTCCCCTTACACCAGCCCACCGCCGCCTCCTCCCTGTGGGTTCCCCTCCTCTTTAAAAGCTTCATCTTCCCTTTAAAAACCCCTACACCCCTTTTTAAACCCAAAAATCACCACCTCCTCGTCCAAAACAGCCCACACCGCACCCCTTAGGGCCACAAGCACCGCGCACAGCCCCACCAACCCCCGTGGGTCCCATTACCGAAAATCCGAGCTCCATTTTCCTTTAAACTATTTTCCATTAGCTCCTCGAACCAAAATTATGTCCCGTTATATACGTCGTTACTTTATAAACCCCACAACATCGAACCCTTGCCCGTTCCATTTCAAGAAAAAACCAGTAACGCCCGAGGGCCGACAATTTTTTTGGAAAATGCTAAGACGATTAAAATTCTTGCTTTTAAAAAGTTAGATGGAGTGGAAAACGATTGTGAGTAATTTATTGCTCGCGTTTGAATTTATATGTTTTATATGTGGTAGTTGATGTTGCATACAATTTTATGCAAGTGAATATATGTTATGTTGCATAAGATTGAAGTTTGGGTATAAATTGTTGAAGTTGGTTAGAAATTAATATGATATCATAAGTAATTTAGAAGTTGAAACCGTAAACAAATGGTTGGCTGAATTGATTGACAACTTGGTTGCAATGTTGCATGAAAGTTGGTTGGAAAATAAATATCTACAAGTTAGCATTCGTATTGTTAAGTGATTAAACAGTTAACAATGAGGTTTGGATAATTTACCATATCCAAACTTCATGTATATGTAGTGTTTGCGGTAGTCGAAAACATTTACTTGAATAAACAAGTGTATGTAATGGGTAGTAACTTTGATTTATATTGACGCAACCTTTGTTAATATAAACAGGAAATATGCACTCTATTTTGTATGTTGTATTGTCATGTATTTTGACATGGATTAGCTAGAAATATAATAGCTGAATGTTTATTAACGACAGTTAATAATTTGTTTGGAAAATAGTTTGGAACGGTGTTCGAGTGTTGACAAGTACGACAATTAGGCCGATGACGTCATATTATGGTGTTTGATGATGTATGTTAGACCAAAAAATGGTCCTAACACCCAAATTATCGTATTTAGAGCGTAGGATATGAAGAAATAACTGAAAAAATAAGAGAAAAGCAAGACAACAGGATTTTTATAGTGGTTCGGCGTTAGCAAGCCTACGTCCACTTCATATTTTCTCATTTCACTCATAGATTACAATTACAATGAATATTGTCTTTCAATCACTTGAACTCAATGAATAATTCTCTCCGAATCCATTGAATTTATTGAGGAAGATGGTGGTTATTCATGGAGAAGTGTTGGCCATGGCAGCCATGGAAGTTGAGATGCCAAAAGTCCCCTGAAAATGCCATCTGAAGGTGTATTTATAGCTGTAGGAAAGCTCCTGGGAGGACTGGGTCGTGGTAGGACACGTGGCAGGCGATCCATGAAAGTAGGAGCAGGAATAGCCTTAAGAATAGGTCAAAACAGTGCGCTTATCTGCAGGTTCGGTGGTCGGATCGTGGTAATGGGATTGGATCGTGGTCACGGTACGCACCACGGATGGATCGTGGTCGGAGGGAGCGAGCAGGGTGGTGACGAGTCGGATCGTGACGCGTGAGGGGCGATCCGAGGGGGGCGATCCGATCGAGGGCGAGCTGATGGGAGCGATCCGATGCGATGGCCTGAGTCTTCGATGCTAGATTACACCCATTCACAGAAACGAGCATAACTTTCAAATCGTAAGGCCGATTGAGCCAAACCAAAGCTCAAACTGAAGCTAATTCAAAGGGCTACAAGTGTATGAGGTGAATAGATCCAAATGAGGCCATTTAATAGGGGTTTTGGGCCAGTTTATACTGATGTTGTGATTTTGACCAAACTGCCTTGTGTCTTCTGACGATGCTTCCAATGCCAGATAGCGATGTTATCCAGAGATTCCATATGAGACAACATTTACCCAGAAGTGTGTCAACATGATCTTTGCTTTGGGTAGCCTGGTCACAAAGCAGGCTAACATTTTGCCCCCCAAAGTACATCTTATCGAAGATGAGATGTGCTTTGAATATGTTGGGCTAAATCTCTCTGGGACGTCGTTTATCCTTGAGAAGGCTTTATCCAATTGTTGCATTGCTTCCATTGGAGCTAATCAGGCTAAGTTCTATGAGAGGAGTATTCGAGACGATCGAGAAATTGTTTAAACCTTGTCAAATCAAAAGATCTAATTCATCCGTCAGAAGTCATGCTAAATTGTCGGCTCCCGAGCGTGATCCTACACGCATAGGTCGTCGCCAAACAACATCATCGCTTTATGCAAGCCAAGCGCGTGGTAGGGTTGGACTTTCTTTTACATATGAGTCAATAAATGAAGTAGCCACCCAAATCATGGGGCGATGTAAGAATCTTTGGGCTCTAAGCTAACAACTGGACTGTTGGGATAAAGCACATCAGAATCAACATATGAATTTGTCATTTGTACTCAAGTTCGAACTATCTTGATATCTTGATATTGTCATTTGTACTCAAGTTCGAACAATCTTGATATCTTGATATGATATTAATCCAGGATCTTAAAATTGCATTGAATCGTGACAGTAAGGAATTCAAAAGCCATGATCACTCAGGATCGTAGTCGAGAGAATCCACAATTGTTACGGATCATTTCTTAATCCAATATTCACATATTAAGTAGTCGGTAAGGGATGTTGTTAAAGTTATGTGGACCGGTGCCTATAGGATCGTCACCATCGCAAGGTAGTAGATAGGTTTGTCACACCTTCCATTCGGTGTAGTTTGAGTCTTTAAGTTCACATTCGATCCACAAGCTAGCTCGCTTGGTCGGCAAAGATGAGTAAGATTATACTCCAGAGGCATGACGTACATGTTTTGAATCCCATTTCATGCCAGGATTGTCTTCAAAGTTAGTCTATGAACCGACAGTTGTGCTCTCAGTGCCATTGGAGGACAAGCGAGGTCAGTACTTATGCCCCCAGTATCGATGGGGGTTGAGTTGAGTCAATAAGGCATTTAATCTTGAAGATTTTATACTTCCTATCATTGCATCTGATAAGAGTTACAGGTTCAGCAATCTTAGTCGACCCAGATCATTCTGTACTGTTTCTCAATTTAGCAAAAATCGGAATGGTATATGCAAGTGGTTGAACCACATTTGCTTTGATATTATCTCTTCTCTTTAGTCAGATAGTGAGGATTGCCTCATCGGGCATCAACGACTTCGGTTACTCTCAGCAGATCAGTTGCGGAGTCAGTAAGGTTGTTGAATGCGAGTGAATAATTGTCATTATGAAGTTAGTTGGGCCCCACCGTTTATGCTTCAGCATAGTCCGAAATGGTTATCACAGTCTTATTGAGTCTCTTTCTCATGCTCGGTTCAATTGTGCTTGACAAACAAGATCATGGGCTCGATAAGTGGTATAGATTCTCTTTGGAATTGCACATTCTTGTCATTGTTTTCCAGGGCTTCTCCTTTGTCCTTATCGTTTCAGGAATTAGAAGATACTCCATTCTTTAGTCTGGAAGGCATCTAGGTCATTCGTCTTGACGCTAACACCTTTTTGTCATGAAAGTCTATCCACTTCAGGGTTGAATTCATCAAAATCTCTGAGCAAGTCTTGTTATAGAGAAAATTTATAAGTCTGGGGGAATAGCAGGGGATCCTGACGTCCCACGTGTGAGGGCTGTAATTGTTGTTATCCATATCATCTCGAGAAGTGCCGCCTCCCGAGAGGCGCCGAATCAAATTAGCGAGCAGGTTGCCATCAAAAAATTGATGCACATTATCAAGACCCTGGCTGGTGCCCCCAGCATCGAATCTGAGATTACAAAGGGGGTCTTTGCTGATTTCTAGTTTCCATGTCGATATTGCCCCCGGGTCATGGTTCGAGTCATTCGACCTGACCGGGTTCCTGTTTTTCGAATTGTTGCGTTCTTCCTTAGAGCTGAGTATGAAATGTCGCTCGAGTATTCATTCGAGTTGGAGTTAAAACTGGTCGTGCATGATCTGATTTTGTCACAATTCTTGCATTCTCATCTAGGATGTTGCAGGTAGCTGTTCCATTGCCCGTGTTTCCATCGATGACGTAGGGAATCGAAACCGCATGTTGCGCGCCTGCTGGTGGTTTGTGTTCAACCCAAGCTGATGGTTGATATCTGACTGTGCCAAGTTCGTCACTACCTGAGCTTCAATTTTATCATTTCCAGCGAATTGATGATTGTTGCTCGGCCTTCCAGTTCATTCCTGAAATAGGTGAAAGTCGGCCTCGGGCTTCTTGATTCATGTGCCCCCTATCCACAGGGGTTTTTGTTGAGCAGCACACTTCGAATTCACGTCCTCTCTGGATTCATGTTCACTTCTCGCATCAAGAGCCGGAGTTGAGTGCAAAAATGAATTGTTGGTATTCAGCCCATGCTAAGCCCTAGTCTCCCATCCAAGCTCCGAGGACAGAAATCAAGCAGTAAAGGGTCAGATTGTAGTCGCCTGGAGTGCTCCCGTTTACTCTTTGCATCAAGGGAAAGGTCAGGGACGAAATGGTTGCATCATGTTCAATTATTGTGTGGGATATATCCAGCCTTATCTGAGCTTCCCATTCTGGAAGTAAGTTGGGATTAGCAGATGGACGTTCTCTTTGCATCTGCTTTCTGGTCTTCAAGGGGCCTGCATCATCCTTCTGGACGCGACCCTTTGTTTGTTTTCCATTAGCACGTTGCCATCACTGCGAGTGAGGCCCTCATGTTCTTGACTAGTTATCTTTTGTAAACCTGCGTTTAGCAATAAAAATTTTGTTCCTTTCGCATTGTCTTGTACCTGCGAATGGGCAAATAAGTCATGAAGTGTTATAAGTAGTCAACGCAATTATAAATGAAAATGCACTAAAGTAGTATGTGTGTATAGGTATACTCCCAATCAATCAATAACTTAGTGCCTGGCCAGGGCTTTGTTGAGGATTGATTAGGACCTTAACTGTTTTGCCCCCATGTTCGGACATGGAGGATCCGGGCTCGGAGTTCAGTCAGTCCCCCGACACTCTGGTGGGGTAGGAGCCCTTGTGGCACTAAGTCTCTAACGCCTTTATACTTTCTCTGGAGTTCGTCCTCAGCTTTCAATCTGCTCCCCAATCCTTCAGCGGGGTAGGAGTTCTAACTTGTTTCATGATATGCTCAACGATCCTTCAACGGAGCAGAAATTATGGGGGGTGCTGAGTCTCCAGCACCTTTCTCAGCGTTTAATCATAGATGCTTTTATACTCTCCTGGCGATCGCCAAGGTTAGAGTTTGAGCTCAGCAGTTCTATCGCTCCCCGATCCTTAAGAGGGGTAAGAGCTCTTTCTCAGCGCTCAATCGGAGACGCTTTTATACTCTCTCTGCGCTCTGGAGAGTTAGAGTTCGAGCTCAGCAGTTCTATCGCTCCCCGATCCTTCAGCGGGGTAAGAGCTCTTTCTCAGCGCTCAATCGGAGACGCTTTTATACTCTCTCTGCTCTGGAGAGTTAGAGTTCGAGCTCAGCAGTTTTATCGCTCCCCGATCCTTCAGCGGGGTAAGAGCTCTTTCTCAGCGCTCAATCGGAGACGCTTTTATACTCTCTCTCGACTCTGGAGAGTTAGAGTTGGGACTCAGCCGTTCCATCGCTCCCCGATCCTTCAGCGGGGTAAGAGTCCTTTCTCAGCGCCAAATCATGGACGCTTTTATATTCTCCTGGCGGTCGCCAAGGTTAGACTTTTGCTCAGGCGGCTCCGATCATGGTACACCGCCACGCCTTGTGGATGTCATCTTCGCGTCCTTTATACTCTCTCTCAGCTCTGGAGAGTTAGAGTCACGGATCAAGCGGTATGCAATCATGCACGCTCATCAAACTCGTCCTAGGTTTACATTTTAATCCAAGCTCCGAGGATTAAAACCAGTCGGACAAGCAGTTGGAGCATTTGCCAAGGCTTTGAGTTCCTCCGAACAGTCTACGAAAGGAATGGTTGGCACCAGACTTCGGGTACCTGCATTATTCACACCGCACGAATTAGTCACGTCAGTAACTCGGAAAGCATGTGAAAGAAAATTTTATGATTGAAAAGTAAGCAAATTAAGAGGCAGTGTTGCCTCCTTTATTTGAATTCATGTAATCTGGTGGCGTCGAGCCATGTAGGCGGTCACACCGCGTCCATCTAGAGTCGGACTATGACTTTGTGACTCAATGATTTATGTTCAATTGTCTTGTGGTCTGCCACGTGTGGGCCAAGGATTGGATGGTCATCCCGGATCCACCTTGAGCTATACAACATTCTTTAGACGAAGAGCGTGGCTTTGTAAATGAGCAGTACAGTCGAGCTTGTTATAGTATTGCTCTATGGCTCTATATGCGGGTGTTACAAGTTTGATCGGTAGCAAATCCTGGATACCTACACCATCCACATATTAATTCATCTGAGTTAATTACATCAATAACTCATAAATCATGCAAATATAAGAGTCATAGTTATAGAATAATCCTATTAAAGGAATGAGTATCATTCTGAGTGAAAAATGGCGTTGCATATTCATTGCAGGTCCATTTTACTTCACCCTATCTCTGCCAATAAAGGGCTGCCAAAGTCCTTTAGTTGATGAGGGGTATCTTTTCAGATTATCATGGGTGTGGAAGTCCCAAAAAATGAATAGACCTTGGTCGGGGTCTTGAGATGGCAAAGGCGGCTAGGTAGGTACTATAAGCGAGTGATGAGGTCGCATCTCCTTCAAATCGTCTTTTTGCCCCCGTTCTGAGGGTAAGGATGGAGTGTTAGGAAGTCATGACTGGATTGCTAATGGTAGCACATCTTTGCATTGGTGTTAGGTTGTAAATTAGCATGAGAACAATGGATTCATGCTTATAGATATTTTTGCACTTTCCATGCTAGGAAATAGGATATTACTGCTGGTGGGATAATCATATCACATAAATTTGCTGATATACCCTCGATCCCATATCGGGGACAAGGGTTGGTGCGCCGACAATCAACCAGCATTCATGCGTAAGCGTTCTAGATCTTCAACTCGCTAATTTTCAGGCAAGACTAAGTCAATTGGCCAGGTAAATTCTTGATGTATCAGCTCTGAATTAGATGATGTAATCTCGAGCAATTTATGCTCAAATCTGTAGTTGCCCCCAGCCTTAGGGGAGTGAGTCACTTGGCAGATAATCGATGAAAAGAGTGGAAGTATGAGTCTTCACTTTCTAATTTCAGAACGCCGTTCGCCAGAAGTTTCATTCATGTACATCTCCCATCTAATGGGTGGCTGACTGGTGATTTGGTCGAATCATTCAGGGCGGTGAATTCGGCAGTTGCACTCGTTGGTGTTTGTTTTGGGACAACCTTCCAAGAGAAATAGGCAATGTCGAATTGCATGTCATATCTCGAGGCATAAAGAACGATTGCACGCCTTTCACTTCACCTTGTTAGATGCATTCTGTGCTGTAGGAAGTTTATCATGGAGTTAACCATGACTCTCTTCCGGGTTTGGTTTCCAACGTTGGATCAACTTCCATTTTATCAATGGTTGCATTTCATAGTGTCTTGATGGGGATCATCTCTATCTTTTCTGGACTATCGGAACTTTCTTATTCGACCAGATGATACGACTTTAGATCTTCTGTGTATGAAATATGAGGTATGTTGTAACGTTTCAATCCATCTAATAACTCTTCTGCCCATTCTTGGTAAGCTGCGAGTTGTGGTTTCTCCGACTGGAATTCCTTTCGAGTCGTCCTTCGGGGGTTATCTGCAAAACTTCGGCGTTGGATTGCCGATCATTTCTTGCACCGTCGCATACATCTTATTTGCTTGACAGGAGCACACTTCAGGTTTATACTCAAGAAATGACTCATAATTTGGGATAAAATCCTGCAAATATTAGCACTGGTCCAAACAAACACATCCAGGCTCGCCTACAGAAAGCATATAAGTTCTCCCGTTCGGAAGAGGTCTAAAGGAGATCCGATGTGAAGACCTTAGTCAGGTCGGCGTCACCAGTCGGAACACGTGCAGTTGCGTTATTAGATGTCACCCTTCTTCATCCCGAATCACCATCCTCTCTAGAATCTATGTCTTCAGGCAGGTCGTTTGGCAATTCCTTTTGCGATGCTCCCATTATTCGCAACATTGACACCTCCTTCATACTCCATTTCATCGGGAGGGGAAGCGTCTTTGGGTTTCACGCAATCTCTGTTGCGTAGCATATTCCATCTTTCCCAATTAGTCGGCTTCTTCAATAACTTGGTCACCATAGACCAGTCTCCCTCCGTCTTTGGTAGGGATATTTAACGGTTAACACCAAGATGCTATGTAAGCTCTGAATTCCGCTAGACCTGGTTGGTAGAGACCACGATCAGATAAGCTTGAATGCAATAGCATGGCTTGCAAGGCTTCAAGTAATGTTCATACATTCTGTCATAACTGTTGTATGAAGTGGATAGCTAATGGTTGGTTCATATTTGTGTTGATCTCAAGTTCTCATCTCTCAACCGAGATCGTATGGTGGCTGGTGAGCAGTCAAATTGCTATCGCCCGGGCAAGGATCCATATGCCCGATCATGGCCCACGGTGGTTCAATTGGTACCTAACTCTGGGCACCAAAGTACATTGATCTACCCTTCATTCTATGGAAATCAGTCTTCCTGGATGCGGTTGACGACAAATAGGCATTGCAAATGTTAGCTAAGCTTTTCAAGGAGTGAACTGTGGGACATATATTTTTCACCATGCCATTTAAGCGAAGGGTAACTTTGTAGTGCTAGGATCCTTTCTTGCTATTGGATATCCCATCATTGAGAATCATGGCCATTGGGATCTTCTGAGTCACCTTTAGAGTAGTGTCTGGATCGTTCTATGTCAATGGCATCTGGGACTCCGCCTGTTGGACATGTTTAAGCAACGTAACTAGGTGATCACCACTCGTTCAGAAACATCATCGGTTGCATTGGTGAAATCTATACACCATCGGAGCTCTGGAAGAGGAGGTTGCCAGGAGATAATCTTTACCTCGTATATCATCATAGCCAGCATGCTGAATCTTTTCTATATCTCCTCACATTGAATAACATCAGTAAATAGGTGTTATGGCTCTAGGAAGAACTCCCGTCGTTGCCAATTTGCTGTCGATTTCCTCAGGCTATCTACTGAATCTTGGTTGTTAAGCGTTTGTGATAATTATACGCCAAAACGTATTACGAGCCGAAGGCGAGCCGTGCTCCGAGCCGAAGGCGAGGCCGTCAGCGGGTCCGGGCGCAGCGCCGGTGGGGGTCCGGAGCCTTTTCTGAAATGATCTGAAAATTACATTTTTTCCAAAAAAAATGTCACTTTTTTGGGTTGGATCGCGACCCTTGTTCGTCACCACTTTTCTGGGTCGTGGTTCGCTACTGTCGTCTGGTTCGTGGCTCGGATCGTCAATTAATCAACGTCTTCGGATTGGATCGCGGATCCTACACCAGGTCAGGTCGTGAAGGTCACTTTGGGCCCGGGTCGTGGAGGTCGTTCCGCGAACTACGAATCGGATCGTGATGGCTCTTCGGGCTCCGTTCGTGGAGGTCGTTACGCGAACCGCGAATCGGATCGTGATGGCTCTTCGGGCTCCGTTCGTGGAGGTCGTTCCGCGAACCGCGAATCGGATCGTGATGGCTCCTGCAATCCGCGAACCGCGAACCGAGAACCGGCCACCTGCTCTAACCTGCTCCTGTGCATTTTCTTTATAATCCTCATTCGGTTCTCAGTGAAAGCACCAAAATGTTAGACCAAAAAATGGTCCTAACACCCAAATTATCGTATTTAGAGCGTAGGATATGAAGAAATAACTGAAAAAATAAGAGAAAAGCAAGACAACAGGATTTTTATAGTGGTTCGGCGTTAGCAAGCCTACGTCCACTTCATATTTTCTCATTTCACTCATAGATTACAATTACAATGAATATTGTCTTTCAATCACTTGAATTCAATGAATAATTCTCTCCGAATCCATTGAATTTATTGAGGAAGATGGTGGTTATTCATGGAGAAGTGTTGGCCATGGCAGCCATGGAAGTTGAGATGCCAAAAGTCCCCTGAAAATGCCATCTGAAGGTGTATTTATAGCTGTAGGAAAGCTCCTGGGAGGACTGGGTCATGGTAGGACACGTGGCAGGCGATCCATGAAAGTAGGAGCAGGAATAGCCTTAAGAATAGGTCAAAACAGTGCGCTTATCTGCAGGTTCGGTGGTCGGATCGTGGTAATGGGATTGGATCGTGGTCACGGTACGCACCACGGATGGGTCGTGGTCGGAGGGAGCGAGCAGGGTGGTGACGAGTCGGATCGTGACGCGTGAGGGGCGATCCGAGGGGGGCGATCCGATCGAGGGCGAGCTGATGGGAGTGATCCGATGCGATGGCCTGAGTCTTCGATGCTAGATTACACCCATTCACAGAAACGAGCATAACTTTCAAATCGTAAGGCCGATTGAGCCAAACCAAAGCTCAAACTGAAGCTAATTCAAAGGGCTACAAGTGTATGAGGTGAATAGATCCAAATGAGGCCATTTAATAGGGGTTTCGGGCCAGTTTATACTGATGTTGTGATTTTGACCAAACTGTCTTGTGTCTTCTGACGATGCTTCCAATGCCAGATAGCGATGTTATCCAGAGATTCCATATGAGACAACATTTACCCAGAAGTGTGTCAACATGATCTTTGCTTTGGGTAGCCTGGTCACAAAGCAGGCTAACAATGTATAAATGTTAATTGGACATTATTGACATTATGAATCAATATATATTAAATTATATGGAAATTCATTGAGTTTTATTCCAATTTGGGAATTTAATAAATATTTTAATAATAAAATATTAGGTGAAAAATAAAAGTTTGAATTTGATGTATGATTTTTGATGGACCCAAAATTTATGTCATTACGATGAATATTCGTAAAGAGAAGAAATCGATTTGAAATAATTTTCATATAGTTAAGGCATGTTCAAATTTTTATTTTTAAATGAATAGTAACAGGAAAAAGTGAAGTTCGGTTAAGGTACCTAGAAAACATTTTAACAAGATTTCGTTTTCAAAATTTCCTTATTTATTTTAATAATGGGCGTCAGAAAAATTTGAACGCAAACACATAAGTTTTGAAAAATAATATTATGTTAGTAATATAATAATATTATAATAGCCATTTAATGGAATATTTGAATTTTGAATTGAAAATGGAAAATGTGGTTTCCGAAATTTTATATATAGTTATTACATAATCACTAAACTATTTTAGAAGTAGTTCGATTTAATTTTAATATATAATTGAAGTTTGGTTTGAATAGAACTCGTCGTGCAGTGGTAGTTCGCGAATTTTGACCTGTAACTTTAAACTGATGTACCAGGAGATCCGACCTTCGGATTCTTTCGAAATGAAAATCGTTCGGTTCAAAATGAAGAGAGATTTCAAATAATGTGTGGAGTTTTAAAATCCAATGTTTAGAATTTGAGATAAGTTCAAATCAATTTTGAATAAAAACAGCGTTAGTGTCATTAGTGACCTGAAAACGGTTTTTAACGATACGAGCAATTTTTAAATTATTAAATATATGGAAAAATTATGATAAATCATAGTAAATGATTTCAAAGTGATTTGGAAAAGAAATATGAAGTTTTGAACTATATTTCAACTATTTTGTGTTTTCAGCCTAATCGGCTGAAAATGGTAAAATAACGTTTTGAGAATTTAAGTTAAATAAACTTAAATTATTTGGTTTTTTTAATATGACCAAGTTTTGAAAGAAGTGTTTGGATAAATCTTTTGGTTTAGATAAGATTTCCAATTTAAATAAAAATTGGAATTGGATAGAAATGATCTTCGGGTATTTAGTATTGATTACCGTTGTGTAAACATTTACTATTTCGAGGAATTTGATAGATGTTAACATCGTTATTCCACTTATAGTATTCGTTGATTTCGAGAATTAACGTTGAATATAAGTTGAAATAATTTTGTTCGAATTCTTATATTTAATATCAATTAATTTGGGGTTTGTCGTGAACGATATCTTCAATAACATGGTTCTTTAACCCAGTTAAAAGAGAAGTAGATTTCTCAAGTTTAGCGGAAAATAAATCTTTATTTAGTTTGATTACAAAAATTTGAAGGAAATAGTTTTCCCAAACTAGCGATAATGGGAACAAGATTAAGAATTTCTCAATGAAAGATAAGCGTGTTTTTCGCGTAAGCGATAAGATTAAGAAATCGTAAACACGATTTTGGCGAAAGATTGATGAAGGAAAGATTTAAACGAAAAATTTAAAGTATGAACATATTTGATAAGATTTATGGGAATAATTCCCAAATGTAAAGAACGATTTGAGTAAAAGAATATTCTCAAAATGGAATAAGACTCAGGACATATTGTATATCAAAATTGATTTTAAAGATGGATAGTTATTCGGAATGACCGGGTTGGATCCATTGTGAATAACTAGACGGCGTTGACTGTGATGGAAGACCGGAGTACCCCACATCATAAGCATTGCTCGTTGATGCCTCGGGTTGATCCCCTATTATGCGGTTATATTGTGATCGAAATCCAACCGTGCATGGAGCAATTTGGGTTGCAAGGGCTTTCACACCCAGGTGGGGTCATCGAATAAAGCGCCTTCGGTTTCATTCAAAACCAAGAACGAACTTGTAAATGGATGTTTGTTTGACGTCAACATAACCGATTGGTTTCTATTGATGTTATCTGAGTTGATGGTGAAGAATTTATTCGTTTTCCTTAACACCCTCCTCTGAGACTTATGTAGTTAGAGGGTTATATATTAATAGACACCATTTATATGTCATGAATTGACAATGTGGCATTCTAAGTGCTGAGTCGATCAAAATTTTTGTTGAAAATAATTGCTTTGTGGATGATGATCAAAGCTTGGTTGATATAGCACAGCTTTCTGTTGAAACATGGCCTTAGAACCTCACTACCCATGACTGGCCAAAAACAGGATGATGGACAATAGAGATATAGACTAACATTTCCTTCTAGATGAAAAGTGTTTTCATGGTATAGAGCCGAGGAAAGTTTACTTAAGTGGATGTTGGAGGCGCCTTAGATGATAGTCGGTTATAACTGGGGAACGTTATGTTCTGGAAGGATTCCAATCATCTCGTTAGTGTTGACAGACTCTGCCACTCCGAAGGATCACATGCGTGTGAGTCTTGGGACATATTTCTAGGTGTTCCAAACAGTTAACGAAGATCTTTTTCCTTGGTCATTGTTGGAATCCAACTTCCAACACAATCTTACGATTTCCATCTATGAACTAGTAACCAACATAATGGGATGGGACATTATGCAAGCTAAGATACATTTATTTTCGAAGTGATTTCCACAACTAGACATTAATAATAATATCAGACTATTTGTATTAAAGAATATTAAGCATGTTTGGCTATTATAAGGTAAAACTCTATCCTCGGGTATGCGTTGCATTGTGTGATGGGACTTGAGTCTTATAATAGCTTAATTTTTCAAAAAGCACGAATTTTGGAACCTTTGAATCTTGGTTGATAATTGTATGATATGGGTTATGGTTTGGTATCTATTTTTTAAATTGGTTAATCCAAGCCTAACCCGAGTGTTTGACGCTTGGGTCAGATCCGAGTGTGTATTTCAGGTTTAAACAGGTTGATGAGGAGTTTCATTGGATTTCAAAAAGCTGGAGTTCTTCATCAGATGGCAAGAGATATCATACTATCTATACTTGGATGTATACAGATTGATGATGTAAGAATGTGTTTAACTCACTGATAAACATTTGTCTATTGTAAAACTTTCCTCTGTAAAGTTATATATTGAATATTATATTTTGTCTCTGTTCCGCTATGTTTTTCTCTGATAAAAATACGATGAATCGAGTTTGCATATTTGATTTTACGGTACACGAACACCGTGAACGTGTTAAGTATGGACTATCGAAGTTAGGAAATTTGGTTTATCGTAGGACCTCCTGATGAATCTTACTTTTTGAAGTGGACTTGTGTGATTTATAGTCGGTTCAGAAGGCGAGCGGATTCGGGTAGTCTCAAAGAGAGAAGGAGAAACAAACTAGGTCAGACATACGTATGGTGGGTTCTAGTAATTTCTGGCATAAGAATAAAGTTAAGGAATCATTAGGTAGATGAATAGTTCTAAGGACATAAAGCATAAAGGTATAAAAGCAGTAAACAAAGTTAAGAACGAATAAAGATTGGCTTCTCATTCATATCCATGATTTGCTGCTCTATCATAATTAGGCTTTACCTAATTTCTACCCGTCGATCGGCCCATATAACCACAATGTGATAACCTATGCCAGCTATGGAATTCAGGGTTATCAATCCCGAACCCATCAACTAAAAGGACACAACCGTTAATCACAAGTGTTACAGCAGCTTATTTTCTCCATTCGGCATAATGCAGGCTTATTATCCCGCCGGAGCTTGCCCTTATCCACCTCATTTGGCCCTCTTACTATCCAGCATAATAAAGCGTGTCCTCGCGTCTATCTAGTGTGAGACCTCCATAGATGATATTAGGGATACTGCCTGATACGGGTCCCCAACCAAATATGCAATTGACACAAGCTACCCCCTAGACATGGTCCCTATTTATTTTTCTATTATGCCACTTGTTTCCCAAATCAGCCTCGTGCTGCCAGAACGGACCTAAACCGCAATCTTATCATTTTATTAGGCCTCTTATTTTCCTTAATCATCCCCACACTGCCGGAACGGACCTTCGAGCCACTTATTTTCCCCAATCATCCCCACGCTACCAGGACGGACTCCCATTACAATTTCATTATTTTATTAGACCTCTTATTTTCCCTAATCAGCCCCATACTACGGGAATGGACGTACGTGCCACTTATTTTACCCAATCAACCCCACACTGCCAGAACAGACTCCACTACATTAGCTTATCAATTTTATCTTCAGTTTAACTTAACATAATTTATGTTTATTAATAAGCCCAACATTACCTCATGTTATAGTCCAAGGTCGTATTAAACATTCCTAATGATGTTTATCTTTTTATACTCCCCAACCCCACATTATTTAACATCCAACTAAGTTAATCCTATTCTAATTTACATGTTTGCACATTCTCCAACTATATTTCAACCTTTATCCCCAATTTATGGTCCAATATTGATTATAATATCTAATCAGTTCTAACATGCCCAATTATATATTTTTATTCAATTTCGACATTATTCCAATTTTAACTCAAATCAACGATAAAGTCCTAGGCTCTTTTTAGGCTTAGGCTCAATGCTAAAAGAAAAAGGGAAATGGTCTAGGCTACTCGCAAGGCCTGGACTAAAAAATATACAAAACAAATAAAATAGGGCATATCACAAACTATAAATAAAACCACAATAGAGAAGGGGATATGAGAAGGAGAATTACTTATAAACAGTAAATAACTGGAAAGAAATAGGCATAGACAATAAATAAATTATAGTAATCTTTATAGAAATACTAAACATATAAATATTGTAAATAACTATAAACATTAAACTTGCAAAATTAAATATATTTAACTGTCTAACTTTTCCTAAATAAATTACTAATCTTTAAATCACATGAAAACTCATAGTTCAAAAAAAAAGCGCCATGTTGGCCTTTTATTCGAAATTGAACCAATAAAACCTTGGCACATCAGAAAATAACGTTCGAAATAAAATAAATGTTTGCTGCGATACGTGCGCTCCAAAGCACGCACCTACAGGCACCTTGGGTCGACACAGGGTCAACCCAGGCACCTATTGGTCGACACTAGGTTGACCCAAGTAGGTATGTGTCGTCCTACTTGGCCTGTTACTTAATATATTATTATATTTTTATTTTATGATTTTAGTTTATCTTCTTTAATTGATAACTTACTCATTTTAACTCATTTTCAGCAAACTAAGTGTCTATTTTAATCAGAAAATTACAATGGTCCCAATGTTGCTAGTATCGTTGTCCAATTCTGAAGTTTATTTTGATTAATATTTAATTTATTACCCTTTTCTATTTAATTATTTTTTATTGAGATTCGTGGTGTTACATTCTCCCCTCCTTAAAGAATTTCTTCCCCGAAATCTCCAAGGCTAGAAGAATGATATAAATATTTTCAACCATTATCTACACTCATATGCTCAACCAGTAACCACTGGCATCTACTGTCCTTAGTTCTTCTAATGCTTTTCATGAATATATGAAAAATGTGTAGTGTATATGTCCCTAAACTAATGCAAAAAATAGGCGATCCACTGATTCAGTTGACCTCCTAAATGCAATTTCATGTTCATACCATGCATCTAATATTTATGCAAAGGAATCCTAATAATACATGTAATTCTATGTATGTGCAACAAGTATTCACCAAAACGCAACATCCAAGTGATAATTCAACCATTTTTCATCCATATTTAAAATAAATTAAAAATTCATACATCCATATGCAATTATGTAAGTATCCTAGTTTGTTGATTGCTAACTAGTGCCTAGTGTGTGTGCATGCATCCACTACATCCACTAGCAAACACCTGCGTCCACGTGAATCCATTCAACCATAACATGTTCGCTAAAGAGCATACTATCAAAGAGAAATGGGAAAGAAACACGACTCCTATCCTATGGTTCTCAAGTTGCGTCATTGCCATCCTCCCCCCATTGAATCTTAACAAGCTTGATCTCTTTATTCCACAATTTCTTCACCTTAGATCCTAGTATCCATGTGGGAACTCGTCTGACCGATGCCTCCCTCTCTTCATCGACCTCCTCTAGGGTACTCGGCTCCACCACTACTACAGAATCATGTAAGCACTTTCGCAAGTGTGAAATATTGAATACATCATGAACTGCTGCCAATCTCTCTGGTAGTCTAACCCTGTAGGCCATCTGATATATCATCTCTGCTATGAGGAATGGCCTACGGACCTCGGCGCCAACTTCCCCCCTGAGTCGAACCAAACACTCCTCAAAGAGGGACACCTTAATAAAAAACCAAGTCTCATACCTCGAACTCTAGGTCTGTCCTCTGTTGATCTACATACGACTTCTGTTTGTCGTGAGATACCTTCATCCACTTCTGAATCAAAGATATCTTATTTGAGGTCTCCATAACCATCTCAGGTCCAAGTA
Organism: Allium sativum; assembly: GCA_030737875.1. Classification (NCBI taxonomy): domain Eukaryota; kingdom Viridiplantae; phylum Streptophyta; class Magnoliopsida; order Asparagales; family Amaryllidaceae; genus Allium; species Allium sativum. The sequence continues at coordinate 55,531,453 of CM060910.1, forward strand.
GAAGTCTATCCATGGACTTGCACCAATAAGTAGGTGATTTGCAGGGTAGCCCATACAATGCCTCAAAGGGAGCCATACCTATGCTCGTATGGTAGCTGTTATTATATGTGAACTCTTCCAACGGAAGATGCTCCACCCAAGTCCCTCTGAAGTCCAAGATACATAGCCGTAATAAATCCTCAAGAATCCTATTAACCCTCTCTATTTGTCCATCTGTCTGAGGGTGATAGGAAGTGTGAAGTCATAGTTGTGTCCCCAATGCCTCCCGTGGTCTCCTTTAAAACTCGTTGGTAAAGATGAGGTCTGTATCACTAACAATACTAAAGGGTACTCCATGGAGTCGGACGATCTCTCTAAGATACACTGATGTCAACCGAGATGACGTCTGCTTACTCTTAACCGGGATGAAATGAGCACTCTTAGTCAACCCATTGACTATAACCCAAATACTAGTGTTTCCCTTCCTCGATCTGGGAAACCCATCAAGATGCTTTTCCACTTCCACTGTTGCACATCTAGAGGCTGAAGCAATCCACCAAGCTTCCTTTGCTCAGCCTTCACTCTCTGACAAGTCATACATCTAGCCATATGCTCTGTCACGTCCTTCTTCACCCCTATCCAGTGAAAACCCTCGTCATGTCTATATATGTCTTATCATCTCCCGAATTGATGGTCATCCGAGATTGATGGGCCTCCTCTAAAATCGATCTCAACAAATAATCAAATCGAGGAACACATAATCTACCATCATGATGTAGCCACCCTCTCTCGTCCACATAATACCTAGCAAGGTGACTGGTGGTCTCTTTTCTACTAAGTCGGTCCATGATATCCACTAACTGTTGATCCTTGCACTAACTGTATCCAAAGAGCTCTAAGAGAGTAGATCGCACCTTCAAGGATGACAATAATCCTGGTGCATAATCCATAGACGGTCTAAAATTGAATGACGAGATAAAATCCAAATTCCGCCACTCTACGAACAATGGACTCAAAGTCATCCTCTTCTTACTCAATGCATCCGCCACTACATTACCCTTCCCCGGGGTATATGATATCTCAAAGTCATATGGTGCAAGAAACTTCATCCAGCGCTGTTGTCATAGATTAAGATCCTTTTGTGAAAACTAGTACTTGAGAGACTTGGAGTCAGTGTATAGCTCAAATCTCTCACTAATAAATAATTTCTCTAAGACTTGAGCGCAAACACTATCGCTGCTAGCTCCAAATCATGGGTAGGGTAATTCCTCTCATGTACCCTAAGTTGTCTACTCTTGTAGCAGGCAAACCTACCCTCCTGCATAAGAAACGCACCTAAACCATGCCGCAAACATCTGTATATACAGTGAACATCCATGCAATCCACATCCCAAACAAATACTAGGGTTTTCTTCGTAAGGTGGGTAAGCGGAGCGGAGATTCGTGCAAAATTCTTAATGAACTTCTGATAATATCATACCAAACCTAGAAAACTCCTCACCTCTGTCACACTCTTGGGGGCTTTCCAATCCTGTACTACGTCAACTTTAGTGGGATTCACCGCTATACCATCTCTAGGGACAACATACCCGAGAACCTCACTCCTTCCGCCAAAAGTGTCACTTAGAGAACTTCGCCTTCAGCTGATGTGCACAAACAGTGCAAAGGATCTCCACTAAGTGCAAGGCATGCTTGTCCTTCCTCCACGAGAACACCAAGATATCATCAACAAACAATACCACGAACTTATAGAGGAACTCCCTAAATACTGGCTCATCAAATTATCAAAATATATTGCTGCATTGGTTAGCCCAAAAGGCGTAACCAGCCACTCAAAGAATCTATCTGAAGTCCTAATGGCAGTCTTATCTACGCTATCATCTGCCATCCTAAACTGATGAAAACCTATAGATAAATCCAACTTTGAGAAAACTGAAGCGCCTTCAAACTAATCGAACAAATCATCTATCCGAGGGAGTGAGTGTCTATTCTTCTTTGTAAGTTTGTTCAATTCTATGTGCTCCGCATATAGACGAAGAGATCTGTTTTCCTTAGTCACGAAGACGACTAGTGTTCCCCACTCGGAAATACTCCATCTCATAAACTCTTTCTTGAACAACTCACCCACTTGCTTACTAAGCTTCCTCCTTCCGCTTGGAGTCATGTGACACACTGGGAATGCAACATGCTTAGCATTCTCTATAAAGTATATCCGAAAATCAATCTCACGCCTAAGAGGTAGACCTCTCACCCCCTCGAATACGCTCGGAAAGTCTTTAACAATAGGCACCAAACTGAGATCGTCGAAATAAGCATACAGGGAATCCAAAAAACTGAGCATGACTGACCCCCATGGTTTGCAAGAAATCTCGAGAGTCCTACCGTGGCACGTCAAAAGCTTTACTACTATCCTCTCGCAGTCAAAACCTGAAGCCCAAATCATTCACCTCTAAATCAATTGGTCTCACTCCTTCTCAAAATCATGGCCACCGCTCTTTTCTTTTTATCGTCACCATCCCCCATCAGTGGCCACCATTGTACGCCGCCTTTGAAATAGATGAGTCGCGTCACCTCCTTTTTGCTTCATCACGCTCGAGCCTTCGAATCACCATCATTCAACATAGCCTGAAGCCAAGAAGTCACCTTAGCTAAAAATCGCCACCAGACTCGAGGCCCGCATCGAAGCCATCGCCTTTCCCTTCAAGGTGAGTGTTGATTCACTCACGATTGTCTTGTTCTCAAGTAGATTAATTTCAGTTAAACTAGAAATTATTGTAGTTGGTGGCCTTAATGGTCTGATTTTTACTGCTAGTTGCTTGCTTAGTGCATGTTGCCTAGTTCCAGTTTTCTTTCTGCTTGCCCGTTGAAACCTGGGCATACACTTGCCTATTCAAATGATTTGCCTTGCTAAAATTTGTAACATGCATATGGGAACATTTGATTTGGTATTTTCATGTGCCCTGTATAATATATTTGGGGTTTTCTTTTGCATTTTAACCTTAAAACTGGATACATGATGGTTTTTAAATGGTTTGCATGCAACAGGATTTTTTGCAAATATCTGAATCGTGCCATTGTTTTTTTCAAAATCGGATTCTAATTACCCCACTGTATTTTGGTGCTTTAAAATGATTCAAGTAAAACCTTTTGTTCAGTGATGGCCAAATCAAGTCAGGATTAATCATTATCAATAATAGTGGAGTTTTAAACCCTGTCTTCCTGGCAGCCTATTTCTTGCCTGCTTTTAATCTCCTTGGCATGAATTTAAACAAAAGATTTCTGACTGTCATTGTTTATTTAACTGGTTTGCATGCTTATCTATATGTATTTTTAGATATTTCCCTGTTCACATTGACACTAAAGTAAGTATGATATCAAGCCATAGACTACCTTACATGAATTTGAAATGAGAAGTATACTATTTGCAAACTGGAAATCATGAAACCTGGTTATACCTATGTTGCCTATGCATTGAACATTGCTTTTCCTTATTGTCAGTGCCTTTGTCTTAACTATATGTTGTATAGCCCTTGCTATTGTGCTTTGAAATGGTTGGTCATTGTATATACAAGCATATACATATGATTGTGCAATTGCAGTCACACTATCCTTGAATGCTTGAATAACCAAATCCCTGATTAGATTCAAAATGACCACATTTTTGTATTTTTGCATCACATGGATGAGTACATATATTGATTCATCTGAATAAGTTATTACTCAGTACCAGACCTTTCTTTCAACTCCTTTGCATATGGGCTTCTATTTCGAGTTACCCTATTATCTCTAAATGCGTTATTTCAGATACCAGTGTGTTTTAAAGAACACTGTATTGTCACGTTGGATAGTAATGTGCATACCCCAGTTTTGTTCTAAATGTGGTATTTTTCCTATTATCTCTAAATAGTTCATATTGCCACGTTGAATAAGTAATGTGCATATTCCCATATTTGTTTTAGACTGCTGTATGAATCAGTGGACCTTGTACACATTGTCTTGTATGGTTGCTGCTCTGTTTCATCACTTAAAACAACCAACTGGTACTCTTGATCACCCTATCTTATGCGCATATATGCCAACAAATGTATATACATAAATATCCATTTGTATATATAGTTGTTGGTATAGTGATACTCTGCTTATTTTGGCGATGCTCTTACATACTAGTACTTATTATTATTTGTATATGCTTACAAATGGAAAGCCCAGAAGAACATATCTTTATATTGTTACACCCCTTGCACAGACAACCCATTTGCCCTACATTCAGTTGTATCTCACTTGAAATGGGTATAACTTGCTATGTATTTCGATCATATGCACCTTCACATTTATGCATGTATATGAAGTCTTCATGACTGCATTGCCTTGAGTTGGGTCATGATCACCAGTTTGGTGCCACATTGTTGCTGGCCACACGCATGCTTCCCTGTTCCATTGTAGATTTGCGTACACTCGTTGAACATCATTACCCTTGTTATTTTTTGTTTATGAAATGTTGGGGCAGTGCACACGTGTACCTGTACATGTGTGTATGTGCAGGCTTCCATGATCATTTGTCCCTGAAATAAAAACTGATATGCACAGATATTATGCTCGATACTCAGATATTTACATACCCCGTTGTACACATGTATGTGCATACCACTTTATGTGTATATATATGTCATCGGCATACGTATATATGTTTTTAGTATGTATATGTGGTGGTCGATGTGCACATGTATATATATACCACTGTATGTGTATATATATGTCATCAACATACGTATATATATAAATCCATATGCTATCCTAAATTGTTTCGTTCAAAGTGGGAAATTTAATAATTTGTAGGATTAACTATTATATTTCAGTTTATATTGAAATTGATTTACTTGAACCAATGATTAATCCCGACTTGAGTGTTTTATGTTTTTACATGGAACACTCGAGGCAGACCCGAGTGTTACAGATTCAAAATTACAACTTAGGATTTGAAGACTGGCGAAGTTGGGGATTCTAAAGATGGCGCACTCTAAAAATTTAATACAGTAAATATTTTTATATTCAAATTGTACTTTTTATTTCGATGTATAGAGAAATCTTATAGCAAAATTTTTGATTAATATATGAAAGTTATTTTCGCTATTCAATACTGTTTTATTTATTATTCTGTGTTTTCTTTGTTGATTCTATTTTAAAATCTGTAAGATAAATGATGATCTGTCATTTTGAACGTTTTAAGTTGGTTTAATTATCAATTTTGAATAAAAAGGCGGGACGTTAGATGATTGCTACTACCAGTCTGAACCTCCTTAACGGCATGAACTTGTGCTCCGGATGGACTTGCTTGCTGTCCCTGCCTCTAAGGGCACTGCTTGCTATAATGTCCCATTTGTCTGCATTAAAAGCAAGCTCTCTTCTTAGTTGTAATGCCCTGAAAATTCTCGCATTTTAGATCGATTATAAGCCGCACAAGTCTGATCCAAAATGGAAGAACCCCTTGAGGCATTAACATTGGACATACAACACATCAGACAGCAACAAAAGAAGTTTTCATTAACATATATTAATGTTACATCATAGTATAGAATATATCAATGTACAAATAATTGAATTACAGCAGAAAAATATCAAAGTAATAAATTACAATATAGTAGAAACATAAAAAAACATTCTGTGAAAGAATACGAAGTAATCCAGAGTATGGATTCAGCCATAATCCAGGATCCTGCTTTAAATATGTCTACAAAACCGAAACTACTAGCTGCCGAGTGGAAAATATGGGCACCCATAGTTTAGGTGGGAAACAATAAACTCCAGGTCAGTCATGGGACTAGTATGAGAACCAAAACAATTATTTGCTTTATTTTATAGTTGGGTAAATCACGGGACCATGCCGTATAACACAGAATGGGTTTTCTCCACATAAATACCAGTCATAAAAACTCACAATGCTTTTTGAGAAATGGAGCTATTATAAGACTCAAGTTCCATCACACAATGCAAGCACAAACCGGAGGATAAAGTTTTATCTTATAATAGCGAAACATGCTTGATATGCAAAATTTCTCTATTATTATTACTGGTGCATAGTGCGGAAATCAATTTTGAAAATAAATGTATCAATCTTAGGCGGCATAATACCCCATCTTATTATGTCGCCATATAGGTTTACAGCTGAAACCGCAAGGCTCGTATTGGAAATTGGATTTCCATCAGTGACCAAGGCAAAGGATCTTCCTTATCCGATTCGGAAACATGTCTAGAAAGATGTCCAGGACTCACACGCATGTGCACCTAGATCGGCTGAGCCGGCCAACACTGTGCATGGCTTGTTGGAATCTTACATGAACACAACGTTCCCCCCGATCGTATTTGACCGTCGTCCTGGTCATATTTGACCATCATCCAGGGCGCCTCAATCCATCATCCACATAAGTAAATTTCCTGGGCTCTATACCATGGCATCACTTTTAGTTAGAAGTAAACGTTAGTCCTCTCTTTTGTCATTCACCATGTTTTAGGCCATTCCGGGATCGTGAGGCTTGTCAAAGTCACGTTTCAACACAAAGCTACGCTATATCAGCATGATTTGATCATCATCCACAAAGCTCTGCTTTTCAACAAAAGCTTTGATTTATCAGCAACTTTTCATGCCACATCGTCAATTCACGCACATGATCGGTTTCTATTAATAATATAACCTTTGAGTTAATATGTCTCAAAGAAGAGTGTTAAGCTAAGAGAATAAATTCTCTGCCATCACAGATATATCATCAATAACAACTAATCGGTTATGTTATGAAATACAACATCAGACACACATCCATTTATAAGTTCATTCTGGGTCTGAACGAAACCGAAGGCACCTTATTCCTCGTCCCCTAAGGGAGAGAGGCCCTTGCATATCCGATCAATATCTAAGTATGTCTGGATGATCACCACTTTAACCTTATAAGGGGAGCTACCCAAGGCATTAGCAATAATCCAAACAATATGAAGATCTCTGGTCTTCAACCACCGTTTTCAATATCTTCGACAATTGTCGTATTAGCTATCCAGAATGGGTTAAAACCCGGTCTTTCCGAATAACTATCGTATCATTAAAATCAAATGATATATAATCATATTATAAGTCTCATTCCAATTCAGAATATTCCTTTATTCAAATATCCATTACATTGGGAATAACTCCCAGAAATCTTATTAATGATTTAAATAATCTCATTTCACTTAACTAAAATTAAGGTTTATAAGACTTACCAGGATTATCGAGCCTTACAAAAAGGAAATCTCTCATATCATTATCTCCTTCCCATCATATTCTTCCCATGGAGGAAAACTGGTGGTACTCCATATCTATCACCCCTCATGTTTTGGTAAGATTAATTGCCTTTTACCATTTCAAATCTAATTAAAGATTGATTAAAACTCTAGCTTAGTTTTAATCTCCATTTTATTCAATCAAATCTTTATTGAAAGATTTACTAAAACTCAAATTTAAGAAATCATCTTTTCTTTAACTGGGTTAAAGAACAAATGTTATTTAAAACATTGTTCACGATAAACCCAAAATCAAACTTCCATTAGAAATGAAATTTTCATGGAAATCATACCAGTTCACAATTGATATAAATTTCTGTATCAGAATAATACAATAAGCGGAATAATGGCAAAGCCCTTTAAATTCCTTAAATAGTAAAGGACTTCCTCCATGGAGGTTCATCTCGATTATTACTAAATCGATTTCCATTCAAGTCCAGTTTAATTCAATAATTGGAAACACAACTTTAGGAAAATTCCATTAAATTTTAATTAAAAGATTTGTAAATTCCAAATCATATTTTCACTTTTAACTAGGTTAAAGAATTATGTTATTAAAGACACCATTCACGACAAACCCAAACTCAATTGAGATCAAATATAAGATTTAAGCAGAATTTATATCAACTTATATTCAATATCAATTCTCGTAATCAACGAATACTATAAGTGGAATAACGATGTAAAACATCTTCCAAATTCCTTAGTATAGTAAACGTCTACACAACGGTAATCAATATTGAATATCTGAAGATCATTTCCATTCAAATCCAATAAACTTTAAGTTTGAAAATTTTAGTTTAATCATAAACTGAATTCAGAAACAATGATTTACTATGTTAATTAAACCAGGACAAAATCCCAAAAACTCAAGTCTAGTTAAAAAGTTCATAATTCTTGCTCGAATCATTTTAAAATCATTAATTTTGATTTATCATAATTTTTCCATATTTTTAATAATTTTTATAAGGCCGTTTCCATTTCAGTCGGTTTCCAATTCCAGTCGTCGAACTGCATTTGTAGCGACCTTTTCAAAAATAGATTTGAACTTATCTTAAAATCTAACCATTGGATTTTAAAACTTTTTATTTCATTTGAAAACTCTTTCAATTTTGAACCCAACGCTTTTCATTTTGGGAAAATCCGACATTCGGATCTCTCGGTACGTCAGTTTGAAGTTAATGGTCGAAATTCTCAAACGGTCACTACGCAACTCATCCTAATCAAACTATTTTATTATTTATAATAAAATTCATCGATTCATTCCAAACATATTTTATATAACGTTTTGAAACTCGTTTAAAAATGATTTCAATCTCAAATTCAATTAAATCAAAATTGAATGTTCTATATTATTAAAATATTAAAATAATAATATTTTTCAAAATATCAAATTTTGAAATCCAAATTTTCTTGACATAATTATAAAAATAAATAAGATCAATGGAAAAATCCGTCTAAGTTAAAAACGTCGTTTATATACCTAACTCGAATTCACATTTTGAATTTACTATTCATTTTAAAATAAATATGAAAACATGCCTTTATTAATCGAAAATTAATTCAAATCAAATTCTTACTTTTATGAAAGTTATTTATAATCAGTTAAACTATCTTTCCAAAATAATTTGAATTTAAAATTCAAACTTTTGTTTTTGACCGAGTATTTTAATAATAAAATATTCAAATTAATTCCAAATTGGAATGAGATTCAACCAATTACCATATAATTTAATTTATATGGATTTCACACATCATTAACATCCATATCAACTACAATCCATCAACCAATAGTTGTAATATAAGTGCTTCCATCGTTAACGCTTATATTCACAGTTTAATAATAATAATAGTAATAACTGTAAATATCATCCATTAATCAATAAACAAACATTACAATCACATGCAATCAACATATAATCAAACAAGATTATAATAACTTTCAAAATTAGTTGAGGAGTTCTCACTTTGACCAGTTAATTGTTGGAATAACAATAAATTTCCGATAGTTCAACCAAGCGTTTTATTTTGCCATAATTTGTAACAAGTTCCAAATCGCTCCAAACTAGTTTCATTACGGAGCCTTCGTCCATACGATCCTAACGGATCATATTTCGTTGAATTCCAATAACGCATAAGAAAGTTATCAATTTAATAGGTTTGAATACATATACACTTCATTAACAATATAATTAATTATAAACTAGTACCCTTAGTAACCTTCCTTCTCTTAATCTCTCTTCTCCCTCAAATACACCGCACGTTTCTAGGTTGCAAGCTTCACCATTAACGCACCATCTCTCCTTTCATTCTCCTTCATCTCAAAAGGAAAACGAACGTCGTTACCACCATTCTGATCTCCTTTTCGATCTCCATTTTTCGATCTCCATCAAACACAACTCACACCAACTAGGTAAAACACGTCGCATGACTCCCTTATGCCTAGTACAATGAACTTCTCGACACCAAAATGCCCAGAATCCGCTCAAATTTCACACACAAGTGCTATTGTACCGCAGGATCCTCAATAAAAACTTCGATTCACAACTCGATCACCCCATCACCAACAAAACCTAACCCTATGCCCTAATACACACGCTTTAAATTTTCCAGCGAAAGGAAACCGTGTCAAACTTGCTAAAATTGGTATGAGGTTGAAGCTTGAGCCAAGAGAAGATCAAGGAACGAGGTTTTAGGATTTATAGGTTTTTATTTCGATTTCTAAGAATTTTTGAAGGCTACGAATAGGTTTTGCTGAAGAAAATTTGATGGCGACATGCGTTTTGACTGTGGAATTGAAGAAATTAGGTTCAAGGTAAAGTTAGGATATTATATAGGGGTGGAAAAATATTTTTTATTCAACTATTATATTAATTTTATTCGATCGTTATTTCTATTCACTGTTTAAAAATTCGTACGATCACATACAAACCCCAATTTCAATGAAAATGGACAGACAACTGCAGTTTGACATTACGGAGCCAACGAAACTGGTTTCGTCGAATTCCGAGTCTGTTTGCTCTAACAGCGTATTTTTAAAGTCAAATTATCGATCGATTCATATTTAAATTCTGCACGGTCACATACTAACTCCGATTGGCCCGAGATTTGAAATCTAGTAATAATTTATTATTCTGGATCCAACAAAATTGGTTTCATCGAAAACGGAGGTCGTTTGCAAAATGGCTATTTTTTAGGTTTAAATAAAACCAATAAACTATAAATAAATTCAATAACAATTCAATTAAATAATAATAAATTTATATTATTGTATATATCCAAATAAAATATCATATAGTTCCAAGATAAACATACTTGGGTTTATAACTCAATGTTTTCAAAATTCAGGTCAAACCAATATTCAGTTTTAGAATAAATCCTTTTTATTTTATTTAATAAATCATTATAATTTATAAATGATTTCATAGCGACTATTTGAATATTTTGATTTGGACATAACTTACAATTTATAACACAAAATCTTGTTTTTTCACTTTCGTTAGAAAACTAAAATTCAATAGATCCTAATGTTTTTTGTTTCAACGAATTTTGACTTAAATTGAATTCTGGACATTCAATTGAAATTCAAAACTAAATATTTCGAACGACCACGACGTTACGAGTTCGTTTTATAATTAATATAAACTTACATGTTCAAACTTCGTTTTAAATAAATTATAAATCGTTAATTCTCAAAATAAATCATTTAAAATATCTAAAATACATTAAATATTTCTTAATAAATTTTGGGTCGTTACATTAGTTATCTTCTTACAATCTCTGACGAAGTACCCCATCATACCATATTCGTGACACTTCACTTCCTTCTTGATATGTGCTTTATCTGATTTCTCTACCTTTTTCTTTCCACCTTTCTTGGGCTACCACTTTTTCTTTCCAAAACTTTTCTTGGCCACCTCAGTCCTAGCCTCTTGTGTACTCTCCTTCCCATCATCGTGCATAAGAGCCATCTCCACTAGAGCCTCAAAAGTCGCACCTATAGGAATGTGTGTCGATGTTAGTCCTTGGAGGAGTTGGGTCATTCCGCTCGCAAACTTCAATGTCTTCTTATGCGCAGTATTAACCAAATCTAAGACAAATCTCGCTAACTCATTGAAGCTATTCACATACTCCTTAACCGACCTATCACCCTGTCTCGGACTCAAGAATCTCTCAAACAGCATCCCTTCTTCAGCTTGCAATAAAAAGTTTTTCTCAAACTTATCCTTGAACTCATCCTCTGGCCTCACGGTTTGTTCTGCTTCAACCACTTCCCACTAATATGATGCCTCTCCTTCGAGTTGTCAGGTGGCCAACTGAATCTTCTTCATGTCCTCAAGCTCTAATAATCCAAATACATGATCTGACTCTTTAAGCCAATTACGAGCATCAAAAAAACTCTCTGATCCAAGAAATGGCTTCCCGCCCGTAGCAGAAAAATCGTTGCAGAGCTTAGAAAAATTAATCGTTGGATTCAGTGGGACTGCCGCTGCTACAACTGGAGGTTATGCATTTCCTTGCCCTTCGACAGGCATCGTAGCTTCAACATACCTACGAAACCATGTCGGGATGGGAACACGCTTTGAAAAGTTGGAAGGCCCAGATATGCTGAAAAAGAAAAGAGATAAGGATTCAAAAAAAAATTAAGGGAATATTATAGTTGACTTGAGGGAATATTTTTCCAAAAACAAATACTTTACTTTTGAAAAAATAATTTCAAAAACTTTTCTCTGATCTTGTAACCTTATGATTTGATACCAAATAAAACACCCCATACCCCTTAACGTCACCCATATAAGGAGAGTTAAGGTTTATGAAGCGCTTAGGTATAAAGTAGCAACACAAAGACTAAATTTCACAAGACAGAAATGTAAAACAAAACAAAAATTATAAAATAACATTTAATAAAGTGAGTCAAATCACGGTGCTATTACATTTCAAAAGTACCAAATAGTCATCAACATAAAACCAAATATATTGTCTCATGGAAAACCATAATATCAAAGTACATAAGTAAAACCATCTCTCTCAGTGTCAATACAATAATCAGAAAATGACAAAATGAATCAATACATGAGTCTGAATCCAAGCCGGACAGAAAAATAAAGAATCACTGTTGAGATCCTCCACTCTGTGAACTTGTGAGGGGAAGGAAGTGAGAAGAGAAAACAAAGTAGGTCAGATATACGTCTGGTAAGTTCTAGTAATTCTAGCATGAGCATAATTTAAGGAAGCATTAGACAGATGAAAAGTTCTACGGACATAAAGCATAAAGGTATAAAAGCAATAAACAAAGCTAAGCATGAATAAAGATTGGCTTCTCATTCATATCCAAGATTTGTTACACCAGCTTACTAAAAAAATCATAATTAGGCTTTACCTGCTTTCTACCCGTCGATCGACTCCTATAAACACAATGTGATAACTTATGCCAGCTATTGAATTCGGGGTTATTAATCCTGAACCCATCAACTAAAAGAACATAGCCGTTAATCGCAGGTGTTACAGCGCCTTATTTTCCCCAATCGGCATGATTCATGCCCCTACCCACCTCGTTCGGACCTCTTACGATCTAACGCAGTAAAGTGTGTTCTCGCCTTTACCTAATGTGAGGCCTTCATAGATGATAATAGGGATACTAACTGATACATGTCCCCAACAAATATGCAACTGACACAAGTCACCTCCTAGACTTGGTCCCAATTTAAATTTTTATTAGGCCACTTATTTTCCCCAATCAGCCTTGTGCTGCCGGATTATCATTTTATAGGCTATCGGATATGAGCCACTTATTTTCCCTAATCAGCCCCACGTTCCCGGAATGGTCCTACGAGCCACTTATTTTCTCCAATCATCCCCACGCTGCAGGAATGGACTCGCACTACAATTTCATTATTTTATTAGGCCTTTTCCCCCAATCAGCCCCATGCTTATGGAACGTACCTACGAGCCACTTATTTCCCCCAATCAGGCCCATGCTGCTGGAACAAACTCCACTGTCTTAGCTTATTAATTTTATCTTCAATTTAACTTAACACAATTTCAGTTTATTAATAAGCCCAACATAACCTCGTGTTATAATCATAGGTTGTATTAAACATTCCTAATAATGTTTATCTTTCTATACAACCTAACCTCATGTTACTTCACATCCAACTAAGTTAATTCTGTTTCAGTTTACATGTTCTCCAATTACATATCAAGCTTTAACCCTAATTTACAGTCCAATAATGATTATAATATTTAATCAGTTCTAACATCCCCAATTATCCATTTTTATTCAATTTCGACATTGTTTCAATTTTAATGAAAAATTAACGATAAAGGCCTAAGCTCTCTTTAGGCCTAGGCTCAGAGCTAAAAGAAAAAGGGAAATGGTCTAGGCTGCTCGCAAGGCCTAAACTCAAAAATAAACAAAAAAAGGGCATAGCCCGAACTATATTTAAAACTACAATAGAGAAGGGGACAAGAGAAGGAGAATTACTTATAGATGGTAAATAACCCAAAAGAAATAGGCATAGACATTAAATAAATTATGGTAATCTTTACTAAAAAAACTAAACACATAAATACTAAATAACTATAAAAATTAAACTTGCAAAATTAAAAATATTTAACTACCTAACTTTTCCTACGTAAATAACTAATCTAGAAATCACATAAAAACTCATAGATCTGACGAAAAGAGCTTCCGGCGTGGCCTTTTTTATTCTAGCAGAACCTCCGCTTCCAGAAGTATTTATAAAAATAAATATTTAAAAGTATAGAACTTCTATATTCCCTTAAAATTTTAATTATTTAGCCCTTCCTAATTTTGTGAATAGGCTTGGGGAAGAAGAAAAAAGAGAGAAATAATGATTGTGAAGAAATGAGAGAGGCTCTACTAGTCTTTTATCGGGTTTATAAGGTGTCCTCAACTGTCCAAATTTAGGATTAGATCTGGACCAGCCATGTCACTGGACAATTAGAAAGCGTTGTGCCAGCCTTTGGTTCAAAATTGAACCAATAAAAACTTGCCACATCAAAAATTAACATTCGAAATAAAATAAACGTTCGCTGCGATACGTGCGCTCCAAAGCACACGACTACAAGCGCCTTGGGTCGACACAAGGTTGAGCTAGGCACCTATGGGTCGACACTAGGTCGACCCAAGTGGGTACGTGCCATCCCACTTGGCTTGTTATTTAATATATTATTATATTTTTATTGTATGATTTTAGCTTATCTTCGTTAATTCATAACTTATTCATTTTAACTTCGTTTTCAGCAAACCAAGTATCTATTTTAATCATAAAATTACAACGGACCCAATGGTGCTAGTCCTATTGTCCAATTTTGAAGTTTATTATGATTAATATTTAATTTATTTCCCTTCTCTATTTAATTATTGTTTATTAAGATTCAGGGTATTACAAAAACTAGACATTACATACTGATAGTTATAAGACTGTTATGGAATGACTCACTAAACAGATTTATTAGTTAGTATGACAAAGGTCAAATAAATATTATTAATGTGATTGATTTACATGGTTTTCTCGAGTTGAAAATACTATGGATCTTCAATATGAAAAATTCACTTTGATTATAGCTAAATCTTAGCATGACATCCGTCAAATGACTATAGGTGTAACAACCCAAAAACTTAAATAACAATAATTAATTTAAAAATTAATCAAAAATAAAAAAGTTTGTGAAATTGTTAGTATTTAGCTATGAAAGTTGCATCATTGAGTCCGTGATAATTTTCTAAGCAATTTACATATATAACGTGTCAAAATCAGAGTTCATATGAGAAAGTTATATTTAAAGAACCAAGAAAGTAATTAATATAAGAAATACAAATTTAGAAACCTACTCACCAATGAAAAAACTTTGGCCCGTATGGGCCGACCCTGGCCAGGGTCGAGTCGACCCACACCTTGGTCGGATCGACCCGCATTTTTTCCTAGACGTGAAAACATTCAGGTACGAGCAAAAGAAGTTTAAAATTTTATTTAATTAAAATCTAAGTGTTAGTTGGAAGACCTAATGGTTGAATCTGAGTCTATAATGTGGATGAACCGAATTTAATAAGCTAATCTTAGGTCTAGATCTACAAGCCCCACTATAAATAAAAACTTGGACCTAGCTATTCCCTCACGCACAAATCTTTTCAATCTAGGTACCTTTTGCTTTAGGCAGAACCCTAAAAACTAAATATTTCCAAGAAGATATTTTAAAGTATAAAATCAATAGACAACATAAGGACGGGATTCAGGAAGGTCGCAAATAAATGCTAAGGATATAGCTGAGTGTCGGTAATTATTTAGAATTTTTAAGTAATTTAAAGAAATAGGGTTCTTAAGAGTAATTGTTTTTCTTACAATTTTTAAGTTATTTTCTGTCTTTTCTTTAGTTTTTAGTTATTGTGTGTAAGTTTATTTTTCCTCTTTTTCTTATGGTTATTTTTCTTCCTTCGTTTATTTACAAGTTTCTACAGTTATTTATCTATGTTCTTAACGATTAGCATATCTATAAATATTGGTTTTAAAATGTACATTTAATCCTCTTTTTAATGTGAAACATAATGTGAAGATAGCATATTTCACTAATACGGACTAAACATTAGAGCACTAAATTTACATGAAACATTTGTATAGCTCGTGGATCTGTTATAAAAAGGAATTGTGCTGAAGTAGGCAAATTGAAGGGATTTGCAAAAAAATTATAACAAAAGTTTTAATTTATAAAGTCTGGAAGATGAAAAAGCTTACTATAATATTGAAAAGTTAGAGCATCAAATCAGAAAGAAAAGAATTAAACCTATTATGATAAAAGTAGAATATCATAGGCTCAGGTCAGAGATTGAGTCAATAGGCTGGGCTCAGATCTGGGATTGGGTCAAGATAAGAAACTTAGAATACTATTGTATAGGATATGTTCATAACCGTAGGGTTACAAACGGATGCAGTCGGATACAGATAGCGTAATATCTGTATCTATATTCGTATCTAATATCTGCGGATACCAGTGTAAGAATATCTGTATTCTTATCTGCCGATATATTCAGATATCCGTATCCGCATCAGTGAATACAGATATATGAAAATATTCGTATTTGAAACTTAAAAATGCACATCCAATGCGATTATCCATAAATATCCAAAAAATATCCGAAAATATTCGTATATGAAACTTAAAAATGAGCATCAGTTGCGGTTATCTGAAAAAATCCAAAAAATATCTGAAAAAAGTATTCGAAAAATATCCTAACATAATATAATAAAAAATTTCAAATACATCATCCACACATAAATTTGACTCACAAAATATTTTTAAGAAGCTGATTACATTTAATTAAAAATTATAAAAAGGACGTCAATCATATAAATTTCATACAATAATTATTTTAGGAGAAAAAGTGCCCAAAAAATGAAATATACAATCTTAAGGCTAAAATAAAACAAAACAAAAATCATAGAAGCATATAGATAATCATGTCCTAATTGTAATCGTACCACAAAATAAAATTAGCACGTGACTTAAAATGTTGCATAATACCAAAACAACATTCGAATCATGCAGTGTGGGTATGTAATCCAGTAGCTGAGATTAGTTTAGCTATTTTAAGGAAATATATATATATATATATATATATATATATATATTAACTTAAGCATAAATAAATTATACATTATATATATACAGACATAAATAAATCAGAATATAGGATGGATGTTTTTTGGATACGTATACCACTATAACCATATCCGTTTCCGGAAGGATTTTCAGATATCGAATATTCATATTCGCATCTCGAATAACGGAAAATCCATAATTTCGGATATGGATGCGGACGGATATCGGATTTTTCGGGTACCCATTGACAGCCCTACCTAGTAGCATTCCATTCAAGGTAAGGACTGATGATCTCAGATCTGAGATCGAGATCGGGCGTGTTATGCTGAAGCAGGAAAATAAGTGATCAAACTATTAGGTTAACAAAAAGAGTAAAAAGGAGCAAATAGAACATTGGTGACAGGACATGTTCCTAGCAGCATTCTCGTTCAGGTCGAGGACCGATGATCTCAGATTTAGGAATGAGATCGGACATGCTATGCTGAAGCAGGGAAACAAAGGGTCAAAGAGGTAGGGCGGCAGGCTAGTGGATCCAAGCGGTCATACTTGCGTGCAAAGTCGAAGACGAATAATTTGCTACTGCGTCCATGGGATAATTTGTGTCTTTTTCTAGTGGATCGACGGATGGTGATTCGTGTTGATATGGTTTCAAGACGGGTCGGTTCACAGTGACATGCTACCATGTTAAGAGGTGGTAGACTACACACTAGGAGGTGGTAGGTAGGAAAGGCCTATCATTAGGTAGAATTAGGAAACTTATCCTAATCAGATTTTCATAGTATTAGAAACAGTTGAAGCAGTCAATAATTCAGCTTGAACTAGACAAACAACCTAATCACCTCAGAAATCATTTTAATTCGTGCATGTACACATTAACTTATGGCATTAGAATTATTGCTAAGTCTATTATCTTTAAATTTCTTAATCATGCTAGTACTTACTCCACTCACTAGAATTTTTGTCTTGTCTATTCCTCTTTCTTCCTTTTCTCCTCCATTAGGTTCGTAGGGCTGAGGTCAGTTGATTCAAACAGCATGGAGATTCATTCACGAATTTATCTCATTGTTGATGTATCATTCCATTTTGCATCTCTTTCATTTTGGTTTGGTTGTATTGGTGCTTGTGAGGGGTATTTTTATTGTGATGACCCGTTTTTTGGTCAATTTAAAATTTGAATTTTAATCCATTTCACTGAACTTTTAATAGAAAATGCTAATTTTGGACTTGATAAAATTTGAAAATAATTTCAAACTTAGCTTTCTGTTTTATTTGACACAAAATAGGTCAGTAAAATTTTTAAATCAATTTAAAAGATAAGATTTTAAAAATTAATATTTTAATGCTATTTTGATTGCCTATAAAGGACCATTAATAAGAGAGTCTCGGAATCCGACGAAACCATTTTATTGGACCTGAAATGTCAAAATATGTCAGGATTTAAGATTTCAAGTCAAACAGAATTCATATGTGAGAGAACAATATATAAACATATGTTGAAAATTCATTCGATTTTCAGTTTAAGCAAGAAATAAGGCACTTTTTCAAACAGTCTCCAAATTCAACAAGACTAGGCTCGTTGGAATAGAAATTCCATAACGTAGCGAGATTTCAAATTTCATAATTTTTGGAGTTAGTGTGTAGTCGTGCGATCAGAATGAAGTTTAGAAGGTATAATAAATTCAACGATTAAATAAATGGTTTTACACTATTCCTACAAGTAATTAAAATTAGACAACAAGATGTCCTTAGTGCCACATGTCCATTTCTTCTCACATTAGTTATTTCATGAATGATTAAGGCTTAGATATGGTTTTAATTTCATTTTAATACCACTTTCGTTTCTAATTACCATTTCCTAAAAGCTTAAGCTCATTTTCATGGCTTCTCCTCCTTCTAGCTCCTCACGCCGCCACCCTAGGGCCCCACCACCGCCGTGACCTATTGTCATTGGCCCCCTCCAACCTCCCCAACCTTTGACTGATGTGGCCCCCCTCTCCCCTTAAAACCTTTTAATTCCTTCCTAGTTTGCAAAGACACCTCTTTTATACCCTAAATCCAAGTATAGCACCTCCTAGCTCCTCCTATGGACCCCACATAGCCACATCAGCACCTCCCCCTACCACGTCAGCCCTGCACCACCTCCAACAACCCATGCTGCACCTCCTCATGCCCTTACACCACTAAAAATCACAACTTTCTTACTTAAAACCCAAGTGCATGTGTGTTTAAGTGTATTCGAGTGTTCGTTGGCAAGTTTGAGTGGAAAAGGCAACATCTTTAGTTAGTAGCAAGCTCGTAGAGTTCTACATTGAAGATTCTTTGTGTTAAGATAGATATGTGAAAGCTACTTAACTTAACTTAGTTAATTAGACTTTTAAAACGTAGGTTGCATGTTAGTTAAACCATAAATCGTTTGGTTTAATATGTGGTTAAGTTGGAATTAATCTGAGAAGTAATTTGGTAGTTGTAAATAAATTAATATGTAAGTAAAAACATTGTTAATATGCCAATGGTAGCTTATGTGAGATCTCTAAATTTTATTTGATTAATTATCACAAATTGTTGTAGGGTATATGGTAGCTAACATCACAAGTTGTTTGGAAACCAGATGAATGATTAATTTTTTTATGATTTGAATGTGATTTTGAGTTAATTAACATGTCAAAACAATGTTAAAATATTTATGGTAGTTGATATAGGATTAAACATCCATTTACAAGTCAAACGACTTGTTTATGCTCACCTATTTGAGTCATATTGATTGGATTGAATAATAACTTAAAGTGAAAAGTTATGATTAATTTCATGGATTTGTGATTGATTTGGATTGATTAAATAATTTATTTGTTGGATGAAACCCCCACAAGGGTATTGGGATGATATTTGACTTACACAAATCCCAAGTATGTAGTTTATAGGTCAATCGGTTAATTGAAAGGCCGATATAAGCGTTAAATAATTATTTAAACTTATGTAGGTGTAAGTGTACACTAGATGTTAATTGGATTTTTGATAGTTGTTTACAACTATTGTTGAATGTGTGAAGTCCATATAAATGGATTTATATGGTAGTTGATTGAATTACGTTATAATACGGAATAAATATAATATCTTAATAATATAATATTTAGTGAAAAATCAAAGTTTGATTCTGACATTCGATTTTGGATGGACACGAAGATATAAAAATATCGATGGATATTCGTAACTGCAGAGAATGGTTTTAAAGTAAACTTAATATACTTTTGGCATGTCAAAGTTTTTGATTTAATATGAATGGTAACTTTCCAAAGTGAAGTTCGGTTAGGTTATGTAGCGAACGTTTTAAAATAAAATTCTTTTAGAAAGTTTCTTGTTTATTTTTATGATGATTGTCAGGAAAATTTGAGAGTAAAATAATGAGTTTGAAAAAAATAATGTTATTTTATTCATTTAAATAATATTAAATTGACATAATGTTGTAATATGTGATTTTGAAGAGAAACGATGTAACACCCCACCTCCGCCAGGGTGGCTCTTGCAAGCACTCTGACTTTGGAGGGGCGTTTGTACCGGGTAAACATGCATAATGATATATCAAGGCAGAACAAGAACATATGTATATATGTAAACAGAGTAAATAAGATAAATAAAACAGCGGAAGATTTCAAACTATTTCAAAACAAGTCTGGTACAACATAATGTCAACTTTCCAAATACACAAGTCTAGATAAAAACAACATCACTGAAAAACTGAAATACATAAGTACTATCCCCAAAATAAGTGATGACCATAGCTAGCTTCATGTCAAGACCGTACATGAGCTAAAATCCCACAAGCAAGTGATCAAAAATCCAAGCTAAGCTCCAATATTCCCACCCTGAGAACCTAGGGGGGGAAACGGAAGAAAAGAGGCGAAAGAAAAACAGGTCAGTCAAAAAGACTGAGTAAGCCCTACTACAATCAATGTAAACTGATAAAGTTAATTGGCATGAGAAGCAGGGATGAACATAAGGATAACAACGTACTAGCATGATGATTAACTAACAAGGTAGATAAAGGTGTCATCGCATAATCAGGATTAAGGTTTTGCACCACAGGTGTACTAGCAAACTAACATGACTTGAATGAACAAGTATTGATCCCTTGGCCCAAGCATTGACCCAATAACATGAAATGACCCTAATACGAGGTCCAATAACATGAAGTGACCCTAATACGAGGTCCAATAACATGAAGTGACCCTAATACGAGGTCCAATAACATGAAATGACCCTAATACGAGGTCCAATAACATGAAGTGACCCTAATACGAGGTCCAACCAAACGGTCTAGTCGATCGGCTCCCTATAAGCCTAACTCGTCACGTGTTGGTGTCAATACGGCCCAAACATAATTGTAGTCAGACTGTGATGGGTCTCCCGTCGGGTGTATCAAGCCCTAGGGTGTCAACCCCTGGACACCATAAACATAAGTGCACAGTCTAGATCTACTGGTAACCATGCTTGACTTCTCCAAATACGGACTACGTGCACGACCATAGTCCGTCCGGAACTACATCGGCGTACCACTCTGCCGTCGTTTTTGGTCACTTACCTCAAGTCCAGTAATCGTGCCCCCACCCTAGCCTAGTCCCTAGGGTCTTAATGATACAAACTTGGGATTACTGCTGGAGTGGACCCCCATTGCTAGGATTTTCTAGTGGGTTAAGTACGGTTTAACCCTCTTGCTAATCATGGATTAACTTGGTTAAGTGTAACGATGAGTTCACGACTTAACCCTGATTAATCTACCAAGCCCAAATTGGTTAAGTATTAAGTGGACCATGACTTAACCCTAATCATGAGGCATTAATTAATTAATGTGCCTTAACCTCTCACATTAGGCTTTGTTGCGGTTACTAGTTAAGCCGGTCGGTTCCGGGTAGCTTTACACCACAACTTGGTCTAACCTCGGGTTCAAGGTACAACATGACCAACTTCTCACATTGGGTCCTATTGTTTGTAGCAACTAGTTAAGCCGGTCGGTTCCGGGTAGGTTTACGCTACAAACTCAACCCAACCTCGAGTTGGTCACACTTATATTTTCTAAGTGTCATGTCCATTATGTTTCCAAAACATATTACAAGTTTTCAAGCATTTGGGTAGACCTAACTTAATAGGTAAATTCCCAATGGGTAGACCTAACTTAATAGGTAAATTCCCAATCTTATGTTTTTATGTCTTTTAAGTTTACCCAACCTCAAACGTAATCCCATCGCTTACATATCGCAATAGCGCATAAAGGATAGAAAGAGGGAACTTGGCATAATCATGACATAAAGGTGTTGAAGCCACAAGTTTAACATGGTGGCATATGAAATGTACATATGTTCATATACTTGCATATTACATTTTTAGGCCTCAAAAGCATGCATAAAACCAAACTTAGCATATTGGTGATACATGGTGATAAATGTCATGTAGGAATGGCCATAAGTTCGCATTTAGCCTCACATGCAAGTTATCATAAGAGATATGATAACTTACATGTTGCCAAAATGCAACCTTTAGCATAAAGCTTGAAGCTTTATGTTCATATACTCAAGGTAAGCTTGCATAACATGATAACATGAGTAAAATGATCCATCCAAACTTGCATACATAACATGACAACTTGCATATCATAACATGGCAAACTTGCATAACATAACATGGCAAACTTGCATATCATAACATATCAAACTTGCATAACATGACATGGTAAACTTGCATATCATGGCAAACTTGCATATCATAATGATCAACCAAACTTGCATCATTAATTTAACTTTAGAGTTTAAATATGAAAGTAGAAAAGGGCTTACAATGCTTATGAAGACACAAAAATATATATATTGAGACAAAGCCCTTATGCAATCAAATAAACCCAAAATGCAAGCTCCAATAGAAAAACCCTTGAGCAAAAATGATCAAAACCCTTGCTTTATGATGTAAATATGGAAACTTGACTTGAATGCAAGCTAATGACACTCATACAAGCTTGAAAACACTTGTATGCATGGAAAATCTCTCATAGAAATAACTTAGGAATTTTATGAAGAGAGTGGAGGCCATGAGAGCAATGATTTTGCCATAGTTTAGTTACTTGAATGAATAATGATGATTTAGGGTTAGGTTAGGGGCTTATTTATAGAGATTAGGATTAGTTTTAGCCTTAGGATTAAACCCTAGTTCCAATCTCAGCCCTCAAAACCGAATCTGGCCCCCAAACTCAACACAACTCCCAAAATGGTGCACCAGGCAAAACTGCCCGGCTGAGCCAAGTCGACACCCAAGTCGACAGGGCTGTCGACTTGGGCCTAACCATGTCGACTGCCCAGTCGACAAGGCTGTCGACATGGGTGGTCTGGCGGGAAATTTCCCGCCTGCGCCCAACTGCCCTAATTTCCAAATTCAAACTTGAATTTGAAATCTGTTTTTACTTTGAATTTTTCTGAAAACTTCGTTGGGCCTTAATCGGGTCATACGGACTCCGATTTTCGAAAACGCGGACTCTATTTCGCGTATTTTTCCGAGACGAACGCAATGGCATAGCCCGTTTCCCTTGATTCAGATTTATAAATTAAATTCTTCCTCGATTTACGTTATAACAGGTTATTGAAAATACTGGTTGTTACATTCTCCCCTCCTTAAAGGATTTCGTCCCTGAAATCTTCAAGTTAGGAAGAACATATCCTACCATCCAACATCCATCTACTCCCAACATCATCCACGAGCAATCATTGTCCTTACAAGATTCTAAATGTTGTATGAACATATGCAAAAGTGTGTGTATATGTACTTATCTAATGCAAATATTATCAATGCAAATTATGTTAGTGAAATGAATCCATATGTATGCAATTCCTAACATAATGTATAACATCTATATGTGTGCACATAACATACATCCATATGCGACATCCATGTGATAACACAAAAATTTTCATCCATGAATAGGCATAAACACTCATGCATATGCAATATGAGGAGTGTGTGAGCCGATCTAGTGCCTAACGTGTATAATGCATCCACGAGTAACCACTTGCAAACACTTGCAACCACTTGCAACCATCAAGCATAACATGTTTCAAACACATGTTTCATCCAAAGGGTTTCTACCTAAGGTTCTCATGACAAGATTAACACGATATAGATAGCAAAAGAAAGATATGCTACAAAGAGATCGGGAAGATAAGCAGGATATACTCCTTTCGGATTACAAGAAATCCCTTCCTAACCCAACCCATATTCTATAAAAGCCCAAAAGGTTTAGTCAACCTAACGGACCCCTTCAAACCCTGACATGTATTACTAGCCAATAAGTCATACCTCCCGACAGAAATAGGACCGAGAATGGGACCGAGAGGATATACGTAAAAAGATAACATGCGAGTAAGTTCCACAGGAAAATAAGGATCAAGGATATGCTCTTAAAAAGAGATATGATGCGCGTATCTAGCCTTCAGTCTTCTAAGTCACGTTTCCTTGAGCTTGACTCCACTATGTTTTGACCGTCTTTTACCTCATGATTTCTTGGCTTCTTAACTCTTATTTCCCAATATGAGTTGGAACCCATTTCATTGTCGCCTCTCGTCTTCCTCTTTCACTTACTCTTCTATCATTCTTGGCTTAAACATAACTATGACCTCATGGTTTCATGCAAGCTCTCCAAAATTCACTAGTGAATCCTGGATCTCGTTTACTTACTATAAAGTATTCCACGCAGCAGAACTTTTCTTGGAAATACTAATCCACGTTGCCAATTGCTCTTACCAACGTGATTTTCTATAACTCATGCTTGAACGAAATGAACCATCCGCCTGCGAATGATAGGTCGTACTTAGATTCAGTTGCTTGCCCATGACTTCCCGTAGACTATCCCAAAACTGGCTAGTGAAGATTGAGTCAAGGTTACTAACTATACTTTAGGGAACCTCGTGCAACCGCTTTATTTCTTGAAAGTAAACTGTCGCTAGCTATGATGCAGTCCTTTCGCTCTTTACCGGAGTGAAATGAGCACTCTTCGTGAGTCTACCTACTATGACCCACATGCTCTTATTCCCTTTCTTGATCTAGGCAGTCCATCCACGAAATCCTTCGTGACGCTTTTCCCTCTTCCATTGCGGGGACCTCCAATGGATATAATAGCCCACCGGGCTTCTATGACTCGGCCTTTAACCTGTTGGCACAACATGCACCTTGGGACAAACTCGGCCACCTCCTCGGGTGATGTGCATCTTTAAGAACCTTCTTTCTCTCATCGCGTCTTAGCCATCCCTTGTCATCTATAGCGAGGTGACTTACCATCTCGCCTCGAATCAACTTGTCCATGATCTCGACTAACTGCGAGTCTTCTTTCTGTGAAGTCCCTACTTGATCCAGAAGGGTAGGTCTAAGCTCAAGGGACGCTAACTAACTAATTAAACTGAGAGAACTTCTTACTTCAATTGTCCTCGTCGGAGCTTTTCGGTTTTGAACCGCGACCACTTTAGCAGGATCCACCACTAAGCTTTGCTTAGAAACTATGTGCCCAAGAAATCTAACTCCTTTTTTCTCCAAAATGACATTTGGAGGACTTGGCTTTCAACTGATGCGCTCTAAGCGTACCCATCACCTCCTTGAGATGTCTAGCATGTTCTTCCTCGTTCTTTAAGAAAGTCAGGATATCGTCTACAAAGACTACCACAAACTCGTTCAGGAACTCCCTAGACACCCTACTCATCAAGTCCACGAAGTAGGCGGGTGCATTAGTCAAACCGAATGGCATGACCAGCCATTCTAAGAATCCATCTGGAGTTCTGAACGCAGTTTTGCCTATACTATCCTCAGCTACTCTGAGCTGATGGAATCCAGTAGCAAGATCAAGAGAAAACAGATGTTCCTACAAGCTGATCAAACAAATCATCGATCCTTGGCAATGGTTGCCTATTCTCTTTGTTTAACTCACGATAATCAACACAAAGTCGAAGAGAACCATCTGCCTTGGTAGTAAATACTACCGGCGCTCTCCATTCAGATATACTTCGTCTAATGAAGTTCTTCTCAAGCAACTCCTTGACTTGCTTTCTTAACTCTCATCTTGCGGGGCCATGTGCCTAACCGGCCACGAAACTATCTTGGCATTATCAACCAGATAAATGCGGAAATCTATCTCTCGTTTAGGGGTAACCCCCTTCACTTCACCCAAGATATCAGGATATTCTCGGACCACTCTCACCGATTGCAAACTATCGATAGACGAGTTGAGGGATTCAAGATAACACAACATGACGGGACTCATAGGGTTACTAGAAATTTTTAGGGTATTACCGAGGCGAGTCATGAGCCTCTCAACCCTATGCTCAAAAATCAAGAATGGCTCCAAAACTGGACAACCAATCCATGCCCAAAATCAACCCATACCCCATGAAACCGAGAATATAAGCATCACACGAGAACTCTACACTAAAGATAGAGATTTTCAAATCCACGTAGATAATAGACAAATGGGCGGAACCCCCAATTGGATTTGAAACACACACGAGATCATTAACTAGACTAGTACTTAGGTGCAAACTTTCAACTAAACCAGATGAAATAAACTATGCGATGGGCCTGAATCAAACAAAGTACGAACAGGAAAATCAGAAATGTAAACAAGACTTTCAATAGAAATACTACCTCGATCGGGAACTGGAGCGGCATTGAGAGCATGAACTTGCCCTCCCGAAGGTCCAGCACGCTGAGTCTGACCCTGGCATTGCCCTTGCTTCTTCGGGCAATCCCTAGTGAAGTGTCCCAATTCTCCACAGTTAAAGCAAGTGCCCTTCCTTTTTCTGCAATCCTTGTTTAGATGAGTCGAGCTTCCACAAGTAAAGCACCTTTTTTCCTTCTTATCTTCCTCTTGAAGCAGGGCCATATTTACCAAACTCTCGAAGGTTGCTCCGATGGGTATATGAGATATGGCCAAACCGCGCAATGGCTCGTTTAGTCCTAGAGCAAAGTGCATGGCCTTCTTCTGAGCTGTGTTAACCAAGTCTAAACCGAACCGAGCAAGTTGATTAAACTTATCCACGTATTCCCTAATAGTCATGTCCCCTTGCTTTAGTGATAGGAACCTCTCCATCTGAAGGTTCTCCTCTACTGACGATAAAAACCTCAGTCCAAACCTTCTTTTGAACTCATCCCAAGTCTCAATTGGTCTAGTAGTGGTGGTGACTACCCACCAATAAGCAGCTTCCCCTTTCAATAACCATACCGCCAACAGAACTTTCCTACGATCTTCTACATCTAAGATAGCAAAGAGGTCTTCAGTTTCCTTTAACCAGTTTCTTGCCTCAACAGAAGTCTCCATCCCAACAAAATTCTTGCAACCCATCGCCTTAAAGTCTTTGCAAATCTCCGCGAAATCCGCTTGTGGATGCTGAGGGGGAGGAGGAACGTCCGCGGGGTCGGCTTCACTTGCCCTTTCCCCCATGTATCTCCTAAACCAAATAGGTACTTGAGCGCCTTCCGGAATGGCAAAGTTATCGGCCATACTGAAAACGAAGAAAAAGATAGATTCAGAATGGAGAAAAACGAAGGAATTTTGCTAATGGCTTTTTGGGGAATAGCCTTTAAAATAAACTAGACTTTTCTTTGGAAAATACTTTATACTTGGTTTTGAAAATAGTTTTCCAAAAGTTTCAAAAACCTTTTTGTTCCTTCTCGTAAACCATATGCTCTGATACCAAATGTAACACCCCACCTCCGCCAGGGTGGCTCTTGCAAGCACTCTGACTTTGGAGGGGCGTTTGTACCGGGTAAACATGCATAATGATATATCAAGGCAGAACAAGAACATATGTATATATGTAAACAGAGTAAATAAGATAAATAAAACAGCGGAAGATTTCAAACTATTTCAAAACAAGTCTGGTACAACATAATGTCAACTTTCCAAATACACAAGTCTAGATAAAAACAACATCACTGAAAAACTGAAATACATAAGTACTATCCCCAAAATAAGTGATGACCATAGCTAGCTTCATGTCAAGACCGTACATGAGCTAAAATCCCACAAGCAAGTGATCAGAAATCCAAGCTAAGCTCCAATATTCCCACCCTGAGAACCTGGGGGGGGGGAACGGAAGAAAAGAGGCGAAAGAAAAACAGGTCAGTCAAAAAGACTGAGAAAGCCCTACTACAATCAATGTAAACTGATAAAGTTAATTGGCATGAGAAGCAGTGATGAACATAAGGATAACAACGTACTAGCATGATGATTAACTAACAGGTAGATAAAGGTGTCATCGCATAATCAGGATTAAGGTTTTGCACCACAGGTGTACTAGCAAACTAACATGACTTGAATAAACAAGTATTGATCCCTTGGCCCAAGCTTTGACCCAATAACATGAAATGACCCTAATACAAGGTCCAATAACATGAAGTGACCCTAATACGAGATCCAATAACATGAAGTGACCCTAATACGAGGTCCAATAACATGAAGTGACCCTAATACGAGGTCCAATAACATGAAGTGACCCTAATACGAGGTCCAATAACATGAAGTGACCCTAATACGAGGTCCAATAACATGAAGTGACCCTAATACGAGGTCCAATAACATGAAGTGACCCTAATACGAGGTCCAACCAAACGGTCTAGTCGATCGGCTCCCTATAAGCCTAACTCGTCACGTGTTGGTGTCAATACGGCCCAAACATAATTGTAGTCAGACTGTGCTGGGTCTCCCGTCGGGTGTATCAAGCCCTAGGGTGTCAACCCCTGGACACCATAAACATAAGTGCACAGTCTAGATCTACTGGTACCCATGCTTGACTTCTCCAAATACGGACTACGTGCACGACCATAGTCCGTCCGGAACTACATCGGCGTACCACTCTGCCGTCGTTTTTGGTCACTTACCTCAAGTCCAGTAATCGTGCCCCCACCCTAGCCTAGTCCCTAGGGTCTTAATGATACAAACTTGGGATTACTGCTGGAGTGGACCCCCATTGCTAGGATTTTCTAGTGGGTTAAGTACGGTTTAACCCTCTTGCTAATCATGGATTAACTTGGTTAAGTGTAACGATGAGTTCACGACTTAACCCTGATTAATCTACCAAGCCCAAATTGGTTAAGTATTAAGTGGACCATGACTTAACCCTAATCATGAGGCATTAATTAATTAATGTGCCTTAACCTCTCACATTAGGCTTTGTTGCGGTTACTAGTTAAGCCGGTCGGTTCCGGGTAGCTTTACACCACAACTTGGTCTAACCTCGGGTTCAAGGTACAACATGACCAACTTCTCACATTGGGTCCTATTGTTTGTAGCAACTAGTTAAGCCGGTCGGTTCCGGGTAGGTTTACGCTACAAACTCAACCCAACCTCGAGTTGGTCACACTTATATTTTCTAAGTGTCATGTCCATTATGTTTCCAAAACATATTACAAGTTTTCAAGCATTTGGGTAGACCTAACTTAATAGGTAAATTCCCAATGGGTAGACCTAACTTAATAGGTAAATTCCCAATCTTATGTTTTTATGTCTTTTAA
Source organism: Allium sativum (assembly GCA_030737875.1). Taxonomy (NCBI): domain Eukaryota; kingdom Viridiplantae; phylum Streptophyta; class Magnoliopsida; order Asparagales; family Amaryllidaceae; genus Allium; species Allium sativum. The sequence goes on from CM060910.1 coordinate 55,560,892, forward strand.
GTTTACCCAACCCCAAACGTAATCCCATCGCTTACATATCGCAATAGCGCATAAAGGATAGAAAGAGGGAACTTGGCATAATCATGACATAAAGGTGTTGAAGCCACAAGTTTAACATGGTGGCATATGAAATGTACATATGTTCATATACTTGCATATTACATTTTTAGGCCTCAAAAGCATGCATAAAACCAAACTTAGCATATTGGTGATACATGGTGATAAATGTCATGTAGGAATGGCCATAAGTTCGCATTTAGCCTCACATGCAAGTTATCATAAGAGATATGATAACTTACATGTTGCCAAAATGCAACCTTTAGCATAAAGCTTGAAGCTTTATGTTCATATACTCAAGGTAAGCTTGCATAACATGATAACATGAGTAAAATGATCCATCCAAACTTGCATACATAACATGACAACTTGCATATCATAACATGGCAAACTTGCATAACATAACATGGCAAACTTGCATATCATAACATATCAAACTTGCATAACATGACATGGTAAACTTGCATATCATGGCAAACTTGCATATCATAATGATCAACCAAACTTGCATCATTAATTTAACTTTAGAGTTTAAATATGAAAGTAGAAAAGGGCTTACAATGCTTATGAAGACACAAAAATATATATATTGAGACAAAGCCCTTATGCAATCAAATAAACCCAAAATGCAAGCTCCAATAGAAAAACCCTTGAGCAAAAATGATCAAAACCCTTGCATTATGATGTAAATATGGAAACTTGACTTGAATGCAAGCTAATGACACTCATACAAGCTTGAAAACACTTGTATGCATGGAAAATCTCTCATAGAAATAACTTAGGAATTTTATGAAGAGAGTGGAGGCCATGAAAGGAATGATTTTGCCATAGTTTAGTTACTTGAATGAATAATGATGATTTAGGGTTAGGTTAGGGGCTTATTTATAGAGATTAGGATTAGTTTTAGCCTTAGGATTAAACCCTAGTTCCAATCTCAGCCCTCAAAACCGAATCTGGCCCCCAAACTCAACACAACTCCCAAAATGGTGCACCAGGCAAAACTGCCCGGCTGAGCCAAGTCGACAGGGCTGTCGACTTGGGCCTAACCATGTCGACTGCCCAGTCGACAGGGCTGTCGACATGGGTGGTCTGGCGGGAAATTTCCCGCCTGCGCCCAACTGCCCTAATTTCCAAATTCAAACTTGAATTTGAAATCTGTTTTTACTTTGAATTTTTCTGAAAACTTCGTTTACGGACTCTGATTTTCGAAAACTCAGACTCTATTTCGCGTATTTTTCCGAGACGAACGCAATGGCATAGCCCGTTTCCCTTGATTCAGATTTGTAAATTAAATTCTGCCTCGATTTACGTTATAACAGGTTATTGAAAATACGGGTTGTTACAAACGACGAAACCAGGATTTCCAAAGTTGATTATATATATTTTATATTGATTTATAAAATATTTTAGAAGGCGTTTCGATTTATTTTAACAATATAAATCGATTCGGGGTTGAATAGAACGTGTCGCACAGCGACAGTTTGCGAACGTCAACCCTTAACTTCGAATTGAAGTACCGGGAGATCCGACCGTCGGATTTTCCTGAAATTGGAAGCGTTAAAACTGTAATGAAATGTAATTTCAAATAAAATATGAAGTTTTGAAATCCAACGGTTTGATTTTAATTTAATTCCAAGTCTGTTTTGGAAAAGGTCGCTATGAATGCAGTTCGGTGAATTGCAAACTGACTGTAACACCCCGTAATTCTGTGACATTAAGATTCTCAAATTAAAGTATAATTAATTTTTAAAAGAAAATTAAAAGAAAAAGATCCATGCAGTTGTTTAATTTAAGTATTGTAACTAACATGAAAAAAAAGAGGTAAGGAGAGAACAATAATTATTATTGTTCTAAGACTTATTAACAAAAGCCTCTGTAGCTCAGTTGGTTAAGGCATTGGATTGGTAGCATGGAGGTCGGGGGTTCGAACCCCGGCGGCGGCATAATTTTTTATCATTGTTTTAGAGAGGGCCAACTGAACATGCAAATATATGTACGTATACAAATTCAAAATTTGAAAGGATAAGAACGTACGTATAAGGAAATAAAGGAAATATATATATATACATATGAGAAATATAAATATAAATATATATATATATATATATACAAAAATATATGTATACGAAAGATAAAATTCAAGATAAGACTACAGTCAATGAAATATGGCAACATCATTTGAATTTTGAAAATAAAATGAAAGTTGTGCGTATATATATACGCGTAAAATGGTCGTTAGAGGAATTGTATACATATAAGAATATTTCATGTGAATAAAACAGTTAAATAAATTCCAGAAATTCAAAAGTTTGAAAATCAAACTTTTACGCCAAAATAGCTTGTGGGACCCAATGCTGACTCAGCACTGCGTGTATGATAAGGTTTGGCTAGATTCATCTACGTACCTTGACTATTTTCTTAACTAGGTTCAATGCTGACTCAGCGCTGCGTGTACGATAAGGTCTTGAGCAGCTATATAAACAGCCCTAGTCTTCATTCTCTTTGCACCAATTCTCTTCTATCCTTATGCTGCTAAGATTCATGGCTTCTTCCCCTCCTCTAAATTTTCTTAAATAAATAAAATAAAATATGATTCAAGACGAGGAGATGCTGCTAAAAGACTTTTAAGGAGGGATTCAAATCAAAGTTTCAAGTGAAGAATTCAAAGGCTAGCTCAAACAAGTTTCAAGCAACGACGCACGAATCATAGCCATGCTTTCCTTCTTTTCTAGATTTATTTTCTGTAAGTTGGTTATTTCTAGATCTGAATATTTTGTTTTATTTGTGACATGAAATTAAAGGAATAAAGGAATATGCCAAATCTCTCTCTCTCTTCGAATCTGTGTTTATACTCTTGGACTGAATTAAGAACTGTTATGACTCGAGGACAAATAAGACTGTAACCGTGACTATGACTATAGAACTGTGGCCTTTGAAAGCATATGCCTTTGGACTATGACATAAGCCTTTGATTTTGGGACATATAAACATTGCCTATGACAATGACTTATGACTATGGGAATTATTTTCCCTTTTGGACTATGAACATCGCATATGACTATGGACATTTCCTATGACTGTGACTGTGACTACAAGGATTATTTCCTTGACCAGGCCTATACCTTTGATTTGGACATAAACTATTACTTATGACATAATGAGGACAACTGTGATTTTGACACCCATGATTTATGATTAGGAAAATATTGCTTTAGTTTTGTGATTGAGAAGTTGGGTCTAAACCCAATTATTTATTCTACCTGTTCCTTGGTATTTCTTTGGTTTTAAGACAGTGGGAATTTACCTATTAAATTAGGTCTACCCACATTCTTGAACCTATTTTGCCCATTCTTTGGTTTTAAGATAATGGGAATTTACCTATTTAGTTAGGTCTACCCATATTCTTGAACCTACATTGTTATCCAAACCTTTTTATGCCAATTATTCCTTCTTGTCATTTTGATTCATTCCTTTTTTTATCTACGAATCTAGATTTATTTATAATCTAGGTTGAATCACGATTATTCGAACGGTGGGAATGCGATTTGGGGAAAAACATGGAAATGAATATGAACGTAGTTGTAAACTTGGAAATTGGCATAATTTGGAATATGTATTATGACATGCATATTAAAATGAAAACGGGAAAATTTGACATGGATTAGGGAATATGTGATTTTGACATATTAAATTTAGCGTTAGTAAGTAAGCTAAATTTTAGGCATAAAATGTAAACTAGAAAAATAATTCTAGTTTTGCCATAAATTGTGAATTAGGATGTTAAACCAAGATTGGGTTAATTAAGGTTGATTTGGAATAAGTATATTAGCACAATTTTGAATTTATTCATAATTGTGAGCAATTGTCATGTTTAGAATAAATTATGGTTAGCGACGCTAAACTTGTTATAATTTACATACCAAAAAGTATAAATATGATAAATAAGAGAGAATGGGCCATAATAATAAATATGATAATGTACATTAAAAGAGTAGTAATGAAATCAGTAAATTAGGAGTAATTTACTTATAGAATTCGTCATAAATGTTAAATTGTTCATTTACCACAAAATATGTAACTTGGTTAAATTTTGGCCATAAATTATAAACTAGGATATTTAATCTAGTTTCGGCAATGAAATAGGAAATGGCTTAAACTGCATGTTGGGTTAGGACTTGGGCCTAGAATATAAGTATACTAGTAGGCTTGACAAATAAATATAGGCCAAATTTGTCTAAAAAGGGGAAATGGGCTTTTGAAATAAATTGTTAACAATTTATAAACAAAAGAAAAGTATTTTGATAACACCCCTTTTTATAACACATAGACCAGAAGGTTCTAGGGTGACAGAGAGGATAGTGTCTAGGCTTGGGTTTGGAAAATACAAGTTTCCTGCCCTCCCTGGCTATCCCTAACTGATCCGAAGGACGGGATGGTTGTTTTCAAGACCAGATTTGGAAATTAATCAAAAACCCTTTGAACTTAGAAAACATGAATATGCCTAACCCGAGGTTAGACTGAGTTGCGGTGTAAACCTGCCCGGAACCGACCGGCACATCCAGTAACCGCAACAATATCTGTTTAATGTGAGAGGTTGCGGCTTTAATTTATTAATTAAAGCTAGAATGGGAAGGTTAAGGAACACTTAACCAACTTAGCACAGTTAAAGCTAGAATGGGAGGATTAAGTCCATGGGAATACTTAGCCAAATTAACATGTTGACTAGACTAGAAGGTGGGGTTAAGTAAAGTTAATACACTTAGCCAATTTAACATGTTAATTAGACTAGAGGTTGGGGTTAAGTTATACACTTAGCCAAATTAATATGTTAGCTGGACTAGACCATAGGGTTAAGTAAACTTGAATGCTTAACCATCAGAATATGATAAATGAATAGGGTTAAGTAAAAAGCATAAAGGGATAACACTTAACCAGTGTAATAGGATAAGGGAAGAGGGTTAAGATAGCTTCAATCGACTAAAGACACTTAACCAACCCAACCTGGCGAGAAAGAAAACTAAATAGTAAACCTCAGTTGAAAAAGGGACTAAGTAGTAAACTTAGTTAAGAAAACAAGGAATTTGGAAACTAAGTGGTAAACCTTAGTTAGTAGAACTAAGTAGTAATTCTTAGTATAACACGAAGGAGCGGACATCCATATGGTTTTAAGAAGGCTCCAACGAATTGGGTTACGAAGCCCGAGGCTTCGGGGGGGACGTGAGGGTACTCTTGGTATCCCTCTGTGAGGCTGCAGATGATCATCCTGGGCTCACAGAGGTTAAGGTCTGCGTTAGAAGAACCGAGGGTATGCCTTGGTTGCAATATATATATGTGGCAACCTAAAGACTAGGATGGACCAGCGTGATTCGGCGAGAAGACGGTAGCCCTGTGATAGCAACTCGTCGTCTACCATCCATCTTGAGTCAATCGAGATACGTGAAGCAGAAAGGCGGAGAACTCCAAAAGACCATATACTTGCTATCTAGTTATGGTTGCGGATGGCCATAGGATAGTGGGGCACCGGGGGCCGGCGTATAGTTCTCATTTTACAAGGTGTGCCTTTCATTAGTTGAGGGAGGGGTCAAGTGGGACCATAGCCACTGGAATAAAAATAGACCTTAGCATCTGCATCGGCAGATATCCGAAAGCTCCCGACCGAGTTCTGTATTCCTTGATTTGCCCTGTCACAGGACTCGGATCGCACATTACAGGACATGTGCATCTAGACAAGCGATAATGATTCGCGATACATGCGTGGGGAAGCCTAGGAGCATATACCACTCTAGGTAGTTTGTCCTAGACTTGGGGGCATTGTTCGACAGGTAGCGTAATCCCTAGTTGGACTAGGTGGCATAAACCCTGAACTCGAAAAGCGTTCAGCAGATAGCGTAAAACTATAGTTAAATCTAAGAAGCACTTGATAGAAAACCCTAGACTAGATCTAGGTAATAAATAATAAATGTATGCCTGAAGAAAATGGAAACTACAGGGGTTGGGATCACGTTATCGTTACTAGTTGAACACTAGTTAGGTGGTGCAGAGATATAGAAACCAGTATAACAAGGAAATAGCGAAGCTGCGAAAGTATTAGAGCGTATCCAGTCATCTTAGCATATCTTGTGACTACCTTGTATAATCTTGTTGACCTTATCGTCATGGTGTAATCTTGTATTCAGTTAATTCATGTCGTTTTGTTTTTCCATGTTCACATGCTAGAAGTTACTGAACTTACTCAGGCTTTATGTCTGACTCTGTTTTTCTTTCGTCTTCTTTTCTTCCGTTCCCCCCCCCCCCCAGGTAGTTAAGGAAGAAATAGTATAGCTCAGACTTGTTTATGGGATGGTTGCTCCCTTCAAGCTTGAAGAATCTGGGATACATCGGCTTTGGATTGCTATGGCTGGCTTTTGTTACATTGGGGAATATAAATGTATTTTATGCTTCTTTATTTTGTAAAGACAGATGATACTCTGATATTGTAAAGGAATCTTGTACAAATTATTTTATCAATAAAGCAAAGTTTTATTTTCCGCTGTTTAATGTTTGTCTGTCTTGTAATTTATCTGCATCTTTTACCCATAATGCTCCACAGAACTTAGTGCATTCCCTTTGTGAGTGACACTAACGGACGTGGGGTGTTACACTGACTGTAAAGGCCTTAATAAAAAATTTATTAAAAATATGAATAAATTAAGTTTAATCATAAATGATTTAGAAAGATTTTGGATGAAATATTCCAAATTAGAAAAGATAAGAGATATTTTTATTTGAACGAACTAGTTAACAACTAGAATACAGAACCAAAAGGAATATGCGATAATTCCTGAGTGTACAGTCTAGTAGCACCCATGAGATATAATTGAAAATTATTCCATTAGGTGAAGGGTAGGAAGAACCGAAAGGACATCGGATATTCAACTAAGATCAAATGAAAAGATTAGTAATCCAATGGTTCTGATTAACGTGTTGGATTGTGAATGGTTTTTATCTAACCAGAAGTTTTCCAACATATGAATGGAAAGGTTTTGAATGGAAATTATCTTTAGATGTTTCAATACTGGATTCCATGATTATATATCGTTGTGGAATTTGGAAGGCATAGATATCATTATTCCCAAAACGGTATCTGTTTGTTCCAGAATTTGGTATTGAATACAAGTCGATATGATTTTCATTCAAAGCCTTGTATTTAATATCAAATTGGATTTTGGGTTTGTTGTGAATGGTATCTTTAATAATACTATTTTTAAACCCAGATGAGAATAGAATAAGACTTTTAGTTGAAATTTAGTGGAATTTTCCAATTTAATAAATTAAATTGGAGTTAAACGAAATATTAATTTTGGGTTTATCGTGAACGATGTTTTAAGTGACATGTGTTCTTTATCCCAGTTAAAGACATGATAATTTCCTAAATGTAACGACCCGTATTTTCGCCGATATAATAATTAATTTATTTAATTATTTATATAGTGATTTAGAGAATTAAATGGTCATTTAATTAAATTATATTGAATAATTAATTAATATAATAATTAAATAATATATTTAATTCTGAAATAATCAGAATTAGCTGAAATGGCAATACGGTGTGAATTGGGCAATTCAAAATATATAATTCAGTTTAGAATTTGAATTAGAATAACGAATATATTATTTAAATGACAGTTTGAACGTATAATTATATTATAATTAAAATCGAGCTCGAAATGGAGCGGCAGTTCGGTATTTGGCGATTCGAACTTCAACTGAATATACAGGGTCCGTTTTAAGCCGGATTTCTGTGAAACAAGAAACGTTCGGAGCTGGTGAAGTATATATTTCTAATGGAAGAGAAAAATTGGGATTTCATTGTGTAGATTTTGATTTATGTCCAAATCAAATTTTAGAAAAGTCGCTATGGAATTCCTTTATAATTTGTAACGATTTATTTATATTTTTAAAAGGGTTTTTCAATATAAATTGAATATCGATTCAACCGGGATTTGAATATCGAGTTGTAAATCCCAGTGGAGCTGTATGATACTCTATTGTGAATATATACGATAATATTTATTTTTAAATATTAAATTTAATTATTTTTAAATATATTTATATATTTAAATGGATTATTTAGAGCTTTAAAAATAGCCAGTTTTGCAAACGGCCTCCGTTTTCGACGAAACTAATTTTGTTGGATCCGCAATATTTAATTATTGTTAGATTTCAATTTTTGTGATTTTTGAAGTCAATGTGTGGTCGTACGGGATTTTAATGTGAAAAACAATCGATAATTTGATGGTTAAAAATACGATGTGTGAGCAAACGAAGTCGGAATTCAACGAAACCAGTTTCGTTAGGTTCGTAATGTCGAACTGTAACTACATGTCCATTTTCATCAGATTTGGGTATCGAATGGGATCATACGGATTTTTAAACAACAAATATGTATAGCGACTGATTATAATTGAATAAAATAATCAATAAAAAATAAAATAAAATATTTTCTTACTCCTATAAATATACCGTAACATCCTCTAACCCTAACATTTTATTCACTCTCTCTGGTCAATGATCGTTTGAACCGCCGTCTCCAAAATAATAACGTGATCATCAGAAAATCCTCATAATTCAATAACTTAATGAAATCAAACCCTGATTAGTTCATTAGCCTCTAAAAACTTGGAGCTTCATCCTGGTACCACTTGAATTGGGTTCGATGTTTATTCTTCTTCGGGAGGGGGGGTGTTTGTAGACAGTGACTTAGGGTTCGAAAAAATTAGAAGATGTGAGGCGTTAATTTGAATTCAATATTGCTTTGGCTTTCCTGGTAGGGAGACGCTTCAGTGGGTGGAGTTTGGAAGAATTTGGCAACCAAAAATGTCGTTCCTGTAGCGTGAACTATAGGGGTTGGGCTTCAGTCGCGATTGGTTCCAGAAAGTCGAGGTGGAGGAGAAGGGTGCATTCAAGGGGTGTTTGGAAATGGTGAAGATGGTGGTAGCGACGGCCAGAGGTCCGATGATCTAAAGTGGAGGGTTTGGCAAATTGGGTGTTCGTTCTGGAAGTTGGGTTGATCACTGTAGGGAAGGAGAAAATTATGTATAACGTTGATTAAAGGTTAAGGGATGGTTAATCTCGTGATGGGTTGAATTAGAGTGAAGAAGACAAAGTCGAGATTTCATTCGAGGAAATGGAATTAGGGAGAAAACCTGTAACCTAGAAGTAACAAAGAAAGAACGGTTCGAAGAAATTGTAGAAGGATGCGGTTTGGGCTGTAAGGGTGTGGGTGGGCCAATGTTAGAGTGTTAAGGCCCACTATCAAAGATGGTTTAAATTAAAACTATTTAAATATCTATACTAATTTGTAAAATGTATAACTTCGTCATACATTATCAGAATTTGACGAAACAAGATCCGTTGGGATCGTATGGACGAGAGCTCCATAATGGAACTGACTGGGAGTGAAACAGAGCTCGTTACAATTTATTGAAAAATAAATTGTCGGTCTGAATCAACCGATGGTTATCGTTATTTAACGATGATCGTCCAATGTGAGTAAAACTCACCAACTCTGAACAATTATATTTTTACAACATATTTTTAGAACTGATAATTACCTGTTGATTGCTGTGTGTTAACTGTTTGGTTGAATTGCTTATGTATTGATTGAAATTATAGATAACGATATATATATATATATAAATCGTTAATCAAATATTGATTCTGTTTAGCAGAATATTTCATATCGAAATGAAATCGATGTTAATTATATTGTTTAACATCTGTGATGCGTGGAAACAGGTTGGAGGAAATCCAACTGGATTCCTCAACATTTATTTTACTATATTTCATATATTGTAATATATGATGTGATATAAAATCTGTTGTTGATTATGTGTGTTGAATGATATCGATCATTGTTATTTAGGTATTTTAAATACCGTAAGAAATACTGGGATGTAGAAAAAGGGATTTTCAAAGTGTATTTTGAAAAGAAATTATTTATAACATCAAAGGATTTTATAAAGCAAATATTTATTTGTTGAATAAATAGAATAAGATAAAGGAAATATTTATTTGTTGAATAAATAGAATAAGACAAAGGAAATATTTATTTTTTGAATAAATAGAATAAGATAAAGGAATATTTATTTGTTAAATAAATAAAATAAGATAAAAGGAATATATATTGGGAAAAACAAATAGAATTTTTATAAAAGGAAATATTTATAAAAGAATATAATTATAAAAGGAATATTGATTTAGAAAGTAAATAGAACTAAAAAAGGGAAATGTTGGGAAAATGAATAGAGTTTATAAAAAGAGAATTTTACATTAGAAAGGTTTAGACCCGTGCTTCGCACACGGGTGTAACATGATATTGATTTAAAGTAAATATTTTGCAAATAAAATATTATAAAGGATATTGGGGTTTGAATTAGGAATATAAATGGAATTATTGAAATTAGAAACTGACTGGAAATTAATTGAGTTGAATGGCTTTCTGGGTATCGATCTGATGTTGGTTTCGGCCTTCGGGGTTAATACTTAGGGGGTTGTTCTCTTACTAGTTTACAGTTAGAGACTGATATATGTGAGAAGATAGTGATGCGTGAATCATAAATGGAAGCATTTTCCAAAGTTAATAACGTATATTTTCTAAAATTAGAAAATAAGGATTTGATGAATATATGGAACGAGAAATGGGGAAATGAATATTTGTTGATTGATGATTGATCGATAGAATTTCCATCTGGAAATAATATCGTTGTTTGCACACGTATTTTCGTTTGATAGTTAAATCACCGACTATCAAAGTTTCTGACCATTTTTACGTGTTAATATGGAGAGACCGGTTGGATTATTATCCGAAGAACCACTCCGTATTGGCATAAGCGTTGCAAACCAAGTATACTGAATATATTGAAGAGGGAGTAAAGTGCAAGGGCTATTGTATAAATCTTAGGTAGAGATTGCCTAAGATGGATGTACGGAATAGTGCCTTCGGTTTGTCCAGTCCCAGGACAACTTGAATGAACGAATGTCTGATAGAGTATATCTGATAGATCGCGTAAGTTGATCATTTCAAACTTATTTACGTTGGTGGTGGAGGAATTCGTTTCTCTTAGCTTATACCCGTGGTATTTTTGGGGAAATCAATTTGTGATTTGCTGAGTATGATGATGTGGCATTCAAAGTAAATGTAGACGTGATATGTATAGAGATACGTTATAACCTCAAGCCTCATCAACTGGAAATGACAGAAATCGGGCAGGCAACATGGCTAAGTGAGCCGCACCCAATTAGGGTATATTGTCACCATCTAGAGAATATTCATATTTGTACTTCTTTCAATTCTGTATCTCCCGGGAACGGTTATGTTGGAATACTCACCGAGGGGTGGCAATATATTCGATACATTCAAGAGAAATGAATGGTCGGACATGTGTGGCCGAGTTACAAGATGTTCATGTTGAACTCCAGTGTATCGTTTCTAGAGTACACTGAGCGGAAGGTGGATCCATACCTTGTCATAGTTGGAATCCATTCCCCAAATAAGAGCCCGCGGTTTTGATTGTATATTATATATATGTAGAACGTTAGATGCAAGCGTTTCTGCTAGATTTCTATTTACTTGATCTAGACATTATTATAATATCAGACAAGTATCGTTTTAGACATATTTTGGGTTATCGTAAGGTAAAAGCCATCCGTGTTTATGTGTGGATCGGTCTTACGATTATCATTTCTTTAGAAAGGATTTTGAAAAGTTAAATCAAATGAATAGAGTTTACTCACACCAGTCACATGACTGACCCCGAGTTTATTTTGTTTTGTTTTCCCTAAACTCTTGGATGCCCAATTTTGTACGGGCAGTCAAGTAGTTGGTATTTACAGATACTTGAAGAGCTAGAGCAGGAGGCTTCAGGATTATATTGCTATTGTTATTTCCGCTGTGTTGTAAGTGTTATACTCTAATAATGGATTGTATACAATTGTTGTTTTATTTCAAAGTTATGTTATGAAATATATTTATTCGTTCCGCTGTGAGATTTGTGTTTACTCTAATGTTGTATGTTCTTCTTCTTCTTTTATTCTTAGTTTCTATCTTATCTATTCTCACCCTCTAATTTATTTCATGGACTATCCGGTATTTCCGATGCTTGAATAGTCGACATTGAGTTTATGTCGAGTACTCAGGATCGCGAAAACCCCGGGTCATTACAGTGGTATCAGAGCTAAAGGTTAAGTTATTACCTTGGCTCTGTGGCGTGGCTCAGTAGAGATGGGGTTAGTAATGCCCTAGATTGAGTTTGAGTGTATATATGCGAGTGAACGTATTTGTAGATTTTATAAAAATTGTTTTATACTGTGGAGATTTTTTGGTTAAGTTGTTTATGTGTTCTGATCGATCAGTTTGATTCACTGTATCGGTAGGGGTTTAAAAACACTCGAATACGATGAACCGACACTGTATGTTTTGAAAAGACGGTAAATAATATAATTTTGCCGAAAATATATTTTTAATATAAACAGATGATTTATATTATTATTATTGAATGTGTTAGTTGTAATTATAATCGAATAAGATTATAATTGGAATGGTTATGTAAATAGCCAATCAGAATTCATATGAATACAATACATGAAATAAGATGAAGTAAATCTAAATTTAGAATCAGAATTGGAATTAAAAGTTGGAAAAGTGTTTGTAAATGGAATTGAATTGAATATATGAGAATTTTAAAATCCTAGGATATTTTAAATTGTTTTACCAGCATTGTGAATGATATTTTGAAATGTATTTCAAAAAGGAATAGTTTAAAAGTGATTTTGAAAGTGATATAGTATCGAACTCACTTCGATAGCTGGGAAATAACCATGATGATGAATCGCGACATCATTAGTGTTCATTTTCGAGTTTCTAAGTGATGGATTACTACCAAAGACATTGTTTTTGAATTGATTGAGAAAAGCAAGTGTTTGAATCCTGAAAAGGAAAGCTTGATTTTCGATATGGTAAACTGTTTAAAATTCCCAGGGAAAGATTATTGAATTAAAACCAAATTGAATTTAAAGTTGGAAAAGCAATTGGAATTAAATTGAAATCAATTATGTGAAAATTGAATCGAATTAGAATATAATGATATCGAGTAAGTTGACTTGTTGAGTAAATTTTTTGAATTGAGATTGGAATTGGAGTTTGAATGGAATTCGACTTAGGTATAAGTGAATGGTTGGATTTTTGGATAAAAACTGATTGGAGTTTGATTGGGATGACATTAGTATATGCTGAATTAACAGCAGATGGAAAGAATATAATGATATGCCCGACAAAAAGGTACACGTTTATATTCTAATAGGATATGAGATTTATGAGCCGAATTGGCAAGCCGCTTGGTTGTTTGATTTTCTTTTGGGTTGGAGATGGCCCAAAGAGGCGAGTTGTAGTTGTACCGATTGACCAGTACAAAGGAGGTGCTGGCGAAATTTTTCGAAAATTTCGGGTGTTAGAAAATTTTCAAGATTGTTGGAAATTTTCGTTGATAGAAATAAATAAATATTTAATTGGAATTTATTTGGTTCAGTTGAAACTAAAATGAAGAATTGAACAAAAAAGTTCTAACAAGTCAATAGGATTTGTTTTCTACCTTAGCAATTTCGAGGACGAAATTATTTTAAGGGGGGAAGAATGTAACGACCCGTATTTTCGGCGGTATAATAATTAATTTATATAGTGGTTTAGAGAATTAAATGGCGTTTAATTAAATTATATTGAATATTTAATTAATATAATAATTAAATAATATATTTAATTCTGAAATAATCAGAATTAGCTGAAATGGCAATACGGTGTGAATTGGGCAATTCAAAATACATAATTCAGTTTAGAATTTGAATTAGAATAACGAATATATTATTTGAACGACAGTTTGAACGTATAATTATATTATAATTAATATCGAGCTCAAAATGACGCGGCAGTTCGCTATTTGGCGATTCGAACTTCAATTGAATATACAAGGTCCGTTTTAAGCCGGAATTCTATGAAACAAGAAACGTTCGGAGCCGGTGAAGTATATTTTTCTAATGGAAGAGAAAAATCGGGATTTCATTGTGTAGATTTTGATTTATGTCCAAATCAAATTTTAGAAAAGTCGCTATGGAATTCCTTTATAATTTATAACGATTTATTTATATTTTTAAAAGGGTTTTTCAATATAAATTAAATATCGATTCAACCGGGATTTGAATATCGAGTTGTAAATCCCAGTGGAGCTGTATGATACTCTATTGTGAATATATACGATAATATTTATTTTAAAATATTAAATTTAATTATTTTTAAATATATTTATATATTTAAATGGGTTATTTAGAGCTTTAAACATTGCCAGTTTTGCAAACGACCTCCGTTTTCGATGAAACTAATTTTGTTGGATCCGCAATATTTAATTATTATTAGATTTCAATTTTTGTGATTTTTGAAGTCAGTGTGTGGTCGTACGGGATTTTAATGTGAAAAACAATTGATAATTTGATGGTTAAAAATACGTTGTGTGAGCAAACGAAGTCGGAATTCGACGAAACCAGTTTCGTTGGGTTCGTAATGTCGAACTGTAACTACATGTCCATTTTCATCAGATTTGGGTATCGTATGGGATCATACGGATTTTTAAACAACAAATATGTATAGCGACTGATTATAATTGAATAAAATAATCAATTAAAAATAAAATAAAATATTTTCTTACTCCTATAAATATACCGTAACATCCTTTAACCCTAACATTTTATTCACTCTCTCTGGTCAATGATCGTTTGAGCCGCCGTCTCCAAAATAATAACGTGATCATCAGAAAATCCTTATAATTCAATAACTTGATGAAATCAAACCCTGATTAGTTCATTAGCCTCTAAACACTTGGAGCTTTATCCTGGTACCACTTGAATTGGGTTCAATGTTTATTCTTCTTCGGGGGCGGTTGTAGACAGTGACTTAGGGTTCGAAAAAATTAGAAGATGTGAGGCGTTAATTTGAATTCAATATTGCTTTGGCTTTCCTGGTAGGGAGACGCTTCAGTGGGTGGAGTTTGGAAGAATTTGGCAACCAAAAATGTTGCGCCTATAGCATGAACTATAGGGGTTGGGCTTTAGTCGCGGTTGGTTCCAGAAAGTCGAGGTGGAGGAGAAGGGTGCGTTTGGAAATGGTGAATTTGGTGGTAGCGACGGTCGGAGGTCCGATGATCTAAAGTGGCGGAGGTTGGCAAATTGGGTGTTCGTTTTGGAAGTTGGGTTGATCACTGTAGGGAAGGAGAAAATTATGTATAACGTTGATTAAAGGTTAAGGGATGGTTAATCTCGTGATGGGTTGAATTAGAGTGAAGAAGACAAAGTCGAGATTTCATTCGAGGAAATGGAATTAGGGAGAAAACCCGTAACCTGGAAGTAACAAAGAAAGAACGATTCGAAGAAATTGTAGAAGGATGCTGTTTGGGCTGTAAGGGTGTGGGTGGGCCAATGTTAGATTGGTAAGGCCCACTATCAAAGATGGTTTAAATTAAAACTATTCAAATATCTATACTAATTTGTAAAATGAATAACTTCGTCATAAATTATCAGAATTTGACGAAACAAGATCCGTTGGGATCGTATGGACGAGAGCTCCACAATGGAACTGACTGGGAGTGAAACAGAGCTCGTTACAATTTATTGCAAAATAAATTGTCGGTATGAATCAACCGATGGTTATCGTTATTTAACGATGATCGTCCAATGTGAGTAAAACTCACCAACTCTGAACAGTTATATTTTTACAACATATTTTTAGAACTGATAATTACCTGTTGATTGTTGTGTGTTAACCGTTTGGTTGAATTGCTTATGTATTGATTGAAATTATAGATAACGATATATATAAATCGTTAATCAAATATTGATTCTGTTTAGCAGAATATTTCATATCGAAATGAAATCGATGTTAATTATATTGTTTAACGTCTGTGATGCAGGGAAACAGGTTGGAGGAATCCAACTGGATTCCTCAACATTTATTTTACTGTTTTTCATATATTGTAATATATGATGTGATATAAAATCTGTTGTTGATTATGTGTGTTGAATGATATCGATCATTGTTATTTGGGTATTTTAAATATCGTAAGAAATACTGGGATGTAGAAAAGGGGATTTTCAAAGTGTATTTTGAAAAGAAAATATTTATAACATCAAAGGATTTTATAAAGCAAATATTTATTTGTTGAATAAATAGAATAAGATAAAGGAAATATTTATTTGTTGAATAAATAGAATAAGATAAAGGAAATATTTATTTGTTGAATAAATAGAATAAGATAAAGGAATATTTATTTGTTAAATAAATAAAATAAGATAAAAGGAATATATATTGGGAAAAACAAATAGAATTTTTATAAAAGGAAATATTTATAAAAGAATATAATTATAAAAGGAATATTGATTTAGAAAGTAAATAGAACTAAAAAAGGGAAATGCTGGGAAAATGAGTAGAGTTTATAAAAAGAGAATTTTACATTAGGAAGGTTTAGACCCGTGCTTCGCACACGGGTGTAACATGATATTGATTTAAAGTAAATATTTTGCAAATAAAATATTATAAAGGATATCGGGGTTTGAATTAGGAATTTAAATGGAATTACTGAAATTAGAAACTGACTGGAAATTAGTTGAGTTGAATGGCTTTCTGGGTATCGATCTGATGTTGGTTTCGGCCTTCGGGGTTAATACGTAGGGGGTTGTTCTCATACTAGTTTACAGTTAGAGACTGATATATGTGAGAAGATAGTGATGCGTGAATCAGAAATGGAAACATTTTCCAAAGTTAATGTCGTATATTTTCTAAAATTAGAAAATAAGGATTTGATGAATATATGGAATGAGAAATGGGGAAATGAATATATGTTGATTGATGATTGATCGATAGAATTTCCATCTGGAAATAATATCGTTGTTTGCACACGTGTTTTCATTTGATAGTTAAATCACCGACTATCAAAGTTTCTGACCATTTTTACATGTTAATATGGAGAGACCGGTTGGATTGTTATCCGAAGAACCACTCTGTTCTGGCATAAGCGTTGCAAACCAAGTATGCTGAATATATCGAAGACAGAGTAAAGTGCAAGGGCTATTGTATAAATCTTAGGTAGAGATTGCCTAAGATGGATGTACGGAATAGTGCCTTCGGTTTTTCCAGTCCCCGGACAACTTGAATGGACAAATGTCTGACAGAGTATATCTAGTGGATCGCGTAAGTTGATCGTTTCAAACATATTTACGTTGGTGGCGGAGGAATTCGTTTCTCTTAGCTTATACCCGTGGTATTTTTAGGGAAATCAATTTGTGATTTGACGGGTATGATGATGTGGCATTCAAAGTAAATGAAGACGTGATCTATATAGAGATACGTTATAACCTCAAGCCTCATCAACTGGGAAATGACAGAAATCGG
This sequence comes from Allium sativum, assembly GCA_030737875.1. NCBI lineage: Eukaryota > Viridiplantae > Streptophyta > Magnoliopsida > Asparagales > Amaryllidaceae > Allium > Allium sativum. Next base: position 55,578,416 of record CM060910.1, read on the forward strand.
GCAGGTAGCATGGCTAAGTGGTCGCACCCAATTAGGGTATATTGTCACCATCTAGAGAATATTCATATTTATACTTCTTTCAATTCTGTATATCCTGGGAACGGTTATGTTGGAATACTAACTGAGGGGTGGCAATATATTCGATACATTCAAGAGAAATGAATGGTCGGTCATGTGTGGCCGAGTTACAAGATTTTCTAGTTGAACTCCAGTGTATCGCTCCTAGAGTACACTGAGCGGAAGGTGGATCCATACCTTGTCATAGTTGGAATCCATTCCCCAAATAAGAGCCCGCAGTTTTGAATGTATATTATATATATGTAGAACGTTAGATGCAAGCGTTTCTGCTAGATTTCTATTTACTTGATCTAGGCATTATTATAATATCAGACAAGTATCGTTTTAGAAATATTTTGGGTTATCATAAGGTAAAAGCCATCCATGTTTATGTGTGGATCGGTCTTACGATTATCATTTCTTTAGAAAGGATTTTGAAAAGTTAAATCAAATGAATTGAGTTTATTCACACCAATCACATGACTGACCCAGAGTTTATTTTGTTTTGTTTTCCCTAAACTCTTGGGTGCCCAATTTTGTACGGGCAGTCAAGTAGTTGGGATTTACAAATACTTGAAGAGCTAGAGAAGGAGGCTTCAGGATTATATAACTATTGTTATTTCCGCTGTGTTGTAAGTGTTATACTCTAGTAATGGTATTGTATACAGATGCTGTTTTATTTCAAAGTTATGTTATGAAATATATTTATTCGTTCCGCTGTGAGATTCGTGTTTACTCTGATGTTGTATGTTCTTCTTCTTCTATTCTAAGTTTCTATCTTATCTATTCTCACCCTCTAATTTCTTTCATGGACTATCCGGTATTTCCGATGCTTGAATAGTCGACATTGAGTTTATGTCGAGTACTCAGGATCGCGAAACCCCCCGGGTCGTTACACTAAAGTTGAATTATCATTAAATAATGATATCTAGAGATTAAAATTAAGGGGTGTTTTAATGAATCTTTAATTAGATTGGAATATAAGTTGGTAATTAAATTTACCGTAACACGATGAGTGTTAAATATGGAGTACTACCAGTTTTTCTCCATGGGATGAATAGGTTGTGAATGGGATAACAATACTAATAATTACTTCATAAGAATCGATACTCCCAATAAGACTTATAAACCTTAATTTGGTTTAAGTCATGAAATGATATATGAAATCTTTTGAAATGATTTCAAAGGAAGGATTTAAACAATAAGTCTAAATGATATAATTTTTGATAATATTAATGGAAACCATTCCTAAGGTAAATAATATTTGACTAAAAAATATTCTGGATTGGAATGAGATGCGTGTTATCTTTACTTATCAATTGATTTTAAAGATGCGCGAGTTTTTCGGAAAGATCGGGTTTAACCTATTCTGAATAACTGATACGATGATTATAAGTCGAAGATATGAAGACCGTTGTTGAAGACTGGAGATCTTCACATCGTTTGGACTATTGCTGATGTCTCAATTGGGTTATACACCCAAGACGAGGTTATGAGTGGTGATCGTCCAGACGTACTTGGAGATCAACCTGATATGTGAGGAGCTATCTCTTGTATTGGACATATGGAATGAGGAATAAGGTGCCCTGGTTTCGTTAAGACCCAGAACGGACTTGCAAATGGATTGTATGTCTGACATTGTACTTTGTGTTGTGTTCAGTGATCTTTTCTTAATATATTTCTATTCGATGGTGGAGAATTTATTCTCTTAACTTAACACTCTTCTCTGAGACGTATGAGCTTAGAGGTTATATATTGGTGGAAATCAATGGTATGGTATAGATTGACAATGTGGCATGCTGAGATGCATGGATCAAAGCTTTTGTTGAAAAGTAGAGCTTTGTGGATGATGATCAAGGCATAGCTTATATAGCTTAGCTTTGTGTATGGCGTTAATTCGCGAGCTTCACACCCCGATATGAGTCAAAAATGGGATGAAGGACAGCAGGGAGGACATACGTTTCTTTCTAGCTAGAAGTGATGTTATGGTATGAAGCCCATACATTTTACTTATGTGGATGTTGGAATCGATGGCCCTTAGATATGGCCGAACAAGGCCAGGATGGTCAACGTACTGACCAAGAGGTCCAATAGGACCGGGAAACGTATTGTTCAGGTGATGCTGATCAGCGACGTACTACTGACCGACCCTGATGCTCCAAAGGGATAAGTAGTTCCCTAGGACATTTTTCTAGTGATGTTCCGAAACTCAAATGTGGAAGATCCTTTACCTCGGCTCATTATGGAAACCCAATTTCCAATACGTGCTTTAACGATTTTAGTTGTATATTTATGGTGACATAATAAGATGGGGTATTATACCATCTAAGATTGATACATTTATTTTCGAAATTATTTTTTGCACTATGCACTTATAATATTATAAGAAAAGTTTCATGTATCAAGCATGTTTGGCTATTATAAGGTAAAACTCTATCCTCCGACTTGCGCTTGCATTGTGTGATGGGAGCTGAGTCTTATAATAATAGCTACATTTTTCAAAAAGCATTGCAAGTTTTTTTTTAATGGTATTCATGTGGAGGAAACCTGTTCTATGGCATACGGCGTTGTCCTGTGGTATACCCAACTTTTAAATATAAAGTTTTAATTAAAAAAACTAGTTCTCACACTAGTCCCATGACTGATTTGGAGTTTATTGTTTCCCACCTAAACTATCGGTGCCCATAATTTCCACATAGGCAGCCAGTAGTTTTGGTTTGGCAGATCTTTTCTTTTCACAGATCTTGGATTATGGCTGGAACTGCACCCTGGATTTCCTTGTATGGTATCCCGCTGTGTTATTTGTATTTTCCGCTGTGCATTGTATCTATTCATGTATTTACATTTCCGTTGTATTGTAATTTATTCTCTGATATTTGTTTTTCGATGTGTATCTTTTATTTCTGCACTTTAATATTCTTGTACTCTGATGTAATATTGTTGTAATGGCAATGAAAAGTTCACTTGTTCCGTGTTTGGATGCGTCTGTACTCATAATGATACGCCATTTTGAACGGTCTTAGCCAGTTTAGCGATCGATTCAGACTGGGCAAAAATCGGGTCACTACAATTATTATACCTTTTTATGTGGGACTGAGGTTTTTTAAGAGACGTTCGATTGTTGTGACTTTATTTTTTGCACTAAAATAAAAGTTGGGCTTTTGAAATAATAATTTATGCATTTAATTTAAATGTTTTCCGATGCATTTATTTCATGTCTTGTGAGTCTTAGTATATGTGACTGTTTATTTACACCTAAAACGCTTCACATTTCTTAGCATGGCCCAACTTTGAGGAATGCAAGCGATACAATGTATTATACTTGGTACCAGAGCCTAAGGTTATAAGATTCCTAAACAAATTTGTTTTAGAAGTAAAATATTTTTCACATGAAAAAAGATTTTCAAACCAAAAGTAAATTTGAAAATAAAGTTTTTCAAAATCCCCTCAAGTCCACCAAAACCTTCCTTAGATTCCTTGGAATCGTTATCTTTATCTTTTCTCTTGCACAAAATGGTAAATGCACCTAATCTTCCTTATAGTATCGAAATTTCTGACTAGTTTTGTCAGTACGTTCAAGTCATGGCACCAACAAGCCGATCACAAGAAAACGTGCAAGATCCAATACCGGAAGGTGGATCACCCAGTTGTCCACCAGTGGAGGTTGACTTCTCTAGTCTCTGTAGTAAATTTTCTAATCTTGGTGGTAAGCTGTTTTTTAGGACAATAAACATTAGTAGAGACGCAGACTTGGCTACGGAGTATAGAAAGGATACTTGGCCTCAGGCGGCTTAGGTAAAGAGATAGAGTTCATCTTGTCTCTTGGTAGCTGATAGAGGAGGCTTCCTACTGGTGGGAAGCAGTGGAAGCCAAGGTAGTAGAGTTGTGTTGTGCTAGATTCCAGGAGGGACTCGAGAGGAGGTATTTATCTTAGACCGAGGAAGGTTTACAGTTAGAGAGATTCATTCGGTTGAAGCAAGGATATGTGTCAGTCAAGGAGCACATCAAACATTTTAGTGAATTGTCAAGGTTTAGGTTGGATTTAGTCAGTACACTACATAAGAAAGCTCTCATGTTTGCTACGGGATTAAACTTGCCCCTCCAAGGGTTGTCACTGATACACATACCTATGGGAGCGATATTTGAGTCCCTAGTCTAGATAGCTCTAATGTTTGAGGTTAGCAAGAATGAAGTTCTCAAATCAGTTACATCGAAGAAACTATGGTGGAAGAATAAGAAGGAGAATAATAAGAGGAAGGTTGGGGTCCTTGAAAAGATCAGATGCGGAAAGATATGAGGAGTCATAATTGTGGATTACCCGGTCATTACGCTAAGGAATATAAGAGAGATACGATGAAGGGTATGTGTAATAATTGGTGGTAGGCTAGACATATCGGCAAAGCTTGTCCTCCAGGAGTCGAAAGAGCATAGAGGGCTAGCGCATAAGTGGATCAGTTTCAAAACTCGGATGTTGCTCGATCTAGTTGCAGATTGGATAGAGGTAGGATAATCACAGTAGAAGGCATGATTTCCATTTCTGATTTTCTTATCTGCATTCTTTTTAACTTGGAAGCATCACACTCCTTTTACTGGGTCACTTGTCAACTATTTTCAATTGAATATCTCTCTAGTTTCAAACCCGATAGTTGTCTCAGACCCCATAAGACGATTGATAGATTTATCCATGATTTATGCAGGTTTTAATATTATGATACTAGGGGTATATTTTGATTGCGATGCTTACATATGTGCATTTTCGGAATATGGGATAATCTTAAGGATGTACCAATTAGCTACTTAACAGATTATCTTAGACTGCGAGGGGAGGGTAGTCGGGCTAAAGACATATGACAGATGAACCCTTGTGATTTCTTACGACTCGAGTAGATTATTCATGTTGAGTTTCCTATATTCCTTGATGTGTTCTAGGTAATATCGATTCAGTTCCTATTGTTATAGGTTTTCCAGACGTGTTTGAGTAGGTGAGAAAGCCACCTCCCTAGTGAGAGATTGATCTCTGGATTAATTTGAGTGACAATGCCAAACCCATGGCAATGTCCATGACCATACGACTCCGAAGGAAAGAAAGGAATTGAGTAAGCATATTAGTGAGCTTCTGGAGGACTTCATTAGGCATATAATTTCTGAGTATGGGGAGCCAGTTGTCTTTGCTATCAAGGCAAATAATTCTCTCTGACTTTGTGTGGATAACCAGAATAAAACAAGCTTACTAAGAAGAACCATTACCCATTCCCTAGAACTGATGATCTCTTTGCCAATTGGTTGGTGCTTCGGTGTTTTATCAGTTATATTTAGCCACCGATTTCCATCAGGTTAGGGTACCAGATGATAGTATCAATACGAAAATATTTTGGATGCCTGTTAGATTCTTCGAGTGGTTGGTATGCCATTTGGGTTGACCAGTGCTTCAACATATTTTCTGGACCTAATGAGTAGGGTTTTCTGAGATGTTCCTAACAAGTTTGTCATGGTGTTTGTTGATGACATTCTTTATTCTCTAAGAGCGAAGAGGAGCATGTTTTGCACCTTGAGGAGGTTTTTTGCACTCTTCCAGTGCACTGTTAAAGGTGAAATTTTCGAAGTGTTATTTTTGGCGTAAGGAGGTACGTTTATTGGGGGCATATGGTCTTAAGAGAGGGGTTGGTGTAGATCCCGTCAGGGCGGTGGTGGTGCAAGATTGGAAATCCCCCAAGAATTCTACAGAACTGAGAAGCTTACATGGTTTGGCAAAGTATTGAAGAAAGTTTATTAAATATTTTGCAGGGGTTTCAGCTCCGCTTACCTGATACCAAGAAAGATTTAGCATTTATGTAAGATGTTGATTGTGAGGATTTCTTCATGAGACTTAAGAGGGATCGAACTAGTGCACTAGTGTTAGTACTTCTGGATGGTTCTAAGATATTTCCAGTACACATCGATGCATGTGGTACTGGCTTATGGGCAGTATTTATGCAAGATGGAAGTGTAGTAAATCATAGGAGCAGACAATTGAAGACCAATGAGCAGAATTACCACACCTATGACTTGGAGTTCACGCTTAAGTCCTTGAGAATTTACCTTCTTAGAGAGAAGTTCGAGCTTGATATGAATCACAAGTCATTGAAATACCTGTTTTCCAAAAGGATCTAAATTTAAGACAACATCGTCGGATGGAGTTCCTAGCATCTTATGATTTTGAGCATCCTTAGTCCTTTGTTCTAGAGTGTAAGAGCTTATGATTTATTTTTGCTTTTTATTTTAATCCCTATATGGATTACATCCTCGTATTATAAGCAAATTTAGAGGTTCGGTCCATGCCCATGGATCGGATTGGCCCGAGACAGTGAGAGGACTCAAAGATTGTGTATATTCTAGATAGGATTGGCAGAGGAGAGGCTTCTGGCTATCCCCAGTGATATTTTGTAGATGCAAAGAGTTGGCTCTGGAGAGATGGAAGGTTATGTGTCCCCTGCACCGATAACCTGGTGAGTGTAGTGTTAGTAGAGGCACACCATTCAAAGATGGTCATCCATCATGATGGTGATAAAATGTATTGGCTATGTAGAGGCACACCAAACTTAGACAACTCCGTGAAATTTGCTACATATTCCCTTAAAGATGACTCTCCTTGCTTAAGGTGGATGAAATTTCGTACTTGTAAATTCATTTCGGCATTGAGCAGAAATTTAACCTTAAATCGTGCCCTGAACTCATCCCACCAGAATTCTCCTCAGAACACATATTCCATCATTCTAACACTTTGCTTTTAAGATGCTAAGCAGCTACCCTTCTCTTTAATGGGTCTTCCCACATCGTAACCTCAAATATATGTTCGCACTCCAGTAACTATTCCTTAGCTTCCAAAAAACTTTCTATTCCGAAAAAGGGATTGCCTCCAACACTTACGTAATCATTATAGAGACGGGGAAATTTAAGGGCCACGTCGGTGGGTTTAGCTGTTGGTTGCGCTGAGGTAGTAGGAGCAATAGGAACCTGTCCCTTAGTCTTTAAATATAGCTAGAACCATTCGGGTAAGTACCGAGGCCTTGTAGGATTCCCTTACTTGGATTTATTTTCGGCCATCTCTATTATCTGTAAGAGAAAAACCTTCAGTGAAAATATTTAAGATAGTATTTATGCCAAAAGCAAAAAAGAAAGAAAGAGTTTGCCTAGTATAATCACGTAAGTCTTAGGGGTATTATATATAATTTGAAAACCTTTTCAAATTACAAGTACGCCTCTCATATGTATATTTCCCCGTAATTGGGTAACCTAGGCTCCGATATCAAATGTAACAACCTGGCCGTAATGGTCCTAAACCCCGATCCAGAAAAGACTCATAGGAACTTAGAGCCATTCTAAGCAAGTCGTTGGTTTCTATAAGAAATAAATAACAGAGCCAAGATAAAAACGAAATCAGAATCTCATAGAGTATGGGACAAAATATAATAATCAAAATAAATGCACCTTTTCATAAAAACCATAATAATGTCATTTACATCAAAATTCCCTAATGTCATAACAAGGTACATTAATACTATCCCATAAATAAAAATTAATTCTAGACATAATAATAAACTAATATGAAATCTCCAATGCCAAGCTCCAGTCTTCATCACGTCATCAGTCAAGCATTCCCACCTACTAACATGTGTTGTTAAGAGGGGGATCAGAAAAATAATTTTCTAGTGAATGAAAATCACATAAGTTTAAAGGAAAACTATTCCCTATACTTGGCAGTATAAATTCATTAAATTATGTCTAAGCGGATTTATTCACACAATCAATTATAATATACACATGTATTAATTAGGGGGACTATGCTACGGTCACTTAAGGCCAATATGATTTTTAGGGAGGATTTCTACAATCACTTAATATACTACAAGGTGGACTACCATTCGGTCACTTAAGGCCATTATATATGTTTATGGAAAATTTTCCACAATCACTTAATATTCGATGAATGGATTCTCCCGATCACTTAAAACCTTATGGTGGACCATAGTCACTTAAGACGTCGTTGAATGTTATCAAATATTCTCTCAATTGTAATGCGAGAAATAGTAATTAACCACTTAATAACGGGTGATGGTGGACACTCATCGTTATTTTAGACCCCTCCGACAAACTCATGCATTACTATTTAACTGACATTACTTGTGAAATCCTAGTCATTTAATACTTCCCTTAGACAGGCGGTCCCATCACATGCTCTTTTAAAACTCTTATTATCCTGATCCAAGGTATGCCCTCCCATAGCCCCAAGATAAGAAGCGGATAACTTCCGGAGAACCACCCCATTCATATGTCTATCTTTTTATTAAGGACCATTTAATATCTCATGAATTTATAAGAGAAAGGTGGGCCCAATGACCACTTAAGACCTAATAAGGGCTATCCAATAAATTTAGTCCAGAATCATGGAGTGAACCATTGGAACGAACCTTGTACTAACCACTTAATACCTAAGCAAGCTAGGTCAGTCACTTAATACCTTCTCGAGGCAGGCCTTCTTCACACAAGTATTTATTACATTTGATAACCCACAAAAAACCGACTACTTGTAAATGTTAGATTTGCGGGTGGTTCCAAGCAGTCTTCTACCACAAGTTGTAACGAACCGACATTTACCTAATCCTGATTATCGATACAAATACCATGTCGACTAACCAAAACACTAGAAATTACCGGATCATTAATAGAAAGAAGTTAGAGGAAGAGAAATAGAAAGAAAGAAAATTAGAATAGAAGAAAATAGACAGAAGGCAAAACTGAACAATAACACAGAATCTCACATCGCAGCGGAATAAAATATAAAATATATAATAACTTTTGGGATACAATTTTTTTCTGTATATACATATACATACCATTATCAAAGTACAATACAACACAGCGGAAAATAAACAGTAAATATCAACGCTGAAGCCTCCTGCTCCATGCTTCTCCAAGTATTTGTAAACACCTGAACTACTTGACTACCCGTACAAATTTGGGCACCCAAAAGTTTAGGGTAAAACAAAATAAAATAAACTCTGGGTCAGTCATGGAACTGGTGTGAGTAAACTCCAACCACTTGGGTTAACTTTTAGAAAATTCTTTTCGAAAGAAAAGATAATCGTAAGACCAATCCACACATAAACATGGATGGTTTTTACCTTACAATAACCCAAAACATTCTTTAAAATCAATACTTTTCTGATATTATTATAGTGTCTAAATAAGTAAATAACAATCTAGCAGAATGCTTGCATCTCACGCTCTACATACATAGTATACAATCAAAACCGCAAGCTCTTATTGGACAATGGATTCCAACTGAAAAGGTATGGGACCACCTTTCAACAGTGTATCTCTAGAGAGGAATACACGTGATTAACAAGAACATCTTGCAACACAGTCTAAACATGGTCGGCCCCTCACTTCGCTTGAGAGTACCGAATGTATTGCCACCAACGGTTGGGATCAGCAACCATTCTGAAGCAACAACAGCGATAGAATAAAGATGTAAAAGGATTTTCTCTAGATCAGGTGACAATACACCCTACTTGGGTGCGACCCACTTATCCATGCGACCTACCCGATTTTATACCATTTCCTAGTTGCGAGGCTTGAGGTTACGATTACTAACCTTTCATTGATAACACAATCACTTTGAATGCCACATTGTCAGATCCGTTAATCACTAATTGATTTGCACAAAGATATTCTAGATATTATGCTAAGAGAATAAATTCTCCACTACCAGATTTATATTTGTACCGACCAACATATGCGATCGTTGGAATTACCCTATCAAACATTCGTCCGTACACGTTCATTTTTGGGACTAAACGAAACCAAAGGCACAATTTCCCTTAATCCATCTTAGGCAATTTCTACCTAGGATCAACAAAAAAAGCCCTTGCACTTTGCTCCATCTTTGATTTTTCTTCATATAATCTGATTCGCAATGTTACAGCCAATACGGAGTGGTTCTCGGATAATAATCGAACCGGTCTCTCCATATTGACAACGATGGTCAAAAACTTTGATAGTCGGTTATTTAACTATCGAAGAAAAACAACATCCATCCAAAGCATCAAACAATCACTGGGCCCCTTAATTAATATTTCATTAATTAAATTACTTCTCCATTTCCTTATCAATATTTGTTAACACGAATATTTTCAACAATCATCTTGGCCTCTTGCGCTATTTGGAAAACATTTCCATATATCGCCTTCTTTTATTTTCTATACTTTGAAATATCTTCTATTTATAATTAGAGAACATTCCAATTACTTATCTCTATCACAACCATTTATTTATTTCTATACTTAGGAAATATTTATTATTATATTTCCAAAATTCCAGTTACTTGGGTTAAAACGAATGTTGTGTAAAACATCGTTATAACAACCCAAAACACTGCACTCAACTAAATCTCTTTAAACATTGATCTTCAAGACTGAATTTTTCTATTTATTGGTTAATAATGAAATCGATCAAGTTGGGGTATAACTACCTTTTAGACCTTGACTGAATAACATTCTTAACTTCAAAACGGACAGGGCGGCTTATCTCGAATAATCGACATCATATAAAGCCAATTATTCATTTTTGAAACGTGTATACGTTTCTCTTTCTATCTTTACCAGATTTAATTGATAGATTTCCTTTTTTACAAAATTCTATTGTAAGTCCATTTCCTTATCGAATTCTACATATATATATATATATATATCGATATATTGGTTTCTAGTATCAATATTTCTTAAAAATATTCTAACTCCTTAAATTTTCGGAAAATTTCGCCAGCACCTCCTTTGTACTGGTCAATAGCTCAAACCCCAACTCGCCTCTCTAGGCCCTTTCCATTCAAAAAGAAAATCAAAAAGCCAAGCGGCTTACTCAATTCAACTTAATATTTTCGGTGAGTTCATTTTAATTAAATTTAAATATAAACGTTTAAAATTTGTTTATTAATAAATTTTAACTCCATTCTTCCATATGTTAAATATAAATTAATCCGATTTTCCAGATCCAACTTAATATTTTCGGTTATTCCTAATCGTCGATTTTTCCATAATTCAGTTATAATTTATTTGCAACTTAATCTTATATACTATATTCTAATTCATTTGGGAACAAATTATTTTATAAAATTCAATATAATCGAATTCCAATTTTTAACTTGGATTTACTCAATTCAGTTTATATTACGAATTCCGGAATAAAAACCGTTGTTCACTTTTCGAATTGAGTAAATCCAAGTTAAAAATTGGAATTCGATTATATCGAATTTTATAACATAATTTATTCCCAAATGAATTATAATTTAATATATAAGATTAAGTAGCAAATAAATTATAACTGGATTATGGAAAAATCGACGATTAGGAATAATCGAAAATATTAAGTTGGATTTGGAAAACCGGATTAATTTATATTTAAAATATGGAAGAATGGACTTGAAATATTTTAATAAATGAAGTTTAAACGTTTATATTTAAATTTAATTAAAACAAACTTGCCACAGCGCAGTAGTTCGTAATTTGATGTTTCGAACTTCAGTTGAGTATATAAAACTCAATTTAAGTCGGAATTCTTTGAAACAAAAATTTAGTTTTCTAGTGAAAGAGAAAAATCTGGATTTCGTCTTATAGATTTTGAGTTATATCAAAATAAAATTTCTAGAAAAACAGCCCATAATCGTTATTAAACCATAATGGTTTATTTAATAAAATCGAAGTATTTTTAAGTTAATAAAATATGGATTTTTATTTTAAAAATCCAGATTTGAGTTGTAAAATAAATACGAACTCAAGTTGTGTAAATAAAATGATTTTTTTGAAACAAAAATCATATTTTTAATTATTGCATAGAATTAACTAACTAGTAGAAATTAGTTAATGACATTTTGAATCGAAATTGGGCTTTGGATAAGTGAATTGGGTTTGTGAATTCATATGCGAAAGCAAATATGAAACTTGAGTTGAAAATGGAATTTGACTAGATTATAAGCAAATTAAAATTGTATATGGACGTGATATGTTCAATTAAAAGGTGGAATAGACAAAAGAGCTAATTAAAGAATAAATTAGCGAATTGAGTTACAAATGATTGGATTGAGTTGAAATAAATTGGGAATGGACGTATATTTGGTAAATAGGTATGGAATGAAGAGAAGGAAGATTATAATTTGAGTGCCCGACAAAAAGGTACATGTTTAAATTCCATATGAGTTTTTATGCGTCGAATCGGTATGCCGCTTGGCTTTTTGAATTTATTTTTGAATGGAAAGGGCCTAGAGAGGCGAGTTGGGGTTTGAGCTATTGACCAGTGCAAAGGAGGTGCTGGCGAAATTTTCCAAAAATTTAAGGAGTTAGAATATTTTTAAGAAAATTTGATACTAGAAACCAATATATTGATATATATATATATAGAATTCGATGAGAAAATGAACTTAAAATAGAATATTATAAAAAAAGGAAATCTATAAATTAAATCTGGTAATGATAGAAAGAGAAACATATGCACGTTTCAAAAATGAATAATTGGCTTTATATGATGTCGATTATTCGAGATAAGTAGCCTTATTCGTTTTGAAGTTAAGAATGTTATTCAGTCAAGGACTGAGAGGTAGTTATACCCCAACTTGATCGATTTCATTATTAACTAATAAATAGAAAGATTCAGTCTCGAAGATCAATGTTTAAAGAGATTTAGTTTAATGCAGTAGTTTGGGTTGTTATAACGATGTTTTACACAACATTCGTTTTAACCCAAGTAAGTGGAATTTTGGAAATATAATAATAAATATTTCCTAAGTATAGAAATAAATGAATGGTCGTGAAAGAGATAAGTAATTGGAATGTTCTCCAATTATAAATAGAAGATATTTTCGAAGTATAGAAAATAAAAGAAGGCGATATATGAAAATGTTTTCCAAATAGCGTAAGAGGCCAAAATGATTGTTGAAATATTCGTGTTAACAAATATTGATAAGGAAATGGAGAAGTAATTTAATTAATGAAATATTAATTAAGGGGCCCAATGATTGTTTGATGCTTTGGATGGATGTTGTTTTTCTCCGATAGTTAAATAACCGACTATCGAAGTTTTTGACCATCGTTGTCAATATGGAGAGAGCGGTTGGATTATTATCGAGAACCACTCCATACTGGCAGTAGCGTTGCAAATCAGATTATATGAAGAAAAATCAAAGACAGAGTAAAGTGTAAGGGCTTTTTCTGTTAATCCTAGGTAGAAATTGCCTAAGATGGATTTATGAAAATTGTGCCTTCGGTTTTGTTCAGTCCCAGAACGAACGTGTATGGACGAATGTCTGACATGGTATTTCCAGTGACCACATATGTTGGTCTGTACGAATATACATCTGGTGGAAGAGAATTTATTCACTTAGCATAGTATCCAGAATATCTTTGTGCAAATCAATTAGTGATTGATGGATCTGACAATGTGGCATTCAAAGTGATTGTGCTATCAATGAAAGGTAAGTAATTGTAACCACAAGCCTCACAATTGGGAAACGGTATAAAATCAGGTAGGTCGCATGGCTAAGTGGGTCGCACCCAAGTAGGGTGTATTATCACCTTATCTAGAGAAAAAAAATTGCTTCTTTATTCTATCGCTGTTGTTGCTTCGGAACGGTTGCTGATCCAACCCGTTGGTGACAATACATTCGGTACTCTCAAGCGAAGTGAGGGGCCGATCATGTTTAGCCAGGGTTGCAAGATGTTCTTCTTGAACCAAGTGTATTTGTAATGACCCAACTTTCGAACACATCTCAAGTTGTGCCATTAATAAGAAATAAGAATAGAAAGAGGATAAAACATATAAACATCAGAATCTCATAGCGAAATTTTTCACAAAAACAATACTTCATATTATTACACAGAGGAAAATATTACATCAGGATATACTGAACTAGTGATACAACCCATTCATAGTACATCAGTACATATATGATCGACTGACAGCTCAATTAAACAGTAGGTGGATGGACCAGCACACAGCAAAATCTTCATTCCAGCTTGACAAGTTTATCCAAATCCTGATTCACTTGTTTATTCATAACAAGTGTTATGAATACCCAAGAGTTTATGGGAAAACACATAAAAATAAACTCTGGGTCAGTCAGGGGACTGGTATGATTAAACAATTTAAAACAGTTTTAAAGAAATCAAAAATATCTCATAAGACCACGCCGCGAATACGGAACGGGTTTTTACCTTATGAGATCGAAAACACTTTGTATACTTCAAATCAGATATTATCATATAGGTTTTCCACAAATAATTTAGAATCTAGAAGAATGCTTGCATATCACATTCTCCTATATAGTATACAAATAAAAACTGCTTGGCACTTAGGAAAATTGGATTTCCAACCTTGACAAGGTATGGGACCACCTTCCGCTGATGTATCTCTAGAGGCAAATACATCTGGGTTCAACAAGAACTTCTTGCAACCCGGCCCTCACATGATCGACCACTCATTTCTCTTGAGTGTATTGAGTGTATATCACCGATGGTTGTGTACGACAACCATCCCCGCATTTGGGCAGAATCGATAGATCAAGAAACAAAAGGAATTTCTCCAGATAGGTGATACTACACCCTAATGGGAGCGACCCACATAGCCATGCTGCCTGCCCGATTTTTGTCAATTCCTGGGTGTGAGGCTTGAGGCTAGACTCGTCTTTTCATCATCTCTGGTTCATTTCCTTTGAATGCCACATCGTCCTACCCGTCAGAAATACTCATACGATTTCCCTAATATATCACGGGCACTAAAGCTAAGAGAAACGAATTTCTCCGCCACCAACGTAATATACTTACGTAAATTCGATGTGTAAAATCTGACTGATATACGTTGTCAGACACTCGTCCATTCAGGTTTGTCCTGGGATGGAACAGACCGAATATATCATTTACAATCTTCTCGCACACCGTCGTCTTCAATCTGGACATCTCTGACGCGCGGCGTCTAATCAAATCAAAGTGGAAAACAAATCCGGTCTCTTTGAAATGATTACGAACATTTTCTTTAAATTCTTAATCTAACATGATTAATATCAATCACATATATAGTCAAAACAAATAGTATACAATCATCTTGCTTATATCTAGCATTTGCTCATATCTTAGAATCGGACAATTTTAGTGTGCGCGTTGCACGGGTTTTTCTCTCCATCTTGTCCGTCGCTTTTGAAAATGAATCTTGACATTTTTCTTTTCAGAAATATATCTTTCCTCAACTACCTCTAATTCTGATTTTTCACAAATGAATTGAATCTATAATTTAAATCTCATTTACAGCTTTTATACTGTATTTCTTTCTCTTGTCAAATCTGCTTCTTCTTTCTATAATTTAAATAAAATTTTCCTTTTACATTATCAATCTACACAGCATAAAACACTATCTTTGTTTACCCCGTTCAGATAGTATAATATTATCAGTTATGTTATGACAGGGATTTTGACTTACATATTTGAACTTGGCAAATTTTTTAGTGTAAATCACAGATTCCCTTTTTATCACTTTAAACCAAAGGTTTAAATTTGAATAAATTCAAATTTAATATATTTGAACTAAATCTATAACAAATCTCACTTCTGCATTTCTCGACGAAATTCCGTCAGATCTTCCTTTTGATCTGATTTACTCCTTTTTCCATTCTATACTGATAAATGTTCTCCTCTTTACTTATCAGTCTAAACACGATCAAAATATACTTTACAGTTCTTATTTCAGCGAATACTGAACTGTACATGACCGACTTCTTACACTCACGGTTTCTACGGTCGGATTCCAGCGTATGTGGGACATACGTCTTCTTATCACTTGTATGTTTAATTTTTTTATAAACAAACAAATCCTAACTTATTAATTAAATTTATAATTTAATAAAATCTACAGCTTCTGTATTTCAAATTTCATCTACTGACGAAAATCATCCCGATCTAGTTCTTCTTCTTTCATAAATTTTTAATTTATTTATTTATCTGAACACGATTAAATACAGAATTGTACTCGACTTATGGTTCAAAACCGACAAATCCAGCGTATGTTTGACATACGGTTCCTCTTTATTTTGTTTGTTTCAATATTTAAATATTTCATTTTTTTTAATTTAAATTATAAACTAAATTTATAATTTAACAAAATTTCAGTTTCTGACTTCTCGATTCTTGTCACGAACCAGATCTGTTTTCCACACTTGATCGACTTCTCTACAGTTTGAACATCAGACAAAATCATTTCTAATGCTTTATAATAAAACTTATATTTTATTTTAAAATAGAGCTTCTGTATTTTTTTCAGCTTCTGACGAACTGCATTTTCAAAAGATCTAAATATATTATTCTCAAATAGATTCAAATTTAAATTTAGAAATTGAATTTATAATTTAATAAAATTTTCCGTTCGGCATTGGTTTCAACTTCTTGACGAAAACACAGTATCCTAATCACATTCTTTTTCTTTATTTCCTTGTAAATTAAATAAAGATACTATTTTGCTTTAAATATTTATTTCCCTACTTTATTCAATTCATTTTTAAATTTAAAATTAGTTTAAATTTAAACCATATTCAAAACTATTGTTTTTAAACTAAAGTACAATTTTTCTTCAAAGTACCAGGTTTGCTAAACCCAGTACCACATGTGGAAAATCACTGGCGATCACTCAAAAATTTGGTGAAATCCAAAGTACCACATTGCGAACTACCAGTACCAAAGTACCCCGTTCAAACCCTTTCCTGATCACATGTTTCCCCGATCACCACCCCTCGTTCTTCTTCTTCTTCCTTCTGTATTAGCTGTGCACGTGCACAAGCACGTCCGTCGCTTCCACCACCCAACGACCGGCCACGCAAGCTCCATCTCCTCCACTGATCACGTCGCCGATGCCACCCGATCCCATCTCGCCGTCAGTCAGAATTTCACTTGTTCCTTCTTTGTTTATCCAATGGGTTCGTCGGAGAAACCTGCTCCGTTCTCCCTCCTCCGTCCACCAGAAAGGTCCGCGCCACCATCGTTCCAATCCCCGACGTCGCCAGCTCCTCCACCCCGAGTTCCAGCCAACTCGATCGCCCCAGGGTCCCATACGACGCCTCTTAACCCCATGAACCCGAAGCTAATTTTCAACCCTAATTTTATTAACTTCACAACAATTATTCATTTAAAATTTTAATCAATATTTTTCCAATAATCTCTGAACTCTCCCCCTCCTCTCGGCCGAATGCCATCACCTCCGATCAAGTGATTCGCCGAAAACTGATCGAAGCCCCTTTTGTGACCATCTCAAAAATTCCGGAGATCCACATTGTTAAAAATCATAAGATTGTAACTAAAAATCATATTTTTGTGTGATGATCACATTCAGATACCTGAATTTTGATTTTACTAAGTTTGAAAATTTGGTTTTACAGAGAGCTTACTGTAAAAGCAGTGTAAACTGTTTTTTTCTTCATACAATATTTTACATCTACTTCTTCTTTGAGTTGATAACTAATATAGGATATGTATAATCTATCCTAGTATTATACAATCAAACTTGTTTTGAATCAGTTTGAAATTTCATTTTGAAGACTTAAACCAGAGAAGCTACTGCTGCTTTGTCTTAACCTGATAGTAAGCTTTCTTGGCAAATGTTCACTTTAATTTTGAACACTTAAAGGACTAGATGGATATTTGAAACATGGTATACCTTTCAGTTCTAAGTCCTTAGCCTAGCTTTACTAATCCATCAGATTTTGATCAGGTTTTTCACAAACCTAACATGACAGAAACATCAACAGGAAAGATATCTTTCACTCTATGGTGCTTAAGGGGTTTAGCAACAAATAAATTGATTCTTACTACATATCCGCAAGCAATATACAAAACATATTACTCCAACTAGAAGCACAAAGAAGCCAAACTAAATCATGAAGAAAAACAGAAAAAAAACTGCAGGTTAAAAACAGAAATTTGAACAGGAAATAAAGAAGCAGTTTACTCACCCTAAAATGCTAAGAAATCCTTGCTCTTCCTTGCTAAAAACTCTGAAGTGTTGTGTTTGTGTGTGTATGGTTATGCACATGGGTGGTCCTTTATATAGTGTAGAAAATAATAAAATATGGGTTCATTAATTGCTAAAATGACACAGCCTAGCAGCTTTTTATTTTGACAAATGAAAATCCATTTTAAAACTTATTTTCTATTTCAAAATCTCTACCTTCTTCCCTCAAATGCACATGGAAAATCTCAGTATAGATCCCCTACATATATCCTATACCTTGTACCAAAACCCTTACCATTGGCCTACTAGAAGGATCACAATAAAAGTTGCTATGTACTACCCCTCTTTCTACCTATCTTCTTCTTGGTTCCAGCAACATTTGGAGATCATTTTCTGTACTAAAATGTTCAGAATTTCATTGAGTTTTCAAATCACAGGTTTTATAGGTTAAAACTTGATTTTTCAACAACTTCTTTTATATGCAAGCTTGCCTTGCAAGTATGGCTAAAATCTGAAAATTGTTGTACCTTGAAAACCTTTGTCATGTGTTGAAAACACATAGAAAAGACTTAGAAAAATCTATGATATAAAATCTACTAGTGTAGACAAGGTGATAATGCATAGATAAGATTTTACAAATCTTTTGATGTATGTATATTTTGACAAATTAGCCAAAGCCTTGGAAAAGGAAACAAGAAAGGAAATTTCAGAAATCAATTGAAAAGAAAGGAAAGAAAATACAAAAATTGAAAATTCTTTTGCTCTAAAATGATCACGCCATGTACCTAGAACTCCTCCTAAAGATCCTACTTGCTAGCTTCATCTATCATGTGTGTTTTCATGAGTGAGACCATGGAAAGATTTCGACAATTCATGTCCTCTTGTTTCAATGCATATGCAAGGGATTTTATATGCTATCATATCAATAAGATCATGTACTTGAAGGAGATGAGACCATACATATTTTATATTTTTAAGTGCATATGACTTCAAAAATTTACTTGCATTTCATTTTGAGAAATAAAAGAGTGATTTAACATGTCTTTTAAATCAAGAGAGTTTAACTATTAAAATAAAGAGCTTTGCCAAAGTAGTTAAAAACCTTTGGAAATGAACAAAGTATTAAGAAGCAAAATTGGCATTTAAAATCGCTATCTACGAGTGTTATTTAATAAACATTAAAAATCAAATTTTAAACAACACTCTTAGAATTTTGCTATCATATATACCAGTGTAAAAATAAAAATAAAAAACGTTATTAATTCATGCTATTATATCTGAATATATCCAAAAATAGGTTCCGATAAACACTGCACATATAAATGCTATATAATATTAATAAGTTCTGAAATTTCAAAGTCTAAATTTTAAATCGTATTTGAAAATACGTATTCACGATCAATCAAAACTGTGTCAGTGATCCGTGAAAATACCGGGTCATTACATTTTACCCCCCTTATAAAAATTTCGTCCCTGAAATTTGTAAGTAGTAGATTCTAGTTATCGACTTATAAGAATAAACACACATCGATAAATAAAACACATATCAGCAATTTCCTATTCGAACCAAATATCTGTCAAAATTTTCCTCTCAACTCACCGGTCTATTTACTTAACTCCGTTAAGTATTATCCAAAATATCCATTTACTCAGTTAATCATCTCCAGTTCGGGATTCACAAATATGATTTGTTTCACAAATCAATCAATCCACCTTTCCTTGGGTCCATATCTAATAAACCCTCAAGCCCAGCCTTAATTTCAGGAAATTTAAGTTTTTACTCTGTTTAAAAAAAAATCTAACTTGATTTCTGGTATCAAAATAAATGGATATTATTCTAATTCAATTTAACCGTATTTGTTTTATCTCGTGGCTGACCCTAGTTTATTTAACTCCTTTTATCTAAAAAGAGTAAACTATCTTTTGGCACTTCTTCCATTTACTTGCTTAAGTAAAAATTTTATTTCCAGAATTCAAATTCCTAAATTCTTTAGAAATCGCACAAATATATTTTTATAACTATCTCAAATTCCAAATATTAGAATTTTCAAACCACTGGTTTTTTTCAAACAACTTTTCATCAGAAATTTTTCTAAGGTAGCAATTTGTCACTTAGAAACTCGAAAATGAACACGGATGATGCTGCAGTCATCACCAGAATTATTTTCCAGCAGCTGAAGTGAGTTTAGTGCTTTATCACTTTTAAAATCCATACAAAAAATGGCTTTTGTCCAAATTTTCCAAGGTAATACTATATTATTTTATATTTATCCGAGAAATTATTTTTCAAATACCCAGGATTTTAAATTCCAACATCTGGTTTGAATCCAAATCTTAATTCGTCTTATTTATATATACTTCAAGTTGATCCCGTAATCCAGTACTACGACCAGTAGTAGTGGACGACGCTCTAGCTTGACCTCTTCGTCCTTGGTTACTTATCTTGATCACCTGACTATAACAGGTTGTTAATCGAGTCTTAATGGGGTATAACTATTTAGGTATAACATCCAAGTTTTAAATTCATTTTAAATTTTATATAAAAATACGCCCTCTCACACTCACCCAAAGCCTAGGTAATCAAAAACCTAAGCTCTGATACCAACTGTAACGACCCAACTTTCGAACACATCTCAAGTTGTGCCATTAATAAGAAATAAGAATAGAAAGAGGATAAAACATAGAAACATCAGAATCTCACAGCGAAATTTTTCACAAAAACAATACTTCATATTATTACACAGAGGAAAATATTACATCAGGATATACTGAACTAGTGATACAACCCATTCATAGTACATCAGTACATATATGATCGACTGACAGGCTCAATTAAACAGTAGGTGGATGGACCAGCACACAGCAAAATCTTCATTCCAGCTTCACAAGTTTATCCAAATCCTGATTCACCTGTCTATTCATAACAAGCGTTATGAATACCCAAGAGTTTAAGGGAAAACACAGAAAAATAAACTCTGGGTCAGTCAGGGGACTGGTATGAATAAACAATTTAAAACAGTTTTAAAGAAATCAAAAATATCTCATAAGACCACGCCGTGAATACGGAACGGGTTTTTACCTTATGAGATCGAAAACACTTTGTATACTTCAAATCAGATATTATCATATAGGTTTTCCACAAATAATTTAGAATCTAGAAGAATGCTTGCATCTCACATTCTCCTATATAGTATACAAATAAAAACCGCTTGGCACTTAGGGAAATTGGATTTCCAACCTTGACAAGGTATGGGACCACCTTCCGCTGATGTATCTCTAGAGGCAAATACATCTGGGTTCAACAAGAACTTCTTGCAACGCGGCCCTCACATGACCGACCACTCATTTCTCTTGAGTGTATCGAGTGTATATCACTGATGGTTGTGTACGGCAACAATCCCCACATTTAGGCAGAATCGATAGATCAAGAAACAAAAGGAATTTCTCTAGATAGGTGATACTACACCCTAATGGGAGCGACCCACATAGCAATGCTGCCTGCCCGATTTTTGACATTTCCTGGGTGTGAGGCTTGAGGCTAGACTCGTCTTTTCATCATCTCTGGTTCATTTCCTTTGAATGCCACATCGTCCTACCCGTCAGAAATACTCATACGATTTCCCAAATATATCACGGGCACTAAAGCTAAGAGAAACGAATTTCTCTGCCACCAACGTAATATACTTACGTAAATTCGATGTGTAAAATCTGACTGATATACATTGTCAGACACTCGTCCATTCAGGTTTGTCCTGGGACTGAACAGACCGAAGATATCATTTACAATCTTCTCGCACATCGTCGTCTTCAATCTGAACATCTCTGACGCGCGGCGTCTAATCAAATCAGAGTGGAAAACAAATCCGGTCTCTTTGAAATGATTACGAACATTTTCTTTAAATTCTTAATCTAACATGATTAATATCAATCACATATATAGTCAAAACAAATAGTATACAATCATCTTGCTTATATCTAGCATTTGCTCATATCTTAGAATCGGACAATTTTAGTGTGCGCGCTGCACGGGTTTTTCTCTCCATCTTGTCCGTCGCTTTTGAAAATGAATCTTGACATTTTTCTTTTCAGAAATCTATCTTTCCTTAACTACCTCTAATTCTGTTTTTTCACAAATGAATTGAATCTATAATTTAAATCTCATTTATAGCTTTTATACTGTATTTCTTTCTCTTGTCAAATCTGCTTCTTCTTTCTATAATTTAAATAAAAAAAGTCCTTTTACATTATCAATCTACACAGCATAAAACACTATCTTTGTTTACCCCGTTCAGACAGTATAATATTATCAGTTATGTTATGACAGGGATTTTGACTTACAGATTTGAACTTGGCAAATTTTTTAGTGTAAATCACAGATTCCCTTTTTATCACTTTAAACCAAAGGTTTAAATTTGAATAAATTCAAATTTAATATATTTGAACTAAATCTATAACAAATCTCACTTCTGCATTTCTTGACGAAATTCCGTCAGATCTTCCTTTTGATCTGATTTACTTCTTCTTCCATTCTATACTGATAAATGTTCTCCTCTTTACTTATCGGTCTAAACACGATCAAAATATACTTTACAGTTCTTATTTCAGCGAATACTAAACTGTACATGACCGACTTCTTACACTCACGGTTTCTACGGTCGGATTCCAGCGTATGTGGGACATACGTCTTCTTATCACTTGTATGTTTAATTTTTTTATAAACAAACAAATCCTAACTTATTAATTAAATTTATAATTTAATAAAATCTACAGCTTCTGTATTTCAAATTTCATCTACTGACGAAAATCATCCCGATCTAGTTCTTCTTCTTTCATAATTTTTTATATTTATCTGAACACGATTAAATACGGAACTGTACTCGACTTATGGTTCAAAACCGACAAATCCAGCATATGTTTGACATACGGTTCCTCTTTATTTTGTTTGTTTCAAAATTTAAATATTTCATTTTTTTAATTTAAATTATAAACTAAATTTATAATTTAACAAAATTTCAGTTTCTGACTTCTCGATTCTTGTCACGAACCAGATCTGTTTTCCACACTTGATCGACTTCTCTACAGTTTGAACATCAGACAAAATCATTTCTAATGCTTTATAATAAAACTTATATTTTATTTTAAAATAGAGCTTCTGTATTTTATTTCAGCTTCTGATGAACTGCATTTTCAAAAGATCTAAATATATTATTCTCAAATAGATTCAAATTTAAATTTAGAAACTGAATTTATAATTTAATAAAATTTTCCGTTCGGCATTGGTTTCAACTTCTTGACGAAAACACAGTATCCTAATCACATTCTTTTTCTTTATTTCCTTGTAAATTAAATAAAGATACTATTTTGCTTTAAATATTTATTTCCCTACTTTATTCAATTCATTTTTAAATTTAAAATTAATTTAAATTTAAACCATATTCAAAACTATTGTTTTTAAACTAAAGTACAAATTTTCTTCAAAGTACCAGGTTTGCTAAACCCAGTACCACATGTGGAAAATCACTGGCGATCACTCAAAATTTTGGTGAAATCCAAAGTACCACATTGCGAACTACCAGTACCAAAGTACCCCGTTCAAACCCTTTCCTGATCACATGTTTCCCCGATCACCACCCCTCATTCTTCTTCTTCTTCCTTCTGTATTAGCTGTGCACGTGCACAAGCATGTCCGTCGCTTCCACCACCAAACGACCGGTCACGCAAGCTCCATCTCCTCCACTGATCACGTCGCCGATGCCACCCGATCCCATCTCGCCGTCAGTCAGAATTTCACTTGTTCCTTCTTTGTTTATCCAATGGGTTCGTCGGAGAAACCTGTTCCGTTCTCCCTCCTCCGTCCACCAGAAGGGTCCGCGCCACCATCGTTCCAATCCCCGACGTCGCCATCTCCTCCACCCCGAGTACCAGCCAACTCGATCGCCCCAGGGTCCCACACGACGCCTCTTAACCCCATGAACCCGAAGCTAATTTTCAACCCTAATTTTATTAACTTCACAACAATTATTCATTTAAAATTTTAATCAATATTTTTCCAATAATCTCTGAACTCTCCCCCTCCTCTCGGCCGAATGCCATAACCTCCGATCGAGTGATTCGGCGGAAACTGATCGAAGCCCCTTTTGTGACCATCTCAAAAATTCCGGAGATCCACATTGTTAAAAATCATAAGATTGTGACTAAAAATCATATTTTTGTGTGATGATCACATTCAGATACCTAAATTTTGATTTTACTAAGTTTGAAAATTTGGTTTTACACAGAGCATACTGTAATAGTTGTGTAAACTGTTTTTTTCTTCATACAATATTTTACATCTACTTCTTATTTGAGTTGATAACTAATATAGGATATGTATAATCTATCCTAGTATTATACAATCAAACTTGTTTTGAATCAGTTTGAAATTTCATTTTGAAGACTTAAACCAGAGAAGCTCTTGCTGCTTTGTCTTACCTGACAGTAAGCTTTCTTGGCAAATGTTCACTTTAATTTTGAACACTTAAAGGACTAGATGGATATTTGAAACATGGTATACCTTTCAGTTCTAATTCCTTAGCCTAGCTTTACTAATCCATCAGATTTTGATCAGGTTTTTCACAAACCTAACATGACAGAAACATCAACAGGAAAGATATATTTCACTCTATGGTGCTTAAGGGGTTTAGCAACAAATAAATTGATTCTTACTACATGTCCGCAAGCAATATACAAAACATATTACTCCAACTAGAAGCACAAAGAAGCCAAACTAAATCATGAAGCAAAACAGAAAAAAAACTGCAGGTTAAAAACAGAAATTTGAACAGGAAATAAAGAAGCAGTTTACTCACCCTAAAATGCTAAGAAATCCTTACTCTTCCTTGCTAAAAACTCTGAAGTGCTGTGTTTGTGTGTGTATGGTTATGCACATGGGTGGTCCTTTATATAGGGTAGAAAAATAATAAAATATGGGTTCATTAATTGCTAACATGACACAGCCTAGCAGCTTTTTATTTTGACAAATGAAAATCCATTTTAAAACTTATTTTCTCTTTCAAAATCTCTACCTTCTTCCCTCAAATGCACATGGAAAATTTCAGTATAGATCCCCTACATATATCCTATACCTTATACCAAAACCCTTACCATTGGCCTACAAGAAGGATCACAATAAAAGTTGCTATGTACTACCCCTCTTTCTACCTATCTTCTTCTTGGTTCCAGCAACATTTGGAGATCATTTTCTGTACTAAAATGTTCAGAATTTCATTGAGTTTTCAAATCACAGGTTTTATAGGTTAAAACTTGATTTTTCAACAACTTCTTTTATATGCAAGCTTGCCTTGCAAGTATGGCTAAAATCTGAAAATTGTTGTACCTTGAAAACCTTTGTCATGTGTTGAAAACACATAGGAAAGACTTAGAAAAATCTATGATATAAAATCTACTAGTGTAGACAAGGTGATAATGCATAGATAAGATTTTACAAATCTTTTGATGTATGTATATTTTGACAAATTAGCCAAAGCCTTGGAAAAGGAAACAAGAAAGGAAATTTCAGAAATCAATTGAAAAGAAAGGAAAGAAAATACAAAAATTGAAAATTCTTTTGCTCTATAATGATCACGCCATGTACCTAGAACTCCTCCTAAAGATCCTACTTGCTAGTTTCATCTATCATGTGTGTTTTCATGAGTGAGACCATGGAAAGATTTCGACAATTCATGTCCTCTTGTTTCAATGCATATCCAAGGGATTTTATATGCTATCATATCAATAAGATCATGTACTTGAAGGAGATGAGACCATACATATTTTATATTTTTAAGTGCATATGACTTCAAAAATTTACTTGCATTTCATTTTGAGAAATAAAAGAGTGATTTAACATGTCTTTTTAATCAAGAGAGTTTAACTATTAAAATAAAGAGCTTTGCCAAAGTAGTTAAAAACCTTTGGAAATGAACAAAGTATTAAGAAGCAAAATTGGCATTTAAAATCGCTATCTACGAGTGTTATTTAATAAACATTAAAAATCAAATTTTAAACAACACTCTTAGAATTTTGCTATCATATATACTAGTGTAAAAATAAAATTGAAAAACGTTATTAATTCATGCTATTATATCTGAATATATCCAAAAATAGGTTCCGATAAACACTGCACATATAAATGCTATATAATATTAATAAGTTCTGAAATTTCAAAGTCTAAATTTTAAATCGTATTTGAAAATACGTATTCACGATCAATCAAAACTGTGTCAATGATCCGTGAAAATACCGGGTCATTACATTCTACCCCCCTTATAAAAATTTCGTCCCCGAAATTTGTAAGTAGTAGATTCTAGTTATCGACTTATATAAATAAACACACATCGATAAATAAAACACATATCAGCAATTTCCTATTTAAACCAAATATCTGTCAAAATTTTCCTCTCAACTCATCGGTCTATTTACTTAACTCCGTTAAGTATTATTCAAAATATCCATTTACTCAGTTAATCATCTCCAGTTCGGGATTCACAAATATGATTTGTTTCACAAATCGATCAATCCACCTTTCCTTGGGTCCATATCTAATAAACCCTCAAGCCCAGCCTTAATTTCAGGAAATGTAAGTTTTTACTCTGCTTAAAAAAAAAATCTAACTTGATTTCTGGTATCAAAATAAATGGATATTATTCTAATTCAATCTAACCGTATTTGTTTTATCTCGTGGCTGACCCTAGTTTATTTAACTCCTTTTATCTAAAAAGAGTAAACTATCTTTTGGCACTTCTTCCATTTACTTGCTTAAGTAAAAAATTTATTTCCAGAATTCAAATTCCCAAATTCTTTAGAAATCGCACAAATATATTTTTATAACTATCTCAAATTCCAAATATTAGAATTTTCAAACCACTTGTTTTCTTTCAAACAACTTTTCATCAGAAATTTTTCTAAGGTAGCAATTTGTCACTTAGAAACTCGAAAATGAACACTGATGATGCTGTAGTCATCACCAGAATTATTTTCCAGCGGCTGAAGTGAGTTTAGTGCTTTATCACTTTCAAAATCCATACAAAAAATGATTTTTGTCCAAATTTTCCAAGGTAATACTATATTACTTTATATTTATCCGAAAAATTATTTTTCAAATACCCAGGATTTTAAATTCCAACATCTGGTTTGAATCCAAATCTTAATTCGTCTTATTTATATATACTTCAAGTTGATCCTGGAATCCAGTATTACGACCAGTAGTAGTGGACGACCCTCTAGCTCGACCTCTTCGTCCTTGGTTACTTATCTTGATCCCCTGACTATAACAGGTTGTTAATCGAGTCTCAATGGGGTATAAGTATTTAGGTATAACATCCAAGTTGTTTTAAATTCATTTTAAATTTTATGTAAAAATACACCCTCTCACACTCACCCAAAGCCTAGGTAATCAGAAACTTAAGCTCTGATACCAACTGTAACGACCCAACTTTCGAACACATCTCAAGTTATGCCATTAATAAGAAATAAGAATAGAAAGAGGATAAAACATAGAAACGTCAGAATCTCACAGCGAAATTTTTCACAAAAACAATACTTCATATTATTACACAGAGGAAAATATTACATCAGGATATACTGAACTAGTGATACAACCCATTCATAGTACATCAGTACATATATGATCGACTGACAGGCTCAATTAAACAGTAGGTGGATGGACCAGCACACAGCAAAATCTTCATTCCAGCTTCACAAGTTTATCCAAATCCTGATTCACTTGTCTATTCATAACAAGCGTTATGAATACCCAAGAGTTTAAGGGAAAAAACAGAAAAATAAACTCTGGGTCAGTCAGGGGACTGGTATGAGTAAACAATTTAAAATAGTTTTAAAGAAATCAAAAATATCTCATAAGACCAAGTCGTGAATACGAAACGGGTTTTTACCTTATGAGATCGAAAACACTTTGTATACTTCAAATCAGGTATTATCATATAGGTTTTCCATAAATAATTTAGAATCTAGAAGAATGCTTGCATCTGACATTCTCCTATATAGTATACAAATAAAAACCGCTTGGCACTTTGGGAAATTGTATTTCCAACCTTGACAAGGTATGGGACCACCTTCCGCTGATGTATCTCTAGAGGCAAATACATTTGGGTTCAAAAAGAACTTCTTGCAACCCGACCCTCACATGACCGACCACTCATTTATCTTGAGTGTATCGAGTGTATATCACCGATGGTTGTGTACGGCAACCATCCCCGCATTTGGGCAGAATCGATAGATCAAGAGACAAAAGGAAATTCTCTAGATAGGTGATACTACACCCTAATGGGAGCGACCCACATAGCCATGATGCCTGCCCGATTTTTGTCATTTTCTGGGTGTGAGGCTTGAGGCTAGACTCGTCTTTTCATTATCTCTGGTTCATTTCCTTTGAATGCCACATCAACCTACCCGTCAGAAATTCTCATATGATTTCCCAAATATATCACGGGCACTAAAGCTAAGAGAAACGAATTTCTCCGCCACCAACGTAATATACTTACGTAAATTCGATGTGTAAAATCTGACTGATATACGTTGTCAGACACTCGTCCATTCAGGTTTGTCCTGGAACTGAACAGACCGAAGATATCATTTACAATCTTCTCGCACACCGTCGTCTTCAATCTGAACATCTCTGACGCGCGGCGTCTAATCAAATCAAAGTGGAAAACAAATCCGGTCTCTTTGAAATGATTATGAACATTTTCTTTAAATTCTTAATCTACCATGATTAATATCAATCACATATATAGTCAAAACAAATAGTCTACAATCATCATGCTTATATCTAGCATTTGCTCATATCTTAGAATCAGACAATTTTAGTGTGCGCGCTGCACGGGTTTTTCTCTCCATCTTGTCCGTCGCTTTTGAAAATGAATCTTGACATTTTTCTTTTCAGAAATCTATCTTTCCTCAACTACCTCTAATTCTGTTTTTTCACAAATGAATTGAATCTATAATTTAAATCTCATTTACAGCTTTTATACTGTATTTCTTTCTCTTGTCAAATCTGCTTCTTCTTTCTATAATTTAAATAAAAATTTTCTTTTTACATAATCAATCTACACAGCATAAAACACTATCTTTGTTTACCCCGTTCAGACAGTATAATATTATCAGTTATGTTATGACAGGGATTTTGACTTACAGATTTGAACTTGGCAATTTTTTTAGTGTAAATAACAGATTCCCTTTTTATCACTTTAAACCAAAGGTTTAAATTTGAATAAATTCAAATTTAATATATTTGAACTAAATCTATAACAAATCTCACTTCTGCATTTCTCGACGAAATTCCGTTAGATCTTCCTTTTGATCTGATTTACTCCTTCCATCCTATACTGATAAATGTTCTCCTTTTTACTTATCGGTCTAAACACGATCAAAATATAATTTACAGTTCTTATTTCAGCGAATACTGAACTGTACATGATCGACTTCTTACACTCACAGTTTCTACGGTCGGATTCCAGCGTATGTGGGACATACGTCTTCTTATCACTTTTATGTTTAATTTTTTTATAAACAAACAAATCCTAACTTATTAATTAAATTTATAATTTAATAAAATCTACAGCTTCTGTATTTCAAATTTCATCTACTGACGAAAATCATCCCGATCTAGTTCTTCTTCTTTCATAATTTTTTTTATCTGAACACGATTAAATACAGAACTGTACTCGACTTATGGTTCAAAACCGACAAATCCAGCTTATGTTTGACCTACGGTTCCTCTTTATTTTGCTTGTTTCAAAATTTAAATATTTCATTATTTTTAATTTAAATTATAAACTAAATTTATAATTTAACAAAATTTCAGTTTCTGACTTCTCGATTCCTGTCACGAACCAGATCTGTTTTCCACACTTGATCGACTTCTCTACAGTTTGAGCATTAGACAAAATCATTTCTAATGCTTTATAATAAAACTTATATTTTATTTTAAAATAGAGCTTCTGTATTTTATTTCAGCTTCTGACCAACTGCATTTTCGAAAGATCTAAATATATTATTCTCAAATAGATTCAAATTTAAATTTAGAAACTGAATTTATAATTTAATAAAATTTTCCGTTCGGCATTGGTTTCAACTTCTTGACGAAAACACAGTATCCTAATTACATTCTTTTTCTTTATTTCCTTGTAAATTAAATAAAGATACTATTTTGCTTTAAATATTTATTTCCCTACTTTATTCAATTCATTTTTAAATTTAAAATTAATTTAAATTTAAACCATATTCAAAACTATTGTTTTTAAACTAAAGTACAAATTTTCTTCAAAGTACCAGGTTTGCAAAACCCAGTACCACATGTGGAAAATCACTGGCGATCACTCAAAAATTTGGTGAAATCCAAAGTACCACATTGCGAACTACCAGTACCAAAGTACCCCTTTCAAACCCTTTCCTGATCACATGTTTCCCCAATCACCACCCCTCGTTCTTCTTCTTCCTTCTGTATTAGTTGTGCACATGCACAAGCACGTCCGTCGCTTCCACCACCCAACGACCGGCCACGCAAGCTCCATCTCCTCCACTGATCACGTCGCCGATGCCACCCGATCCCATCTCGCCGTCAGTCAGAATTTCACTTGTTCCATCTTTGTCTATCCAATGGGTTCGTCGGAGAAACCTGCTCTATTCTCCCTCCTCCGTCCACCAGAAGGGTCCGCGCCACCATCGTTCCAATCTACGACGTCGCCAGCTCCTCCACCCCGAGTTCTAGCCAACTCGATCGCCCCAGGGTCCCACACGACGCCTCTTAACCCCATGAACCCGAAGCTAATTTTCAACCCTAATTTTATAAACTTCACAACAATTATTCATTTAAAATTTTAATCAATATTTTTCCAATAATCTTTAAACTATCCCCCTCCTCTCGGCCGAATGCCATCACCTACGATCGAGTGATTCGCCGGAAACTGATCGAAGCCCCTTTTGTGACCATCTCCAAAATTCCGGAGATCCACATTGTTAAAAATCATAAGATTATAACTAAAAATCATATTTTTGTGTGATGATCACATTCAGATACCTGAATTTTGATTTTACTAAGTTTGAAAATTTGGTTTTACAGAGAGCTTACTGTAAAAGCTGTGTAAACTGTTTTTTCTTCATACAATATTTTACATTTACTTCTTCTTTGAGTTGATAACTAATATAGGATATGTATAATCTATCCTAGTATTATACAATCAAACTTGTTTTGAATCAGTTTGAAATTTCATTTTGAAGACTTAAACCAGAGAAGCTACTGCTGCTTTGTCTTAACCTGACAGTAAGCTTTCTTGGCAAATGTTCACTTTAATTTTGAACACTTAAAGGACTAGATGGATATTTGAAACATGGTATACCTTTTAGTTCTAAGTCCTTAGCCTAGCTTTACTAATCCATCAGATTTTGATCAGGTTTTTAGCAAACCTAACATGACAGAAACATCAACAGGAAAGATATATTTCACTCTATGGTGCTTAAGGGGTTTAGCAACAAATAAAGTGATTCTTACTACATGTCCGCAAGCAATATACAAAACATATTACTCCAACTAGAAGCACAAAGAAGCCAAACTAAATAGCTTTGTTTTAGCTAAGAAAAGTTCATGTTTTTAAATAATAAAAAGACATGGTTTTTAAAATATAGAATTAGCTTTGTTTTAAAATATAAAATTTGATTTTCTTTGATTTGTACCACCAAGGAAAAAAAATATGATTTTTCATTAAACAAAGTTTTGTTTTTTTTAATAGGAGTAAAAGGATTTGGTTTTTATAGTTAGAAAGGTAAGATTTTTCAAAACGAAAAGATAAGATTTTTCATCAAGAAGGAACGAATTTTTAACGATATTTTTAAAATAGAAAAGACGATATTTTGAGATGAGTAGTGAGAAAAATATAATTTTTATCTATATAAGTAGCAATGTAAAAATAGAATTTTTATCCATATAGCATGATAGTAAAAATTCAATTTTTATATTTTGAACAACATAGTAAAAATTCGATTTTTATATATTGAACAACATAGTAAAAATTCGATTTTTATATATTGAATAGCGATGTAAAAATTCGATTTTTAAATATATGAAGTGATTATAAAAATATGAATTTAAATTGAAGGTAAACGAATAAAAATGTGATTTTTATTTTAAAGACATCAGTATATAAAAATGTGATTTATGTAGTGGCTACAGCAACGAAGATGACAAAAATGCGAGAACGATGAAGATTTCTCTAAATGAAGAGTCGTGGAATTGGGATAGCTATCGGTGAGAATCTCTCACTCTTCAATTTCTTTTCTAGTTATATATATATACTAGGATGCAGACGGTGCTTAGTAGCACCCGACACAATCGTCCACAGACCATGGACTTGTTTGTTTGGTTGCATAAATTAGTTAGATGATTTGATTTGAATTTGGTTGTTTGGTGAATTTGATTGATGTGTGAATGGTGTGGGCCTTCACTAGACCCGGGGATAAGGCTAGGCCTTGTCCCGTTTCTAGTATCGTGCCGTTATGCCGCCGAAATTTTCTAAAATAAGTTAGAAAAATAAAAATATCATTTTATTTAAAGAATGAACTGAATAGAAATTCATATGTTAGAATAAAATGTTTTATCGTTAAAAATATAATTTTTAACATGAATATGAATATAGTGAATGTGAATAAATAAATATTCATTTACAAACCGGACGGTTTGTTTATGTACACCTATTTGAATGACATTGATTGGGACGATAAACTTTACACATTGCCCAACTGCACAAATAAAAATCTATGTTTGTTGATTGGAAACCCCACACAGGTGTTGGGATGAAATTTGAAGTTCACTCATCCTGATTGATTAAGTATGTCGATCCATTGATTGACAGGCTGTTATAAGCGTTAGATATCTATATTTGATGCTTATACAGTGTAGTGCACTTTGGTTGATGGTTGATTATTTTTCAATGCTATTATATACGTGTGATGTATGAGAATCCATATAATTAATATTATATGGTGATTGATTGGGCCTCATTCCAATTTAGAAAATAAAGAATATTATAAAATAAAGGTTCATGTGTTGACTGTACTCATTCATGAGATTAGTCAAGTGTTGAACGAAATATTTTAATAATAAAACTTACATCTTTATCAATATAAAATAAAGGTTCATGTGTTGACTGTACTCATTCGTGAGATTAGTCATGTATTGAACGAAATATTTTAATAATAAAATTTACATCTTTATCCATATAAAATAAAGGTTCATGTGTTGACCATACTCATCCGTTGAGATCAGTCATGTGTTGAACGAAATATTTTAATAATAAAATTTACATCTTTATCCATATAAAATAAAGGTTCATGTGTTGAATGAAATATTTGAAGTAGAAATATTTGAAATAGAATATTTGAAAATAGAAGTATATGAAGCCGTGTTGATTAGATTGACGCCATTTTGACATGAATGATATTTATATCGATTTTATTCATTTTAAAATGAATATTGAAAAGTGATTTCGAAATCGAATAAATTGAAATGAAATTTGAATTTGAATCGAATAGAAAACCATATTGATTTGAATCGAATAGAAAACCAAATTGAATTGAATCGAATAGAAAATCATTTGAATTTGAATTGAATAGAAAACCAATTTGAATTGAATTGAATAGAAAAACAGTTGAATTTGAATAGAATAGAAAATCAATTGAATTCGAATTGAATATAAAACGATTTCGAAATGAATTGAGTATAAAACGAATTGAATTCAAATTGAATAGAAAACGAATTTGATTTGAATTGAATTCGAATTGAATAAATAACCAATTTGAATTGAATTGAATATAAAACCAAAATGAATTGAGTATAAAAAGAATTGAATTCAAATTGAATAGAAAACGAATTTGATTTGAATTGAATTCGAATTGAATAAATAACCAATTTGAATTGAATTGAATATAAAACCAAAATGAATTGAATTGAAAACGAATTTGAATTGAATTGGAAACGAATTGAAATGAATTCAAATTGAATTGAGATTTGAATTGAATAGAAATGAATTTTAAAACAAATTTATAAGGAAAAATTCAATTTTGATTTGAATTGAAATAAAGGTTGAAATTGTTTTTGAAACGAATTCAAAACTAATTATAAAATTCGTTTTAAATAGAAATCGATGAAATATTTATTATATATATTATATATATAATATAATGGCCTGAACAGAACGCGCCGCGCCGCGGTAGTTCGCGAATTTCGATCATTTATTTCAAACGGACATTACGGGAGATCCGACCGTCGGATTCTCCTAAAACCGGAACCGTTGGATTCGTATCGAAAAGAGCTTTCTAACGAATATTAGAAATTTGAAATCTAACGGTTGGATTTGGATATACGTCCAAATCAAATTTGAAAAAGGTCGTTGTAAGTGCAGTTCGATGGACGTTGATGGAAATCGACTGTACGGGCCTTGATAAAATTATTAAAAATATCAATAATTTGTGTAAAATCATAAGAAATGATTTGGGAAAAATTGGTATGAAAAACTCCATATTTGAAAAGATAAAAATAGATTTTTATCGAAACGAACTAGTTTTGAACTGAAATTTAAAACCCACTTATTTTTAAATAAATAAATTGGATTTGAAATGGGTTTAAATAGAATTGATTCATGGGTTTATCGTGAACTGTGTTTTAAATAACACTAGTTCTTTAACCCGAAAATAAATAGAATGTGATTTGGGTTTGCCGTGAACTGTGTTTTAAATGACATTAGTTCTTTAACCCAGTAAAAGGAGTTTTAAAGAATCTGCAATTAAATTGAAATGTGGATTGATAATCTAAATTATCAAATTTGGAAAATGAGCGAGAATGGAGTATCACCAGTTTTGCTCCGAAGCGATAGTTAAATCTTTAATTAGATTTGAATGTGAAATGGTAATTAATTTTACCGATAACACCATGGTGTTAGATATGGAGTATTACCAGTTTTGCTTCATGGGATGAATAGGTTGGGATTGGGAAATAAAATAAATAATTACTTCGGTGTGGTTCGCTAATCTCGACTAGTTTAGAAAACCATAATTTGGTTTGAAATGACATCCAAAGGAAGATTAAAGGATAAATTTTAAAGAATTTATCTTGGATAAAATTAATGGGAACCTTTCCCTCAGAATGTGATTTCGTAAATAAAAGGATATTCTGAGTTGGAATGAGGCGTATGTTGAGTTTGTGTAACATTTGTTTTTAATATACGCGGTTTGTTCGGAAAGGCCGGGTTTATACCCATTCTGAATAACCGATTCGACGATATGTCGAAGATGAAGACGGTGGTCGAAGACCGGAAGTCTTCACATCGTTTGGATAATTACTGACGATCCTGATTGGGCTGTACACCCAAGAGGATGGAAATAGTTGGTGGTTGTCCAGACGTACTTGGAGATCGATGGATATGCGAGGAAAGTGCCTCCGGTTTCGTTCAGACCCAGAACGAACTTGTAAATGGATTGTGTGTCTGACATTGGATTTTATTCTGTGTTGATTGATTTCTGTTAAATATATATCTGTTTGGCGGCGGCGAATTTATTCTTTTGCTTAACGCCCTTCTCTGAGACGTACGAGCTTAGAGGTTATATATCGATAGATATCAATCGCATGGCATGAACTGCCTGTGTGGCACGCTGAGATGCAATGATCAAGGCTTCTGTTGAAAAGCAAAGTCTTGTGGTTGATGATCAAAGCACGCCTACGTGGCAGCTTTGTGTATAACGTGAATTCGCGAGCCTCACACCTCGGTATGAGTCAAAAACGGGATACGGACCGCCGGGAGAGCACGACGTTTCTTTCTAGCTTTGGTGGTGTCAGTGACTTACCAGCCCTGACATTTATATACTTTTCACCTTTGTGGTTGTTGGAATGAGGCGCCTCGATTTTAGGTCTGTAAGGACCGGGAAACGTGTGTTCAGGCATAATTAATCCTCTAACGTAAATGAGGACCGGCCCAGCCGCATCCGGGGTTGCCCAGAGTGTGTAGTCCCGAGGCATTTGCTAGAGTGTCTCGAACGCGGAGAGGAGCTTGCCCCTTGCCTCGACTCATGACGGAAATCCAATTTCCAATACGTGTATTGCGGTTTTAATTGTAGAACTAGTATGGCGACATAGTGGTATGGGGCACTTATGTCGTCTATGATTTATACTTATGATTGAATTGTTTTGACACTATACACATATTATAGTATCAAATGGTTTGTTTTAAACATACCAAGCATGTTTGGCTATTATAAGGGAAAACCCTATCCTCCGGCTTGCGTTGCATTGTGTGATGAGACCTGGGCCTTATAATAGCTTCATTTTTAGAAAAAGCATTGCGTTGTTTATTTATATGCATTGGTATTCTTGGGAGAAAACCCGTTCCGTGTTATACGGCGTTGTCCCTTGAATTACTCTCTTTTAAAGTAAAGTTTTAAATAACTGTTTTAGTTCTCACACCAGTCACATGACTGACCTGGAGTTTATTGTTTTAACCTAAACTCTGGGTGCCCCTATTTTCCGCACGGGCAGCTAGTAGTTTTGGTTTTGCAGATTCATATTCACAGGATCCTGGTTTACAGCTGGAATGATATCCGGAAAGCTCTGTATCCGTATATCACCTTTAGCCGTGCTTTGTATTATTTTCCACTGCTATGTAATTTATTGTAATCTCTGATATTTATCAAATGTAATTTATTCATTCATACTCTGTATATTCTTGTATTCTGATGGAATTGTTGTAATAACAATGAAATGTTCTTCTGTTGCGTTCTGATTTGTCCTGTTCTCAAACGATCAGGGGTTTCGAACGGTCTAGATCGGTTTAACGACTGATTCGGATCGAGCGAAACTCCCGGCCGCTACATAAAGTTTGGAAATTTTTTATAATGTGGATTTTTTTAAAGCATGAGTGCAAAAGATTTTTTATTGTGTATAGCAATAAATTGCAATATATATGTATACAATGATTCTTAGTTTAAATTAGTGTGTTTTAAAGATGTAAATAAAAAGTAAATATTGAAGAAAAATCAAAATTTTTGTGCTAAAATAACTTTATAGTGATTTTACAATTATTAGTGTTGTAACAACGAAGTTTGTACAATTCCAAAGTTAAAAATATAAGTTTGTACAAAAACTTGTGTAAAACGAACATTTAATTAAAAAATGCAAAGTTTGTGTCAACATGTTAAGATTGTGTTAAATTTGTTTAAAAAGGATTTAAAGCAAGTTTGTACATTTTTTATAAAGTTGTATTATACTCAAGATTGTAACATTTAAGATAAAACAATGTAATAATGGCTTAAAACAAAGTAATATTGTCATTTAGCCTAAACTAATTACATTTGATGCCTAATATGTCATTAAGCAAGACAAAATCCTAGTAACTAGCATGAAAATTGTCTGGAAACAAAGTCCAATCCGCTTATTTTGTTTTCCATATAAAACTTCTTCTCCTTCCTATTAGTTTTACAAGGAAAAAAACTCTTAGCAAACACAACCCAAATTCAATTCCAATCTGAAGAAATAAGTAGCCAAACTAAATTTATACATGTAATCAGCGTAAATAATGAATTTGTCTCAAATTTTTCTTTGATTTGTGAAAATTTTGATCACTGTATGATTCTACGTTGCTTGCATGTGTCTATAACAACTCCTACATATAACTGTGAGATCCTTAAAGCCAAAATTCACTCAAAAGCTTTAATATTTATGCTCTAACTCGTTGTTTTAAATCACATGTGAGTTTATCTTTCACTCTCTAACTTTTTCAAGCTCTGTAACTGATGAATTAGTGAAATCATGATTTAATGTAAATAGCTTTGCAAAGTTTCTGAGTTACTATAAACAATGTTCGAGTCCATGTTTGTGGTTGTGTAACTTCTGCGTTTTACGCTGGAATCTTATGAAATCTTTTTATGTTGATAATCATGTTGCTATAATTTATGCATTCAATTTTCAGAACATTCAG
Organism: Allium sativum; assembly: GCA_030737875.1. Classification (NCBI taxonomy): domain Eukaryota; kingdom Viridiplantae; phylum Streptophyta; class Magnoliopsida; order Asparagales; family Amaryllidaceae; genus Allium; species Allium sativum. The sequence continues at coordinate 55,616,506 of CM060910.1, forward strand.
TTCTATAAGTTGCTCAAAACCTGCCTGGAAGTTGCAATCGGAGATGAAAATCACTCTATATGAATTTGCGTTCTAGAGGTCGACTGAGCCTCGCAATGTGGCGACCCTAGCTTTCCTAAGACGTAAAGGGGTATAGGTCGACCCCTATGGTTAATTTCTTTGTGTGTTTTCATGTGTGGATTTATACTATTTAGTTGATTTTCCACCCGATTTTATGAGTTGATTTCTATTGATTCCTTTACTAGTTTTCTATTGATTTACTTAGGCTTTCCCTTACAATAGAAAAGCCAATATTATTGTTGATCCATACTCTAAGATAACAAGTTTTAGTATGAATAATTGCGTGTTTATTTCATGGATATTTCGTGTTTATATGTACACATGCACGTGATTTATAAGCTGTTTAAAAAAGAGTTTATTTACAAGTATCATTTAAGAAAAACATTTTAATATTGTTTTGTAAAATTATCATTACTTCAAAAGTATAATTTATGAATATTTCATTTTATAAAGAGATCTTCAAAAATCAGAATTTCTAAATATTTTTTGAAATCGTTCAAAAACCTAAGGTAGTGTTTGGTTTATTTTGATTTTTTAGTTTTCAATGTTAATTATGAAAGTTGTGAAGAATTGAAGTATAGCGAAGGTGATGGATTAAAGGCGGAGGAAGTGACGGAGCGTAAGAAAGGATGGCATACGAATGAATTCATTATCATCCTTCCGTTTTTTCTTAAAATATGAGAAATAATAAAAAGTTGTTTTTGGTTTTGTGTGTTAACTTCATTTTGTAAAACGATCGTTTTTCACTATATATGTGTGTCGTTCGTACATTTGTATGTGTGAAAACTCAAAATTAGAAAATATTAACCAAATGCAACCTAAATTTCTAAAGTATATATTTTTAATATAAAGCTACACATTTTTGCACCCTTCGAGAAGGCGAGGTTGTGATTTAAACGATTTAGTAACCCGCATAGCATGCAACACATTGGTTTATTATGTCGGTTAATTCCATACTTGATCAATCGAAGCTATTATTTTTAAAGTGGATTTAGCTATTGTTTTAATCTGTAGTTCTAAAAAATAAAGAACAGATAAAAGAGAATGTGCAGTATGGGACGTGTTGTTACTACTGTTTTGTAACAACCCGGAAAATCAAAACCAATTTAAAATTTTTGTTTTGGCAATTTTAATGAATTTTGAATATTTAAAATGATTTATTTTTAATAATAACAACAAGAAATTTATTTTGAATAGAATTAGAACGTATATATTTATTTGAATCGAAGTTGGAATATAAATATTTATTTTAATTATAAAAGGAATTGAAAATGGCGCGGTAGTTTGAAAGTTCGATTTCAAATTTCAATTGAATGTACAGGATTCAAAATAAATCGGATTTTAGTGAAACCAGAAATATTAAAATCAGCTTGAAAATATCTTTTCAACGGACGTGAAAAATCCAGATTTCATAGCGGGAATAAAAAGTTATGGCCAATTCAATATTCAGAATAGTCGCTATGGAATAAATATGGCCCTTAAAAATAGCCATTTTGCAAACGACCTCCGTTTTCGATGAAACCACATTGGTTGGATCCGGAATGTCAAATTATTGCTAGATTCCAATTTTCATAATTTTTGGGATTAATATGGGAGCGTGGAAAAGGAAAACGTGTTTTGACAGTTTTAGTCAATTTGGATCGACCAGAAAATGGCTATTTTTCAAACGGTCTTCAAATTCAACGAAATTAGTTTTGTTAGGATCGTATCGTCAATACGAAGCTAGAAATAATTTTTCTGGAATTTTTAGAGTCAGTATGTGGCCCCAGTAAATAGAGATGTGCGTTTAAATTAAATATATATTGATTTATATTATAATTTAAAGGAAAACTGGTCGTAACAGCCAAATTGGCTTACCAGGCATATTCCATTGTGTTCGGAATGGGGGTATTTAGTTAGGGGAGACAGTCGTTGAAGTTCGTTTGGAGTTCGGACGCGAAACGAATTAATAAATGAATTTAATAATAATAATAATAATAAAAGGAAATCTCCATATGAAAACACCACACCCCAAGCCAAACCCTTATTCCTCTCCCCCCTCCCCCCCCCCCCCCCCCGGTCAATACTCCCAGCCGACACCAGAAAACACCACACCCCAAGCCAAACCCTTAATAATAATCATGAAACTATTATATTTGAATCTCTGCGATAATTCTCTTCAAATCTTGTACAATTTCTAAGTCGTTCGCATCGTTTTGGTACACTGTCTTTTTCCTACAGCGAATTCGTGAATCTTAGGGCTGAGGATCTCTTGAGTTTGGGGCTTTGATTTGCGAAACTAAATTTGTATTGGTGTATAGAAAGGGATTTGGCATTGTTTGGATTTTTTTAGAATTTATAAAAAAAATGTCGCACTGTACATTTTCGTGCGTGAGGAGTTGTTGAACGACGCAACATTGGGGGGAGGTGCGAGTTTATCAAGGTGGTGGTGATTGGAAAGAGGGGATGAAGAGAAGAAGAATGAAGTTGGTTTTATGGAATTTCGTTGAGAAATGGTAGAGAACGTGGGGTGCAGAGTTTTGGGAAATGGCATGGTACATGAAAGCTTGAGTGCGTGACCTATAGGAGAAGAATCATGAGTGGAGAGATTAGGAACTAATTAAGGTTTAAGTTATAATTAATTAAATAATGGTGTTATTATTTTTATTTCAAACCGTTAAACTTATAAAATACACAACTTTCTCATACGCTATCGGAATTCAATGAAACAGGATCCGTTGGAACCGCATCGACGAGAGCTTCGCAACAAAACTTACCGCATCCAAAACGAAGCACGTTGGAATTTCAGGAAAATTCAGACCCGAACCGAACCAAAAATTCAAAAATAAAAGAAACAAAGTGAGAACTTCTCACTAAAATAATTTCTGTACAGTTATTTATTGTATAACTGCATATATGAACTGCTCCCTTTAACACCCCGTATTTTCTACGAACATAAAAGTAACAAAAAAAGGTTTAATAAATTTTTAAAAGAAGAACTAAGGAAAACGGGTTATGCCATTGCGTTCGTCTCGGAATTTTGCTTGAGATAGAGTCCGAGTTTGCGTAAATCGGACTCCGTATGAAGAAGTTATGGCACTTAGAAGTTTCAGGGATTTAAAATAAAAACCAGCCCGAATTCAAAATTCAAAGTTCGAAATTCAAAACACACACCCGGGCTGGGCGGAAAAATTTCCCACCCAGGTCGACCTCCCCCCCTATTTCCAGATCCGAGGACAGATTCATTTTTCTGCATTTGGACGCCCGTTCTGAGTAGATTCGTTGCTCCTAAACTATTTAAACACCCCCAAACCCCACTTCATCTCCACACCAAACCATTGTAATGCTATGCTGCCTCAATTCATATTAAAATAAATCAATGGCGTTGCTACTCTGCTGAAACCTAAGCTAGAACTAGTGCTTCTTCTTCTTCCAATCTGAATAGGATTAAAAGAGAACAACTACAACCCTTTTTCTTTTAGAATCAAACCAAGGTGAGTACAGTTATTTTCAGATATGAAATTTAATTATGATCTTGACATGGTTATAAATCTGAATTGGAGATTATGCATATTCTTGTTTATCAGATTTGTTTTTCTGTGTAGATCTATCTTATTCTTGTTTATCAGATCTGTTTTTCTGTGTAGATCAATCTTATTAATATTATTGTAACTATTTTGTATCTCTTCCTTCCTTCTATTCTATAGCCAGGCTACCACGAGCCTGAGCCAAATCTCATAAGAGATTGACGCACGAACGCTAAATTTGGGGAAAATAGTGAATGATGCATAATTAGACATGACTGATTTGTGACTAATTTGAGAAAAGAGCATATGTTGTAATTTAAGATCTAGATCTGGGCATACTATATATGATAGTCTGTGATTTGGAAGAAGGAGAATTATTTTGTATATGACTTAGGCGTAAAGATCTATTTTAAAATATGATAACTATTAAACGTGAACTCGCCTAAATGGGGATTTTTGGACATTTGACATATGCTGAAATAAAAGGCTATAATTTGGCATAATTCGTATTGTATATCATGATTTGAGGTTTTTGGAGAATATTCTGTACTGTGTAAATTTAACTAAAATTTGGGGCATATGTTATATTGTGAATTATGACCATAAATTGGGCATGTAAAATTAGGCTTAATTTTATGATTAGGCGAGGTATGTCAATGGAATTTTAAGGGATGATTAAATCTGTTAAATTGCCTAATCTTCTAAATCTGTTGAAACTGAATACGGTAATTTGGGGTATGAAAATCTGTAGGCTCGATCTAAAATTGAGCAAAACAAGTTAATAGAACTTTGAATAATCTGCTGTAACTTGTAAAGAAGTTTAATTTGCTGAATTGGCATAATTAGTCTGATATTGGCATAATCTGTGAATGAATACTTTAACTAAAAATAAGAATGCTGAGACACGAGGTCAGTCTAATGTGAGAGGTCGTAAGCATAAAGATGCTTAGACACGAGGTTAGGTCTGGCTTGTGGCAGAAGTCTGCCCGGAACCGCCCGGCACATCCAGCGGCCACATGCTACCGACCTAATGTGATAGGTATGTGCATTAATATTTAATTAATGCAAATATAAGATAAATATGATGCCTAAAAACGTGTTGGGTGGATAAGGTTAATTCAACTGGACTGATGAACCTAATAAACCCGTTTGAAAATCTGTAGGCCCAATATAAGGTTAGGTGAAAAATCTATAAGTCTGTTAATCTGTATATCTGATCCGTTAGTCTGAAAACTTGTTAATCTGTATATCTGATCCGTTAGTATGAAAACTTGTTAACCTGTATGTATGATCTGAGAACTAGTTAATATGGACTTTGTACATCTGAAATCTTTAAGCAAGTAAATCTGAAATCTGTTAGTCTAGGGACACAAGGTTAGGAGGGGTAATTACTTGTGTCATCTGTTGTTTGGGACCCATATTAGTCAGTAACCCTTTCTGGTATCAAAACTATGACCCAACACTAGATAGGGGTCCAGGGCACGCTTACTAAACTAATTATAAGAGGTTCATTCTGATAATAGCGAGGGGTGTTGATGGTGCATTCCAAACGGGTCATGTGCGTGCATGGATCCGGTCTACTCTGAGGATGTAAGACGTCGTGACGTCTGTAAATAGGTCTGTGTCTTTCTGTAGGTTGCCACTTTAGGGAGTGATACACCCTTCTTTGGGGCCGACACAAGGTATTTATGTATTAGGGAGCCGATCGCTTGGGGTAGAATTTAGGGTACACTTAGTTCTGTCTGTTTCTGTTGGGGTACCGTCTGTCTCTGTTAGGGTGGTAACACCTATCTGTTTCTGTGTGGTACCGTCTGTTGGGGTGGTAAAGGCCCATTACTAGTGTACACCTAATTATAATATTCTGTTTCCGTAGGGATTATTCTGTTTCTGATTTCGTTCCTGCTTCTGTTTCTATACCGTCTGTCTCTGTTAGGGTGGTAAAGGCCCATTAATAGCATTCTGTTTTTGTGCCGTCTGTCTCTGTTCGGGTGGTAAAGGCCCATTACTAGCATTCTGTTTCTGAATGTCTGTCTCTGTTAGGGTGGTAAAGGCCCATTTCTAGCATCGTGTTTCTGAAGAGATCATTTTGTTTCCTGTTTAGACATTAGGACAACACCTAATTTTTTTATACTAGTATTAGTGCAAAGAAGTGAAAAGTAAGTAAGAAGCTTAGCTTAGCCTATATCATTCTGTTTATTCTGTTAACTTGCTACTCCTGTTACGGTTATCTCTCATCCAGTTTTATTTACATGTCATGATACTATTATCTGTTTATATGCTGAAATTCACTGGACTCACCAGACTTATGTCTGACCTAGTTTGTTTTGCCTCTTTTCTTCCGTCCCCCCCCCCCCCCCAGGTTCTCAGGGAGGAAATACGCAAGCTTAGTTATGATATCTCTTTCTTCCAGCTTGAAGTTGAAGATGTATTTCTTGGCTTTGATTCTGCTTATTTATGGCATTTTCTGTTAGGGATTATGGCTTTAAAATTATGCACTCTGAAGGCTTTTGTACAAAACTGATATTTATATACTTCAGTTTTGGTATTGTGGTTTTAAAAGATGAAACCAAACTTATTTTTGTTCCTGCTGTAATAAAGTTATAAATTTTTCAAGTTCTACTTTATGTATTTGTCTTATAATATTCTGTTCTGTTTACTTATAATGCTCCATGGAGGTTAATGCATTCCCTTTGTGAGTGACATTAACGGACATGGGGTGTTTCACTTGGTATCAGAGCTGAAGGTTACCAGATTTGATAAAAAAAATTGAAAACTATTTTCAAAAAGGTTTTAAAAAGAAAGTATTTTCAAAAGTAGAGTTTATTTTGAAAAATATATTCCCTAAAAGCCTTATATCTATCTTTCGATTCTCCATTTTGAATCTCTTCCCTTTTTCTTTTCAGCATGTATGGGGTACCCGAGATACCCGAGGGCATACCGATACCAACTTGGTTCAGAAGGTATCTAGAGGCTAGGCCCACCACCGCAGGCCCAGCAGACGTTCCTCCTCCCCCCTCCCCCTCCCCCTCCCCCTTGTAACAACCCTGAATTTTGGGGCCAATTTAAAATTTATTTTAAGTGATTTTAAATGAGTTTTGATATTTAAAATAATCTATTTTAAATAATAATGATCACAAATTTGGTTCAAATCGAAGTTAGAATGAATAAATTAATTTTAATTATAAAAAGAGCTAGAAATAGCGCGGTAGATTGAAAAGTCAAACTTGAACTTTGACTGACCATACAGGATGCAAAATTTAACGAATTTTAGTAAAACCAAAAATATTAGAATCTATTTAAAAATATCTTTCCAACGAATCCGAAAAATCGAAATTTCATAGCGGAAATATAAAGTTATGGCCAATTCAATTTTTTTAGAAAGGTCGCTGGGTAATTTGCATAGGTCAAAAATGCTACTTTTTGCATATAAAGGAATTTCGACTCGAAACCACTTCCATTGAGTTCGAAATGATGTTTCTGCATTGAAAAACAGTAAACACTTATATATTTCGAGTTTCGAAAAATATTTGTTTAAAAATGTATTTTTAATATTAACTATACTAGCCTTAAAAATAGTCATTTTTCAAAAAGTCTCAGAATTGAACGAAACAAATTTTGTTGTGATCGTATCGTCATAAGAAAGTCAAAAATAATTTTTCTGGATTTTTCTGACTTCGTATGGGGCCCCGGCAAAATTTTATCTACGTTTGAATTAAAAATGAAAGATTTATTTTTAAAAATCAAAGAACCATGCGTATAACTTCAGAATTGGACTTTGGGAATAGCGCCATCGCGTACAGAAGGCGTCAAAACATATAGATCGACAGTCGTTGAGCGCAAATCGGAGTTCGGACAGAAAATCACTATTTTCTGGAATTAATTAATAAAAAAAAATTTAAACCCTAAAATACTGGTATAAATACGCCCGTATACGGTACAACATCTTCTTCTTCCCCGTTCAAATTGTGGCCGCCGTAACCCATAATAGCTCGAAATTTTGAGCTCCAAATTCTCCTTCTATACTCAATGAAATTCAACAAACTCATACTCGTATCGAAGCTCCTTCCGAGCTCTACAATCTCCGACAAGTCTCAGCCTCCCTCGTGCACCGTAGCGCCGCCACCAAGGCCGAGAAGCCGTCGCCGTCGCGCCCCCCTGGGCCCCACACGCCGCCGCCGAACGCCACCCCCCTCTGGCCGATCAAAGCCCTCTCCGAGCCGGTCCTTCTCCAACAAACGGCTCGTCGTTTCATCAACTACAACTCCAGAAAATCGGATTTGAATTTTTGAACAAAAGTGGGTTCTAAGGTAATTCTTATTTCAGAAATTGCGACGCTTTTAAGCGTGACTGCAGCAGTTGTTAAAAACCAGTATGTTTAAAACATTGATAACTAATGCATATAAACTTCAATTCTGAAAATTTCAGAACCGTTAGAACCGTGATGACGATTAGGACCTGCTGTGATTGACTGGAACATTCTGAACATTTCTTGGATTTATTATAATTTTATCCAAACAAGGTGAGAATCCTTTATTTAAAATTTATATTTAAATAAACTGTTCAGTATATGATGTGATTTAAAAATAAGGTTCAGATCTGTTTGTTTGGACTTGTTTGATGATGATTGTTCTCTGATTGAGTAGCTAGTATAGATCCATCTGATTTTCATGCTTATACTCTGTCATGTTATCACTATCACATGTTATCGCTTTGGGTTGAAATTACATTGATTCAATTTTCAGTGTAAAGTAAAAGAGAATGTATCGTATGTTAAATTAGCATTTATTTTTAATGTTAATAAAAAGAGAATGTATCGTATGTTAAATTAGCATTTATTTTTAATGTTAATAAAAAGAGAATGTATCGTATGTTAAATTAGCATTTATTTTTAATGTTAATAAAAATAGAATGTATCGTATGTTAAATTAGCATTTATTTTTAATGTTAATAAAAAGAGAATGTATCGTATGTTAAATTAGCTTTTATTTTTAATGTTAATAAAAAGAGAATGTATCGTATGTTAAATTAGCATTTATTTTTAATGTTAATAAAAAGAGAATGTATCGTATGTTAAATTAGCATTTATTTTTAATGTTAATAAAAAGAGAATGTATCGTATGTTAAATTAGCATTTATTTTTAATGTTAATAAATAGGAAATGCATTGTATGTAAATTTAACGTTATTTTTAATGTTAATAAAAAGGAATTGAACCGTATGTAAATTTAACATTATTTTTAATGTTAATAAAAAGGAATTGAACCGTAGGTAAGATTAACATTATTTATAATGTTAAACAAAAGAGAATTTACCTCGTAAGAAAAATGTACATTATTTATAAATGTATATGAAAAGGAAAGATTGATTTACATTATTCTAATGTAAATATTAAAAGAGAATGGACCATACGATTTATTAACATTATTTTAGTGTTGTATAAAAAGAAAAGATTGTTTAACATTATTTTTGATATTGATTAAAAAGAAGATTGCACCGTACGTATTAACACACTTTTATTAATGTATGTATAAAAAGAGAAATTTACATTGTAAGAGAAATTGGCATTAACATTTATTTATAATGTTAATATTAGGGTATTTTCACCACATGATAAGATGTACACTTTTATTTGTAAAAGTAAGTTGGCATTTTCACTGTATGATAAGATTTACTTTTTTATTTATAAAATAAGGTAGGAATTCACTGCATGACAAGGTTTACTCTTTATTTTGTAAATATAAAGTAGGAATTTGCGATGTATCAAAATATACATTTTTCATGTGTAATGTAAAGATAGAAAAATTAACATTATTTTCAATGTTAATAAAAATAGAAAATGCATTGTATGTTAAGGTAACATTATTTTCAATGTTAATAAAAAGAAAAACATACCGTAGGATAAAAATACATTATTTTTTTAATGTATATTAAAAGAGAATTTTTCATCGTAGGAAATGTACATTATTTATAATGTGAATAGAATGGAAATGTCATCGTAAAATAAAATTACATTTTAGATGTAATTGAGATTGAGAATGCATTTAGAAAGAGAATGAGTATTTTATATATGTAAATGGAATCATAATGTAATTGAAAGATGAAATGGAATAAATAGAGCGATGAATTATAATTTACATTTTAATGTAAATTATAAAGATTTTAAAATAAAAATAAAATAAAAGGGAATAATTCACCGTCTAATTATAAATTACATTTTCATGTAAGATTAAGAAGTGGAAAAAAAAGAATAAAGGAAAAGGGGAGATGTATGTAAGAACGATGAATTAAATGAATTATATATATATATATATATATATATAAAATTAAACGAATCGAGCGCGGTAGTTCGCGTTTTAAAATTATATCTTTAAATGACTATACAAGGAGATCCGACCGTTGGATTTTCTTGAAACTGAAACCGTTAGGACCGTGTTGGAAAAATCTTTCCAACGATATATAATACGTCAAAATCCAACGGTTAGATTTTGAGATATGTGAAAATCAAAATTGGTTGAAAACAACGCCAAAATCGCCATTGACCTGAATCGTCGTTGATTAAAGATTTAATTATTTTTAATTAAATAAAATAGGAAATAATCGTTATAAATTAGAAATAACGATAAGGAAGAGTTTTCAATATATTTACATATATAAATATATATATATATATATACGAAGATTATTTGGGAAGACCGAGTTAATCTCATTCCAAATAATCAAACGACGATGAGAATTGAAGAAGAAGACGACTAATGAAGACCGTCAATCTTCCCCTCAGGAGGACAGCGATTGAGACTTTGAATTGATTTGCTCCCAAGTCAAGGTCACGGTCGTCGTCCGAACGAACATGTTGATTGAACGGATTTGGCTTTCGCGCAGACCCAGAGCATAAGCTTATAAATGGATTGTGTGTCTGACATCGTACTCCATTATATATCATGTTGTTAATCTTCTGTCGAATGTATGGATGTTTGGTGGCGGAGAATTTATTCTCCTGCTTAACACCCGTTCATATATTTCGGCAAAGGATTGGTAGTGTGATATGGAGTGATGATGTGGCATGCTAAGATGCATATGATCAAGGCTTTGTTGAAAAGCAGGCCTTGTGGGATGATCAAAGCATAACCTGTTTAGGTATAGCTTTGTGTATGACATGACTTCACGAGCCTCACACACCGGCGGAGTCTAAAACGGGAGAAGGGAACGCAGGGAGAGCAGCACGTTTCTTTCTAGCTAGAGTGGTGTCAGTGACCTACCAGCCTTGACATTTTACTTATGTGGATGATGGAATGAGGCGCCTCGGATAGGTCCTATAGGACCGGGGAACGTGTGCTTAGGAATTGCCAATCCTCTAAGCTGTATTTGAGGACCGGCCCTGCCATTTCCAAGGGTTAACTGCGGGTAATCCTGAGGCATTAGCTAGAGTGTCTCGAATCGGTAGGAGCTCCTCCCTAGCCTTGACTCATGATGGAAACTCAAATTTCCAATACGACCCCGACGGATTTGATTGTATTACTAGTATGGAGGCATAGCATATGGTACCTATGCTTCCTAGGATTGATACATTATGATTGAAATTGTTTTTCAAACATATACATACTAATAATAATATCAAACTCGTATTTGCCGTATTTATCATGTTTGATCACCATAAGGTAAAACTCTATCCTCTGGTGTGCGTTGCATTGTGTGATGGGACCTGAGTCTTATGGTGATTTCATTTTTCTAAAAAGCATTGCGTTGTTTTACGATTTACTTTAAGTTATGCACGGCAATCCATTAGAGTAAACCCGTTCCGCATTTGCGGCGTGGTCTTTGGATTTGCCTTATTAATAGTGATTTATTAGTTAAGAATTCTCACACCAGTCCCACGACTGACCCGTTGTTTGTTTCCACCTTTTTGCAAACTCGGGTGCCCTCTTTCCACACGGGCAGTCGAGCAGTTGTCTACAGGTTTATCTCTTTAGCAGGATCCTGGATTGAAGATTAAAGCTGTGTCCAGAGCATAGTTGTCTTCCGCTGTATCTATTTTATTTCTGCTGCACTGTAATAAATTTATTGTAAAATTTTCTTCTGCTGTATTTTAATTTCGATGTACTCTGATATATTCTGTACTCTGATGTTATATTATCATGATGTAATAAAAGTTTGCTGTTATTGTTCTGATGTGTTGTATTCCCAAAGTTAACGTATGCGGATTTTGAACGGTCTTGATCGATTTTGCGATCGATTAAGGTCGGGCGAAACCCGTGTCGTTACAGTTGGTATCAGAGCTTTGGTTATCTCAAATCTTTGGGGTACAACTCATTAGAACTGAACAAAAGACTCATCAGAGATTGGATTAGTAATATCCTATAAGAATACTCATTAGAGATAGGATCAGCAGTATCCTAGAATGAGAAAACTCATTAGAGATAGGGTTAGTAATGCCCTAGAATGAGTTGGGAGTAGCAAGCCTATAATATACGTATTTGTGACTAATTATACTTTATTTTGGAAAATATGATTTTGAATATGCAAAAAGTTATATATTTGAAAGTTAATCAACCAATGAAATTATTTAAACCAATGGAGAATATATATATATATATATATATATTAGTTAGTTAATTAATCAACTTTTAGCTTCGTCCCTTTTCGAGGACGAAAAGTTTTTAAGTGGGGGAGACTGTAACAACCCTGAATTTTGGGGCCAATTTAAAATTTATTTTAAGTGATTTTAAATGAGTTTTGATATTTAAAATAATCTATTTTAAATAATAATGATCACAAATTTGGTTCAAATCGAAGTTAGAATGAATAAATTAATTTTAATTATAAAAAGAGCTAGAAATAGCACAGTAGATTGAAAAGTCAAACTTGAACTTTGACTGACCATACAGGATGCAAAATTTAACGGATTTTAGTAAAACCAAAAATATTAGAATCTATTTAAAAATATCTTTCCAACGAATCCGAAAAATCGAAATTTCATAGCGGAAATCAAAAGTTATGGCCAATTCAATTTTTTAGAAAGGTCGCTGGGTAATTTGCATAGGTCAAAAATGCTACTTTTTGCATATAAAGGAATTTCGACTCGAAACCACTTCCATTGAGTTCGAAATGATGTTTCTGCATTGAAGAACAGTAAACACTTATATATTTCGAGTTTCGAAAAATATTTGTTTAAAAATGTATTTTTAATATTAACTATACTGGCCTTAAAAATAGTCATTTTTCAAAAAGTCTCAGAATTGAACGAAACAAATTTTGTTGTGATCGTATCGTCATAAGAAAGTCAAAAATAATTTTTCTGGATTTTTCTGACTTCGTATGGGGCCCCGGCAAAATTTTATCTACGTTTGAATTAAAAATGAAAGATTTATTTTTAAAAATAAAAGAAACATGCGTATAACTTCAGAATTGGACTTTGGGAATAGCGCCATCGCGTTCAGAAGGCGTCAAAACATATAGATCGACAGTCGTTGAGCGCAAATCGGAGTTCGGACAGAAAATCACTATTTCTGGAATTAATTAATAAAAAAAAAAATTAAACCCTAAAATACTGGTATAAATACGCCCGTATACGGTACAACATCTTCTTCTTCCCCGTTCAAATTGTGGCCGCCGTAACCCATAATAGCTCGAAATTTTGAGCTCCAAATTCTCCTTCTATACTCAACGAAATTCAACAAACTCATACTCGTATCGAAGCTCCTTCCGAGCTCTACAATCTCCGACAAGTCTCAGCCTCCCTCGTGCACCGTAGCGCCGCCACCAAGGCCGAGAAGCCGCCGCCGTCGCGCCCCCCTGGGCCCCACACGCCGCCGCCGAACGCCACCCCCCTCTGGCCGATCAAAGCCCTCTCTGAGCCGGTCCTTCTCCAACAAACGGCTCGTCGTTTCATCAACTACAACTCCAGAAAATCGGATTTGAATTTTTGAACAAAAGTGGGTTCTAAGGTAATTCTTATTTCAGAAATTGCGACGCTTTTAAGCGTGACTGCAGCAGTTGTTAAAAACCAGTATGTTTAAAACATTGATAACTAATGCATATGAACTTCGATTCTGAAAATTTCAGAACCGTTAGAACCGTGATGACGATTAGGACCTGCTGTGATTGACTGGAACATTCTGAACATTTCTTGGATTTATTATAATTTTATCCAAACAAGGTGAGAGTCCTTTATTTAAAATTTATATTTAAATAAATTGTTCAGTATATGATGTGATTTAAAAATAAGGTTCAGATCTGTTTGTTTGGACTTGTTTGATGATGATTGTTCTCTGATTGAGTAGCTAGTATAGATCCATCTGATTTTCATGCTTATACTCTGTCATGTTATCACTATCACATGTTATCGCTTTGGGTTGAAATTACATTGATTTAATTTTCAGTGTAAAGTAAAAGAGAATGTATCGTATGTTAAATTAGCATTTATTTTTAATGTTAATAAAAAGAGAATGTATCGTATGTTAAATTAGCATTTATTTTTAATGTTAATAAAAAGAGAATGTATCGTATGTTAAATTAGCATTTATTTTTAATGTTAATAAAAAGAGAATGTATCGTATGTTAAATTAGCATTTATTTTTAATGTTAATAAATAGGAAATGCATTGTATGTAAATTTAACGTTATTTTTAATGTTAATAAAAAGGAATTGAACCGTATGTAAATTTAACATTATTTTTAATGTTAATAAAAAGGAATTGAACCGTAGGTAAGATTAACATTATTTATAATGTTAAACAAAAGGGAATTTACCTCGTAAGAAAAATGTACATTATTTATAAATGTATATGAAAAGGAAAGATTGATTTACATTATTCTAATGTAAATATTAAAAGAGAATGGACCATACGATTTATTAACATTATTTTAGTGTTGTATAAAAAGAAAAGATTGTTTAACATTATTTTTGATATTGATTAAAAAGAAGATTGCACCGTACGTATTAACACACTTTTATTAATGTATGTATAAAAAGAGAAATTTACATTGTAAGAGAAATTGGCATTAACATTTATTTATAATGTTAATATTAGGGTATTTTCACCACGTGATAAGATGTACACTTTTATTTGTAAAAGTAAGTTGGCATTTTCACTGTATGATAAGATTTACTTTTTTATTTATAAAATAAGGTAGGAATTCACTGCATGACAAGGTTTACTCTTTATTTTGTAAATATAAAGTAGGAATTTGCGATGTATCAAAATATACATTTTTCATGTGTAATGTAAAGATAGAAAAATTAACATTATTTTCAATGTTAATAAAAATAGAAAATGCATTGTATGTTAAGGTAACATTATTTTCAATGTTAATAAAAAGAAAAACATACCGTAGGATAAAAATACATTATTTTTTTAATGTATATTAAAAGAGAATTTTTCATCATAGGAAATGTACATTATTTATAATGTGAATAGAATGGAAATGTCATCGTAAAATAAAATTACATTTTAGATGTAATTGAGATTGAGAATGCATTTAGAAAGAGAATGAGTATTTTATATATGTAAATGGAATCATAATGTAATTGAAAGATGAAATGGAATAAATAGAGCGATGAATTATAATTTACATTTTAATGTAAATTATAAAGATTTTAAAATAAAAATAAAATAAAAGGGAATAATTCACCGTCTAATTATAAATTACATTTTCATGTAAGATTAAGAAGTGGAAAAAAAAGAATAAAGGAAAAGGGGAGATGTATGTAAGAACGATGAATTAAATGAATTATTTTTATATATATATATTTATATATATATATATAAAATTAAACGAATCGAGCGTGGTAGTTCGCGTTTTAAAATTATATCTTTAAATGACTATACAAGGAGATCCGACCGTTGGATTTTCTTGAAACTGAAACCGTTAGCACCGTGTTGGAAAAATCTTTCCAACGATATATAATACGTCAAAATCCAGCGGTTAGATTTTGAGATATGTGAAAATCAAAATTGGTTGAAAACAACGCCAAAATCGCCATTGACCTGAATCGTCGTTGATTAAAGATTTAATTATTTTTAATTAAATAAAATAGGAAATAATCGTTGTAAATTAGAAATAACGATAAGGAAGAGTTTTCAATATATTTACATATATATATATATATATACGAAGATTATTTGGGAAGACCGAGTTAATCTCATTCCAAATAATCAAACGACGATGAGAATTGAAGAAGAAGACGACTAATGAAGACCGTCAATCTTCCCCTCAGGAGGACAGCGATTGAGACTTTGAATTGATTTGCTCCCAAGTCAAGGTCACGGTCGTCGTCCGAACGAACATGTTGATTGAACGGATTTGGCTTTCGCGCAGACCCAGAGCATAAGCTTATAAATGGATTGTGTGTCTGACATCGTACTCCATTATATATCATGTTGTTAATCTTCTGTCGAATGTATGGATGTTTGGTGGCGGAGAATTTATTCTCTTGCTTAACACCCGTTCATATATTTCGGCAAAGGATTGGTAGTGTGATATGGAGTGATGATGTGGCATGCTAAGATGCATATGATCAAGGCTTTGTTGAAAAGCAGGCCTTGTGGGATGATCAAAGCATAACCTGTTTAGGTATAGCTTTGTGTATGACGTGACTTCACGAGCCTCACACACCGGCGGAGTCTAAAACGGGAGAAGGGAACGCAGGGAGAGCAGCACGTTTCTTTCTAGCTAGAGTGGTGTCATTGACCTACCAGCCCTGACATTTTACTTATGTGGATGATGGAATGAAGCACCTCGGATAGGTCCTATAGGACCGGGGAACGTGTGCTTAGGAATTGCCAATCCTCTAAGCTGTATTTGAGGACCGGCCCTGCCATTTCCAAGGGTTAACTGCGGGTAATCCTGAGGCATTAGCTAGAGTGTCTCGAATCGGTAGGAGCTCCTCCCTAGCCTTGACTCATGATGGAAACTCAAATTTCCAATACGACCCCGACGGATTTGATTGTATTACTAGTATGGAGGCATAGCATATGGTACCTATGCTTCCTAGGATTGATACATTATGATTGAAATTGTTTTTCAAACATATACGCACTAATAATAATATCAAACTCGTATTTGCCGTATTTATCATGTTTGATCACCATAAGGTAAAACTCTATCCTATGGTGTGCGTTGCATTGTGTGATGGGACCTGAGTCTTATAGTGATTTCATTTTTCTAAAAAGCATTGCGTTGTTTTACGATTTACTTTAAGTTATGCACGGCAATCCATTAGAGTAAACCCGTTCCGCATTTGCGGCGTGGTCTTTGGATTTGCCTTATTAATAGTGATTTATTAGTTAAGAATTCTCACACCAGTCCCACGACTGACCCGTTGTTTGTTTCCACCTTTTTGCAAACTCGGGTGCCTTCTTTCCACACGGGCAGTCGAGCAGTTGTCTACAGGTTTATCTCTTTAGCAGGATCCTGGATTGAAGATTAAAGTTGTGTCCAGAGCATAGTTGTCTTCCGCTGTATCTATTTTATTTCTACTGCACTGTAATAAATTTATTGTAAAATTTTCTTCCGCTGTATTTTAATTTCGATGTACTCTGATATATTCTGTACTCTGATGTTATATTATCATGATGTAATAAAAGTTTGCTGTTATTGTTCTGATGTGTTGTATTCCCAAAGTTAACGTATGCGGATTTTGAACGGTCTTGATCGATTTTGCGATCGATTAAGGTCGGGCGAAACCCGTGTCGTTACACCCCTCCCCCTCCCTACGTTGATACTTTTTCGAAGACATGCAAGGACTTTCGGGCAATGGGAGGGAAGCCTTTTCATGGGTCAGAGACGTTTATCGAAGCTCGAAATTGGCTTAAGGAGGTGAAAGATTTTTTTGGTATCTTCGAGATAGAAGACGGAAGGAAGGTCCAATTAGCTGCTTGGTTAATGAAGGACGAAGCCTCGTTTTGGTGGGAGGTCACGAATGGAGAGCGTCCGGTAGAGACATGGATGGATTTCAGGCATAGGTTCGAGATGAAATTTCTTTCACGAGCAGAAGAGAATTTATACATGGAGAGGTTCTTAGCATTGAAGCAAGGGAATTTATTAGTAAAGGAGTACGTCAACAAGTTCAATCAGTTGGCGAGATTTGGCTTAGACTTGGTGAACACACCTAAAAAGAAGGCCTTGAGATTTGTTAAAGGTTTGAATGAGCCACTACACGGTTTGGCTATGACCCACATTCCTATTGGGGCTACCTTCGAGAAATTGGTTGACATGGCGTTAATGCATGAAGAGGAAGCCAAAAGTGAGAAGAAAGAAGAAAAGCTCGAAGGACCACAGAACAAGAAAGTGTGGCCCAAAAAGGAAACACAAAAGAAGGATGAAAATTCTGAAGATAAGAAGGAGAAAAAGTGCTTTACTTGTGGAAGCTTGACTCATCTGAACAAGGATTGCAGAAAGAGGAAGGGTGCTTGCTTCAACTGTGGAGAAATGGGACACTTCACTAGGGACTGTCCGAAGAAACGAGGGCAAGGGCAGAGGGCAGAACCTCCTTCTGGAGGGCAGGAAAATGCTCTCGTGGCTGGTGGATGGATAGAGATAGGAAAATTTCTGTAGAATGTTTAATTTCCTTATCCAGTTAAAACTTTTTTTTTGATTCTAGCATTTTGATTCTGTAATTGAGACTCTGCACTTTAATACTAGTCTTGTTTCTGATCCCGCTATAGTCTCAAACCCCATAAGGGTTACGACTCATCTGTTTGTGATAGGTTGGGTTTGAGGGTATCTGTGTTGGGCATTAAGTTGACTATGACGCATACATTCTGGGTTTTGTGGGATATGGTAGGGTTTTATCATGCTTGGTTTCCTAAAAATCATTTGATAATCCGATCTGTACCAGTAGTCTGTAAGTATCTGAATATTTTTGATAAGGTTAGGAGTTTTTACTCAAAGCGTGAAGTAGATTTCCAGTTTGACATTTGTTTAATGGAAGTAATTCTCTGAGTGTCAATCTGATGTTGATTTCGGTCTTTGGGGTTGATACTTAGGGAATTATTCTCTTAACTGATGTCTAATGTGAACAAAGCTTTTGTTTTAAGTGTACTTGCTTCTATCACTCGGCTGTATCCTATCGATCGAGTCTTTGACCTTTAGGTAGAAACTAATGGGTGTAAACATGTGTTTGAGACATGTTATGTTTGATGGTTGCAAGTGGATGCAAGTGGTTGCTCGTGGATGCATATACACACACTAGGCACTAGATCGGCTCAAAAACACTCTCATACTGCATATGGATGTGTGTGCATTTTTTTAATTATTTTTGTGATGCAAAATGATTGACTCATCACATGGATGTTGCATTTGGATGAATGGTTATGCACTCATATATAAATGATGTGTATCAAATAGGATTTCTTGCATACATAATTGGACTCATGGCACTAACATAATTCGCATTGAGGAGGTCAACTGAATAAGTAGACCGCCTGATCTTTGCATTAGATAAGAGACATATACACACACTTTTGCATATGTTCATACAACATTAGAAGTTTTCTACGGACAATGGATGCTTGTGGATGATGGTTGAGTAGATGGGTGATTGGATGGTAGGACACATTCTTCTTAACTTGAAGATTTCGGGGACGAAATCCTTTAAGGAGGGGAGAATGTAACACCCCGTATTTTCTATGAACATAAAAGTAACAAAACAAAGTATAATTAATTTTTAAATGAAGAATTAAGGAAAACGGGTTACACCATTGCGTTCGTCTTGGAATTCTGCTTGAGATAGAGTCCGAGTTTGCGTAAATCGGACTTCGTATGAAGAAGTTATGGCACTTAAAAGTTTCAGGGATTTAAAATAAAAACCAGCCCGAATTCAAAGTTCGAAATTCAAAACACACACCCAGGCTGGGCGGAAAATTTCCCGCCCAGGACCCAGGTCGACCAGGGGGTCGACATGGGTCACATAGGTCAACCAGGGGGTCGACCACCCCCCCTATTTCCAGATCCGAGGACAGATTCATTTTTCTGCATTTGGACGCCCATTCTAACCAGATTCGTTGCTCCTAAGCTATTTAAACACACCCAAACCCCACTTCCTCTCCACACCAAACCATTGTAATGCTATGCTACCTCAATTCATATTAAAATAAATCAATGGCGTCACTACTCTGCTGAAACCTAAGCCAGAACTAGTGCTTCTTCTTCTTCCAATCTGAATAGGATTAAAAGAGAACAACTACAACCCTTTTTCTTTTAGAATCCAACCAAGGTGAGTACAGTTATTTTCAGATATGAAATTTAATTATGATCTTGACATGGTTATAAATCTGAATTGGAGATTATGCATATTCTTGTTTATTAGATCTGTTTTTCTGTGTAGATCTATCTTATTCTTGTTTATCAGACCAGTTTTTCTGTGTAGATCTATCTTATTAATATTATTGTAACTATTTTGTATCTCTTCCTTCCTTCTGTTCTATAGCCAGGCTACCACGAGCCTGAGCCAAATCTCATAAGAGATTGACGCACGAACGCTAAATTTGGGGAAATAGTGAATGATTCATAATTAGACATGACTGATTTGTGACTAATTTGAGAAAAGAGCATATGTTTTAATTTAAGATCTAGATATGGGCATACTATATATGATAGTCTGTGATTTAGAAGAAGGAGAATTATTTTGTATATGACTTAGGCGTAAAGATCTATTTTAAAATATGATAACTATTAAACGTAAACTCGCCTAAATGGGGATTTTTGGACAATTGACATATGCTGAAATAAAAGGCTATAATTTGGCATAATTCATATTGTATATCATGATTTGAGGTTTTTGGAGAATATTCTGTACTGTGTAAATTTAACTAAAATTTGGGGCATATGTTATATTGTGAATTATGACCATAATTTGGGCATGTAAAATTAGGCTTAATTTTATGATTAGGCGAGGTATGTCAATGGAATTTTAAGGGATGATTAAATCTGTTAAATTGCCTAATCTGCTAAATCTGTTGAAACTGAATACGGTAATTTGGGGTATGAAATTTGTAGGCTCGATCTAAAATTGAGCAAAACAAGTTAATAGAACTTTGAATAATCTTCTGTAACTTGTAAAGAAGTTTAATTTGCTGAATTGGCATAATTAGTCTGATATTGGCATAATCTGTGAATGAATACTTTAGCTAAAAATAAGAATGCTGAGACACGAGGTTAAACTCTGTTTGCGGTAGAAGCCTGCCCGGAGCCAACCGGTTTAACCAGCAACCGCAAACTGTCAGTCTAATGTGAGAGGTCGTAGGCATAAAGATGCTTAGACACGAGGTTAGGTCTGGCTTGTGGCAGAAGTCTGCCCGGAACCGCCCGGCACATCTAGCGGCTACAAGCTACTGACCTAATGTGAGAGGTTTGTGCATTAATATTTAATTAATGCAAATCTAAGATAAATATGATGCCTAAAAACGGTGTTGGGTGGATAAGGTTAATTCAACTGGACTGATGAACCTAATAAACCCGTTTGAAAATCTGTAGGCCCAATACAAGGTTAGGTGAAACAATCTGTAAGTCTGTTGATCTGTATATCTGATCCGTTAGTCTGAAAACTTGTTAACATGTATGTCTAATCTGAGAGCTAGTTAATCTGGACTTTGTACATCTGAAATCTATAAGCAAGTAAATCTAAAATCTGTTAGTCCGGGGACACAAGGTTAGGAGGGGTAATTACTTGTGTCATCTGTTGTTTGGGACCATATTAATCAGTAACCCTTTCTGGTATCAAAACTATGACCCAACACTAGATAGGGGTCCAGGGCACGCTTACTGAACCAATTATAAGAGGTTCATTCTGATAATGGCGAGGGGTGTTGATGGTGCATTCCAACCGGGTCATGTGCGTGCATGGATCTGGTCTGCTCTGAGGATATAAGACGCCGTGACATCTGTAAATAGGTCTGTGTCTTTCTGTAGGTTTCCACTTTAGGGAGTGATACACACTTCTATGGGGCCGGCACAGGGTATTTACGTATTAGGGAGCCGATCGCTTGGGGTAGAATTTAGGGTACACTTAGTTCTATCTGTTTCTGTTGGGGTACCGTCTGTTTATGTTAGGGTGGTAACACCTATCTGTTTCTGTGTGGTACCGTCTGTTGGGGTGGTAAAGGCCCATTACTGGTGTACACCTAATTCTAATATTTTGTTTCCGTAGGGATTATTCTGTTTCTGTCTCTGATTTCGTTCCTTCTTCTGTTTCTGTACCGTCTGTCTCTGTTAGGGTGGTAAAGGCCCATTACTAGCATTCTGTTTCTGTACCGTCTGTCTCTGTTCGGGTGGTAAAGGCCCATTACTAGCATTCTTTTTCTGAACGTCTGTCTCTGTTAGGGTGGTAAAGGCCCATTTCTAGCATCGTGTTTCTGAAGAGATCATTCTGTTTCCTGTTTAGACATTAGGACAACACCTAATTCTGTTATACTAGTATTAGTGCAGAGAAGTGAAAAGTAAGTAAGAATCTTAGCTTAGCCTATATCATTCTGTTTCTTCTGTTAACTTGCTAATCCTGTTACGGTTATCTCTCATCCAGTTTTATTTACATGTCATGATACTATTATATGTTTATATGCTAAAAGTCACTGGACTCACCAGACTTATGTCTGACCTAGTTTGTTTCGCCTCTTTTCTTCCATTCCCCCCCCCCCCCCCAGGTTCTCAGGGAGGAAATACGCAAGCTTAGTTCTGATATCTCTTTCTTCCAGCTTGAAGCAGAAGATGTATTGCTTGGCTTTAATTCTGCTTATTTATGGCATTTTCTGTTGGGGATTATGGCTTTAAAATTATGCACTATGAAGGCTTTTGTACAAGACTGATATTTACGTACTTGAGTTTTGGTATTGTGGTTTTGAAAGATGTAACCAAACTTATTTATGTTCCTACTGTAATAAATTTATAAATTTTTCAAGTACTACTTTATGTATTTGTCTTGTAATATTCTGTTCTGTTTACTTATAATGCTTCATGGAGGTTAATGCATTCCCTTTGTGAGTGACATTAACGGACATGGAGTGTTTCACTCCCCGTCGTCCACAGACCATGGACGACTTGTTTGTTTGATTGTATTGTGAAAATTGATTGTGATGTGAAATGGACTGTATAAAATATATGAATAATAAAAATATCATTTTGATTGTAGAAATGGACTGTATAAAATATATGAATAATAAAAATATCATTTTTATGGTATATATGAAATGAAAATAAAATATTCATGTTGAATAAAATATTTAAATAATAAAAATATCATTTTTATTGTATATATGGACTGAATAAAATATTCACGAATTGAGATAAACATTCATTTACAAACTGGACGGTTTGTCTATGTACACGTATTTATCTGATATTGATTGGGACGATAAATTTTACATATCGCCCAGCTGCACAAATAATAAACAGTATGAGTTGTTTGAAAACCCCACACAGGTATTGGGATTATGTTTGACATACACTGATCCTAATAATTAGTGGTATGTCAATCGATGGGTTGACATACTGTATAACCGTTATTTATTTATTTTAATGCTTATACAGTTGTAGAATGCTGTGACAAACCCAAACCCCTGTTCCATGGTGGTAAGGGTAATCTTTGGAATATAACACATAAACAAATAACAGCATAACAGAAATATATAAACACACCAGATAATGTACAACATAATACACTGGATAAACATAAACATCAGAGTTACACAGTATACAAGATCATACTTAGTAAAAAATACAGTTCAGCTTTACATAAAATGTCTACAGCGGAATCAAAACATAATATGTACAACAGGAGCTGAACAGCATAAAAAGAAAGAAAGGTTAGAATCCATCTTCAGCTCCATAGCTATCCAGAAAGAGCCTGCTAAAAACCTGAATACAAGGTTGCCCGTGTAGAAATAGGGGCACCCGAGTTTGCAAGTGAAACAAACTACGAGTCGGTCATGGGACTGGTATGAGAAATCTACTTAACTTATTTTATAATAAGGCCAATCACAGGACCACGCCGCTAACGCGGAACGGGTTTACTCTATTGGATTGCCAGTGCTTTAAAACAAGTAAATCATTTAAACATCACCATGCTTTTTATAAAAATGAAGCCATTATAAGACTCAGTTCCCATCACACAATGCAACGCAAGCCGAAGGATAGAGTTTTTACCTTATAATGGCCAAAATATGCTTGATACGAATAAAATAAAAGCATTCGATATTATTACTAGTGTTTATATGTTTCAAAAACAATTTCAATCATAAGTATCAATCATAGACGGCATAAATGCCCCATACCACTATGTCGCCATATATAGGTATACAATCAAAACCGCACGATGTCGTATTTGGAAATTGGATTTTCGTCATGAACCAAGGCAAGGGATCGTCCTTACCGCTTTGAGACTGTCTAGCCCGAGCCTCAGGAACAGCCGCAACTGCACCTTGGATCGTCAGGGCCGGTCCACATAGAGTGGATTTAAATGCCTGAACACTGCATTTACCCGCCCTATAGGGCGTAAACTGGTCATATCCCGACCACACCATCGGCTCCGAAGAGACCGAAGTAACCGAGGCCTCGCTATCCATCATCCAAATAAGTAAAATGTTTGGGCATGTAAAACCCAAAACACCACTCCTAGCTAGAAAGAAACGTATGTCCTCCCTGATGTCCTCTCCCGTTCTGGCTCATACCGGGGTGTGAGGCCCGCGAATCAACGCTAAACACAAAGCTAGCTATTTAAAGCCGTGCTTTGATCATCAACCACAAAGCTCTGCTTTTCAACCAAAGCCTTGTTCACAGCATCTCTGCATGCCATGTTGTCAGTCTACAACGTCAGATACACATCCATTTACAAGTCCGTTCTGGGTCTGAACGAAACCGAAGGCACCTTATTCCTCTCCCGTATGTCCAATACAGGAGAGCGGCCCTCGCACATCTGAATGATCAACAAGTACGTCAGGACAACCACCACTGTAACCCCTTCAGAGCAGCAACTCCCATCAAAGGCATCAGTAGCCATCCATTCGATGTGAAGATCATCGGTCTTGCACCGTCTTCATATCTTCGACTTCTAATCGTCGATCAATTATTTTAAATGAGAATTAACTCGGCCTTTTCAAATAATTCACGTATATTTTAGAATTCAAATCAATTCATTTCCTGGTTAAATTATTCGACATCCACAATTCAGTTCATTAATGTAATTTTCATGTCAAACACATTCAACCAACAAATTTCCAATAAACCAAGTAAATTCAGTTTATTTCCATTCCGTATCATTTATAATATTTTATAACGAATTATCGCTATTTTTATTTATTTAAAAATAGCCAATTTATTCAAACAACACTTCAGGCCATAACGCGACCATGGCGCTGTTTTTCTTCAGATTTGATTTACACATATCTGAAAATCTAACCGTTGGATCTTTACAAATTTTATATCATTGGAAAGATCTTTTCAAAGCAGACCCAACGGTTCCAGTTTTCGGAAAATCCGACGGTCGGATCTCCCGGTACAACGTTTGAAGTTACGATTTCAAAATACGAACTGCAGCTTCGTTGTTAGATTTATTTAAATTATATATATATAATCCATTCTGGCGCTGTTTTTATTCAGATTTGAATTAAACATTCCAAACAATCTAACCATTGGATTTTTGCAAAGTTGGTATCGTTGGAAAGATATTTTCAAAGCGAACCCAATGGTTTCGGTTTCGAGAAAATCCGATGGTCGGATCTCCCGATATAATCGTTTGAAATCACGGTTTCAAAATACGAACTGCAGCTTCGTTATTCGATTTATTTTAATTATATATATATATATAAATATAATCCGTTCTTCAATTTCTAAACCATTTCATTTCATATATGTGATAAAAATAATATTTTTATCCAACAATTATCTATTTCGACACATGACTATTTTTAATACTTCATATATATGATAAAAATGTGATTTTTATTGTCAAAACAATTTATTTCAAACACGATTATTTTATATACTTCATATAGACGATAAAAATGTGATTTTTATTTTTAAAACAATTTATTTCAAAAATGAATATTTTATATACTTCGTACATACAATAAAAATGTTATTTTTATCGTTCAAACCATTTTATTTCATACATTCGATAAAAATGTTATTTTTATCGTTCAAACCATTTTTATTTCATCCATTCTTTAAAAATGTTATTTTTATCGTTCAAATAAAAATAATGTTATTTTTATCGTTCAAACCATTTTTATTTCATACATTCTTTAAAAATGTTATTTTTATCGTTCAAACCATTTTTATTTCATACATTCGATAAAAATGTTATTTTTATCGTTCAAACCATTTTTATTTCATAAATGAATATTTTTCCAACACATGAATATATTTCAATACATGAATATAAATCAAACACAGGAATATTTCAGAAAATTTCGGTAGCATAACGGCAGGGTAGTTAAAACCGGCACCGTCCCGAGTACGGCTCCTCGCTCTACCTTAAAGCCTCGTAGCTTTTGACAATCGGGATTTCAATATCTAGTTCGTACGCAGACGAATTTTCCCATAAACTAATCCTATTGGGATTTCAACCACAATCAATCATATCAACCATTCGCATTTATCAACCAAATTTCACATCAACCAAAATCCAAACAATCACAACCAATATATATCGTCCATGGTCTGTGGACGAGGGGAGTATATATATATACATATAAAAATATATAATTTAATTTCAATTCCATTCAACGCACATATGATTTTTACAACGCATATATAACTTATACATCGCACATACAACTTATACAACGCTTATACATGAGGTGTACAATGCTTATATAACTCATACATCGATTATATAATTTATACATCGTCATTCCATATCGTTTATAATTAGGAAATCTCACAATGGGTTCCACTCCTCCAAAAATTGTAGGCAGCTCCAAAAATTCTGCGGTCTCTTCTAGAATGTAGAAGGCGTCCACACGAGTCCAATGTCTCTTGTTTCACAGGATTTCGACAACATTGCATAAAGATATGATTTTTATTGTAAAATCATAATTCGTAGCGCTTTAAAGTGTTATTAACCATTTTAAATTTATAAAGGCCGTACCTTTCTGAATTTATTCGAAACTAGGTTTCGATTTGTCTCGGAATCCGTGCAGCGTGGTGACGATCGGAGGGTACCACCTTGGAGAGATTGGAGAGGCGCTCAGGCGCGTGGGGGAGTGGGCCCACTCAATGGTGGCAGTAGAGCACGGCGGCGCCTCGAAGTCCGGATCTTCAGGGAGGTGATTCTCGAAAAACACGCAGCAATACTCCACAAATCTGGTATGGATTGGAAGCTAGAGGGGAGATCTACACAATCCTCAACTGGAGTGAAGGAAAATTCGGCTTGTGGAGGGAGAAAACGAAGAGAGAAGGTGGGAAACCCTTTCCGCCGTTCGTCGATGTTGGGGAAAGAGAAAGCGCGTGTTTTTTTGTTTTTTTAATTATGAAAGGAAAATTCTGATTGGTCGATATATATTTATATTCCAAAAATAGTACTTCCTTATACGAACTCCAAATCAAACCCAACGACTATCGTTCCAAGCTAATTACCCCCATTCCGGACACAATGGAATATGTTTCGTAGGCCCATTCGACTGTTTCAGTCAGTTATTCTTCAAATTAAAATATAAAACATTCAATATTTGATTTTAACGTACATTTCAATTTGTCGGGGCCACATACTGGTCCCAAAAATCCCAGAAAAATAAGTCTAGCTATGTTTGGACGATACGGTCCCAAAAAAACTGATTTCGTTGAATTTGGAGACCGTTTGAAAAATGGCCATTTTTTGGTCGATCCAAATTGACTAAAATTAACCAAACACATTTTCAATTGTCACGCTCACATATTAACTCCAAAAATTATGGAATTTGGAATCTAGCAATAATTCGACATGCCGGATCCAACAAAAGTGGTTTCGTCGAAAACGGAGGTCGTTTGCAAATTGTCTATTTTCAAGGGCTATATAACTCCATAGCGACCTTTCTGAAAATTCATTTGATCATAACTTTTGATTCCCGCTATGAAATTTTGAATTTTCAGATTCGTTAGAAAGATAATCATAAACAGATTTAAATATTTTTGGTTTCACTAAAATCTGTTTTATTTTGCATCCGGTACAGTCAGTCAAAGTTTGAATTCAAATTTTCAAATTGTCGCGCCATTTCAGGCCTTGTTTTATAATTAAAATAAATATATTTATTTTCCAACATCGATTCAAATAGACTTTTGGTCATTATTATTTAAAATAATTTATTTTAAATATTCAAAATCCACTAAAATAGCCAAATTAATTTTTTTTTAGATTGGTTCTGGTTTTCTGGGTTGTTACAATCTCCCCACTTAAAATCTTTTCGTCCCCGAAAAGGAACGAAGCTGGAAGTTGTTTAATTAACCAACTCACATTTCATTCTGGCTTCCATTCTTCAACTTTTCACTTTCTAAGAATTTCCCAATTCTTCAAAAATTTGGCTAACACCCTAAATTTTCGAAAAATTTCGCCATAACCTCCTTTATACGGGGAGGGGTTCGGAAATTTATTGGGCCGTATTAGGTACCCAATAAATCCTAATAAGCATACACATATTTATAGTGATATATTCCGGTGTCCACAGGGGAGTGTGTATAGATCATAACTCCAGAGAATAAATTCTCGTCACCCTATAAATGGTTTTTGTGCCTTAATGACCAGAGAGACGTGTTTATTGTCATCTCCAGACCCGTGTGGGGTTTTTATTAATCTGGCAATTTACCGTTATACTTTACATAGTCCATGTCAGTTTTCGGTTCAACCTGTAATATAGTCATCGCCATACAAGCCTCTCGCTCGTATGGTAAATCTTCAACCTCGTCACACAAGCTCCAAATGCTTATGTGGTATATGATAAAGTATGCTATCTTCAAGAAGTACGCCATGTAGTGTAGTTCAAAATTAATTGTTACTATCCTATGGCGACGTTTATTATTTCACACAGAACAACCAGCACTCTGCATCTAATGGCATTCACAGGAGTTGATATATAAATAAAATTGTGCATCCAACTCATTAAGGTTTACCTATTTGTCGGGCACGCAAATAAATTCTTTACTCAACAGTGAATCCATTTACCTGTTCAAACATATATGATGTACATGCATGTATTTCAATCAATTTCAAATCAGTTTAATATTTGATTTAATTTTGCATAAATTTATCTCCATTCTCTTATTGATTAAATAAATTATCATTCCAATAATTTGATTAATCCAATTCATAATCACACCACACAAACAACAATCAATTTATTAATTAACTTTTCAAATATATAGCTTGCTTATATATTTAAAAATCATACTTGCTAATGTCGGATTATACTTAAAACTACTCATCCAAAAATGAAAACAATAGTAAAGTACGAAACAATACGGAAATGCAAAATATGGTAAATGTACCTTGCACCAGACTTAATCAGAGATATCCACCCTGCAATTGGGATAGGCTTTCTTAATGCTCTCCTCAGTTTCCCAAGTACAGTCTCGCGGATCTCCACTCCATTGCACTTTGACTAAGTGAACCTTCTTGTTCCTCAGCTCTTTTGTTTCTTTGCCAATGATTTTTATCGGCTCCCTTCTCACAGCCAATCTATTACTTAAACGTAATAACAGGACTAATCCCCATCTTACGTGTACCCTCTACGCTTCTCTCAAGTTCGTACTTCTGCATTGTAGTGCGTTCCCCATTTTTTTATTTTAAATCTCACTTCCCGCATGTGACTGAGAAACGACTTTTCCTTGCTTTTCTTGTCCACTCTTCTTCCTCCACTCTCATTTTCTTCCTCATTTCCCTAACTGCTCCATCCCTCAAATCAATTTTTTTTACAACGTCAGCTCCATGCACCAATCGATCATGAAATTTCCTACGACTGTCGCATGCGCCTTCTGAATTTGTCGTCATCTACAATCCCTGATTTGTTCGCTCCACGTTCTCTTCGATCGATGCCCCCTGCCATTATTTAAGGTAACAATATTATTTTTCCATACGCTTGAAATTCCTCCGTCAACGTTTCTGTTTGTTGTGCGATTTTCAGATACCTTCTACCTCTATGAATTTTGATAGGAATTCAACACTGTGCTGGACTCCGCTTTTAGTATTTTAAAATACTCAAAATCTGGTCATCCCCTATTACAGTGATTCAATTAATATTCTGGTCATCCCCTTTTACAGTGATTCAATTAATCATTTTATCAGCGATTTCTTTTCCCCATGTTACATCCGATTCAATTTACATATGCTTGCAGACTTCACCGATTTAGATCAACGTGCAATGAATCTGCCAGTTTATGATTTCCTATTATGCAGTGCAATCCGTATGGAATTCGGGACATGCTTATCAAATTGACGATTTTATGCAATTCAAGGGGTTGGTGTATGTGTTCGGGAAATTTAGCTGAATGAAAATTGAGCATTGGCAATGGCGGTACTTTTGCATATGGTATGCTTTTGTTTCCCTGGTTTGGAAGGCAATGTGTGTTCCAATGTTTCCTTGCAGTTGCATGCTTCACTGTACTCTATTTTTTAGGTTGTCATCAAAGTCGCATTTATATGGTTCGCTGTGCTTATTTTCTACTAAGTTATCATCTAGAACACCGACTGTTTCATCGTACTTTCGTTTAGCTAAGAATTTTGCATCATAATTATTGATGTATATGTGAATTTGGCTGTCTTATATTAATTTTACATTTTAGCTTTTTTTATACATATATTTCTATATGCATCTTTACAAAATTAAGTTGCTGGTCGATTACAGGAGTTCCTCCAGAGATGATCCAGTGATTTTAGATGATTGCAAATCCATGACTCACTTCATCTTGATAGCTTTGACATAGATAGAACTCTGACACATATGAGCACTTGTATTTATAAATTAAAAAATTATGGTATTTCCATGTTAACTTAATCATTATTTGTTTTTCTATCCAATTGTAGGTACCATCGGTAGGAGAATTTTCTGTATTAAACTATAAGATATTTCAAAAAATTAAGCCTCCTTGCTACATAAATTCATAGGTTGAAGAGGCAAGAACACGTAGAACATGGTCATTATCCCCACCAGGTTCTTTTATCGCGTCTCATAACTTGCACAAATATTGTTTCTCTTGATCAAACAGGCTAAATTTATTCTGAAGGTACGAGCTGAATTCCCGTCTACCATTTCTGCTAACTTGGTGTCTGTTGAAACATTTGTGCCAAGTTATACAATATAGTAGTTATTTCTCTTAACAATGTGTCATTTTCGTACTTAGATATTGTGCTGTTATATTAGTAGGAAAATGATTACTAAGCACCTGTATTAACAAAAATTGGAATAAGTCCATTGTAGCTCTTTTTTTAATACAATTTTCAAGGCTATAATCAATAATTTTACGCTCTTCACCACTTCAACTGTTAGATATTGTATTCTCATATTCTATGATCTTTAATTTGAATTATTGTTAAAATATATAATAGTTTTATCGTGTTTTTCCCTTTCAAGCTTCCATATTTTGTTCCTTATTTCTACTTCCTGACTTTTCTCCAGATTTTGTCTTTACATTTTACCTCTTTAGGAAATTGTATTTCATTACGATTTTTGAATATTAGATTTAAGATTCAACATTTTCATTCACTCATGTTACCAGATTGATACTGAGTTATTAAGTTTTAAGTTATGCTAGAATATTATTATATGCTAAACATTCGTTCATGAGGGAGTATTACGCCTGCCTTATATAGCAAAATCGCTTAATCCTTATATAGGGTGGTAGGCTTTTCCAGCGGTTTATTATTGACCATTATTCGCCTGCTGATGCCTATATGCCCGTGTTTGCTACTGAGTCATCTTTTGGTTTTACCGGTCGTCTGTATTAGATGTTTTTGGTTCTGTATCTTTTATTTCTTTGTGTGCACGGTTTCTGCATTATGTAGAAATCGTTTTTGTGAGCCGTTGGAGAATGGCTAGATTCTCCCTTTTGTTATACAATATTATTTCGAAAAAAAAGGGATAACATTTTCGCGTTAAGATTAATCAAAGTGCACTAAGATGTGAAATTATACAGGGATTACATGATGTGGCAGCGACTGGCGTCACGTTTTCACACTCGATCAGAGAAAATATTATTCTGCCATCTTCTTTCATGGGAGGTCCGAGATATATAGTACATAATTATCAGAATGCTATGGCTATATGTCAATTGGCAGGTTATTCAATTTTTTTTTTAAAAAATTCTACCTCTAACCCAAAATGGTGTAGATTGGTTTATATTAGGAGATTTATGTAAACTCTTCAATGCCATCCTTTTCTTTTGTTGTTTCAGTATCAAATATTTCTTTTGGTTGTTTCTTTCACTGAATAAGATTTTATATGCTAAAGAGTCTTATAAATTAGGTAACACCTTAATTCTTTTCAGTCTTAACCGCTAATTATTATTTCCTTTAAATAGAATATCATAATAATTTTATGTGTGATCTCCAATGAAGTAATCACATTGAAGACAAGCATACTGAATACTACATGAATTCTATGAATGTGTTCATTTGATTTTGCTACTTTGTTACGTCATATCAAATTCTTGCTGTGGTAGTGTAAATAGAATTTATTGTTGGTCAACATTAATTAATCGATTTTACAGTAAATTCCACTTTAGAGAGTAATTCTATCAGTTCAGTTATGACCTAACAGACTTTCATTTGAATTGAAATAAGTCTTTTCTGAGTAGGGGAAAAAAGTATGTTTGAAAATGAATCATTTAGGAAGCACTGGAAAATCTGCTTCTGAAAGTAATCTGATGATGGATGTTGGATAGGAGTTACACGATTCCCTTTATTTATGTTATTTACACATCCATCGTAAATTCATACAACTATCGGATCATTCAGACAATTGGAGCTGTACAATTGTTTTTTCAAAGAAATGATACTGGAGTTGTAATAAACACTAAATGGTTTTCATATATAATCACTGTTCAGTTTATTTTCTAATTTCAACAACAGAGAACTTTGTAACAAAAATATTCAACTTTTCACTATCTACTAATTTTTTGATATATGGGCTAATTATATATTTTTTAAATCAACACATATAATTTTCTTTAATAAAATTACGATCATTTTGTACATATGCAGACTACAAATGAAGCAATATAAAAAAATGTAAGGCATACGACTAAAAAATCTGTTGTACATATATAGTATACTGTACTTTTAATATCTTTTGCAATGATTTATTGTAGTTTCGGTTGACAAATAAAATTTGCATCATACCTTGCACTGTATTCTTCAGAAGTATATCTTGGCAGTTGTAGAAGTTAGAAGCTTGGACCCATGTTACGTAAAATGTTTTTCATTCATTTTTCATTAATCATGATAAACTTTGATTTATGTTACCAAACTTAGTTTTTTTGTGACATTAAGTGATGGCTACGAATGTTGTCGCCCTTGAAAATAAAGTTGATATTTATAATGCATATTCAGTAGGGTGTTGAGTCTGGGTTATATGCACCTATATATAAATGGGGTGGTTGTTAAGATGTATAAACAACTAAAGCATTGACTTATCTTGAGAAAACCGCTAAAAATGACAATTTTGTAATTACTGTCTTTCTTCTTACCATAAATTGACCGATCATCTTTTTTTTTTTTTTTGGGACTGTCTGAAATTTGTTTGGTGTTGAACTTGGTTATTCTGTAAAGGGATGCAATCATAAATTATTGCCACAAACCATGTCAAACAAACGTATTAACTATACGTATTGTTTTATGTTGGACATCCAGGCAAGTGAACCTGCAAAAAAATTCTTAGCTCAAATCAAAACAACTTTAAGCATTTTTATGTAGCACCTTAATAATGATATAATTTAGCTACTGCAGCTTGACAGGCAAAAGTGGTCCTGCCTTTTACAAATTGGCAAACAATTTTCTCAAGTGGGCACATCTTTTAGTTAGCTGAAAGCCTGAGCAATGTAATATACCATGCTTGAGCCATTACATTCAACGATATAACCCTTGGTGTCATAGAAATTAAGGTAGAAACGGAATTTGGCAATTCAAATATTATTCGTAAGATTGAAGAAATAGCAGCACTGAACTTTTGATTTATAATAGGACTCAAACTTTCAACTGAGACAAGTTCACCATAAGCAGCGCGCTCTATGTATCTCCAACTGACATCACACTAATCCTTAAACCGTTATTAATGCATAGTTATCAAGCTTTCTAATGATTTGGGTAACAATCAGAGAAGCTTTAGAGAAGATAGCTGACATGCCAACTGAAACAAGGTTGACATATATTAAGCATTGGCAATCGTTTTTTTTTTTTTTTTTGTTACTGTGACTTATGTCAGTTTGAATAAATCTTGTAAGTTTTAAGCTCTAAAATTTTTATTTAAATATAGTAAATTTTGTTTCCTATTTCCGTATGCTAAAGATTTTTGTATGAATATCAAAGTATTGTCAAATACATGAAATCATGCAAAGAAATTAGCTGTTCTGTACATGTTTATGCCTCCGTTATATATATACATATATATATGTATATATATATGTATATATATATATGTATATGTATATATGTATATATATATATATGTATATATATGATTGTTTGTGAAGACAGTTAAACATAAAAATGATAACATAACTCTGATGACTTGGCACTGCTGCTGTTCTACTAATTCAAAATTAGTTGTTTGTACATGTTTATGCCTGTCTATAAAACCAATGTTTATACATATAAACCCTAAATTGGAATTAACTAGATAGTATTTGTACAAACTTCTTTTTAAAGCTCCTTTATGTGTTAAATGCTTCTTCAGATTGCTGGCTACTTTTTTCGCACTGCTATTGTTTGTCCGTAAGACTAAATTGCTTTCAACACCAAACACGAAGTTTACCTTACTCTTTCTACAACTGCTGTTTATCTACTGCTCGGCTGATCAGTACCTTTTGCTTCTACACTTCTTCTTCTTCTTCATATAGTAATTTTCAACTGTACTACTACCGAACATAATTTACTAAACTTCCTATTTTTTTCTCTAAGATTTCACATTAAATTGCTTTAACATTTATAGTCGGCACGTTACAAGCATGCAAGCAACTTTACTTTCAAATCCTACCATCACTACTTCTTAACTTATCTTCCATTGGTAGCATATGACCACAAACTAAATAACAAACTTAGATAACCTTTCTCCTGCAGATCGACATCCAATTAAACTTTTCACTATAGTACATGTTGCCCGTATGCAAAGCACGGGCCTTCCACTAGTTCTGGAGTAATTTCCAAATCCCATTGCGCGACCTCTTCCACGACCAAGTCTGGATCATGCACATGCTTTCGAAGTTGAGATACGTGAAACACATTATGTACTCCAAGAAACCAATCAAGCAATTGAACTTTATAAGCGAGAGTTCCAATCCGTTCAAGTATAGGAAATGGACCAATAAATCTGGGTGCCAATTTCCCTGTTTTGCCAAATCGGACTACTCCTCTCAGTGGAGATACCCTTAGATACACATAGTCGCCAACAACAAATGATAATTCTCTTCTTCTCGAATCTGCATAGCTCTTCTATTGGGTTTGAGCGGCTAGTAATCGTTTCTTAATGAAATCGACTTTATCCGCAGCTTCACGGATCA
Source organism: Allium sativum (assembly GCA_030737875.1). Taxonomy (NCBI): domain Eukaryota; kingdom Viridiplantae; phylum Streptophyta; class Magnoliopsida; order Asparagales; family Amaryllidaceae; genus Allium; species Allium sativum. The sequence goes on from CM060910.1 coordinate 55,651,741, forward strand.
TATCAGGTCCCAATACAAGTCTATTGCCAGGTTTTACCCAAGAAACGGGAGACCAACACGGTCTACCATACAATGCTTCGAATGGTGACATTTTCAGGCTCGCTTGGTAGTTGTTGTTGTATGAGAACTCAGCCAAATGCTAGTGGTCTTCCCATGATCCGCCAAAATCAATAACACAAGCCCGCAATAAATCTTCTAGAATACGATTCACCCTCTCATTTTGGCCATCTGTTTGAGGATGATAAGTGGTGCTCAAGTTCAGCTTTGTTCCCAATTCTACTTGGAATGCTTCCCAGAATTTACTAGAAAAAATCGGGTCACGATCGCTAACGATACTCATGGGGACTCCATGTAGTTTAACAATTTCTTTGAAATAAATCTGCGCCAGACTTTGAGCAGTTCTATTCGATCTGACAGGTATGAAATGGGCGGTCTTCGTGAAATGATCTACGATCACCCAAATATTGTCATTCCCTTTCCTGGTTCTGGGCAAACTATCTATGAAATCCATAGAAATTTGTTCCCACTTCCAACCTGGAATTTCCAACGGTTGTAACAATTCAGCGAGTTTCTGTTGATCGCTTTTGACTTGTTAACAGGTGGAACACCGGCTAACATATATAGAGATATCTCTTTTCATCGCCTTCCACCAGAATGTTCGTTTGAGGTCATTATACATTTTACTAACCCCTGGGTGGATACTCAGTTTGGACTTGTGACACTCGTCCATTACTTCTCTTTTAGCTCAAGGCTGTCGGGAACACAAATTCTTCCTTTCAATCTTAGAACTCATGCGCTATCCACTTGGAAACTGGAGACTTCACCCCTTTGAATTCTTTTGATCATCTCATTCACAAAACTATCATCTCTCTAAAGAAGAGATATTTTATCAATCAATGATGGTGTAATGATAAGATTGGCGATGATCACATTCTTTCTGCTGAGCGCATCAGCCACAACATTGGCTTTCCCCGGAGTATATAAAATATCAAGATCATATGCCGTAAGAAATTCTAACCAACGCTGTTGCCTCATATTCAGATCTTTCTGGGTGAATAAATACTTCAATGATTGGTGATCAGTATATAATTCAAATTTCTCACCCAATAGATAATGCCACCAGATTTTCATAGCAAACACGATGGCTAACAATTCAAGATCGTGAGTTGCATAATTCTTCTCATATGGCTTCAATTAACGGCTAGCATAAGCGACTACTTGGCCTCTTTGCATTAATACTGCACCAAGACCTTCTTTAGAAGCATCTGTCCAGACTTTCAAGTCCTGATTGCCATCGATAATTGTTAACACTGAAGCAGTTGTCAACCTTAACTTCAGCTTTTGGAAAGCTGCCTCACACTCTGGGATCCAATTGAACCTTGAATGTTTATTAGTAAGTTTTGTTAAGGAACTAGATATCTTCATCTTTGGATTTTGAATTAGATGCGGGGCAAAACGAGAAAGTTCGTTGAATTTCTTATGATACTCCGGGATTGTCATATCCCCTTGTATCAAATAGTATAATTCATCACTTAACCGCTCAGTTGCTTCTGGAGGAATAAACCTTTCATTGAAAATTTCTTTGAATCTATCCCAGGTAATATTACCTTCTGGATTATCTTTAGTAACAGTTTCCCACCAGATCAACGCTTCGTCTTTGAGCGCCCAAGATGCCAGTAATCTTTTCTGATCATCTCTCAGCTTGAAACCTTCAAAAATTCTCTTGGTTGAACGCATCCAAGCTTGAGTTTGAATAATGGATTCATTGCCCGAGAACGGTACTCCACCCAGATTTCGATACCTCTTTAATAGAGCTTCTATATCTGATCCTGACTGAGTGAGCACAACTGGCTCATTAGTTTGTCGAACCATAGGATTACTTCTTCTGCTTCTGCCACTCATTTTCTATGTCTGCAAATAGCAGACAAAGTGTCAGGCCAACAGAAAAGGTATTTTAAAGCATAGAGACATATATTTAAATGTATATACATCTATGGGGGTGTATTTCATTCTGCTACAATCATTCTAGGATATTACTGATCTTATCTGAAACGAGTTATTCGTCTTAGAACACTACCGGTTCTATTTCTGACGAGTTCGTCAATATGTTATATTCCAGAACTAAGTTTAACCAAAGCTCTGATACCACGTTGTGACAACCCCAAACCCCCATTCCATGGTGGTAAGGGTAATCTTTGGAATATAACACATAAACAAATAACAGTAGAACAGAAATATATAAATACACCAGATAATGTACAACATAATACACTGGATAAACATAAACATCAGAGTTACACAATATACAGGATCATACTTAGTACAAAATACAGTTCAGCTTTACATAAAATATCTACAGCGGAATCAAAACATAATATGTACAATAGGAGCTGAACAGCATAAAAAGAAAGAAAGGTTAGAATCCATCTTCAGCTCCATAGCTATCCAGAAAGAGCCTGCTAAAAACCTGAATACAAGGCTGCCCGTGTAGAAATAGGGGCACCCGAGTTTGCAAGTGAAACAAACTACGAATCGGTCATGGGTATGGTATGAGAAATCTACTTAACTTATTTTATAATAAGGCCAATCACAGGACCACGCCGCTAACGCGGAACGGGTTTACTCCATTGGATTGCCAGTGCTTTAAAACAAGTAAATCATTTAAACATCGCCATGCTTTTTATAAAAATGAAACCATTATAAGACTCAGTTCCCATCACACAATGCAACGCAAGCCGGAGGATAGAGTTTTTACCTTATAATGGCCAAAATATGCTTGATACGAATAAAACAAAATCATTTGATATTATTACTAGTGTTTATATATTTCAAAAACAATTTCAATCATAAGTATCAATCATAGACGGCATAAATGCCCCATACCACTATGTCGCCATATATAGGTATACAATCAAAACCGCACGATGTCATATTTGGAAATTGGATATCCGTCATGAACCAAGGCAAGGGGTCGTCCTTACCACTTCGAGACTGTCTAGCCCGAGCCTCAGGAACAGCCGCAACTGCACCTTGGATCGTCAGGGCCGATCCACACGGAGTGGATTAAAATGCCTGAACACTGCGTTTCCCCGTCCTATGGGGCGTAAACTGGTCATATCCCGACCAAAACATCGGCTCCGAAGAGACCGAAGTAACTGAGGCCTCGCTATCCATCATCCACATAAGTAAAATGTCCGGACGTGTAAAACCCAAAACACCACTCCTGGCTAGAAAGAAACGCATGTCCTCCCTGATGTCCTCTCCCGTTTCTGGCTCATACCAGGGTGTGAGGCCCGCGAATCAACGCTAAACACAAAGCTAGCTTAGCTATTTAAAGCCGTGCTTTGATCACGAACCACAAAGCTTTGCTTTTCAACAAAAGCCTTGTTCACAGCATCTCTACATGTCACGTTGTCAATCTACAACGTCAAACACACATCCATTTACAAGTCCGTTCTGGGTCTGAACGAAACCGGAGGCACCTTATTCCTCTCCCGTATGTCTAATACAGGAGAGAGACCCTCGCATATCTGAATGATCAACAAGTACGTCCGGACAACCACCACTGTAACCCCTTCAGGGCAGCAACTCCTATCAAAGGCATCAGTAGCCATCCTTTCGATGTGAAGACCATCGGCCTTGCACCGTCTTCATATCTTCGACTTCTAATCGTCGATCAATTATTTGAAATGAGAATTAACTCGGCCTTTTCAAATAATTCACGTGTATTTTAGAATTCAAATCAATTCATTTCCAGGTTAAATTATTCGACATCCACAATTCAGTTCATTAATGTAATTTTCATGTCAAACACATTCAACCATCAAATTTCCAATAAACCGAGTAAATTCAGTTTATTTCCATTCCATATCGTTTATAATATTTTATAACAATTTATCGCTATTTTTATTTATTTAAAAATAGCCAATTTATTCAAACAACACTTCAGGCCATAACGCGACCATGGTGCTGTTTTTCTTCAGATTTGATTTACACATATCTGAAAATCTAACCGTTGGATCTTTACAAATTTTATATCATTGGAAAGATCTTTTCAAAGAGGACCTAACGGTTCAAGTTTTGGGAAAATCCGACGGTCGGATCTCCCGGTACAATCGTTTGAAGTTACGATTTCAAAATACGAACTGCAGCTTTGTTATTCGATTTATTTTAATTATATATATATATATATAAGCCATTCTGACGTTGTTTTTATTTAGATTTGAATTAAACATTCTAGACAATCTAACCATTGGATCTATGCAAAGTTGGTATCGTTGGAAAGATATTTTCAAAGCGAACCCAACGGTTTCGGTTTATGGAAAATCCGATGGTCGGATCTCCCGATATAATCGTTTGAAATCACGGTTTCAAAATATGAACTACAGCTTCATTATTCGATTTATTTTAATTATATATATATATAATCTGTTCTTCAATTTCTAAACCATTTCATTCCATATATGTGATAAAAATAATATTTTTATCCAACAATTATCTATTTCGACACATGACTATTTTTGATACTTCATATATATAATAAAAATTTGATTTTTATTGTCAAAACAATTTATTTCAAACACGATTATTTTATATACTTCATATAGATGATAAAAATGTGATTTTTATTGTTAAAACAATTTATTTCAAAAATGAATATTTTATATACTTCGTACATACAATAAAAATGTTATTTTTATCGTTCAAATCATTTTATTTCATACATTCGATAAAAATGTTATTTTTATCGTTCAAACCATTTTTATTTCATACGTTCGATAAAAATGTTATTTTTATCGTTCAAACCATTTTTATTTCATACATTCGATAAAAATGTTATTTTTATCATTCAAACCATTTTATTTCATACATTCGATAAAAATGTTATTTTTATCGTTCAAACCATTTTTATTTCATATGTTCGATAAAAATGTTATTTTTATCGTTCAAACCATTTTTATTTCATACATTCGATAAAAATGTTATTTTTATCGTTCAGACCATTTTTATTTCATACATTCGATAAAAATGTTATTTTTATCGTTCAAACCATTTTTATTTCATAAATGAATATTTTTCCAACACATGAATATATTTCAATACATGAATATAAATCAAACAAAGGAATATTTCAGAAAATTTCGGCAACATAACGGCAGGGTAGTTAAAACCGACACCGTCCCGAGTACAGCTCCTCGCTCTACCTTAAAGCCTCGCAGCTTTTGACAATGGAGATTTCAATATCTAGTTCGTACGTAGACGAATTTTCCCATAAACTAATCCTATTGGGATTTCAACCACAATCAATCATATCAACCATTCGCATTTATCAACCAAATTTCACATCAACCAAAATCCAAACAATCACAACCAATATATATCGTCCATGGTCTGTGGACGAGGGGAGTGTATATATGTGTATATATATATACATATAAAAATATATTTCGATTTCATTTAAATTCCATTCAACACACATATGATTTTTACAACGCATATATAACTTATACATCGCACATACAACTTATACAACGCTTATACATGAGGTGTACATCGCTTATATAACTCATACATCGATTATGTAATTTATACATCATCATTCCATATCGTTTATAATTTATAAATCTCACATTGGGTTTCACTCTTCCAAAAATTGTAGGAAGCTCCAAAAATTCTCCGGTCTCTTCTAGAATGTAGAAGACGTCCACACGAGTCCAATGTCTCTTGTTTCACTGGATTTCGACAACCTAGCAAAAAGATATGATTTTTATTGTAAAACCATAATTCGTAGCGCTTTAAAGAGTTATTAACCATTTTAAATTTATAAAGGCCGTACCTTTCTGAATTTGTTCGAAACTAGGTTTCGATTTATCTCGGAATCTGTGCAGCGTGGTGACGATCGGAGGGTACCACCTTGGAGAGCTTAGAGAGGCGCTCAGGCATGTGGGGGAGTGGGCCCACTCGGTGGCGGTAGTAGAGCACGGCGGCGCCTCGAAATCCGGATCTTCAGGGAGGTGATTCTCAAAAAACACACAGCAAGACTCCATAAATCTGGTATGGATTGGAAGCTAGAGGGGAGATCTACACAATCCTCAACTGGAGTGAAGGCAGATTCGGCTTGTGGAGGGAGAAAACGAAGAGAGAAGGTGGGAAACCCTTTCCGCCGTTCGTCGATGTCGGGGAAAGAGAAAGCGCGTGTTTTTTTTTATTTTTTTAATTATGAAAGGAAAATTCTGATTGGTCAATATATATTTATATTCCAAAAATAGTACTTCCTTATACGAACACCAATTCAAACCCAACGACTGGTGCCCCTAGCTAATTACCCCCATTCCGAACACAATGGAATATGTTTCGTAGACCCATTCGACTGTTTCAGTCAGTTATTCTTCAAATTAAAATATAAAACATTCAATATTTTGATTTGAACGTACATTTCAATTTGCCGTGGCCACATACTGATCCCAAAAATTCCAGAAAAATAAGTCTAGCTATGTTTGGACAATACAGTCCCAACAAAACTGATTTTGTCGAATTTGGAGACCGTTTGAAAATGGCCATTTTCTGGTCGATCCAAATTGACTGAAATTAACCAAACACATTTTCCTTTGTCACGCTCACATATTAACTCCAAAAATTATGGAATTTGGAATCTTCCAATAATTCGACATCTCGGATCCAACAAAAGTGGTTTCGTCGAAAACGGAGGTCGTTTGCAAAATGTCTATTTTCAAGGGCTATATAACTCCATAGCGACCTTTCTGAAAATTCATTTGATCATAACTTTTGATTTCCGCTATAAAATTTTGATTTTTCAGATTCGTTAGAAAGATAATCATAAACATATTTAAATATTTTTGGTTTCACTAAAATACGCTTTATTTTTCATCTGGTACAGTCAGTCAAAGTTTGAATTCAAATTTTCAAACTGCCGCGCCATTTCAGGCCTTGTTTTATAATTAAAATAAATATATTTATTTTCCAACATCGATTCAAATAGACTTTTGGTCATTATTATTTAAAATAATTTATTTTAAATATTCAAAATTCACTAAAATAGCCAAATTAAAATTTTTAAATTGGTTGGGTTGTTACAAATGCACTCTGGATGTTGTTTGAATTTTTAATGATTGTTGATCATTATTGTTGTATATATATGATGTTGAAATCCATATAACTAAAATTATATGGTAATGGATGGAGTCTGATTCCAGTTTAGAATTAACGAATATTTTAAAATAATATTCAGTGAATATTGAAATGTGAAGCCGTGTTAAGTAGTTAAACGCCATTTTAACACGAACGGGAATTTGGTCGATTTTATTCATTTTATAGTGAATATCGAAAATTGATTTCAAAATATGATATTTTGAAAATATTATCATTTTAATATTGGAATGATATGGAAAATTTAAATTGGATTTAAATTTGAAAATCAAATTGAAATCAATTTAAAACGAATTGAAATCAATTTAAAACGAATTGAAATTGATTTGAAATGAATTTAAAACGGATTGAAATGGAATTGAAATGAATTTGAACCGAATTGAAACCAATTTGAAATGAATTTAAACGGATTTATAATGGAAAATTCAATTTTGATTTGAATTTGAAATGCAAGTGGAAATCGTTTTTGAATCGAATTTAAAACGATTTATAAAATTCGTTTTAAATGGAAATCGACGAAATATAATATATATATATATATATATATATATATATATTATAATGGCCTGAATAGAACGCGTCGCGCAGCGACCGTTCGCGAATTTCGACCATTAACTTCAAAGGGACGTTACGGGAGATCCGACCGTCGAATTCTCCTAAAACCGGAACCGTTGGGTTCGTATCGAAAAGAGATTTCCAATGAATACAAGAGATTTGAAATCTAACGGTTAGATTTGGAGATAAGTCCAAATCAATTTCAGAAAAGGTCGCTGTGGATGCAGTTCGGTGGCCGTTATTGGAAACCGACTGTACGGGCGATAATAAAATTATTCAAAATATGGAAAAATTATGTAAAATCATAATAAATTATTTGGAAAGATTTTGGATGAAAATTCCAGTTTTGAAAAGATAAAAATATATTTTTATCGAAATGAACTAGTTATTAACTAGAATAGTAATTTATTTATTTTTAAAATAAATAAATTGGATTTGGAAAGGGTTTTGAATTAACCAGAATTTTCCAAAGAATAAATTGGAAATGGATTCGGAATGGAATTAATCTTCGGAATATTTCGATATTGGATTCCATGAGTATACGGATATTGTTGAGGAATTTGGAAGATATATATATATATCGTTATTCCAATACGATATCCATTGGTTTCAGAATTTGATATTGAAAATAAGTCGATATATTTTATATTCAGTGCCTTGTATTTGATATCAAATGAGATTTTGGGTTTATCGTGAACGATGTTTTAAATAACATTTGTTCTTTAACCCAATTAACAGTGAAGAATATGATTTGAAATTTATAATCTTTTAATTAAGATTTATGAAATTTTCCAAAGTAAAGATTTCCAATTTAATATATTAAATTGGAATTGAATGGAATTAGATTTGATAATAATCGAAGTGAGTTACTGTGAAGGAAGACTGTTAATATATATGGAATTTAAAAGGCTTTGTCGTTATTCCATTTATATTATTGGTCGGATACGGAAATTGATATCGATTATATATTAATATTGATTTTCCGTGAAGATTCCATAATTAATGGAATGTGATTTTGGGTTTATCGTGAACCGTGTTTTAAATGACATTGGTTCTTTAATCCAGTTAAAGATAAGATTAATTTCTTAGCTTTGAATAATCATTAATATTGATTTTTGGGAAGATTAAAACTAAATGGAGTTTTAATGAATCTTTGATTAGATTGAAAAATGAATGTAATAGAAAATGATTGAGAACGGAGTATCACTTGTTTTGCTCCAAGCGATAGTTAAATCTTTAATTAGATTTGAACGTGAAATGGTAATTAGTATTTTCCGATAACACCGTGGTGTTAGATATGGAGTATTACCAGTTTTGCTCCATGGGATGAATAGGTTGGGATTGGGAAATAAAATAAATGATTACTTCGGTGTGGTTCGCTAATCCCGACTAGTTTGGAAAACCTTAATATGGTTTGTTATCCAAAGGAAGATTAAAGAATAAATTTAAAGAATTTATCTTTGATAAAATTAATGGGAACCTTTCCCTTGAGAAAAGAATATTTGACTAAAAGAATATTCTGGATTGGAATGAGACGTATGATGTGTTGTTATAGCACTTGATTATAAGATACACGAGTTATTCGGAAAGGCCGGGTTTAACCCATTCTGAATAACTGATACGACGAAAAGTCGAAGAGATTGAAGATGGTGCAAGACCGACGATCTTCACATCGAATGGTTGGGTTGCTACTGTTGCTCATGATTGGAGTAGCTACCTTGAAGGGACTACAATGGTAGCCGTCCGGACGTTCTTGTTGATCGTACGGATATGCGAGGGCCTCTCTCCTATATTGGACATATGGGATGAGGAATAAGGTGCCTCCGGTTTCGTTCAGACCTCGAACGGACTTGTAAATGGATGGTGTGTCTGACATTGGATTTTATTCTGTGCTGATTGATCTCTATTAAATATACATCTACCTGGTGAAGGGGAATTTATTCCCTTACTTCACCCTTCTCTGAGACGTGCGGGATCAGAGGTTGTATATCGATAGACATCAGTCGCATGGCGTAAATTGCCTGTGTTGCAGGCCTAAGTGGCAAATGATCAAGGCTTCTGTTGCAAAGCAGAGTCTTGTGGTTGATGATCAAATCACAACTTTAATATAGCACCGCTTTGTGTAGCGTTAATTCGCAAGCCTCACACACCAGTATGGTGGTAAACTGATGGTTAGATCAGTATGCTTTAGAGATGAGGATAGACGCCCTATGGGTTGTCATGGATTCGGTCGACCGAGGTGAGGGATAGGGCACACCCCCCGATTCCCTGATGGATAGAGTTAGCGGTGTTTTCGCATGCCTGCGACGTAGGCCACAGTAACTTGTTTTCCTGGATAGTGCGGATGTGCATTACGGCGTTTTCGCATGCCTGCGACGTAAGTCGTTGGGAATTGTACTACGCGATCGATCTTTCGAATCAGTAACCACCAGTATGGAAATCCAATATCCAAATACGACATTTTTTTTGTTTTGATTGTATACTATATATGGCGACATAGTGGGATGGGGCACTCATGTCGTCTATGATTGATACATTTATATTCAAAGTTGATTTCTTCACTTATAGTAATAGTAAAAGATTTTTTTTTAAACATGCCAAGCATATTTGGCTATTATAAGGTAAAACTCTATCCTCCGGCTTGCGTTGCATTGTGTGATGGGACCTGAGTCTTATAATAGCTTCATTTTTCTTTATTTAGCATTGCGCTGTTTGTTTTAGGCACTGGTATTCTTGGGGCTAAACTCGTTCCGTGTTATACGGCGTGGTCCCTTAATTTACCTTATTCTAAAGTAAAATTTTAAATAACTGTTTTAGTTCTCACACCAGTCACATGACTGACCTGGAGTTTATTGTTTTAACCTAAACTCTGGGTACCTTTATTTTCCATACGGGCAGCTAGTAGTTTTGGTTTTGCAGATTTATATTCACAGGATCCTGGTTTACAGCTGAAGCGGTATTCGGAAAGCTCTGTATCCGTGTATCTGTTTTTAGTTGTGCTTTGTATTGTTTTTCCGCTGCTATGTATTTAAATATAATTTAAAACTCTGGTATTTCTTGTTGTATAATATTTATTCATTTATACTCTGTTATATTCTTGTATTCTGATGGAATTGTTGTAATAAGCAATGAAATGTTCTTCTGTTTGTATTCTAATTTGTCGTGTTCTCGAAGCAACCCGGGCTTTCCTTTACGGGGAAGTTTGGGTCGCCACATGTTTGGATTGCTATTTCGGAGTTTATGACACAATCTGGAAAATTGCCAATATTAGAGCTTTGGGTCACATATGTTAGAACTTCGGGTCATCTGTGCTAGGCTTATTGGTCATCTGTGACTAGACTTTAGGGTCATATATGATTGGTACCTTATATATTGATTAGTACTAGACAAACTTCGATCATCTGTGATATGCATGTGCACCATTGCCTCGGCTTGCCACCTGTGACATTGATCCATTTTATGATAATTTCTAGATTTAATTGTTTCGGATTTTCTAAAATCTGTGATTTCCAAATGTTTTCGCCATTTTGAGTTGTTTTCATATATATATATATATATATATATATATATATATATATATGTGTGTGTGTGTGTGTGTGTGTGTGTGTGTGTGTGTGTGTGTGTGTGTGTGTGTGTAGAGAGAGAGAGGGCCTAAAGCTATTTATGGATATATATATATATATATATAAAATATATATACATATATACATATATATATATATACATATTTATATATATATATATATGGTGATTACATTTCTGGATTTTGAACTCCTAATCGAGTTCCAGCGTTCTGTGAGTTCTGTGGTTTATATGATTTTAAATCTTATAAATCATAGTCTTATTACTTGAGTAATCTCTATTAACCGAAACATACATGTGTTATAGAATATTTGACTTACCTAGATTACTTACTTGATGATTCAGTGATCTTCTCGCATGTATTATATGAAAATTCGAGTTTGTATATTATTCCTTTACTATTAAAGAAATTGTTCCCTTATGTGACATCGAACCTTATTTAGCATCTACTAATCGCCTTATTCAAGTTAAACTGACCAGTGTATTTTTATGTACTCAGGTCAGACCGAGTTGCATGTTAGATTATCATTGGTTCTTGCTTAGTTGTTTATCTACCGACTCTTTTAGATCCTTAAGCATAGCTTTTGTGTAGCTTATTCTCTAGTTATCAACGTACTCTGATATAAGTGTTACATATTCTTTTATAAGACATGATGTACATATTATGGTTTATATAGCCACTTATGAATGTTACTTTTGTATTGTACTTGATATATCTGTGTGTAGGCGTGTGTGTGTGTACGTGTGCACGTGTGTGTATGTGTGGGTGCGCGTGTGTGTGTATATACATATTTGTTATTATGTGATATGCGACATATATTACTATTGTATTTTATTCTAAATTGATTTGTTAACCATCATAGTATCGTAGAATTACGCAAGAATTAAGTATGTCAATCCATTTGAAAAAAATAAGCGCAATATTGACGTATTTAATGCTTGTTTAATACAAAACTTACGAGTTGTCGCTCATAACTATTAATGCTCTTTGTTTATATGGATCTGGGGGAGAAGCGTCACAATCACTCTCAACTTTCCAAATAAATTTTATATGCTCTTTGTTTAAAATATCACCGCATGTTAGATAAGTTTTATCATGATGAATGATAAATAGCTACAACTTAAAATTTATTCTCCCAATTTTTAGTAAACATTATGGCTTAAAAACTTGTAAAATTCAAAAAAGATTCATACATTATTTTAGAATTCTTAAAAAGTTGCCATATAGAGAAAAATATCATCAAACATTAGAACTGTAAATTTTGTACGAATGTCCAACGTCCATGACCGAAATACGTCCGTTCGAGTCCGTCCGATTTTCATTTAGGACACGAGTTAAAAAAACAAAATTTATACAATAAAAAATCATGTCCGATCCGAGTTCGTTTTAATTCGTCCGATTTCCTCGTAACTTGATATATAAACGGTAAAAAACCTAATAAAAAGTATGAAACATAATATAAATAATCATGTCCGACCGAATCCGCTCGTGTCCGTGTCCGAAAAACGTATATCCATATCCAACCGATTTTGTTTAGGACACGAATTAGAACAAGATGTTTTATCTAAGAAAATATCTCGTTCAATTCAGTCAGTGTTCGATCCGAATTTTTTAGGATAAAAACTGAACACACCTCCGTTCGTTCACCCCTATCGAACATTCTAAAATTATGTCATACCAATTACCAATCACCATCCGATGAACTCAACTTCAAAAATATATTATAGCATATCCAATAACGAGAATTAACCTACTCCATTGGCAATGGAATAACCAAATTAAGCAAATACAAACATAGCTGACAATGAGAAAAACACAATTATTATGATTCTTCCATTTTCAAAAAAAATCATCACCACTTTTAAAACGTGACAAATGGCTGCATAAGGCTATTGCATAGAGTGAAACTTCTTCATAATAAGGGAACTCATGTCAACAAATCTTTGGGCACAATTAGTAAGACATGCAGTTTCTTTAGAGCTGAACTTGCTGCTTATGCTGCCATCTATGCATTTTTCCCAACACAGATTTGTTATCTTCCCTACCATTTGAGCTACAATAGCCTTCTGTTCCTCTTCCTGCACATTAAATTCTATTGTAAGCATCCATCGTTTTTACATTGCTAATTTGTTATGCCAACCTAAAAAGATTTCAAAAAACACATGCATATGCACAACCACACAAGCACACATTCACATCTGCAGGTGCACACGAAAAGTAAGCAAACAGCTCAGACAGCCAAGGGTTTGTCTTCAAACTGGTACTTAGGCACCAAGATCAGAGAAGTCCACTTATAGCATCATCATAGCCTCAAAAACATTAAACATAATTAAAAAAAAATCAGGAAAAACAAACTTTACCTGCCAATAACTCTGTATGCTAAAAGAATCACTACAAAAATTTGCTAAAAAGAATTGCTAACTTGATATTTTTTTAAATATATTTGAAAAACCAATCAATACAGAAGAAAAAACTGGTACTTGATACCAGATCAGAAACTCTAGTCCATATATAGCCTCATCATAGCATCACGCCATATTACCATAAAAACCAATTCTCAAACGGGGGAAAGAAAATATAAAAGGGTTTGGGATATGCATAACTGGCATTTTGGTATTGATGATTGGGGAAAGAAAATATAAAAGGGTTTGGGATATGCATAACTGGCATTTTGGTAATGATGATAGCTCAGACAGCCAAGGGTCTGTCTTCAAACTGGTACTTGACACCAGATCAGAAACTCTAGTCCGTATATAGCCTCATCATAGCATCACACCATATTACCATAAAAACCAATTTTCAAAAGGGGGAAAACAAAATATAAAAGGGCTTGGGATATGCATAACTGCCATTTTGGTATTGATGATAGCTCAGACAGCCAAGGGTCTGTCATCAAACCGGTACTTGACACCAAATCAGAAACTCTAGTCCGTATATAGCCTCATCATAGCATCACACCATATTACCATAAAAACCAATTTTCAAAGGGGAAACAACATATAAAAGGGTTTGGGATATGCATAACTGGCATTTTGGTATTGATGATAGCTCAGACAGCCAAGGGTCTGTCGTCAAACTGGTACTTGATACCAGATCAGAAACTCTAGTCCGTATATAGCCTCATCATAGCATCACACCGTATTACCACAAAACCGAATTTTCGAAAGGGTAAACAACATATAAAATGGTTTGGGATATGCAAGGAAAAGTATATTACATTTGTTCTATCATTCAAAAGAAGCTTATGGCATTATAAAATTTGAATTTTACAACTTTCCAAGAGTGAATGAAAAATAGACGAATCGAAATGTTATGCCTTTTAGCACCTCCTGCAAATCTATACATGAATGCAAAATGACGCAACACCAGTCTGTTACCCTATGTAATACAGTCAGGACATAAAAATATTTTAATACAAATACCCATTAACTGCAAAATAACTTTGATTGTAAATTTACCAATACCATAGAATATACTGATTTCAAATTATTCGACAGTTTATGAGGTAATTTTAATAAAATATTGATGTATTTTCTGAAAGGAAATATTAATACCTGCCCTTAGGGAACATGCTAAGGTCATTAAATTCCACTAGCCTTCTACAGTAAGAAATTGTCTTTCAATGTTAAAAAAATCATTGTCGACCCGACCTAGCAACCTCGTGGGTTCAAGAATAAAAAGTCAAAGCAATATGGTTACTATGGTAATCAATAACATAAGCTTTACCAAGCACCAAACATTGATGGTCGAACTGCAATCAAGTGAGTTCGTGATATGTATGAATCCATCAGAAAAAAGACAGCTAAAATGGCTACAGATTCATTTCCCTAGAATGGTTCATTTGGACTATAAGACAACCATTAACTCATTGTCCTGATGTAAGCGCTTGTCTGAACCAGAAGAAGATGGCCTGCTGTAGCATCTGGTCATTTGTGGATAGGGCTGCATGAGATTTGTATTTACAATATAACCACAGAAATAATGAATCAATTAAGTTGGTTCACAATGTGTATGAATTTATCTAAGAAAGGGAGAGCTAAAATAGCTAAACCAGCTAAACCATCCTTCTCATACAGAAGTTCAATTAGGCCATGAAATGACCATTATTCTTCTTTTGTGTAAGCCCCTGTCTGAACCAGAAGAAGATGGCATGCTATAACATCCGGTTATTCGAGGGCTGATTTAAAAGTATATATTCAAATCAACATAGTAATATATACAACACATCAATTTGTAGAACTGATATATCAAAAGGAATAAGTTTACAAGGCACTTGGAGTTAACCGATTCAACAATGTAAGCATTGTCATGCAACAAAGTTTTGGTGATCGTAGCACCCATGATAAAGTCAGTTCATAACATGTACGAATGTATCTAAAAGCTGCTAAAAACAGCTAAAACATCATTCCCCTTGAAAAGTTCATTTAGGCAACAAAAATAATCCGAACCAGAAGAATTTGGCATATAATAGATAGTACGCATGCATGTATATCACAGGCCTCTTCATCATAGAATATCTAAGTTCATAAAAGGAATAAACTGTCCAGAGCTGCTTGGAGGGCAACAGAGATATGACAAATCATAAACTGAAACTCCCTCAAAAAGCATTGGATGGTTATAATTAACCAAATATTATATGCCTCTAAACTAAGCCAGAAAGTGGTGTTTAGAACGCAATACGCATCCAGCACCTTATGACTACTCTAAAGGCAAGTCTTGTAAGCACACTTACACAGTACAAATTTGATAATTAAAAAAATCATAGCATATGCACTTATTTGGCCATGTGGAATCATTGGCAAAAAAAAAAAAAAAAAAAAAAAAAAAAAAAAAAAAAAAAAAAATCGAGTTAAAAATATGCAGTAAAGCTAAAATCCAAAGCTACTAAAAACATAAATCGATTATAAATATTGTTTACAGGCCAAAAACATAATGATACAACTAAACTCGAACTAACAATGTAAAATTTCTGTATTAGCAGCCCAAAAAGTCAGAAATCTCGTGTAGAAAATACTGGCTCATTGCATCAAAAGACGCTGCAGTAATAAGGAGTTTCATCATTCAATTTCAGGTAATACCGATCAAAATTTCACCTTCAATCACGTCATTACCGTCGTTAACAACATACAATAAATTTATAACTATCAGGCTAACAGAACAAGCATGACAAATACAAGAAACGTACCTCAATAAAACGCTTGAGCTCGGGAGAGTTTTCCATGTTCGCAAACCAGATGTACAGGGAAATGTTGAACCCTAGCGGCGGCTTCGATGAAATCTTCGGAACGAGAGAAATTTAAAGACCAAGCCATATGACCTGTCCTGGGCTGAAATACTTATTATGGGTTGGGCCTGCTTAGAGCATCGCGAGTCCAACGTAAGAACTCATATTTAGTAGATCTAGAAATTTGACCTTTTAAATAAACGCTTGTAAAAGTAGCTTCCAACCCTATAACTTATGGCTTAAATTCTTCTAATTTTAAAAGTCATGTTAAAATGTCGTCTCGCATAATTAAAATTATAGAGCATACCATTCAACAACGGATAGAGGAGTTGGTTGATCCACTTCACACTGCTTCTGCTTCTGCTTCTAACTTCAAGACGATAATTCACAACTTACGAGTTTTATAGATCTATCAAATGAGTTCACGTATTGCATGTGGATAGTTTTGAATATTATCGAGGTATAATTTTAAATACTAAATTACGGTTACTACATGAATGTTAAGTTAGTCGTGTACTAACCATGAAATGTTGTATATTATATGAATGTGTTACATGCATAATACATTAGTCAATGTTATGCTTATTAAATGAATTACCAACATTTGTTTATTTTTTAGTCATAATGCGTCAATTGTTAGGGCAATAGTTAGCGGTGACAATTAGGCACAATCCGATGGATCCGGACGCGACTCGACGGGTCTTGCTTCTACGTGGGTTGGGTTATGCCGAATATAACTATGCATTTCAAAATTTTGGATTTGTTCCGAGTTTTGATTCGGACCGGGTCAGGTTTGGTTGAGTCGAATTTTTTAGGTTGGGCAAGTTCATGTCGAGTTTAATCAGGTCTTTGTTATATTCTTCATTATCTATCCGAGACCCATCGAAATCGGTTTCGATCTGGCTCTTTCAGAGTCGGTTCGAGTTGGTTTTCGGGTCCAATTAACAGTCCTAACAGTTGTTCAAAGTGTATAGCATAGCAATATGAAAAAGTCTAGTAGATAGGCTGCACGTCGGTCCTTTTATCTATTTCTTACGTATTCAACTGACACAATCATTTGATCGTCCAGCCATACCCACAAAAGTTGAGAGGTAATGACATAGAAATACTTTTCATTTTTTAAGTTAAGAGTTTAGCGTTACCTCGTTATTTTTTATGTCTTGGTTGTAACCGAGATAAGAGGTCCACATAAGTTGTCATTTCATTTTGATCATCCATATGGGAGTCTTGAGCTTTTCACCATATACCTACCACATTTAGACGATATTCGTGTTTCTTATGTTTCCTTGATATATCTACAATAGTATATTACAACTTATATTGATAATGATGGTATGAGCGATGATGTCTTTAAGTTTTTTTTTTTTTTCATATTTTTTTTTTCGTTTTTTGACCTCACGGATTATGGTATCTTGCAACGGTAGGCGATCTAGATCAGCTCCATGTTATAGCCTGAGGGTATTTTATAGGCGGATATTTTATACACTGCTCTTGATTTTTATGCCCCTGAAAATAAGAGACAAATGTTTGGCTTTTGGTGTATTTTATTATACTAGTACTATAAGCGCACGACAAACATAAATATTTATCTTGTTATCCAACTATTCATGCATCAGATGCATACTTCCCACGCACGAGACGATGGAAGCATCTTTGGCTGGTTTCACTACAAGAAAAGCTGTATATAGTGGCAGATTTTTAGCAGCGGAAAATTCCATCGTAAATTAGCGACGGATTTTCGTGGACTTTGTAAGGGATAACATTTTGGATTTTATATGTCAACTTATTTTAAATTATTACCGTCGAATCTAATTTCTGTCGCTAAATCATTGGAAATTGCAGCACTTTACCATCGTAAAAAATTTAACGCTAAATTCCGTTGCAGATAGAGAGAGGCTGTTTACCGCCGCCAAAATTTTGACGCTATTTTTACAGTAGTTTTTCAAGAGATTTGAAAAGGACTTTAATATTTATTGTTTATAAAATGTTTTACATTTGAGTTTTTACTTAGTAATTAATAAGTAAATATAAATTTCAAATAATTAATGTTAATAATATATTAATAATAAACGATAAATAATTACTATTAAAAGTAAAATATTCAATAGTTAGTATTGATTAATTATTAATTACTATAAAATATAAATAAGAGGTAATAATAATTTATAAAATAGATTAATATTCGATGCTTAATTAAATTTATTTTGATAATTAATGATTAATAAGTAATCATTAATACGACTAAAGAAATTACTATCGAGAATTATTAATAAATGTTTAGTTTGAACAAATTAATTAGTATGTATTAATTAATAAATAATTTTTAATTAAGAAAAACAAAATGTTCAAAGTTTAAAAACAAGAAATTGAATAATTATTAAAGAATTTCAAAATTCAAACATTACCATATAAGTAATTTAATAATTAATAAATATCTAATTAACATGTAATAAGAAATTAATATAATTAATAATTAATTTTTTCTGTCAAATAACTAATGTCAAATACTCAACAATTAATAAATAATTTTTAATAATTAATGTTCTATTTCTTCCATATTCATAAAGGTTACTTCTGAACCTATAATTTATAGTAAAGAAACTTTCACTGGAGCAAAATTTTAGCTCCAAGACTTCAGATTTTGCGTTTTGACTCCAACTTAAATTAAATCACCGCAGTCCGAAAATTTTGGCTCCAAAACATTATTTTCCCTCCGCCCGCGTCTTATTTGCGTAATAACTCCAGTAAAACACGTCACTTTGACAATTTTTTACGGATCCCCAATTCAATCCTCCTCCGCGGAACCGACTTACTAATGGCCGACCAATAAATCAATTTCCGCCTTCCTCCTCCGACTCAAAGTCAGCCGATACCAGATTCCAAACCTCCACATCCTCTAGATCCTGCTGCTTCGACAGCGATGATCGATGATCGACAGAATTCCCAAGTGGTGACCGACGATCCATTCATTATTTTTTTTTCAACCTAGGTAATTGTTTCTCCTACCTTTCGCACATTTTTTTAATCAACTCACATCAGGTTTCTTTCAGTTTGCTACCTGATTTCTGATATCTTAGTTACCCATTAAAACATCCATTTCAGTTCGATACTTGCATGGAGTCCATATAAAGGTCATCTTTTGAGTAGTCGCCTCACCCCCATAAAAACCATGTTTTGTGGAGGAGGGCCTGACTGCAACGAGAGTTCATACATGTTAGGACTATTTAATCTTTCGCAAAAATAATATTCGTTAGGTTGAACTGTGATAAGACGTTGAATTTTCAAATAAGATGTTATCTGATTAGCATCACCAGAAATTCTCCTTTTGTACTATGAAATTATTGCAGTTGAATACTGATTGCAGCATGAATTTGATAATCCTTTTGTTATGCATATTATTTTCATTCCGGTTGTTCATTTGCAAGCTCAAATGACTCAAATGACTTTACTTGTTCCATTCATGATTTAAAGCTTTAGAACATCCATGTGAAATATTATGTCAGTTAAAGGCTAGTTCCCGAGGCAATTCCTTCCATGTCCTCGGCGGAGAGCTTTGTGTATTAAATTCTTTTTTCCTTTTCCTATAGTTATGAAGGAATATCATATATACTACCTGTAGTCATAAAGTGAACACTCAGGTTAAGCAGTGATTGTCTTTTTGTTGCTTGTTTTGATGCTTATGAACACACATTGTTTCTCAGAATTGGCGTAGGATATTACGACTGTACAATTCGCCAACTATTTGTTTTGGAGGTTTGGGAAGATGGACAAGGAGATTTCCCGCTCATAGATCTTGGTACACATACCTCAATGTTCCAAACAAAATAAACCTTTTTGATTTCTCAATGTTTGGCAGTTATCCTTTTAGGGTTAACAATAACTGATGTTGATATGTTCTTCTGTTTGACTGAGGAACCGGTGGAATATCAGGCAAAACCTTTGATCATATATGCCAGCACAAAGACAGATGAATCATTTTTATCCGCATTGCAGCGAAGTGGTTTGCATCTTACACTTTTTGTCAATTCATTTAAGGATGTATGGTTGATTATCAACCTTTTAGATGGAGATGAGCCAACTGTTGTAAAATTGATACGAAGTTCCTTATTTACTTACAAGCAAGCATGGCACAGGTATGAGCCATGAATAGAGTATATATTTCTATAATAATTTTAAGAATTATCTTGGATGTCATTCATACCATGCAGACAGTGGAGTGATAAAATCAACTGATTGAAGCTTATATAATGGTTAGAATAATTTATTCTTTTTTTCATAATTGAACAATTTTTCATGCAGGTTAACATATCTAAGGGTTGCAGGAATGGATGGAGGAATTGTCAAAGAGAGAATTCACTTTGTAAAAATTTAGATAATAATTTTTTCCATTACTTTCTTTGACTTGGTTGTATCGATAAAAGTTGCCGAGGAATAGAAACTTTCAAGCTTATAATATAAGAGAGTAACCATCACTACAACAAATTCACCCTATAACAACGGTGCAACACCGTTGTAATATCATTTTACAATGGTGCCTGAACCGTCGTGTATGCGGAAGTTGTATTATATTCAAATCTCTTACAACTTTTCTGCACCGTTGCATCACCGTTGTAATAGTAGTATTTAACAACAGTTATTTACCGTTGTAATAAATTTTATTACAACTCTAGCTCTCCGTTGTTGTATATGCTGTAGTAAAGTAAGAGTGTACGTATAACAACTTTTATCACCGTTGTAATAGACTTTATTACAACTTTTATCCCCGTTGTTGTAGATATTGTAATACCGTGAGATCATAGATATAACAACATTTATACACCGTTGTAATAAACTGTATTACAACTTTTTCCCCGTTGTTGTAGATATTGTAATATCATGAGATCATAGATATAACAACATTTTTACACCGTTGTAAGTTCCTTAATATTACAACATTTTTACACCGTTGTAATATGGCTTATTACAACTTTTTTGTTGTTGTAATTTATATAAACCTGACTAGTAAAACAAATTCATATATATTAATAATAATATGATTGACATTTCAATGCAACAAATATTACTACACGGAATCTTTCATATATATTACTTGACATAATATTCGATCAACATAAAACAAACGTACGTAGTACATGCATCACCAACTTAACCCGTCACCAAACACATAACCGTTTCAAAATACATATGATCTAACCCAAAATATACATAAGAAAGATGAAGTTCTGTCCACAAAAGGTTGCATACCCTACGAAAGCACTCTAGCTGAAGGCAACATAATTTTTATTCCAGGCCACAGTCGATCCAACAGCTTCTCCAATAGTAGTCATTTCAGCAGTCGGCCTCCACAAGAAAGCTTCTGCATCCACCGCCGCATCAACCCAAATTTTCCAACCTTGCGTTCCAATCTTTTTAAAGTGCACCAAAGCTTCTGGATCAGTGGATGCCAATCTTCCTTCAGCAACTACTTGTTTGTCCCAATTCAGTATTTTACATTTTCTGCCCTCATTTTCTTTAGCGTGATCGTTTTCAGTGTGATTTCCAAGTTGTTTATACTGCTGAATTGGTCTGCTACCCTGATCATTTGCAGCTTTCTTTCCATTTTGTTTGGTCCGTGGAGCGGTTTTGCTGGCCTCATTTTCAGCTGCTTGCATATCATTTTCAGCTACTTGCTGTGCAATTTGTTTCTGTTGAGCTGTCAAGGTATTGCTTCCTTTATGTGACTGCAAAATAATAATAATAATAATAATAATAATAATAATA
This sequence comes from Allium sativum, assembly GCA_030737875.1. NCBI lineage: Eukaryota > Viridiplantae > Streptophyta > Magnoliopsida > Asparagales > Amaryllidaceae > Allium > Allium sativum. The sequence goes on from CM060910.1 coordinate 55,674,030, forward strand.
ATAATAATAATAATAATAATAAGTTCAGTATAACAAGATTGGGAATGAACTGAAAAATGACTCCTCTCTTTACCCAGTGCAAAACTCAGTGCAAAATTAATTGAATAAAGTGGTAAGTATTAATGGTTACTGGTTACTGGTTTAGCAGATAAAAATTTGAAAACAAGCAGTATATTAATTAACATTCAAATTATATTTGTCGCTAACAATTGTTTTTATGCAAAATTTTAATTCTGCAAAGTGAAAGGGACTTTCTCCCATCTGCAATAGCTACGGAGGGTTCAACATCATCGCCTTTCCCAGTATTTATACATATTAATCTGGGCACTCATCTTATTCTTGCTATCGATCGCGATGATACTGCTTCTAAACTTAAAGGTATTCATAGCTCCTAGAAGCATTCCCATTTATTTTCGCTTGTTGCATAAGATGATGGACATCTGTTGAGAATTTTTGTTTTCCTATTTTGTTCGATAACATTTATTCATTGTTTTCACTGAAATTTTCACTAAATTTATTTCAATTTCCGATTGGGTGCTTTTTATGTGACATTGTTTGAAAGCACGGCTCTTAATCTTCTAAACAAAGAAATTGGAGTATAGATCGTACAGAACCTAACTGCATTGTTTGTGATAAGCTTATTTGCTTATTATGTTATAATATACTCCTACAGCAGTCAGGGACCTAATCGGAAATTTGGCAAGGGGGGGCAATTTCTTGGTTATTGTGTCGAATATTTCACAATAAAATGAAGAGTCAAAGAAGCTAATCAGCTAGTCAGTAGTCAACTAACCAACAATTTGAATGTTATCGTTTTCCATCTAAGCTACAACAACACAAAAAATAAAAAGGTCAAATAAGGTCTTATATATTCTCCTAAGAACCGTAAGAGGTCATTTAAATGATCAACAGAAGGTCAAGATATACAAGGTTGAGAAAACTGGGAACGCATTGTGCGCATGTACAGTTCTGGTCAGCTAATTCATGCATTTTTGGAATACTTGGGCGCCATTATCGATGTATGATCATGGATATTATCATTGTATAATCAAGTCTAGGAGAAACCTCAATGACATTTTTTTTTCGTTTTGTACATGTAGCGTGCTGTATCCCTCTCTCCCCTTTTTTTTCCATAAAAATAAAAACCTGCTTGTAGTGTAATTTTACTCCATTTCCATATATATATATATATATATATATATATATATATATATATATATATATATATATATATTAAAAAAAATCTACCTAAGCCAGTCCAATTCTGGATCATTATATAACACATATGTTGGTGTGGACTCTAGATATATAATGAAGTGGCAAAGCGACAATATTTTGCTTAACACATTATTTGTTTTCACCGATCATTTAAACAAACAAATTGGTGCTGCGAGTTAAAGACAATCGATTTTCAAATTACTATGAAGTCAAGATGATTACTCTTCTTAATTAATTATGGTAATACTGTGGAGACCGATTCAAACAATCTGTTAAATTGACCGCAAAGATGAGAGCATTGAATTTGTAATCTCAAAACGAAAGTGTTGAAAGACATAAGCAAGGAGAAAAGGATGAAAAAACTTGAATTTGTTGTGCTTTCTTGGCGTTTCTGAATCTGTAAAAATAAAGTGTTTCGAAATTCTTTCCAAACATTGCAGATTAAAGGGAGATCTGGTATCCACATAAGACAGTGCCACATTAGGGGCTCATTTTACCTATTTCTCAATTTACCCAACCCCCGTCGAAATACCTTTTTAACAGTACCCAACCCCCCTCCATTTATTGTCCTTAAAATCACCCAAAAATTTCACAGCCTCGGTTAAAAGCATTTCAATGTTCACCAAACATGTCACCAAAGAATTAAACTTGCATTGTCAAAAAAATGTTTACGCATTTTAACAGCAATATTCTAATTCCGTAGATAATTAAATGTTACAGCTTTCTATCAATTATACCAATAAAAAAGGGTACCTGAGGCATATTAGGATCAGGAGTTGCTGGATTTCCCGCATTAGTTGCTTGCTTTTCTTTTAGCTCCTGTAAAGATTGCATGGACTGAAAACTATACTCAACTATAAATACATATATCAGTTCAATTATATAAAAAAAGGTCCCCCTAAACTTTAAATTACTACATTGTATACATTCTGTTCCCATCACATAAGCGTCATCTACTGACAATGACGCTTATGAAGTGGATGGTTTACCGCTGGTTCACAACAAGCATCATAGCATTGGATTCTACCTTCAAATCAAATATTAATCATTGTAAACTTAAAATATCAAATTTATCATGTTAGATAAATTCAAAAGAACCCATAATGAATACGCATCCGCTACGTCACCTCATAATTGACTTCGTGTGTGTCCTGGCATCAACGCATATTTTTAAACAATTTACCGGTTCTTAGGAATTTTTCTAAATGAATTACTTTATTTCGAAAGTTTGAATCCTTCAAAATCACAAGTTAATGCAAATCATCGAAAATGCTCGTTTTGACCACTGGCTCTGAAAGGGCCGGAAATTTCTTATCACTCCTTTGATTTTAAACATATTGCCTCTATGAGGTATATAAATATGAAAAAGTTCATGAGGGATTTTAAAATGATTGAATGAGCAAGGAGGATCCAAAATATATAGGCTATATACAGGGTATGGTTCATTGTATATACATAGGTCATATAAAATTAGCACAAAATAAATATGATTATGGTCATATAAAACTAGCACAAGTGGAAAGCCATAAATTTAAGAACAGTTCATTTTCCTTTCAGATGATGGTTTACTACAGGAAAACAGGAAAAATCTTAAAGCTAATCTTAAAACTAATGAATTTGGCAGCAAACTGAGGGCAATAGCCACACCTGCTGCCGACAATAACTTGGTTTCTAATTAACAGGAAAACAGGAAAAATCGCCGTTAAAATAAATTTCTAATTAACACTTACCATCAACATTGAAGTAAGCTCCTGTACTTTGTTCTCCAAGCCACTAACTTGGTTTCGCAATGCATGTACTTCACCTGATGAGTTACCCCGAATACGAAGCTGAGATGGTACAACCCCAAAACCAAGCCCTCTTACACGTCCTCCATGCTCCTGACCAAAAAGCTTCGACACGCCATCTTGAGTAACTGATGTTCCTCCCTGAGAATCCTGACTTGCGACATTATGATGCTCTGTTATCTTAGACTACAAATTCAAAAACATCCAATATTTAGAAATTAAAATTAAAACTACATTAACAATAGCAACAGTTTCTTATATTGTATATTTGAACTTTTTCTTACTATGCATTCAGCAATAATTGTATTCGGGGGTTTTCCATCTTTTCTAGTGTGGCCTTTGAACCACAATTCGTCTCTAGTGATACTAGATGTTGCCTTTTCCTTTTTCTGCAAAAATAACTTAATTAACAGCTTAAAATGTACAAATGATAACAAATAAAAATTTCTTCAACAATATTTTTTACCATTTCTTCTTCCAATCTTGCATAACCTTTTCTGCTCATGGTGTGCGGAAGTTTATTCTTTTCTCTAATACTTTTGAATCTTTGGCTTGTTGCCTATAAGATCAATTAAATAAATATAATATAGGAAAATGTAATATATTTAACAGTTAAAATCAATTAGATAAAAATAACCACCTCAAACTTTTCTGACAATTTTTCATTCACAAAAGCATTCCACTCGTCAGCGCTCTTTATATTAAACGGTTTTAGGCCTGCTAAAGTATTGGTAGAGTCGGGATTTTGAGACGCTTTTTTGATAGCTGCAACTAACCTTGATTTTGACTCCTTCCATCGTTGTCCTATTATCATTAACAAGTAATCCTTATACACTGCATCCACCTGGAATCTTGACTGCATCCAAAAAAAAAACGCAGATTAGTCCCTAACAGTATTGCAAAATGCAATGTTGTACCATAGGCATGTGCATAATGCATATTGCACATAGAGAGAACTACAATAGGTATATAACATGTTGCTTTGAATATTGAGACATACACGTACTATAACATAAATAACATAGAATCAGTTAAATTAAAAACAATTGAAAGCCAAATTTTATTATTCACTTGCTCATGTTATCGCCAACAGCTGGTATATACAAGTCAAATATCAATATCTGTATACAAGTCCACAGATCATCCCTCAAATCGTCATCGACTTTCCTCCATGAGCTAATGGTAAAAGGCACCATCTCCCTTGCTAGAGTACCAATATATGACGATAAAAGTTTGGAATTAGTACCTATTGCTTGTCCACGTTCATTAAATTCAACTTTCGGCTTCTCATACGGTATAATAGCCAATGATTTCAACATCGTTCTGCCTCTCTTTTTTCTAGTTTGCGTCGATCTATTACCTTCAGCAGAATCCGGTTGAAGTTCGTTTGGACTGGAATCTGAAGTGGCTGTAGTTTGCTGGAAGTTTAGTTGACGGACAGGGGGCTGTTCTGGGTTTGTATTGTCGAAGGGGTTGTTACTGGAAGAAGGGGGCTAAATCTGGTTTGTAGTGTGGACGGGGCTGTTACTGGAAGGAGGGGGCTGAATCGGGTTTGTAGTGTCGACGGGGATGCTACTGGAAGGAGGAGGGGGGCTGCATATGTTTTGTAGTGTGGCCAAGGTTGCTTCCAGTTTTACGAGGAGTAGTGCGTATAGGGTATTCAACATGCTTTCGAGGAGATATTCTTATAGCAATATTTAAATCACGAAGCAACGAAAGTGGTCCATTTGGCTGATCGCTGATTCTAATCCCAACCATCCTCTCAGCATCAGCATTAGCAGCTGCAAGTGCAGCTAATTTTTGCTTTTTTGCTCTTTTGCTTCCTACTTTTGAGCTCTAAAAAATAAAAATCTTAAGTCAGTTTTCAATAGTTAAGTCTTTGTAACCGTGGTGTTTAAAAACAGACAAGTAGCGACCCAACAGAAAAGCAAATGAAATGTTTGGGCACTAATTGATAATCTTATGGCATGTAATATTCAAGTTGAATAATACATGTGCGACCCAACAGAAGAGTGCTAATTAAGTCGACGTGCTAGTGCATGCATTTATATGTTATCAGCACTAATTGAAAGTACCTTGATTAAATCAGCGTTCAAACTCATTAAAAATATACTTCGACTTTTTTCTTTTTTAGCTTGATCATTGATTAAATCAACAATTTCCATTGGACGTTAATTTACAAAGTCCAGCGGAAAGTGCTGATTTAATAACGTCTGAAATAATTCAGAACTGACATCTGAATATTTGTTTGAATATTCAAACAAACATCCGCTATTTATTGTGTTCTTCTTTGGGATTCGGAATTCAGAAGCGTTAAATATGATTTTACATAGTCATCTATATTTTTTAGTCTGCACTTGTACGACAGTGGAGAAAAATATGTGAGGGTAAACAGCAGAAAAGGAAGGAAAAGTGAGTAGAAAGAAGTAAAATATAAGGTACTGTATACTGTATAGGTAAGGGATGGTGCATTGAGGGGAAATTATAATATTAAAACTTTAGCATGCATAGGCCTTTTTTAACATAGTTTTGTTATTTCAATAGGAGAGAGAAAGGGTATTAAGTATTAACATAGAACAAAAGTACATTAATGCTGAACATGCAGAGAATATATATATATATATATATATATATATATATATATTAAAAAGCTATGATCTTGCAAATGCAAAAAAAAGGTACCGTAGCAAAGGGAAATTATAGTTAAGAAAATGCACGCAAGACGGTTTCATATTTTTTACCTTTTTCGTATGCATATAAAAACACGTTTATTTCGAGTACTACTCTGTCCACTATGTTGGCGTATTAACCAATTTTCAAAAAAAAAAAAAAACACGTTTATTGTATAATTATAAAGGAAGCAATGTCTAAACCCCATATATGAGCATACGGAAATTTAAGCATAGCATGTATTTATGTACATATATATCACATAGTTGTAATGTGGTGAACAGTAGGAGCATTCCCAACCAAGTGTGGGTTGGAAAGCAACCGACCCACAACATGGGGTCGGTTGTGTTCTGCAGGGTTGCTTTGATAACTTTAAAGATTTGCAAAGCAACCCTAAAAGTTCGAAAACAGCCATTTAGCCGATAATATATTTTAATAAAAAGTTATCTCAACAAGTTAAAAGGTAACTTGCAGAGACCATGTTTTTTTTAAATAATGAAATTCCATAGTGAGTTAAAATAAAGCATACTAAGTTTTTTCCTTTTCTTTTTTTTGGTGGGGTGGGTTGGAGGTTAACCATTACCAACCTGAATATATACACTGAAAAATAATATTGGATTATATACATTGAAAACACAAAAGCAAATGAAATGTTTGGGCTTACAAGCTTTCAGGTGGCTTTAATTAATGTTTAGCCAAATGAGGCATTTGTGTACTTAGCGGCACATAAATTTATGACCCTGCACTGGTGGTATTAAGTGCCCCCTTTTTCTTCGATATGGCTAAACTTGTATTCGCGAATCTAAGGGTGTTACCACCATTCTTGGATAATGACGTGTACACAATGGTAGGGGTTACGACTACTTTATTGCAGAGGACGCTGTCTTAGGCACCCACCTAAGGGCGTTGTATTGTCATGGAAAAGTTTGATGAAAGAAAAATTGCTTTTTTGTTAAATAAAAAGGGCAGCGGAATTAGAAAAATGAGATGAGTACAGATTTGCATGTGCTGTTTGTTAAATAAAAAGGGCATTGTATTGTCATGTGCTGTTTGACACCGTGTTTGACGTATCAGAGTTCGACTTCAAACTATTTAGTTTTCTTACGTAGGAGGAAACACGATAAAATGTTTGAGTCATCGTTTCCACTTTCAATGCATCCAAAATTTTTGAGATATGGTATTACTGCTATTTAATAACAACTTTTTATGTGTAATTGACAAAGAGTTGAAATCAGCTGATCCCGGATCTTTGTCACTCAAATATGCCTAAAAAATGAAAGAACATTTTTTGTAAAGAATTCCACATAAGAACTTGTTTTTAGTAAAGTCAAAATAAGCGACTTGTTTTTTAAATCAAACTTTATACACGACATATACCTATTCAAAAGTCATTTGTATGCAATTTACGTTAAGTTTTTAATGATTTTTCTGCAATAATGCAATGCTGAATAAATATCGACATTAAATTTGAAATTTTAAAGCATTTATCAAAAATTACATAAATATATGCAAATTTTTGCTAATTGAATCAAAAAATTGAATTTTAAATTTGATAATTGAATCTAAAAATTGTATTTTTATTAATATTATTAATTAGGATATATTGTCTCGCACGGGAATCAAAGACAAATACAAAGGTGCATCAATTTGTAATGAAGAAGAGATACATGTGTATCAATATAACACACCTAGAAAAATAAAAAGGCAATTTACCTATTTCAATGGTATTTGCAAAATAAATGTATGTAAACATATTTTCTGAATGAATAATAATGTTTTATAATTATTTAAAAAATACACATTTTTGCAAGTAATTCAAAAATAATCTAGTATAACTTTAAATTTATACACATTCAAGGAAAACTCTCGCTTTTACCAAGTAATTCAAAAATAATCTAGTATAAACTCTCGCTTTTACCAAGGAAAACTCTCGCTTTTCTTGTTTTCTCATACCCAAAATCAATTCAAGTGGTACGTGAGAAATAAAAAGTGGAATTCGTTCCGTTTTTAATTAATAATGTGAATGTTTTTTTTTTTTAAATATCATATGTGCATCGATGGTCGAATACCTCAACACAACGTACCAAAAGAAACAAAATAAGGTTGAAGTAAAAAAAGCATGTGGTAAAAAATGCATATGTAACTTGAATACCTCTGCATCGTGTAGCACCATCATCCTCGTCGATAATACAAGATCGATCTTTCTCGTCAACCTATAAAAAAAAACATAACGATTTACAAAGAATTAGAACATCACACTAAATATAGCACTACTTTGTAACAACTATGTACAAAAATAAAATACACATGCAAAGAACACGTACAATAGAAAACAAAATCATTTTGATACACGCTAAGATGTCAATCTATATCAGATTTTTTTTTTTTTACCATCTAACAACATATTTTATGGTATACATGAACATGCATAAAATAAAAAAATCAATAAAATGCGCTTATAACATACCAAAATACCGTTACAACCCTCCCTTATGTAACTTTCATCTCCATTGTCTACGTCTCTATCATCAAGTTGTGACTCATCCAATAGTTTACTAGTTGATTCTTCATCCTCGTCGTATTTTTCCAATTCATGAAACCCTCTAGAGGGCGCTCTCAACACAACATACCAATTTGAAGAACTACCTTCTCTAGAGAAGAAAACTTGAACTGCTTGTGTTGTTAAGATAAACGGGTCGTTTTCAAACTTATTTTGAAATTGATGCAAATTGACCAATGTAAATCCATCTTCAACTTTGACTCCACGATACATATTTGCCCAATCACATTTAAACAAGGCAACTTGAAATTGACGATAATCCAACAAGAAAATCTCACGCAAGACCCCATAATATATTACTTTTCAATAGACCCATCTACACAAACAGTACTTGCCTCAATGGAAACACCACTATTTTGTGTAGCCTTCTCATAGTCTTTCGTATGAAAACGTCGACCATTAACAATATAGCCAGAATAAGAAATTATTGCGAACGAGGTCCGTATGAAAGCCATTTTATTATGTTGCTAACATTGGATATACGTCTATCCTCTCTAACCTGGACAAATACAATACATTAAAAAAAGATTTATGTTGATATATTACTTTCATCACTAAAAGTTTTTTAAGATATAACTATCAACCTTTTCTCCAAACCAAAAACTAAAAGTCTCCGATTGCAATTTTGACAGTTCCAAATCGTCTTGTGCAAGATGAGGATTCAAACATTTTAGCTCCTCTTTGTGCATTCTGCATACATAAATGTAATTAAGGATCTAATTTATTTTGTATGTCATAGTTAAGTTGGACTTATACTTACTCTAAATACGGCTCTACTTCCTCCGTATTAAACAAAATGTATCGATGAGCAGCATTAATCACCTCCTCATCGATTGTAGTAGGTTTTCCTTTGGAAATAGGACGCCCCTCAAGTATAAAATCATTTTGTTCCACTTCATTTCGGTTTTTCCTCTCTCCAATTTGTAATGCATTTTTAATATATCCAGAGCAATATTTCATACATTCTTCGGCAACATAGCGCTCAGCAATGCACCCATCAGGTTGTGCTTGATTTTTAACATATCCTTTTAATATTTTCATATATCTATAACCAAAATGAATAAACAAGTTACTTTCATAACTATACGTACTTTTAACCATCAATTATTTATAATAAATATTACCTCTCAAATGGATACATCCATCGATATTGGACCGGCCCACAAATTCTTGCTTCTCTCCCTAAATGTATTGTTAAGTGAATCATGATATCGAAAAAGGAAGGGGGAAAGAACCTCTCTAGATCACATAGTGTTAATGCAACTTGATACTCCATTAATTCTATTTTATCCCTATCAAGCACTCTTTGGCATATGTCATTATAAAATGAACATAGTCGTAGTAGTGCATTCCTTATCCCTGTAGGTAGAAGTCCTCTTAATGCAACAGATAATAGCTGTTGTATCAATACATGATAATCATGAGACTTAAGGTTTGATATCTTGTCTTCTTTTGCAAAACATTTTCCAATATTTGAGCTATATCCATCAGGCACTTTCAAGTTCTTCATTCTACTATAAAAGATCTCTTTTTCTTGATCGGATAAGGTGCTCGGTGCGGTTGGGAGCAATACTTTATTTCCCATGTCTATAGGATGCAATTTTTTTCTAATGCCCATTGCTTCTAGATCTTGGCGTGATTTGAGGCCATCTTTTGATTTTCCTTTGATATCAAGCAATGTACCAATAATACTTTCACCAATATTTTTCTCAATATGCATCACATCTAGATTATGCCGCAAAGGAAGTGCCTAAAAATTGACAAAACACAAATAATTAAGTACTAAGTAGCAAACATGAATAGAAAATGAAAAGCAATGTGTTTCTAGTTAAATTTCACCTTCCAATAAGGCAAGTCAAAGAAAATGGACCTCTTCTTCCACATTTTACATCCTTTTTTCATCATAGTTTTTGTTTTCCTTTTCCTTTCACCTTTCTCTTCCTTTTTTAATTTTTCCACCAATCATTAATAATATCTTGAACATCATCAAAGATTTGAACACCAGTTTGTATCCGAGGCTTTTGTCTATTCTCTGTAGTTCCATCAAATAAGTTTTTCCGTTGACGATACTCATGGTTAGGTTCAAGGAATCGTCTATGACCCATGTATGCACACTTTTTACTAAATGGTAGCCATATTGAGCAGGTATTGACACCACAAACAGGACATGCTCTCTTACCTTTTACAGTGCAACCAGCTAAATTTCCGTATACTGGAAAATCATTGATTGTCCACATAAGAATAGCATGTAATCTAAATTCACTATGACTGTAAGCATCGTACACTTTCACCCCTTTATCCCACAATTTTTTCAAATCTTCAATAAGTGGTTGCAAGTATACGTCAATGTCATTTCCCGGTTGTCGTGGCCCAGGAATTAACAAAGATAGCATCATATTATCTTTGTGCATACAAAGCCATGGAGGAAAGTTGTAAGCAACAAGAAACACTGACCAACAACTATATCCACAATTCCAATCACCAAAAGGATTAAAGCCATCAGATGCAAAGCCAAGTCTTAAATTTCATGGATCAGAAGCAAAAGAATGATACATTCTATCAATTGTAGCCCACTGAGAAAAATCCACTGGATGACGCAATTTACCATCTTAGTTGTTCTGATGTTTCTGGGGATGCAAACATTCTCCTCAGTCTTGGTATCAATGGAAAGTATCTCAAAACCTTCATAGGTATTTTGGTTTGCTTCCCATCTTTAGTAGTCTTGTTTTTTTTCCAGCGAGACTTACCACACTTAGGACAGAAATCACTATTTGCAAGCTCTTTTCTAAATAAACAACAATCATTTACACATGCATGTATCTGCTTATACCCTAAACCAAATGACTTAAGCAACTTCTTTGTTGCATATGTAGAATCAGGAAGCATGTTTTCTTTAGGCAACATATCCTTTAAAAGTTTAAGAAGCTCTGTAAAAGCCATGTCCGATATACCATTTCGCACTTTGTGCTTGAAAAGAAGTACTGTAGCAGATAGTTTGTGTGGCTTGCACAACCGGGATACAAAGGAATTTCGCCATTCTCCATCATTTCCTTAATACCTTCCCCATGTCTTTCTTCAACATTGGCTTCTACCTCCTCATCATAGATTTGCGCATCAACATAAATTCTGTAAGTACCAGTCTCACTTTTATTTTGTGATCGTCGTTTTTCTCCATGAAAAATCCATATATCATAGGTTGGGTCCATTCCAGAACAAATCAAGTGTGACACAACTTCCCTAGATGTTTGCCAAATTAGATTCCTACAATTACGACATGGGCATCTAATTTTTTGGGATTCCCTTCACTCGCAACATGCCCATATACAAAATTTTCCACAGCTTGCCTATATTTGCTTGTCATTTTACAAAACAAAAAACGTATTATTACTCATTCTTAAATACTTATAGTGTGATGCTAGGGCACCTCGTTTTCTTCTTGCTAATACCAAAAATTTATACTACATGCTTCCTAACACCAAACTCATTCATAAATACTTATATTTATTTATAATGGTATTATGAAGCACATAAAATTTATTGTACTTATTATTTTTATTCGTGGTATTGGTAAGAGAAAAATGATGTACCCTTAGCATCACACTACTTATAACTATGGAAGTAACAGCCAAAATGATGAAACCTTGGTAGATTGATCCATGCTTTGTCCATCTTGGTAAAACAACGCCTCTAATTTTCGGACCTACTGGAAATGATCTTACATGGTTCAACAGTTCATTAATGAATTGGTTAAACTTAGTACTGAAGTTGATAGTTTTATACATCCATAACCTTATTCTCTCTCTCTATCTTTCATATCTCATTTCCATGGCAACCAACCCATTGATCATCCTATCTCCACCTAGATGACCAGCCCTAAGGATATACAAGCATACTTATGCTACAAGTGTATTTTCAGTTTTCAACTAACATGCCTACAACATTCATTTGTTTATCATGCCTACAACATGTCCACTTCGATGATATCAAGTTAGTCGGCTAGGGTTTTGACTCATTTTCATACCTCGAAAAAAAAAGAGCAGCCGTCGAGCTCAAAGAGGACATTGAACAAGCAAATCAACAGCAAAAATTACTTCAATCTTATCTGATCAAAGCTCGAGCCTTCAGAAATTTTTTGTTCTGTAAGTTTTTTTTTCTCGTTTCCTTCTTTGAACAGCAGTTTTTTTTGTTAAACAAGAGTAAGTGTGTGTTTTTCTTTTTGAAGAAATGCTGTTTATTTTTAATCAAATGCAGATTTTTTTTAAAGAAAAAATGCAGTATTTTTTTTGAAGTTTTGAATAAATGCTGTTTTTTTTGGGAACAAATGCAGTTTTTTTTTAAGTTTCAACAAATTCGTTTTTTTTTTAAATCAGTGCAGTTTTTTTTTTAGAAAAAAAATCAGTACAGTTTTTTTTATAAAACAAAGTGCAGTGCAGTTTTTTTATAAAACAAATGTTGTTTTTTTAGGTGCAGTTTTTTTAGTGCAGTTATTAAAGTGCAGTTTTTTTTAAGTGTAGTTTTTTAAGGCAGTTTTTGTTCAGTGCAGTTTTTAAGTTTCATTTTTTAAGTGCAGTTTTTTTTGTAAAATAGCAAAAGTCATGCTCAAGGCGCCCAAAAAAGCCCTGGGCGCCAAAAAGCGCTAGGCGCCAGCCTGGGGCTTTTTCGCCTTGACTACACTGCATGTTACAACATTCATTTTATCCTCTCAAATACAAAAATCATCAAATCCTAACTGTAACTAACATTATCATACTTGCGTATGTTTTTTCAGTTTCACCTGGCTACTCAGGTTGATGCATGGAGCATCCTATTAAACCAATCGTAAGGGATGTTCCTTTGTTCTAAACTTGCAAAACCAAACTGGGCAAAAACAGATATGTCTTCAACATGTCTCATTAAATCACTTAGTTACTATTTACATTGCTGTATCTAGACATATTTTCTTAAATCTTTGAACTATTTTTCTAGGCTGCATATTTTAATATCTAACTAATTCAAATGAAATTTTGTATTAATTCTTCTTTAAATTATGTATTTTTCCGGTTGGTTCTTTATGTAAATAACTTTCATGTTGCCATCCAGAGGTAGGTGTGAGCCAATAAGCAGTCTACTTCTGCAGTTAAATAGCTTTTATGGCGTTGTCCACAGCTTAGCTGTGCACGAATAAGCAATATATTTCTTCATTAAGTGGATAGTACATGGGTCGACTTCGGAGGCCTCCACCTATTACGATCTTCAACATCGTTTGACAACTTCAAGTAATGAAATAACCTGTTAATTCTTCACACTAACATGCCAGGGCAGCCGAGTACATGCTAAACTAACATGCCTACAAGTTTCTACCTAATATATAGTGCGACATATATCCAGTTTTCAACCTGGTTTAATGTCTCGCCAATTACATATATAGTGTGACATATATACATATATTACCCCATCTTAACAGCATATACATATATGAACCTGGTTTAAGGTGTCGCCAATTACATATATATACGTATATGTATAGGTGTATATTTAATAAATGATTAACCAGTATTAACCCATGCTTTTTGTGGTTGAACTTAATCCTGACTGTATGCAAAAATAATGCTAGTATAATGTATATATATTCCAGCCTATAAAGTCAGTACCGCGGTACAAAGTATGAAATGCAAGCGAACAAACTTTGGTCATTCTAACATACTGGTCGTTTATGGCAAATACCCAAACCCGTAAAATTCAAAAAGTCAATATCATAAACTAAATATACAAACTCAACGTATGACCAAATACATGTTTATACATATGCGCACGTGTATATTCATATATATGATCGAATTTCATATTTCATGTCCAAAACGAGTGTGACTGCAAATTGACAGGAATTACAGTTAGATGAAGAAATATGGAGATGAAAATAAACAAATAATAAATGGATGATAGGGTTTGGTGAGATCGAAGAAACATAATGGGTAGTAAAGAAGGGAAAAATAAGCAGCAGTGGAAATGTAGATGTTTGCCATGGTAATTTGTCAAGAGATGGACAGATTAAGAAGGAAATGTACAGTATTAATGACAATGAATTGTTATGATTTCACATGGAAACTAACAGTTTCAGCACAATTATTTTTTATATCTTACATTAAAATATGAACTTTATAATAGTTATTCCAAGGATAGAGTCAACAACTAATTCATCTCTATGACTTCCTCAGCTTTCCTTAGCATAAATATAAATAAAATAAGTGATAATACAACATACCCTATAAACTTGCATCAGTTGCTTTGTCATTATTGAGGTTTGTCATCAAATTATATACAAAGTTCAACCTTAAAGGAGCATTGTTACAATCAATATGACACAGTAGCATGAGCCAAAAAGTTGGTCAAGCTTTGCATGTGTAAGGGATTGGATATATGGGAAATACTGACGGGGAGCGTTCTCATGATTATCAGCGAGAGGGAAACAGTAAAATTACAGTTAAAATCACATGCAATTGAGACAACGAATAAAAATTTACCAGCGAGAGAACGCAGGCAAGATACGTAGGCGATCGAGCAGTGGCGATTGAGCAGCGGCGATCGAGCAGTGGCGATTGAGCAGCGGCGATCGAGCAGTGGCGATGTGAAGTGGAGGAGATCGCTATGCCGCCTGGTTATCGAAAGGGGAATTAGGGTTTGCGGTGGAATACGATGGAAAAGGAAATGTACTGTGAACGGATGGAAAAGGAAATGTTGTGAACGGATGGAAAAGGAATTGAATACGATGGAATACGAAAGAAATGTTGTCAACCGATGTCAAAAGACGCAACGTTTCATCCACACAGTGGGAAGATTAATTGAAGAACGATGGAAATTTTGTTAAGTGTCGGGGGGTGAGAAATCAGTTCGGAGCTGAGTTATGTTCCACTATTCTCAAAAAACGTTTTCAACATTATGCTTTGAATTGTGCTACATTTCAAATTAATAATTATTATTTAGTCTTAGTTATTAATTATTATATATTTGTATTTAATTTTTATTGTTTATTAAAATCTTATTTATTATTTATTATAAATGTTATATTTATCGTCAATATTTTTATGAATTATGATATAATTTAATTGCCAAATATTAAATATTACTTTGTAATTAAAATTGTCAAAAGCCAGCAGATCATAAGCAATGCCATGGAATTACAATATTAAGTTTACATGCAAATAAAAAAAATCTATCAAAAGCGCACAAACGATAGCGCGGTTGTTAACTGTTGAACAAACAAATTAGCCAAAATTATATTTATTAAAACTACTGAAATAGTTACTACCAAATCAAATATTACTTATTAATAATAGTTATTAATTAATTAACTTTTACTTATTTTCTACTTAGTTAATTATAATCGAGAGTAATACTTATTACAAGCTTATGTTACTATTAATTAATAAAGTAGCTAGTTAACATACATAAACTATTAAAAAAATTACTACTTATTAACTATTAATTATTTAATAATAATTGACAAATATTATTGATTCCCAAGTTTATTATTGATTATCATTATTAAGTATTATTATTAAATATCAATATAACTAGTTATTAAATATAGATATTAATTATAAACATGAAGGCGTCTCTATTACAACAAAAAAAAATGAAAAGTTGTGATATATATGTTTATTACAACAGTGATTATTACACAGTTGTAAAAAACATTTATTACAACAGTGCGTTTTGCACAGTTGTAAAAATGCATTTATTACAACTGTGCTTTATGCACCGTTGTAAATTTAAAGTTGTAATATGGTATTTTTGTTGTAGTGCATTATGCCTAAGTAGTTATAGATGTTCTTCTAGTTTTTTTTCCATCTTTAAATTTGTGTATATTGGAATAAATATCTCCTTTTCGATGAGTATAAACTAGGAATGTACATACATAGTTATGTTTGGAGATCCCTTTAGTTGGTAGAAAAGAAGCTCTTCATCCAATGTTGTACAAACTTGCAAGTCGTTTGCAAGGGAAAGAAGCTTATCAATTTTAAGATCTGTATGTGATATTAAGAAGTTATTTATTAATTGTCTTTGTTCGACTTTTCACCCCATGTATGTCTCCTTTGTGTAGATCACTCGCAAGAAAGAGTTGAAGCTGAGGTTGTAGATGATAAGTTGTCATCAAATTAATATTTCACAGTCATGGCTTCAACACTAATAATGAACATAATTTATATATGATCCGTGCTATTTTTATTTATACCACTTTACACAATTACATTTATATTAAATCGGTGCTCACCTTAAATGGCTTAACAACCTTGTCACGGCATTGAAAGATAATTATTCACCATACAGCTTAACACTATGATTGATCTTGGAAGTGAAGTTCAAGTTCGTGCTGGTGGAGGTCTTCTTGCGATATTGGAGAATGAAAGGTTTGT
The DNA here is from genome assembly GCA_030737875.1 of Allium sativum. Taxonomy (NCBI): domain Eukaryota; kingdom Viridiplantae; phylum Streptophyta; class Magnoliopsida; order Asparagales; family Amaryllidaceae; genus Allium; species Allium sativum. The sequence goes on from CM060910.1 coordinate 55,690,658, forward strand.
AGACACCTACGAACATATGGAATCTGGAAACTCATCGATCTCCATTGATTGTGTAGCACAGATCTCACTGTATCCTATTAAATATTTCATAGTCAAGATCATGTTTTCTACAAGCAATATATTTAATAAAGAGGTGTTTGGGACTTTTGTTATATTTACATCAAATGTCAAAGACAAATTTCTTAAACTTGACGCTGCTGCTCATGAAGCACTGCAGATCTTTCAAGTTGACAAGCATCCTAGCCATATGGGAATCAGAAGAGCAAAAGAAGGGTTGGTGTTTATACTTTCTTTTGTTATGAGATTCTTGTTATACAATATTAACTATGATCTGTTTTACTTGTAGATTCTCAATATTTGGAATGTTTAATAAGGTAATTTATATGCAGTACTTGCTGTACAAAAATAACATGAATTAAAACTAAAATAATTTATTGGTTAGTGTGTGACACCAATGGGTCGGCATCTCTTGAGGTTAGTATGCTGATCTACAATTAGTTATATTTGTTATCCCTGTGAAGCTTGAGCGTTGCAATTTGGTTGATTTTGTTTGTAGGATTTGGTTCTTGAGACCTATACTTGACCTTGAAGCTTTGAACACTCGACTTAATACAGTATCCAGTTACATATAGCCATACTAGCGTATTCCTCACATGTTTAATGTTATTTCTGTTTGAAATTAAAGTTTTCCTTTTCTTAATTAATGATAAGATATAATTCTTTCTTTGTTGTGAAGAGGCGACATCTGCTTTACGGAATGCATTGAAAACTGTAAGAGATGTTCCTCACATGTTAAAGGTGCAGTAAGATCATCCACCATATTTCTCCTAATTATGTTTCATGTTATATGCTTAACTACACACTAATCATTTCTATTTCTCTTACAAATGTTGCCTAATATTACTGGAAGATATGGATCTTTTCCTGTGCAACTATTTCTAACATAAATTAAATAATTAATTTGCTTTTTGTGTGCCAAATTATGATATAGCCGACTCTAGTGGTTATTTGTCACAGGTTAACAAACATAACTAGCAAATAGGATTAGCTTATAAACTATATAGCTGTTTTTAGCTCTTTTTAACGGCTACAGATTGATTGCCAATGATTTACAGATTCAGCATGCCACTACAATGGTTTAAAGTTTTTTTTGTCTTGTTTTTGTTTTTGTTTTGTTTCCTGATGAAATATCAGTTTATCATTGTTGTATTCTATTGCAAGACCTAATACTCTCCTTTTGCTGAAGAAATTCAATTTGCCAAGCTCCTTTTTGTTGCTTGTTTTGATGCTTATGAATACACATTGTTTCTCAAGTTTGGGGTAGCATACTACCACTGTACAATTCACCAACTATTTGTTTTGGAGGTTTGGGAGATGGACAAGGAGATCTCTCATACCACGATGTTCCAACCAAAATAAACCTTTTTGATTTCTCAATGTTTGGCAATTATCTATTTAGAGTTAATAACTGATGTTGATATATTCTTCTGTTTGATTGAGGAACTAGTGAAATATTAGGCAAAGCCTTTGATCATATATGCCAGCACAAAGACAGATGAATCATTTTTATCCTTGCTGCAGCGAAATTATTTGTATCTCACACTTTTTGTCAATTGAGGATGTCATGGCTGATTATCAAGATTTTAGATGGAGATAAGCCCGCTGTTGTAAAATTGATACAAAGTTCATGGAATAGGTACGAGCTATGAATTAGGCGCTGCTGCTCATGAAGCACTGCGGATCTTTCATGTCGACAAGCATCCTACCCATATGGGAATCGAAAGGGCAAAAGAAGGGATGGTGTTTATACTTTCTTTTGTTATGAGGTTCTTGTTATGAAATATTAACTATGATATGTTTTACCTGCAGATTGTCAACATTTTGAATGTTTAATGAGGTAATATATATGCATTACTCATTATACAGCAACAGGAAATTGGGTAAAGCACAATTTGGAAGCCTTTTTAGCATGTGCATAATAAATGGTTTATTATATATATGTACCATATCAAGTGATTTTTGTTGCATGTATTATAAATGGTTTGTACTTTTTAGTATTGTTTATGAAATATCATGGATGTATTATGTATTTTTGATGTGAGAATGTTTAGTATGTCTATTATGTAATGTTGAATGTTGATTATGAGATGAGTGATTAATATAATATTGATTATGAGATGTGTGTATTGATATTAATTGTGCTTTATTTAAATTAGGATTGTGTATTCAATGGATCACAAGTTACGTGTGTGATGAGTGTGTGTGTGTGTAGCAGCGGATTACCAACAAAAAAAAGAGGTTAAGTTTACCTCAATTTAATTTTCGTTGCTAATCCCTTGGTAATTAGTAAGGATTTACCAATGTCTTTTATAAATAATATTTTATTATAAATTAATTATCCATCGGTAAATAGTCGATATATAAATTAAAATTAAATTAATAAATAAATTTTTATTTTTATTATAAAATTAGTAAAATGATGGAAAAATGTCGGAAAACTCATGCTAAGTTCCGTCGCAAAATCTGACACAGATACCGTCATGGTTTTTACCGACCACACCGTTATGTAGGACTCCATCGCTAAGGCCTGTTTAGCGACGGATTAAAAGTGGATTCTGCCGCTGCTATATGCTGTTTTTCTTGTAGTGTTTCTCATACACTTATGGGAGTTAGGCTTAACTTGATAAACGCTCGATCTCAGATTGATTTACGGTGTATGGCTTATGTTTTGTTGACACTGTAGACTTCATATTGGATCGCCATGACATAGGCCAGTTAGATGTATGATGGTCATCATATTTCTATTGTGTATCACTTGTGTACGCAAATGATTGTTTTACATATAGCAACTTCGTATTTGACATTAGGAGAGAGATTATAGTATCAAACCCTTAGGAGCTACGTATTCTTAAGGATCTCTATCTTGCGATGATATGTTCAATAAACATCAAACTTGGGATCGTGGTATATACTAGGACTGAGACAGACCAAATGGGTAGATACTTCCACTTTCTTCCTAGCCGATGGGGAATTTAGCGTACATTCAGTTAGAATTGCCCATCCAAGCTAGATGTACATAGCTAAACTCGAAGAGTGAATTATGATCATGTAGGTCCACACATTATCTGCGACAGAGTTTAAACATCTTCATTTTTTTTTATCGCGCTTCATCCTAGTACTCCCGGTAGCCCATGGACTTCAGCCTTGACGCCTATTTCAAAGCATACATATTAGTGATACCCTTATCGAGCAACCAATAGTTCGTCCATAGGATTAGGATTTTGTTGACCTCCCTGCTATTGGATCATACTCGTCTTTTGCGATAATTCAACAAATTAATAATTCATCGTGCAACAATAATTAAGTAAACGCACATTGTAATATTTTTGGTAATTATAGTATATAGATAAGTTGGATGAGCATAGACGATATATTGTCACTATTGAACATATAACACTCATTCATGCTTAGATTCTCAGCCAGCATGCAATGAGAGCACCATTTGATGATTTGCAGGCATAACCGACAACATTCCATGTTGATGATGGTAGTCCTACCCATTTTTATGATGCATACGACAATGACGACGATGTAGTAATAGGATGATAGTTGGTTATATTATTTAAAAACATGTGTATGATTTTGATATTCCATTTTATTATATTATTTAGACATTCATTATGTTATTGTCTATATGACCCATATTCTTGTTGTATGCACACTATACTATTACATTTGACATGGTATAACTTGATATTAATTATGTGACAATCATTTGATTGAATAAAGTGGTTTCGTTGTCATGATGTACATTGATATTTTTGATATGACTTTTATTTGATTCTATTATGTTAGTAAGATGTATACATGATACCGTTTATATGACTATTATTTATTCCATTATACGGCTGATGTGAATATGAAGACCTTACAAAATACTATTGAAGTTCTTAATACCTATAACTTCGGTCCAAACTATAGGGATGAACCCTTAGAGAGGACTAAGTCCATTCACTTAATATCCTCATAAGGCGGATCAACCACTCAACATCTTCTCAAGGTAGGCCTATCACACGGTAAATGGCTCATGGAACTAGACGTCTCACATTAACCCGACTTCTTGTAGCTACTAGATAGTCGTGCGGTCTGGGTAGACTTTACTACAAATAGGGGTTAACCTTGTCTCCGCACGTCATTTGATATTTCTAAAGGCTATTACCTTACGCACAACGCAAAAATTTCCTAATGGGGATATTTAATACGAATTTCCTAATTTAACGTAACAAATGCGCATTAAAGATACGTGAATTACAATATTTAATAGTTACATAAATATAAAGACATAATTAGTGGCGCACGTAAAAGAAAGCCTACTAAAGGATGAAATGTCAATCTTTTCTCCAAACAAAACGTTTACAAGTCATATTTCCCAAATTTACAATAAATCTTTATTTCAAAATTAAAGCATTAATAGGGAAATAAACATAACATAACAGAAAGTTAAACTCGTAATCCTAGGCTTTTAGGACAACATCAATAAACAAAAAGGGACAAGATAAGTAAACAATATTATATGTATATTCATTTTAGTACTATTTTAATATCCTTCCACTTCGAATGATTTGTTCACACAAAAATAGGGATTTTGCTCACATGTGGTTCATTGTGCCTAAATATACTATTTCATAACAAAATGGAGATTTAAGTACATATAAGTTAGAGATCCAAATCCACAGTTCTTATGTTACTTTAGGATTCACAATATAAAGAAGGGAAAATAAAAGAGAATACATTCTAAATTTACATACAAATAAAAACATAGAATCTATTTTTATTTATATCCGCAATCAAAAATCCAAATAATAACTTAGGTTGATAATTATGTAATATTAGAGGTTTGAGGGATTTTGTATATTTTATTTTCGTGAATCCCAAACCCCTATAGGCATTATCAGTCCAAATTTATACTAACGAGCTATATAAATTAGGTAAACATAAACAATCCCACTCACATTAAAACAGAGAGAAAAAACTGTGAATTAAATCAAGATCTGGATTGTAGCCATGCACAACGCCCTCCAATTCTTCTTTCTTTAAAATTATGGATGTTAGAACCCGTAATTCTAATAAAATAAACAGAATAGAATATGATAGAATAAAATGGGAGGAGGGAAAAGAAGAAGAACTAATATCCACCTAAACTGGATACTAACACTGATAGAGACGAAATGGAAAAGAATGGAAGCTGAAAGCCTTAGAATGTGTGACTAATAAAGGAAGGATAAGGCTTTATTTATCAATCTTAAAGTGTGTGGGAACCGTTTGGATTTAAATTGTAAAATCCAATCCATCCGTTGACCAAAAAATCTAATATATCAAACAAAACCTTGCCGCCACCCACTCTCCCAAGCTCGAAGCGGTTGACCTTCCCTCTCGAAAGTCGGTCGACCCATCTCCTAATGGGGCGGTTGACCCCTTCCAGGCTTTGCAGCATGAATTTATTTCACGCATTTGTTTTGAATTGTTAATCAATGTTGATTGATCCATTTCCTTTCTTTTAAACGGTGTCCTCTTATTACACACACAAACACACACGGACACACACACTCGCACACACACACACACACGTATATACACACACACACACACACACACACATACTCATACAACACTTTGAATTTGGGTATGAAATATTCCTTTACGTCAATTATACTTATTTTGTTCCATGTTTATCCCATTGATTTCAAATTTAAATCTATATACTTATTTGTTATTATTTTATTTTCAAACTTTGTTTGGCAAGGCCTACCAGTTTTTATAGTGATCCATAACACTTTTAGTTATAACAAATAACAAATATATTATTACAAGAGTAGAGAGGTTGTCTAGCTACAACATACGTTTTTTAAGGTGGACCGTCCACCACAAAAAAAATTTATAATGGACCGTCAACTGCTACTAGTCTAGCTTAAAGCACAAGAGCTAATCTAAGAGATTAGACTACTCTAAACAATAACATTTGCCTCGGCAATCTCATGAATCTTCATGTAGAGAGAAGACTTACTCAACAATTACATACTCAAACACAAAGACTCACTACAAAACATTGCATACATTTGGAAATGTCAAAAATAACACTTTGAAAATCCAGAAATGGCTTGAAGCATCGCATAGCAGATCTCAACCAATATACCAAACCAAAAAATACGTAGAATTGTTTGTTTACTTTTTCAGTTTTACGATGTCAACTTGCATTTTGCACGTGTCACTACACCATATCAGCAATTTCGCAATGCCCCAATGCGGATGCTTTGCAACGGCTTTGGGCCGTTGCTAATTTGCAACGGCTTTGGGCCGTTGCAAAGCTATCTAAAGTTGTGTCCAGTCCGTTCTATTTTCCGCAACGGCTTCAGACCGTTCTAAAGGTAGTGGACATTCCATATACCCCCGTTCCCAAATAGTACACTATCAATCTACCATTATTCACAAAACACGCAGCTCTAAAAAAACCTTAACCCTAGTCTTCAAAATTTTCAATCCAACTTCCAAATCGAGATCTAGTTTTCATCCAGTTTCCAGATCCAGTATCGATTTAGTTTGAAGACCCTAATTGCATAGTCATTCCTAAAATAGGCTTATCGCCTAATCTCGAAATCTGCAGTCGATTGACTCAAGGTATGCAATAGGATTCGATTATGATACGTACTCATCAGGAATCGTTTTTAATGTTTTTTCGGTGATTACTTACAATTTTTGTGTGATACTGAAGATGTGGACAATGATTGGGAATGAGACGGTGACGAAGACTGCAAGGTACAAAATTAATGGTTAGTCTTACTTAAACTGAAATTAATATGGAAAATTATGATTTTTTTTGGAATAGTGAACGTAGATGTCTGCCTACTGACACTCTTGCAAGAGATGTCTTTGGATTATCATTTTAGTGTGGAGTAAGAAGTTGGGTCTTCTGCATACCCATTCTTCGGGTTTAATGGTTAGTCTTTAAGAAAACAAAGACATGCTTTGGCTCTGATATATCAAACATTTAATGGTTAGTCTTTAAGTAACATGGTAGTGGAAAAAAGAAGCTGCTTAAGTAACATGTATCATTATTCCCAAATACCCCTTTTACCAGCAGCTCAATGACATACCCGACCATTTCCTCTTTTTGCTAATCAACTAAACATGGCAGTCTTTCGAAGGAAGAATGGGAATGTGCACAGAGTGGAACGACGAACGACTTACCAATAGGTACGACATTGTTTTGTTATTTGCTCAACTGGATGATTGTAAGTGAGATACATGGAAGGTGGTTGTCTTTGAAATGTGTGAGATATGAGTGTATAAAGTTTCAGCACTTTTAATAAATTTGATGGATGAACCATTTGAAATATTGTTTGGTTTAAGTCATTATATGTAACATGTTACTTAAGCAGCTTCTTTTTTCCATGGTTTATATCTACATCGAATGAAGGCCCAAATGTTCGGTTCCTTTATATGAGATATTAAAAGACTGAAATCATCATGTTCGGCTATAGTTCCAAAACTGTTCACAAGTCAGAATAGTCAACTCTTCATTGTCAGTTTTTTTTCTTTTTAATTTATAATTTTCAACGTCGCTGTTTTTTAAATGGATTTTTTATATTCAAAGTATAATTTGTTTAATTAAAAAGTTATCAGAGTTTTTTCTTTCTTTACAGTATGGTGTGTTTTACTTTGTATTTGGTTGTTTGAAGACTTTCCTTTTGAGTGGATTCTTACAATTAATTTATCTATGCAGGCTGTCGGTGTTTGATGCCTTTTTAGAGATGTTTTACTTATGCAGGGGATGATATGATAAATGGAAATTGTATCATATCAGGTAGGTTTCGTGTTTAGTTTCATTAAATTAGTATGTCACATAAAAACAATAAAAATATAAAACTTACAAATATTTATGTATACAGGTTATATTATATATTTCGACCTGTCAATAGTTGGTGGTTTTAGGGAATTTGTTTATTAAAGTACATAAATTACATTGTACTTCTCCAATGGAAATGGTGTAATACGGTTTTATTTAACATATAAATTACTTCTAATTAAATCAATGTCATCTACATGCATCTTGATATGTGGTTTGTTATACGTAACCAACTAATATTTAGATATTATTTGTAAGTTGATATAATTTTTAGAAGAATATGACAATCCGGTAAGTGGAAAATGAACATAAAGGAAAATACATTGTTGAACTTAATAATCAAGTGCATATCTATTGAGTCATCCCTTGCAGGTTGAGTAGGAGGGATTGAACGGACAAGAAGTGTCCAACAATCAGGTGGGACCTTTGTTTGTACATGCATTTATATCAGGTGCTTAATAAGTAGGTATCCAAATCTCAGTTCCTTAGGTCAACATATATTTAGTGTCTGGCAATTAATACAGTAGCTATTACTACGAGATACCTCCCATACCATACAGCACGTTAGAAATAGAACTGAAGCTGGCATGCTTTCTGCAGATTGATGTTGATGTCGGTTCATCAACAGTAGCTAATAAAGTTCTAGGACTTGTCTTGGGGGTGGTCGCCTCACTTGTTGTTGATCTAGCTTTTCTAGTACAGGTACCCTCAATTTTTTTTAACACATGAAATCCTTACATTTTCCAAAGACACTTATGGAATTTGCTCTACAAATAGCATGGCATAAGTGTGAGTTAAAATTATAAATGGAATATTAATTGTCGCCATTACTACGGACACTTCAGAATTTATTTTGAGAGAGTATTTCGGCGGGTGTCCGTCGAATAAAAGGCTTATATTCGGCAGGTCCTCGCCGAATTTAAATCTGAAACTCGAAAGGGCATCGTCGAGCGTAGTGCAAAAGTAGTGTTTTGTATTTGTTTGTCGAATTTCATTGTTTTGGGGTGTCCTCGGTCATAACCAAACGTGAAGTGTAATTAACTACATCCTTAACTATTATGGTGGAAGACCACGGTCCGTGAATTCGGAGTTTGGACATTTGACTTGTTTTGTCTGGCAGTATTTTGATATGTTTCTTGAGGTAAAAAAAGAAATAAATGAATCCATTAAGTTCAAAAAAGGGTTCAGTGTACGCTGTCAAAGTCAACAGAGCATGTTGTAGATTTTTCCCTAGGATTATACAATTCAAAAAACCATATAATAAATGAGCTTTAGCTGTTATTTTTACAGTATTACTATCATAAATCATTTAATAGGTGCAAATAATTACTCTCTCTCGTTTCTTGCAGGGCAATACTCCTGATGAGCTTCTTGAGCAGATTATCGAGGCAATACCAAACTGTACCATGTCGATAATGTGAGAGACCTTAACCATGATCAGAAGGAGAACAAAAATGATTATAGCGACGCTCTTGTTAAAGTAAGACAATTATCAGATGGGTTGACAAAACGAAATGGGGAGCAGTTGAATCATAATCCTACGTCAGATCCGCTGCTCATACGATTGAAGGTACATTACTTGCAGCTTGTCTTATGCCTTATTATCTCGACTGGGTTGCATGTGATCATGTATCATTTTATCTATATATGTTGCAGCATAATCAGCTGAACAAGATCTATGATTCTTCCTTTCTTTTCCTCTTATCTTTTTTCAACTTGATTTGTTGCATTTTAGGCAAAAATCCAAGAGATGAAGGAGAAAGAACTAGGTTCTCTTGGAAATGGAGATGAGGCTTCCGATGTTTGTAAAGTTTGCTTCGAATCGTCTGCCGCCGTTGTTCTACTTCCATGTCGCCATTTTTACCATAAGTATTCAACATAATTGTATTCTACATTTATCTGTATGATCATTTTCTATTAAATTTACAGTTTTATACTAACTGTTTGTTTCTCTACATCATTGTTCACACGCATCATAAGGTAAATATTGGGTATATTACTTGAGGTGTTTAACAAAAATTATTTTTCATACTTTTTTCCTTTCAAATTTCAGGGCAATATTTCAAAGCCACCGCAAAGGAAAAATTCACTACAAGAAAAATACCCTATTGCAACTAGCTATTTGCAACAGGCCTCAAATGTCAGTTGCAGTAAATGATATTTAGCAACAGACCTTTCATAGTTGTTGCAATAGATAAGATTTAACAACAGGATTTTCCTTTCCGTTGCGAAAGACATATTTTTCACAATAGCGCTTTCATGTCTGTTGCGAAAACATACTTTTAGCAACTACACTTTCAAACCAGTTGCAAAAAATATATATTTAGCAACTGTTTTAACCAGTTGCGATAACTGTAATTATTTGCAACAGGTAAAGCCACTTGCAAAAAACGTACTTTTAAAAATTATTTTCCCCCAAGTAATATTAATATTAAGAAGTAATTAATAATTAACAACAATTTCTTGTACCAATCAATTTATAATTTCTGTTTGATAAACTTATTTTCATGAATTAATAGTTTATAGTTATCATCAATAATTATTTTTATATCAAAAAAATACCCTATTACAACTAATTATTTGCATTTGGCGTCATATTTAATAAGTAATAATTAATAATTACTAAGCAAATAACAATTACTATTAACAATCAATAATTACGATTAACGTTTAATACTTAATAAATAATAAGTAATAATTAATAAGCAACATTTAATATTTAATAAATAATATTTACTATTTACTTACTAAAATATATAAATAATACTATATACTTGATATTTAATAATCTGTGATAATGTTTATTAATTTTTCTTTAACAAAATTTTAGTTTCAAATTTTCGTTGTACTAGTAACGTTAGAGCAAATGAATTTCCGGTAACGTTTCAACGTGCGCCAAAAATTTCGTTTCCCTCCAATCCCGTCGCTCCTTACAAAACCCTAAATTTACAGTCGTCTTACAAAACCCTAAATTGCTGTCCTTACAGCCGCCTCAAAGCTCAGAAGAGATGCAATAATCATCATCAATTCGCTCACTTCCCTACTTCTCCAGACCTACGCACATGACAAGCAATGTTGCAAACCTCCAATTTGAACCGTATACCCCCATAATCGACGCATTCACAAATTTTCACGCTTGAAATCCATTTGTACACTTCATTTATCCCAGTCTGCTCTAATCGAAGACTAGATGGAGCCCTAATTCGACTTTGACACTTCATTTACCCCAACAGCTCCAATCGAAGGACGAATGGAGCCCTAATTCGACGTAACTGCTGAGTTTAATCAATCATCACCATAACCGAATCTTGATCA